>JAOXNO010000024.1:89054394-89081847 GCA_028565335.1 Limnodromus scolopaceus
GGACAAGTTCCTGTGCAACGTGCTCTAGGTAGACCCGCTCCGGTGGGGGGGTTGGACTAGATGATCTCCAGAGGTCCTTTCCAACCCCATATGATTCTATGATTCTATGATCACCATCGTCTGCAGCAAAGCTTCAAAGTCTTGAACAGCAAAGCAATTTAAAACCCAATAACAAGACATTTTAGCATACCACTATTGTTTTAAGACGGAACCATCTGACCAACTGAAAGCAGTTTTCTCCCTTGAAGGGATATTGAAATCATGTCGAGAAGGATCACTAATTCCACAGGTATCCAAGCTGAAAAACCAAGGGAAAAAATAAATTGCTTATAAGCTAGTACCTCTTCTTTTAGACCAGAGCATAAGGTTAGTATTGTTCCTATTTGATTTGCTTTCAGCATGACAAACTTTTAATCAGACAACTAGGTCCCAGAGAAGCATGTGGCATGGCTTATTTTTGTTGCTAATCATCAAGATAAACTACTTTTTCCCATCCTCATATGACCAAAAAAAATTAACTCCAGGAAATGAATTATTTTCAGAATCTAGGAGGTGCAGAATCACTTCCACGGTAAGCAGTGTTCACAGAACTTCACCAAAGTTTACTGTAAAAGACAATGAAGCTGCTTAGTGAGGGAGCTTTCTAGGGCATGAAGGATGGAAATGAGAAGCCAGGCTTTAATTTTTGATGGCAGCCCTGAAGAACCTACACTTGGGGCATCATCTGCTCCTTTCTGCAGACATTTCCAACTTTATACCTTTATGGAGCAAGTGCTAAAGAAAGTACCTGAGATTTGCCAGCTGCCCCTACATCTCACTGTAGGTGCCATACACCCGTCTGGGGATGGAAAATAGATAACAAATGGGTAAGTTCACAAAAATTCACTTTACTCCCAGCAGACAAAAAGATTACAAGACAGTATTTCCAGAAGCACAAGGTCCCGTATTTATACATGATTCATGGTGCTAGGAATCTAATGCAGACAGAATTTTCTCCAAAACGTGAAAATATTTGATCTATGAATGAAAATTATATATTATGATCAATATATGAATATGCACTTACACTGATTACACCTTTGACCTTCCCTAACACACACAGAGTTCAGAATTAAAAGGTAGCTATTTCTAATCATGACACTGAATTGAACATTGTGTTTGCAGATTTTTCGCAGCTTGTAAGATTCACACTTCCTAATCAAGAACCCTAGTTCCATGTTTCCTATGGTTCAAGGAGTTAAAAAACAGACACACTTCCACTCACACAGTATATGCCTTCATTCTGCCTAGTCCCTTCCCTTTACATCCTCTTTCCATTTTCTCATGTCTCCCTGGGCCTTCAAAATTGTTCTTTACAATGCAGCAAATACATTTTTTTCCTGCATCAAAATCAGCTTTTCTTGTGCTTATTCAATTTTTTCTGCAGCGAAGAACCATCGAGACTGTAATACTTACTACAACAAGCCTAGTCTTCAACATTGACTTAGAGGAGTACATGAACAGAATAGACATTTTTGTACTTGATGTTTATCAAGGTTCCCTGGGATCAGGCAGCATTATCACCTTCCCCTCCATCGCCCCACAGGACTGTGGCTTACAGCGATGTCACTCACACTAAGAAAAAAACCTGGCTGTCACTCTGCAGAAAAGCAGACCGAGGTCTCCCAAAACCCATACACTCCTGAAAGAATAACCTCTACGCCTGTCAGAACTTATTATTAGTAAATATAAACAGAAGGAACTTCAAAAGAATGCAAGATTTAGTCTGCTTGACACTACTTCATAGGATCCCAAAATGGAGAAGGTGCTTACAGGGTGCATACAGGCTCAGGCTTTAATTTCTGAATCTCAAGGAGGGCAACATCCTCCCTTTCCTTCCTCTGAGCCACCAGGGAGGGCTGGGTGCTAGAAACAGGCTGGGAACACTGCTGTGGCACACCTGGTGCTACCCTACCCTCTGCCACCAAATTCAGGCACTCTCTTGCCTCTGTCAGAAACTCCTCCCCATCCCCAGTTCTGCTGGGACTGGGAGCTCTTACAGCCTCTGTGCTTGAATTACATCTTCAAAACATGGAAATACGACAATTCTGTAGCATGTTCTAGGATCAAACAGATGAAGATTCTCCAAATTGAGGCAGCAAAAGGCTCCGATACCCTTCTTAAAACCACACAGTTGTCCCAAATTCTACCTACCCTAAACAAGAAGAAAGGGACAGTTTTCCAGGAAGAAATGACCCCGAACCAGACCCCATAGCAGCTCCAACAGAGCAAGCTAAGCTAAGAGCCTTTGATGCAGAAGGTTTCCTGAGGTTCTAGTGAAGGCATCTAGACACACTATTCCTGGAAGTCTCCATTACACCCAGTTAAGACAGAACTACAAGAAGCGTGCTTAAATATGTACTGTCCTCACACCGCAACATGTCCTTTAGGAATGATTTTCCAAAACGTTCAAGCTTGAAGGGAGATTTTTGACTGGGCTGATAAAGTTTCATAAGGCCCCTGAGAGACTTCAGTAACAAGTCTACTTGCATTTTTAAGTTGTTAAACAATGTCCTGCCTTTTTCCTTCTATCCAGCATGCAAGCAAAGACACTAAACTTCACTACTTCTGTGTCTCAGAGAGTCTTTTCCTTACACAGAGAGACCTGAGACCCATAACTTTACTGACCCACATCTGAGCCAGTCACCCTCAGTTTCATTTGTAGTCAGGAGAAACAGGCACACCCAGGAACATCTCCTTTGTTTTAGACATCCACTTTAGACTGAGCCACAGGCACTGTAGATACAGATGTGCCTATTCCTTTCAATCAACTAGTAATTTTTTCATGATCAAGTATGCTAGAAGCAGCCAGTGATGCTTCAGACGTTTATATGGAGCCTGATGCACCCCATTTTAGCTGTCTGGTGGCAGCTGAGTACTCGCCGGTGAGCCAGCATCACCAGCTCTTTCCCATTTCCTTTTGCTGGCACAGAAGCAAGCAGAAAACCAGGGGAGGGAGAAGCAACGTGTGTAAGAAGCAGCACTGAGAGAAGACATGGGCTAGAATGTGAACTGCCAATAAAGATAAAACATGAAGAAACGTTCCTGCAGGTACGTGGCTCATCCCCACAGCAGCCACGGCACTTATGTCTCAGAGGTAACTGTATGGTCTTTGTTTTTTTTAAATAAGGAATTCCTTTTTTAAGATAAGGGATCAAATATGGGACTCTGATGTTTCTGATTAATTACACTATTTCTGTATATAGTTGTTAACACTGGAGTGCAAGAAACAACACACAAACAGAACAAATTCTTTGCCAGGTGGGACCAATGGTCCACCCAGTCCTGGAACCTGGATCCCAGAAAAGATGGCAGAAGAGGCTGCACAGGGAGCCCACAGAAGCTGGACCACCTTGTGTAGCCCTTTCCCCTCATCCACCACAAGCATCCCCTGCTGGTTTTTGGGGGATGCAAAATAAGATGGGGCCCCAAAAAAAGCTGAGAGGATATTAGCTATATCTGAAAGGCCACTGGAAGCTGTGGCCTCTTACATGGGGAAGCTGCCAAGTTAAAAATAGAAACTACCATTCTGATTACAGCTGTGAGATGCATTTCACTGATGGGATGGCTTTTATCTGTTTTATATTTTATTTAAAAGGATGAATCCCTTAAAAAACAAAACAGCAAAAAACTAGCATCGTAAAATGTTACCTATTTGAGAACACCAAAACCTGCAGTGCTGGCTGCGGACAGAAATTAAAAGCAACCCAGGATGTTGCAATACATGTTCCCATCAGTAGCAGGTCAGCAGAAAGCACTGTGATGAATCTGCTGCTGCTGCTTTTCTAGTTTCTGACTGTGGTAGTAAAAGGGATGATTAGAAACCTAAAAAGGTGCTTTTGACAGCTGCTCTTCATGGATGCTCAGAGTTACTAAGGTGGGACTAGTCTGCATGGGTTTGAGTCTGCTCTCAGGGCATCATATTCCTGTATGTATATAGACAGCTACATATAAAGTGCAACCAAATAAATCCCACTCATCCAAACAGATCCAAATAAATATCACTCATCTTTAATATCAGCTGCTCTCCAGTAGTAGAGAAGGACTTCAAGCCAGCCTCCAAAAATCACCTACCTTAAAATAAACAGACAATACATTACTTGAAACACCTGAAAGATGAAATACCTCTAAGGTAGAAAGCAAGTTCAATACATCCGATTTCTTCCTTCTTCCTGAAATGTGTCTCCAAAAGGAAGAGAGATGGTTTTAAAAATTGTATTTGTACAGCACTTCATTTTTCAAAATGCAAGGAACCAAGAACACTCATTCAACACCCACATAACTTATGAAGAGATACTGTCTAGAGACCTGTAAATCACTCACGTACAGTCAATTAACTGCATGTGCACGTATGGATAAGAGAGGCTTCAAACCTCACACGTACTGCTGGACATGAGGTCACTTGTCCATCTCAAAAGAAAAATCAATCTACTGCAGGAAGGGATATTTATTGCTCCATGAGACTCTGCTGGTCCAACTCCAGGAGAAAAGGCAAGAGACCTGGGGAAGTCGTAGCTCCAGACTGATCCCACATGCTCTGCTCTCTCAGCGGGTCACGTACAGCATTCTGTCTTCAAGTGTGCATTTTCCTTTCATGTACCTATACTACACTTGTTAATACTAATGAGAGCACTGAGAAACTCTTAAGAGCAAAGGGAAACCAGGCCCCTGAGGTGCCCCTCAAACTGCCACAGTTTGAGCTGCCAGAGATACAACACGAAACCTCCTGAAAAGTAGAGGAAGCATCCATGCACTTCCATTGGAACATTGCCATAGTGAAGCCTGACATATATATATTTTAGTCAGAGCTTCTGAAAAAGCTTCAAAGAGCCTGCAGTGTACAATTTAATTAGCTATTTGTTAGAGAGAGACCGAGGTCACTTTGAAATTCTGCCATCTGATAAGGAACAAGCACATTCAGTCCGAGGTGCTATGTAAACCATACACAGACAGTGCTCCAGATCTCCCTTTAAAATAAAATCTTCTAGCCCAACATTACGTCCTTTCAGATCGTGCTTAGAGCAGGATCAGACCCAGGAGTCCACCTTCAGACAGGTCAAACACAGAGAAGTCGAGACTGATTATTCCACTTCTCAAAAAACAGTTCTGGTTCTGTAAGGGGCTAGTCTTTTGTAATTTAACATTCTAATTCTAAGCTCTGACTTAGAACAAAGAACCTGCCATTTGTCCTTCAATTTAAATACAATGGTAACCTGGACATAAACCTGGCCTTAAGTACCATGTCCCAGGCAGTGACAGCTCTGTAGCTTCCCGAGAATGAGGGAATTGCACAGGCCATACCACCAGAGATGGAAGAGCTGATACAACAGCATTTATGCACACACAGCTTCAAATAAATCAAATTTATAAATTAAAAATGAAAGTCTATCAACTTGCTGTAACTTTCCCACTTTGAACGCAAAGATGAAATAAAATCTTGTCAAGTCCATCTATCAGATTGGCAGTCATTGCAATGAGGGGAAAAATATAGATGCAGCAATTTTAAGAGCAAGACCATACAGGATGGTTTGCTGCTTCTGAGACTCTCTCTTCTTGAAATTAAACTTCTGCTGTCATTTATGCCTTAAAAATATGCAGTCCAAGAATATATTCCCCACTCATCTCAAAATTCCCCTTTTATCAGTGGATCAAGACCCATTAATTTTCTAAAACTGCTTGTTTTAAAGGTAAAGACATACTCCAGATGGTATCAGAACCTAGTGGGCACTCCTTGGAAGTGATTTATTGCCTTTAGCTGAACACAGAACTGTTAGAACCCCACGTTCAGCAGCTGAGGTGGGCTTGAGGAGAAAAGAATCAAAACGTTTTACTTTATTCTAGGCAACTTCCCTGTAACGAGATGCATTTAGCACACGTCTCCTCATTGCATTCATCACGCCGTATTTGAGCAGCTCCTCGAATCGCCTGTGATTGCAGCGAGGTGTCTCCTGCGAGAGGCTGGAAGGCGCTGCTGCCGCTGGCTCCTCCTCTGCTCTGCAGATTTTATGAATGAGGAGCAATCACTGGGGGTGAATGGCTGCCAACTGCCCACCAGCCCCCCCTCTTCCCGCACCTACAGGCTCCGCCGCTGCAAATGAGCCTTCAGCACACTCTCCAATGTGTGGCATTCAGCCTTCAAAACAGGAACTGAACGTTCTTCCGGATACTCAGAGTATAGAAATTAAATATTAAAAGCTTATGCAACATCCTTTTTCTCTTTTCTTTTTTTTTTCCCAACCAGATAACTTTTTAGGCATTTAATCAAAGTGAAATTGTCTTTTTCTGAATGCTTCACTGCTTCAGCAACAAACAGGAAAACTGGAATTAAAGAGCCCTCACCTACCCCAGCAAACTGAGATTTATCTGGAGCCAAAACATAAAATCTGTCAGTTGTTTTGCAATCCTATATTGATAATGTTTCAACATAAAAGATACTTTCTATCCAGAAGGCAGTTGCTTCTATACCACTAATTTCTTAATTTAATGGATACATTAAAACAATCAGTACAATTTTGCTTGTTTATTACAATGAGAATGGCCTATAAAAGCCGTTAGACTGCACAGCAGTTAGCATCACAGCGCCATCAATCTGCATTTGTGACTGGAAGCAGAAGGTAAAAAACCCACACAGGAGAAACATTTGTATTACAGATCAGTTATTACGGCCAGAGGTAAATGAAGACGCAGCTCACTGCACGCTCTGACACTGCTCTGCTACAGCAGAAAATGAAATAAAAAGCCAGGTCTGCTCTGTGGCTGAGGAAGGTGCCTGTGCAGCGCTGGCGCCAGGAGGAACAAGGCAGGGGCTCTGCCGCGAGCGGGACGGACCCCCTGCGTCTGCTCTGCCCCGGGCCTGCCTTCAGCCCTGCTTCACCCGGTTCAGCCCTAACGGCAAATGACAGAGCTTTAAACCCCCTGTTTCTAGGAGGGAAAACAGAGGAGTTTGGGACAGGCAAAGAGCGAGCCCGAACAGCCCCAATTAGTGCCATCCCGGGTACGGAGGCGGCGCGGGTCTGGGAGTGCCTTCACTGAGCATCCTTCAACAAGGAAAAACACAAGGGATCTAGAACTGAAACACAGAGAAAGTTGTCACAAAAGGCAGTATCCGACATCTTCTGCATGCTTTAAGCTCAATTCAGCTGAAACAATGAGTGACTGAAGAGATCTGAGCACAATAAATTACCATCTGGAATAGAACTCATCACTTTGAGTATATGTAAAAAATGGAAATGAGATACTTTCAGAAGCAGTTGATACTGAAGCTAAATCTCCTGTTCTAACGCCTAATCAGGTTCAAGAACAGACATGAAGATGTAATGTAACACACTGGAAACTTAAACACCATGTTTCAGCACAGTTACTGCTAAATAGTGAGTATGGAGAACAGATAGAGGTGAGGGGGAGGCAGGACACAGGACCTAAAGGGATCTTGTCAGTAGCTTTAAAATATCAGCAAATTTAAGTCATTTAATGCACTAATAAGTATTTTTACTGTAAATACATTGAAAACTAGACAATAATACACAGGTTCCAAATTCCGTTCTCCAATCACTTTCTCTAATTGAACTGGGCTAAACGAAGCTCCTGTTCATGTCCCACTCACCTGAGTATGATGAAAAATTGTAAGCAGTAATGTATATAGCGACAGAGGCATTTCAACATCTTTATCTTCATGTCAAGGGCTTGACTTCAGCTGAGACCCATGAAATAATCACAAAATGTAACAAAAGGATTTAGTGAACTCCTCCTCAGTGCTATGGCCTAAAGCAGACTGTTTCCTCTCCTCCAGTTCACAGAAATACTGATTCCACAGGACATGGGATGCGGTGTGACATGGACAACGTAGCCAACATTTCCTTTGCCTCCTGAGAAATGGTATTAAAACAAATCCTTAGCAGCAATTTATTTTGTTGTGGTCTGGTTTTTTTGAGGTTTTTTGGTTTTTTTAAGCAACTTCTTGCAAAACAAATAAAAATACAGGGACAAAGAAACAGTAATTGTCCTTCTACTTAAGGTCAAATGGCTATGAAGGAAGAGCACTTAAGGAGGCCTGAAGATGAGTGCATTCATAGCCATTAGCTTGCTTTCCCTCTCCAGCCACATTAGACAGTCTTATAAAAGACAACCACCTCTTTCTGTGAATTTTGCCTTGCTTATATCCTTACACCATCGCAAGGTACCACAAAACTACCATTAGAAAAGCAGAAGGTGACAGTGGCTGACACAGCCTTTGATGTTCTCTGACCCTGTTACAGCTTGCTGCCTTTTCCATCCCACCACACTGATGTCCATCTGCAAAGAAAGCATGTCCTCCACCCAGATGTCTGCCGCACACAGCTTTTGAGAGAGCTGATCTGTTTGCACTGGCTGGCCTCTACGCCAGGTACCCAAGGGAGACCATCAACCATTAACATTCCAGTAGTCAAATAAGACTTTAGTTATGTGATATCTGCCATCATTTTTGCTTCTGACACAACAAAACCCAACAAACATTTTCAACACATAAACTCATTACTCAGTTCTGCAGCTGTGGTGGTCCTCCTCCAGCTCCAGGCACATCTGATGATCCTCAGCTGACACGGGTTTTTCACTCACTATCCCACAGAAAGGAGCAAACAAAAGGGCAGGAGATGAAACCATCCAATGGTGCCATCCAAAACAGCCAACGTGTCCCCAAATTTGTTTACGTTCTTAGCTGCTCCTCTGGATAATTTGCATTTTCAGTGCAGTCAACACGATTGCTTAACACAATCACACTAGTGCTATTCATAGCAAGAAAATCTCAGTAATTCTGCTTTTTCTTTTGATCTATTTTTGCAGGTGTTCTGATGCTGACATGATTAGTCTGAGAGAATACTTTTTTGTCTGAAAACAATTCTGAGGCATGAAGACCAAAAAACCTTTATCACTGCAAGATCTGAAATCCATCAGTCTTAGAGACATAATTATGGATTTTTTCTAAGCTATTTAAGATTCTTATGACAGATCATGACTAAACAGTACTAACCATTCTTTCACATCCAATTCAAACAACTTTTGTTATATGATCATGGAGAAAGCCAACATGTTAGGCATCATAACATATTCAGGAAGACAGACGGTTATGTTCACTTCGCACAGAATCAGTTCTTCAATTATTCTTGATTACATCTATCCTGCCCAGTTGGAAACAGCTGAGAGCTGCATTTAGATTTCAGTAGGGGAGATTTATTGTATGAATTATTTGCAAACTGGCAAATACCAGCGTTATGTTTACCCAGACTACATGTATCACCTTTACTCCGTGTCTTCACTTTAAGAGACATGTGATAATTCAGCTTTTTGAAGGGTTGTCTCCAGACAGGACAGCTACACTGATATTTTGAAAGCTGGTTTTTCCACTACTTATGCCCTATTCTCTACATAAATGATGTAAATGGAAGCCACTTATTAAATCTGTGACAGAGATGCATTCAACAAGAATCCAGGCAAGGGATATGTGCATTAATATGGTGACAACATTTCAGACCTTGCTGGTTCTGTACTAAAATAAGATCTGTGAAGCATTGGGGAAGCAGAGAAAATCGGGTACAGTGGATTTGGGTTTTTTTTCTTTTTCTCCATTGAAACCCAAGTATTCCTTGTTAAAAAGAAACACCTTTGTGGCCGCTATACCCTCTGTGAAAACATATTCCATATATGACCTCCACAAAATTCATTCTGTACTCAATACATACTTGCATACTCCTACCCACACAGGATCACAGGATCTTTGAGGTTGGAAGGGATCGCTTGAGACGATCCACTTCAAACCATTGCTCAAAGCTGGGTCAGCTCTGATGTCAGATCAGGGTGTTCAGGGCTTTATCCAGTCAGTCTTGAAACCTCCAAGGATGGAGACTACACAACCTCTCTGGGCAACTGCTCACTGCTTGACTGTCCGTATGGTGAAAAAGTTTTTCCTCATTCCCACTCCGAATCTCTCATTTCAGTTTATGTCCAGTATCTCTCATTCTCCTACCAACGCAATTCTTGGAATAGCCTGGCTCTGTCTTCTGACTAGCTCCTTGTAGGGACTGGTAGGTTGATCACAGGTGTCCCCAAAGCCATCTCTTCTCCAGGCTGAACAAGCCCAGGTCTCTCAGCCTCTCCCAGGGCAACTGCTTCAGAACCCTCACCATGTTGGTGGCCGCTGCTGAACTCGCTCCAGTTCATCAATATTTTTCCCATATGGTGGGGTCCAAAACCAGACGCAATATTCTAGATGACGCCTAATGAATGCTGAGTAGAGGAGGACAATCCTTCCCCTTGACCACCCGGCTGCTGGGTGTTGCTGGCACTCCTTTCTGCCAGGGCACGCTGCTGACTTATATTCAGCTCGCTCTCTACGAGGATCCCCCAAGTCTTCTTCTGCTGCACTGCCCCTGGTCAGCCGGCCCCAGCCTGCGCTGTGGCAAGGGGGGGTTCCTTCCCAGAGGCAGGAGTTTGCTTGTGCAAACAGAGGAACTGGGGCTCACACACAACACATTTCAAGCAGCCTTCTTTTTTTAAACTAGCTGATAAGATTCCTCATCTGAGAGATTGTATGAACATTACAGGGTTTCCTTTTCATTTTTCAGCAATATTTCAATTTAGAACCCAAATCAGACTGCAGTATATTGAAGAACAAGAAACTGGAGTGCTCATTCTGTCTGGTTCCCCAAAGTTTATGGATACTCATTTCCTTGCTTTTAGCAGATCAGAATGGGCCTCCAGGTGCAGAACCAGCACTGAAGGTCTGGGACAAGAAATAAGACCACCATGAAATGAAAAGGAATTAACTAAGGCCAGACATAAACTTCTGAGGACATACAGTTACAAACAGGTATGACGCTGGGTGAGGAAAGGAGCAGAGGAAAACTTGCTCTGATGCAAGTCCTCAGCCAGAACATTTAGGTCCACCATCCATTTAACAGCATGTCAGATATGGAGGCTACAGACACACAGTAATACCAGGGTACAAGTGCTACAAAATGTAATATTTGTACCGCATAATCATGGGTATAAATGTTTTATGAGCTCCAGCAGGGCCTAAAGAACATACTGCAGGTTGGGTGGAAAAGAAAATGATGCTTAAAGAAGAGGAAAGTGGGTCTTGAGCACTCAGGTCCTTAATCACACAGCGTGTGAGAAAAAACATCAAAACAATTCCCGATCATATTCTCGTGACTGATTAACTGGGAGCCAGGGAGGGGGGAAACACAAGGACTCACCCCTAAGTATTCCTTACAGCCGGCTTTATGCAAAGGCAGCAGTGGGGGCATTTTAGATATGTAACCAAACCTAACGCTAGAAAGAAGATAATTACATAGAAATTGAGCTTTTACAGAGATCTCCTGCAGACTGCAGGGTATTACTTGGTGTCTTTGTACCTTATCAGATGCCCCAGCCAGTGCCACCCCAAGGCTTATTCCCAGGCCAAGAGACTTCCCAAGGAATAGATCCTACTCTGCTGTCACCGGAGGTGGCTCTCACTGACATTCTCAGCCTCTGCAGGATTTGTCTCATTCCCAGGACACCAGTCTCCCTAGTTTACGAGCACACATTGCTCACTTCACAGAGGCCATATTTTGCCACTTGAAAATTTAATTCAGGCTAGCGGAATTCTCCTACAATTTAATTTCTCTCTAGTGAAACCTGCCACACAATGCTAAACCATATAAGCTTCACAAAGAATGCCAACAGCGTCCTGACCTGAACGAGGGGGAGGCACTGCCAGCAGGTCGAGGGAGATGGTCCCTCCCCTCTCCTCGGCATTGTGAGGTGCACCGGCAGTGCTGGGTCCAGTTCTGGGCTGCCCAGTACAAGAGAGACATGGACACACTGGAGCGCGTTCAGCGAAGGACCACAAGGACCACTGAGGGTCTGGAATGTCTGTCTGAGAGCTGTGACTGGTCAGCCTGGAGAAGAGAACGCTCAGGGAGAAGCCTATTAATTAATCAGCCTCTTATCTGTGGTATCCAGTGAATGAACAAGAGCCAATTGTCACAAACTGAAAAACAGAAAATTCCTTTCAAACATAAGAAAAAGCTTTCCTTTATTGTGGGGCTGATCAAACACAGGTTTCCCACAGGGGTTGTGGAGTCTCCACCCTTGGACATACTCAAAACCTGACTGAACGTGGCCCTGAGCAACCTGCTTTAACAGATCCTGCTTGAGCACAGGAGTTGGACTACACGAGTCCAGAGACTCCTTCCAACCTTAACTATTCTGTGAGTGTGTGTGCGCCGTGGCGCCTTGCAGGTATGCCTTCCACTATAGTCTGCACCGTACTAAGATTTTTATTTTTATTTTTAATGTATACACTTCGGTTTTGCTTACAGGATCAGGCTAGCACTACAGCAGGACAGCACAATAAGTTCCAAACTGTGTTCATTCAGGAAAACTGTTCCAGAAGCTGAACATGGCTGTACCTTCAGATGGTGCAGAAAATTCATGTTTCACTAGTAATTCTTCAGTGGTCATGTCTCAATTACTTGTATTTATCAAAACATAGCCAGGAAGCCCCAGAATACCACATCAAAGTTTCCTCCTCATTTGGCAATGTACTTGCTGTAGAACTCGTCACAGCCTCTACACTCAGCTCTTGTGGGTGAAGGAGGGAAAAAGGGTCAAACCCCTCATTACCAGCTAATTGCACACTTACACCAGCTCTGCATCCGGGAGCTCGGTGTTTGCCAGGGGAACAGCCCAGGAGGACGCGCTTGCTGCTACGTTCGATAGAAGTGCATGTTGCATCCAAACCATAAACTGTCCCGTACATTATTTTCTGGTATATGGAGGGATAACTGGCCTGTCCTTTCTGGGTAGTGACCAAACCTGGAGAAGGCAGAAAGCAGTTCAGAAGGCCAGTAGCACCTGGGCTGAGCTAGCCCACACCCAGAGCATTGGTTATGGCAGTAGCTGCTGACCTGCATTAATTCAAACTTTTGCCTACACTTCCTGAAAATTCAATAAGAGGGAGTTAAAAGCACTATCATTTGAAAGACAAAAGGGCTGCGTATTGTTCAGACCCAGATTACGGCAACATCCAAGTTAACTCCCCAGTGGCGAGTCCTGTTGAACACCCTCTCCTCCACACATGGTGGGTGCTCACCAGCACCTCAAGCTAAGCAAGGTCGAAGCGTGCCCAACTAAGCCTGTCTGAAAATGGGTAATAAATCCAGGCTTCCACACAATTGACAAATAGGTTTTTAAGTCTATCAAAAATACCCGTGTCTTCCTCGCTGCAGACACCAACTTCATCCGTTGGTAGTGGAAGGCGGAAACAACATATAATTTATGGTTTTCAGTGAATATTGTTGTGACAAATTGTCAAAGGTAGAACCAACTTAGTTTTTGCAAGCTATTTGACAAATAAAAAAGACTAACAACTTCCTTTTAATGAAATCCAAATTTAGCTTTAATAATTAGAATTTTTATTAAAAGGAAATTGTCTTCCAAAGCGAAGATTGGCATTAGTTCCTGTTGTCAAATTTGACAGCATGAAATCATAGAACAAATGATGGGATTCTGCAGCTGCTAAATACTGTCAAATACACTCTAAAAGTTTTATTCTTATAAATTCATTAATAAGAGGCCTTGTTTTTGAAAGGAAATGCCTCTCTTCCCAAAGTACAACTTGGACAAAAGTGGTTCTAAAAAATTCCTCACCGTTGTTGAGATGGCTTGCCGTTCTCTCAACCTTTAAAAGCCCTGGTCTGCACACAACGCTGTGCCGGAGCCCTGTGGAGTGGGAAAGAGTTTGGAAACAGCTACAACAGTTCTCAAGTGTGTTCCTACAGCTGCTCTGCGTGAGGGACTGTGCAGCTGCACGCACCAACAGCCAAAGTACCAGCTAACCGAGGCCCCAGCCGACCCAGCTGACTGCAGCAGACGTGTGCAACCACAACCTACGAAGGCAGCTCGGCGGCCGACCGCGACCTTCTGCCGGCATGAACAGCTAGTGAGAAGTCATGTTTTAAACTACTCCAGCTACATGTACTGGATTTCATTTTCCTATGTATAAATGGAAAATTTAAAGTAAATTTGTGTAACCAATACTGTTTGTGTTGGCTCACATCAGTATCATCCTGACACAGGTTAAATTGCTGTAGCTGTGTGGCTAGGCACCCAAGTTAGCACAGATTTTCAAAAACGTAATGAAAATCCAAAATATTATTATATATAAATTAGGCACAAATCATTTGATTAATTATACTGCACATAATTATATTTAATATTAGAATAGTAAAAAAGTGTTATATGAATTTTAAAAAAACCTTAAAGTTTCTTTTCAATGTTATTAAAGAAAGAGAACTAAAAGTAATCTGGCAATAAAAATAAAGCCACTTTGAGAAAAGCATAGGCTAACAAAACTTACTGAACCATTTAACTATTTTTTTGCTGCATGTCCCATCCGATTTGTTGAAAACCATTTACAATTGAATGTTTCAAAAGTCAAAAACGCAATTACATTCAAGGCAGCTATGGTGAACTGGCGTGGTGTCCCTGCCATTTTTTATAACAACCCATGTCACCTGGACACAGTAAAGAGACATTTCGCTCCGTACAGGGCTTCTGCTCAAGGCTGCCTCGGGTAATTCACTCGCCTTGACCAGGACTGCAGACACAATGTCCCTTTTTGCAGACTCCATCACAGCAGTTTACTTCAGCATCTACTCACTGTCTTCACTTCTGCCTCTGGACATCACTGTGGATAACACACCTTCTCCTCATCCCTCTCAATGCAGAAACACCGGTGCTGCTTTAGATCAGTTAACATTGGGAATGACTGCAATCACACAGGTCCCACCAGTGCTCCTCTGCTCCCAGCATGAGCACTCACAGTGGACATCCCTTCCTCCGTCTCCCTGGCAAAGCAACGCAGTCTGGTGTCCTGAAAACACCTCAGACAAGTCATGCTTACAGCCTGTAACACCGTGGTCACAGCAAAGGAGCAGGTAAAACATTATCTCAATGTGGCTTAGACATGGAGAACTCATCTGGGACACCAATAGAGAATGCATGATGTTCTTCTGGAGATTAAAAACAAAATATGGGAAAACATAAAATGTAGAAGAACAAGCATTTAAATTAAAAACTTGAGTTTAATGCTTTAAACAGAATTCATAGATGGCAAATAGAAGAAATCTTCCCATAATCACTTAAAATCAAGGAAGGGCAGACACATTTCTTAGTGTCTGCCAGGCAAGAACCTCAGCAGGAACACAGATTCAGTTCCAAAGGAATGCAGGGTTGTTATTATTTTGTCACTAATAGAAAACTATCTTCTTCAGAAAGCACTTGTCTATCGTTGTCACTATGTTGCATTTGTTTTTATCTGGATCAAGATATATGTTACTTTTATAAAATCACCTTTTCCTATGAAAGATGAGCATGTCTGTTTTCTGTTTGTGATTATGCTTGCTTTCTGACTTCTGCATCGTGAAAGCATGATTTCACGATGTAGTATGCAAGTAAGAAAGTATTTCTTACTACTTCAAGCCATCTCATCTCCTAGAGGCACAATTAGAGTTATGTTGGCCATACACTATCTACACACTTTTTACTTGGATTTGAGTAAGTTGCTGCAGCTATTCTTAAAATTTTTTTACTGCTGTCTTATATTAAGAACTATCAATTAAAATTAAATGGCAGCTCTACAGTACTTTTTGGAGCTCTGTAATATGCCTGTTACCAGATAAAACACTTGGGCTCTTACATAGCACTTCATCATTCAGCCTCACAAAGAGCTTTGCAGGAAATCAATGCTTTGTCCACACCACACTTAACTGGGAACTAGAGCTATAGTGAGAAGTAAGATACTGGAGACTCTTCTGAAAGATACCCAGTAAGATACTGGAGAGCCTTCTGAAACCCCGTCACAGACCTGTTAGTAGGAGGCACTGCATCACTGTAATGTCACATCCAGCTCCAACAGTCCCTGTACCCACAGTCCTGACTGCAAGTGCAAGTGTTCCCCTAAGGGTTATTTTTATATTTTATTTAATTGTTCACTAACAGAGATTTTGGAGCAAAATCTCCTCCTGCGCTATAGCTCTCTACTGCACAGGTTAGGCATGGGGAACAGCCGCTCCCTGATCCTGAGGGGACTTTGCTGTGACACACAGCTGCTGCCGAGCAGCTCCACGTTCCACCACTGACACGAGGAGTGGGATTCACCTTGCCGATCTTCACACACCTACAGAAAAAACAACGGTATCTCTGTCTGAGCTAATCACTCCAGGCTTCTTTTGTACTCAGCGTAGAGAACCAGGGACCTTAGGATGAGACAGAAAGGCATCCACAAGTACCCATTCCTCTCCAAGATTATCAAGGAGAGTTTAGGATCACTAACTCCCATGAAGATTTCAGATACAGACATACACTTGTATTTGTTAAGCTGAATCCATCTATGGTTTCTGAGTGAGCACTTACTAGCACAGGTTTGGATTTGGACCTGGTATAGATAACATACCTGGAATATTTGCAGCCAGATTCACTTCTTTTATGGTGTCTGAATAGCCAGAGGAATGTTGTGTACACACCGGAGAGCCTGACTGTTGACATTCCATAGGGGAACAGTGACCAGCTACTCCTCTGGCACCCCGAGGCTTCAGTAAGACAGCCAGCCTGAAAGACAGTCCTCCTTTGACGCCTCACATCCAGGATCAAGTGTCAGACACGTCCCAGGGCTTTTACAGCCCTCGATCAGGATTTGAACCTCCTCTCAGTCTGTCTGGGAATTACATATCCCTAGATTAAATAATCTCTTAGACAGAAAGTTTTAGGTCTTCCCTCCAACACTGTGAGAGGAAGCCTGACCCACGCTCAGCTCCCAGGCTGACCATCACCGGTTCCACTACAGATTCAGGAAGGAGAAAGACTGAGAAAACCAAACAACTCTCCTGTAGGTGGTTACTCACAGGTATTGCAGGTGCCCAACGGTTTCCCCCTTCTGCACCACCCAAAGCAAACCCAATCTGCCTTTCTCCAAACTGGCGCCTCCCGCCTTGGGGCAGTGTCAGGTCCCCCCAGTCACCAGGCTGCCCACCCTGGATGGAGGTGAGGAAAGAGGCGCCTCTGGCAGGATACACCAGCCCAGCAGCCAGGAGCTGAAAGCCCCCAGTTAGAAACGCCCGGAGACGGTGTGGAGGCACCCCAGGGGAAGGGAGCACCTTTCCCACCCTCTGGCAGGGACTGTGGAGGACACGGTCCTGTACCCCACCAGGAGAACATGCCCACATGTAAGAGAGGGGAGGAGAAGTACAACTGTATTTTCTCCCCCACTTACTTGCTCTTAACCCTCTCACCACACACCCTGAGTCCTCTTTGGCCTCTGCTGCTCCACCTGTTCCCGTGAGACAGAGGCACAGGTTGCATTTAGCTTCTGCACCCTATTTTTAAAATCAGTTCTGCTTTCTGATTTTTTCAGGTCAAGCCAAGCTGCCCACGAGTCTGTTGATGCTCCATATGCTGCTGAAAGCTGGAGAGGAAGAAGGGCAAGTGAAGGCTGGCAGAGATCAAGCAGGAGGAGCTGGTATTTCAGTGCCATCCCATGCAGCTGAAGATGGAAGTCTTTCCCAGTCATCTCTTCCCTAGAGGAAAAGTTTCTCCTTTTACAGTTCTTTACATGTAAATCCTTAGTGAATACATCGCACACTGAACGTAAATGCTGGACACTGGAGGACTAAGCCATGTTTTCCACATACAAAATACACAACTCCATTCAGTGAAAATAATAAATACATACCACACTGGGGTCCACCTGCATTTTATTCTTCATGTGTACGTGGTGTGAGGAGGGGATGAATGGGTTACAAATGTCGCGAGCTGAAGTCACTGCTGCTGTCACTAGCTGCTTAGAGCTGAAAAGGAAAAGGCTGTTTTTTCAGTTGGCTGCAACTGAAATCTCATGAGAACAGCTGCTGTCATTTGAGTTCAGGCCAAGATGGCAACATTTGAGAAAAACAACTGATCTTGTGAATTTCCCACCACTTGGAACTGAAATGTGGAGACACCAGCATCAGACATTTTGTAAGTATAGAGTCCCAATTCAAGGAGGAAACCGAACCTACTGAAGCACCTATCCAGTCATCACCTGTGTCATCCTCTCACCCGTGCCTCATCTCCGGGGTCTTTAAAGGTCCAGGATCTCCAGAAAGCTCCGTGGTTCAAACTGTTGGCCAAGAACGAGGTCCAAGATTTCCAGAAAGCCCCATGATTGAAAACTGTGGCTAACAACCACCGTTGATTGTTGGCTGCCGTTTCCAACCATGGAGCTTTCTGGAGATCATGAGGAATCCTTCAAAAGGAAAACCTCACTTGGCTGGAGCTCGCTTTCTCATAGGTCAGCTGAAATAAGGACTTTAAGTCTCACAAGATACATACGCCATCACTGCCTTCTGCTTCAAGTACACATCTTCAGCTCCGCCTTTTCTAATACAAGCATACAGAAATACACTTAGAATGAACTCTAGTTAATTAAATTACTATCCTACATACCCAGCTTTCCAAGGCTGACGATGAAGCGCACACGCCAGATGTTAATCTGCAGATGAATGCATGACTGGGTGGATGCTGTGGGTGGTTTAGAGCTGGGCATAATACCAGCCTACAGCTGCAGAAGTAACTGAACTCTGCACTGCTCTAGCAGCAGATTTGTTATTTGTGTGCTCTTACACAAAACAGAAAGATCCTTTCAAAATTACCTCATACCTAAAAAGTATTAACCTAGCACTACTGAAGAACCGTAAGACAAATTTTAAGAGCTAGTACTTTGTAACACTAAACCCCAAAGATTATATTTGACACACCTGAAGAACTCTGTATACCGGCTTGAATGTATTCCTCTATTTTTGCTCTTCACAAATTCTTACCAAAATACCAAAATTATCTTTTAAAAACTTTTGTTAATGAAAATTATTCACATTGAAAGATCTGCAAATAATTTTCACTTCAACCAAAGCTTTCAAAATACTAATTATCTTAAATCTGAGTTATGTGGATGATCAGGATGCATGATATACTTCTGCTCCTTCACTGAAATCCATAAGGCAGGGCTGCCGCGTGAACAATTGTGATAAATTCACATTAAATATTTGTATCGAATATTTGTAGTTATTTCTTTAAATATGTTGTCTGCCCTAAGAATCCTGTAAGTAAAGGTGCATGGAAAGCAAAAATAGAACGTTAATAAATACAGTAAAAATTTAATTCGGTTTTAAATGACACTGAAAATGTGTGGAAGATGTTTCTCTCTTTTTTCAGTTCTCAGGGCACTCAGCGGATGTTCAGTGAAGAAATGCATTTGAAACAGGAAAGAATGTAGCACTTTCCAAATGGAAAACTGCATAACAGTTAGGATCTACAGAGAAATTTCTTCTCCTACAAACGCTATCCTACATTCTGCACCTACAGATGCTAAAGCTGACTTTGAAGGAATATTCACCTTAAAAGTGAGAAGCACCCATAATATTCTGCATTTGGAATACAGGCAGTATTCTGTGGGCGGCACTGTGCCCACATCAAAATTTAAGTGATTTAAATGATGACTTCAAATTCTTTCTTGGTTATAACTTTGCACACTTGCAAAAAATGCCAGCAGACCACGAACTGACCACAGCCAGTCAAGAAATTCAGTGTTACATCCGATGGACTAGATGGCAATAGCAGAGCATAACTAAATTTTAAATTTCAAATTATATTATACCATAAAAACTTACTTCAGAACTGCCCAACTGTTCCTGAAACCTAATAATTTCAGACACAGTGGTAGGTAAAACCTTATTTCCTTTCATTAGAGTTAAGTCATTAATATTTCTGTGATAACTACAGTACATCAAAAATGAGCACATTAATCTGACTGGTCTCCTGACATGCTTTTAACTTTTCAATTGCTTTCTTAAAAAACTGGCTAATGTAAATTGCATTATAATAGTCTATGTGTGTTTTGGCTTTACTGTTTATATCACTGAATTCAAAATAACAAGAGGATATCCAGGTTTAAAGTATTAATATAAGAAAGCATTTTCAAAATCACTAGCAATGAATGAGACTAATTAGGCATGAACAATCATACTGAAATATTGTCTTAAAGAGGACTATTTTTAGCAAAATGTTATGATATCTGATGTTATGGTTGGGTTGGCAGGTTTTTTGCATTTGTTGTCCAAATGTCAAGTGACTTTCTCTCAAGTATCTATCAAGAAATTTTACACACGGTTTTGTGAACAACAGTCTCTGTTTCAGACAAAGTATACTCAAGCAAAAGCTGAAACTTAAGAGATTTAGATAGCCTATAAAATTTGGGGGAAGCTCCGTCTTCAGCTTGTGTGACCCAAGTTCCACTGAAACCAGCGGGAGCTTTCGGCAGACACAGCAAGCGGGACAGATCATGTAACCTGTACTTGAGCTTCAAACAGCCCTTTGCTCAATTTAACACAATTGCCACTGCGGAGAAAAAGTGGAAAAACATCTACAGGAAATGGTATCAGTTTGTTTTTTTCTAGACTGATTATAAATATGTAAGCAATTTACATGGTTTGATTCAGGGACCTGTATCATAACCATCAATACTAACTGCACTGGTAATGAATAACATTCACAATACTTAAGTTTAACTCAATGTTCTGTATAAAAAGATTCTTCAAATGAATACATGAAAGTGCTTTAAAAATATTATTTTGAATTCAGTATTATTCATTACCACGTAAACTAATCTCACACTCCCCTTTTTCTCCTGAGGGTCCTGATGTGCTCCTTTCCTGAGTGGGCTTAGGCTCATAGCCATTAGCCCATCATCTTACACGGTCTCTGCAGAATCATGATTTCATAGGTTTTATGAAATATGCAGCCAGGAAAAGATATGTCAATCCAATTATACATTTTATGGTTACTAACAAACTCATTAAGTTTACTATTTTAGCAGTTTTGTTTTCTTTTTTAATTGGACTGAAATAAAGAGAGGGCAAAGCAAGGAAGTTCACTGAAGAACTAAGTTATTAAATTTTAACACACATTTACATTACTTATTTGTAAATAACCTGGTGGTCACAGGGTTTTCTCTGCATTATTTAAGAAGCCAAAAGCCTGCTGCCTCTGCCCAGCACACAAAGACAAAGGGTGGCATTTCACGGCAGTCACTGGCGTTTAACCCTCGCGGCGTGCGGGTCGGCGCACAGAACGGCCCCTCGTCAGGCAGTTCCATGGCTGCCACCAGTGGGGAGCCCAAAGCCCTGCTGCTCACAGCTCGTTCCAGCCTTTGGATCTGCCCCCAGAGCAACGTCACCACCACCGAGCTCACCACGAGCTCCTGGCTTACGCCTCACCTACAGCCCCGCTCCAGTCAGGACAGCGAAACGAGGAACCCCAAAGGTCCCAAAAGCGACGAGGGGAGCGGCTGGAGTTCAGCGGAACTGAGCTGACCCTTCCTCTAATGTTCACTCCTGCCGGGCGCCCCACAGCTCGGGAGCCCCAGCGCGCGGTGGGGACCGGCTTGCAGGGCTTTACCTGACCCAATGGACAACAGCAACACTGAAAGGCAAATCAGTTTTTCCATCCTAACTTGATTATGAAAAAAATAAAAAAATGTTCTTAGTGCACAAAGGTAAATGAAATAGGACCTTCCCAGCCACTTAAAAAGAACTCCCAGATCTACTTCAGACTCAATAAGTGCGTGCTAATAAGCAGGTAAAATAACAGCAAATTTGTTATTTCAGTATTATTAAATATATGGATTTTATTGTTATTTGAATTACAAGTCAAAATTATTATCTATTTAACCCTATTTCCCAGTGGTGTAGCAAAATGGATGGGCTTATTTAAAAAATTTTCTTTTAATGTAACTAAGGAATTGGGGTACACAGTTTATAGTCTTTTAAAAAGGAACAGGTTTTCAAGAAGTGCCAACCTTGAAAATACTCACACGTGTTTCATCTAACTGTCATATTTCAATGGTAGTTTTTAAAATCAAGGCCACCATGCTTAATAGGCACCATTTTTTCAACACTGATGAACAACTATGATATTCTGGTCTGGAAAGTGCTAACGGAATGTGAGGAAGCATTAAAACCAATTATCTTGAGCAGATATTGCGAGTACGCGTTGAAGTGAACCACATGAAAATGAAACCTACCACGCTAAAAACAGAGGTGTGTTTCACCTGAGAGCAAACACAGCAACATCCCATGGAAAATAGCTAAACAGCAAAATCAGGTGACATACAATGCTACCCTGCTACTGAATTACATTTGCAGCAGGTAAACGACAGCTATACTTAAAAAGATGAGCAAAGGATGATTCATCCTAACCTATGTCCTGCTTTAACTTATTTTAAATTCCAAACCAGTGGTTTTTGACTCGCTGACTAACAACACACTAGTGTGGCACAGGAGCCTCCAACAGGCAGCCGATGAGGAGATGCACAGTTAAGTTAAGACATTACAGAACTTTTTAAGACTACGCGTCTTCTAATTTTAAGTAAACAAACATTTTGTCCTTACACCTAACTCCCACTTACCAGATTTTCTATACTGAGAGGGGTGGTGCTATTGGCTGCACAGAATTCAACAAAACCCGTCATCCAAACAGCAGTCGCAGTTGGCAGAGACTGGCATGTTCTCACCTACGGGTCTGCAAAATGACCACGGGAACTTCCTGGCTACTGGATCTGCATGATGACGGGACAAACCTTCCTGCTGACTCCGTGCTTTCAAAAGCATCCAGATTTTGTGTGAGTCTCATTCGCTGTGCAGAGAACGTGTGTGTTTCAGAGAATATGGAAAAAACCTTCAGTACAGTTTATTCGTGCTGATGTGCCGTTACCACCTCTGGAACAAGTGGGTTTTCTTTTGTCCAGAATGATCTTTCCCAGGTGAAGAACGTGAAGCTTCTGGATATTAAAGGTTCTCTCCCTCCTCTGTTTGTGGAGCTCAAAGACAATGAGGGCTTGAAAGGAGAAGGAACACAACTCCATACATCCTTCTCCTAAGACAAACGACATCAGACACAGGACAAACTTCTGCCAGCTTTAGAAGGAGCTACTAAAGGAAGCAAAAGCATCTCCAAAGAGAAGCAAAAAAATCCAAACCAGTCAAAATGTGACAAATCTTACCGATGGTACCATTTTAGCCAGATCTGTGGATGGCCTGGATGCTGGGAGCCAGAGGTGTGGTGCGGTCACAAAAGCACAGCCCCTGGGAGCTGATGATCCAAGCACAGGGCACGCCACAACCCAAGGACACCGACAGATGGGAGAGCAGAAGGACAGAATGAGTCAATATTGGTCCCTGTGTCAGAAGAGCTGGCACATGAAGTCCCAGGTACAACTGCAGGTCTATGGGGACACTCGTCAAACAAGCAAAAGCAAAACTCATAACCGTTTTTAAAAGGGGTGATTAAAGCCCTCATTAGCCTGGGCACGCGATGCTTTACTCTCATCAACACAGTACATATGGCTTGAGCCAGACCTTGGAAGTGTGCTTTTGAAGGAAACAATTATCAAAGATTGAGATAAATTTAAGAAAATTGAGAAGAAAGAAGAATTTGAAGAATATACAGGTGACACCAAACCTGTGGCAAGAGCCTTCTTTGGTGAACTGTCTGTCTTTAGTAAACAAAGGGAGATGTAGTTGATTTTAATTTCAATAAAGCATTTCATACAGAGTCAAATGGGAAATCATTGGCTAAACTGGAGAAGGTTTCTTCAGTAACCAAGCTGAAGAAAAGGCAGGAAAATATTTATCTGAGACGAGTACTATCAACCACAAGGAGAGTGACTAATCAAGTTTCACAGAACTGGATTAGGATTGCTTGTATTTATCATTAATCTCAATAGTCTTTGCACAAGAAGTGTAATTGTGATGAAGAAGTTTTCTTGCGATACAAATTCAGGAGGCAAGGTCAATTAAGAGAAAGATTGCACTGTACACAAAGCCAAATGATCTTGAGTAACACAATAAGTTTATGTTCAGCAGTACAAAATGTAATGTCAGGCAGCTACAGATTAATAACAGCTATTACAAGCAACGAGTTCATTACCTGGGAACAAGTGAAGAAAGAGAGAGAGACCAACCACTCAAGTTGCTTGTTCATCACAGCATGGCTGTGAACAAATGCAATCCCAAAATATGGTAAATACAGTGCATTTCTGATGGAGATGAGAGAACTCAACCACTGTACAAAGCTCTCTCAAAACCTCACCTCTGTGAGAAAAGCTGTGGACAACCCAGGGAAAGCCTCATGATGTACCCAGCTTGACATGTCCATTTTTTGTAATAGTGTCACAGAAACAGGCAGCGAAGGATGGCCTGTGTGCTGGGTTTGGCTGGGGTAGAGTTAACTTTCTTCACAGTAGCCAGCATGGGGCTGTGTTTTGGGTTTGTTGGTAACACAGGGATGTTTAGTCACTGCTGAGCAGCTCACACAGAGCCAAGGCCTTTTCTGCTCCTCAGCGAGGGCTGGGGGGGCACGGAACATTGGGAGGGGACGCAGCCGGGACAGCTGACCCAAGGGATATTTCACACCATGCCATGTTGTGCTCAGCACATAGACTGGGGCAAGTAGGAGGCAGGCGAGGACGTTGGGAGTGATGGTGTTTGCCTTCCCAAGTGACTGTGAGGTGTGATGGAGCCCGGTGTTCCTGGAGGCAGCTGAACACCCGCCTGCCCATGGGGAGCTGGGAACCAACTCCTCCTTCACCTTTGCTTGCGTACACAGCTTTTGCTCTACCTTTTAAATTGTCTTCACCTCAATCCCTGAGTTTTCTTCACTTTTACCCGAGCAATTCTCTCCCCATCCCAAGAGGAGGAAGCGGCTGAGCGGCCATGTAGTGCTCAGCTGCTGGCTGGGGTTGAATCATGACAGCCTACAAATCTATACTGGACCTTGTGCTAAAGCATTTTGGCAATGTTTTATATATTCTTACCTTAAATAATTCATATGCTGTATGTATTGTAATTATATACGTATTTAAGTTCCACCTAAAGGCCTTCTAAACCTCAGAAGGTTTAATGCAAGGTGTATTAAACAGAGACAGGAAATTGAGAGAGCAGGAAACAGTGGCCTGTGATGTTTTACTGTAGAAGGGGTACAGGAAGATTCCCTCACTTTCTTAGGGACACATGCCAATTACAAGTAACAATTAGTAATTAGCAACAATTACTTTTGGTCAGCCCTTAAGAATGCAAAGATTTATGGACTTTAAAAATGTAATGAATCCAAAATGTTACCAGGTAAACACGTAAAGGCAGAACACAAAACTGGAATGAAGAGAAATGAAAGGCACCACTGGAACGACCAGAAGAAAAGCCTAAGAGGAACGAACTTCCCTACCTACCGGAGAGACTCCTCGACCGCAGCCACCATTTCAGTCCCGCTCAGAGGATGAATGTCTCTCTAATCTGCGCATCTTGGTAGCCTCCCAACGGAATTATGGCTCTGGTCAGCCTCCCTCTCCCCTCTATTTGTAGGAAGAAGGGAGTAAGAAAAACCTCCTGGAACACTCTCCTGGAGAAAAAGGCCACCAGTATGACCTGGGAATGGAGCCTGCCGGAGCAAAGGAGACCCAAAGAGCTCACTGCATCACCCAACCAACCCTGCAAGAACGTTAACGCTGTCGTCTTTTATGACATCAGGGCAAAAAGCACCAAGGAAAAGAGCTGAACCGAACACATTGGTTAGGAAATAAATTCAGCCCAGAATTTATAATTATCAGGGTAGATCGGAGGATTGACTTCTTCTAGCTGGCATCTGGAGGCCTTGTGACAGAAAAACCCTTTGCAGAGATCTGAATAGACACATGCATGCGTACAAAAAGCACCACTTCTCCTAACACATCTGAAAATACCGAGTCCTCCTCTGCAGCTGAATACTGATAAATGCAATTTTTACCCAGTTTCTAAAAGCATCCTGTGACTATCAAAAATAAAAGCTACAGAGCTACAGAATAGCCAGCTTCTTATATTTTACTCATCCATAAGTACACACGCAGCCATAAGCACACTGGGTAAAACACTGAACTCAACAAGTATTTAGATTGAGCTTTTCAGATCAGGTAATAAATACTACACAGAAGATCTGAATCGGGCTATAGCAGTAAGAGGAGAAGGAGAGACAGAGCATGGGAAACACTGATAGAATTACATGGTTACCCAATTTGGATATAAATAGTATCCTTCTCATTCAGATGTGTGATCACCTTTTCATTGCTAGTCCTTTGAAGCGCAAACACACGTAAAATCGTGAGGAGATACTTTTATCGGTTATCTGAATTATTTGGTACCATCATGATACCTGAATTATAATTGAAGCTGTTACTAAGAGCCATTTTACCGCATAAAAACAGTATTCTGAAGTAGCAATAATCCACATTATGACCCACCAGACCCACAAAATGCCATGTTCATCTCATCTAGTTTTTGGGGTGCAGAATGAAGCCATCACATGGCAGTTGTTACCCCAGCCTCCTTTACTAGCCAAACAGGCACTTTCAGGTTATGGTTAAAAAGGTTAAAAAAAAAAAGGGTTCTCCAAGGGTGTGATTCATCTGTCCTGTTTCTGTCCATTCCCCACAAAGGGGTCCTTGGGTGACTAACTCAGACGGAGACATCTACATTTTGCTGTACGAATCCCACTCACAGTCTGCAGTTTCCCGAGCACATTGTGCAAGAGCATGAGATTTCAAAACTGAAGAAGGGAGCTAAGGGAGACAATTCCCCCTCTTCCCCCCCGCCCCATGCCAAGCTAATTATATATGTTGCTCTTATATTGTGTGTGGTCGCTAGAGAGATCTGACAACATACCTTGGATTGTAAGACTATCAAAATATTTTCCAAGTACTACTTTTTTCTGATACTCCAGTTGAAAGTTATTACAAAGACAAGAAAAAGCTCACAATGAACATTGCACTTTCAGGGAAGGAAGGAGTTAGACAAAACGGTAATTCCATTGACTAGATGAAAATTGGTTCAAGGGAAAGAAGTCAGCATGTCACAAGGTCTGGGCATCTCAGAAGAAAACCTAGATACAGGCAATCTGAAAAGAATAAAAAGGGGGGTTGATTTGTATTCTCACAAACAACCAGAGCTAATCAAATTTTCCTAAATTGATTAATAAAAACAAAGGAAGAAGCAGGAGTCCCTGTAACTGCTCTGAATACTAATTTGAAAACTGTAGTGTCCAGATGACCCTCAGGATTGCTAAGGCTGAATTTTCAGCGGTTCTGGAAAGCACTGGGTAGGATTTTTAATCTTCCTTGGAGGCAGCAGCAACAGGGGAAGAAAAAGAGGAGCCACTCTTCTCTTCACCCGGAGAGACCCAGAAATGGGAAGAAGAAATAGCACAAGGTGACTATGTGAAGAAAAGAAAGAGCATGAGGCAGTTCATGGAACTGGGAATCATCAGGTTTTTATTCAC
>JAOXNO010000024.1:89092041-89109983 GCA_028565335.1 Limnodromus scolopaceus
TTTACCCATTGAAGAGTACACTTGTCTATGCCATGATTCGCCAGCTTCTCCAGGAGAACGCTGTGGGGGATGGTGTCAAAGGCCTTACCAAAGTCCAGGTAGACAAGGTCCACAGCCTTCCCCGCATCGAGAAGGTGGGTCATGGTCTGCGCACATCACCCAACGACACCGACAGCCCTGCACAGGCAAAGCAAGTGAAGCAATTCCAGGGTCTTCCCAGGAGCCTGTTTTGGCACATGAAGAGGCTGTGCCCATTTAGAAGCCACGTTACCTGAGTCAGCAATATGAAATGTCCGAGTCTGAAAGCAGCAAACAGAAACCTTCCTCATGTGCACAAGTTGTTGAACTTACTGTTAAACTACCATTGCAAAAGAGCAATTCCTTGTACTGTGTACCCCATACAATATATTTATATCTTCCTTTGCCAAAGTGATCCGTATTCTCAGGAATTTATCGCCTTGAACAAAGGCTGAGGCTTCACTACCCCGGCGGCAGCAGTCCGTACAGAAGAACCCCAAGCACAGTCGCAGTTTGGTACAGTGAGTGAGGTCAGACCCAGCTGCAGACATTAATAAAGCCAGATCCTGTCCCAAAGAGGCAGCAAAACACTGCTTATTTAGATTTATTACTATTGGTTTGCCTCGCAGCACTGCGCCCCAAGAGCTCCGCTGAGACCACAGATTCTCTGGGGACTATCTGAACACACAGGAACAGAGAGTCACCGAGACAAGAAGCTATCTGAAGAAAGAAGGTGGACAACTGGAGGGAAAAGAAAAGCATTATCTCAATTTAAGGAATGCAGAGCTGAGGTACAGTCAGACTCCAGCTTCTCCAGGGTGGCAGCACACGAAGGTTAATCATATCCCAATCCTTCCAATAACTTCACATCCAGACTGATGCTTTCTTAAAGCAAAATCAAGAAGTACAAATCTCAGAGCAGCTCCAGCAGAATAATGACAAATTTTCTGGATGACAATGACTGATAATTGCTCCTGACACTTGTCACAGGCCACCAGAAGTCTCCCAGCTACAATTACGCTCAGCATCGTGGCAGCACAGTGCACCTTTGGAAAATATGAGACACTCTGATTGTAATTTCTGGCAAACGAGCAGCTGAATTAGCAAATTTCCATCACAGTTAGTACTTCTGGCAAATCCCTACCCACAAAGTTCAACCAAAAGCACTGAGAATGTGGGAAATGAATCATTAAATCATCTTAAAGCAAGCCCTCCAGAACTGCTGGATCCCAGTAGGTGCTCTGGGTACTGCCCATCAGCTGTGCTTACACAACTCAGTATCAAGGGCTGGTACCTCAGGTATTAATTTAAAAGAATGGGAAAACATTATGTTTTCAGAAGAATAGTATCATTAATCTCCCTCTCTTGGATGGATGACCACTAAGATATGTGAGTATATACCACAGCTTCACTCCCATATCCCAACTTCCTGAAACTCCAAATTTCAAAATCAGCATACACACATGGTACAGATGCAAGATGTCACTGATAACCCAAGCAGCAATGTCAAGATTTTGCTTCTATCACAGAATGACATGGGGTTGGAAGGGACCTCTGGAGATCATCTAGTCCAACCCCCTGCCAAAGCAGGTCCACCCAGAGCAGGCTGCACAGGAAGGAGTGCAAAGAGTGCTTATTCTGTAATTTTGGGGAAGAAATACAATGCTGTCAGTCCCAAGCTACAGCACATCTCAGATTTGAAATATCCATCCTTAGTACAGCTCCCCTAGGATATCCTAGCTCCCTCAGCCTTCTTCCCCAGCAGGCCTACTTACTTGTGTCTGTCTCTTCTCCGCTTTAATTTTTCTTTTTTTTTCTTGGCTAATCAGTATCACACATTCAAGTGGGGGTTTTTTGACGGGGGTGGGCTACTGCCTCTCTATGTGCACACTCATGGTCAGCAGCAGCCTTGTGTAGCTGTGAAGACATGACTACACGTATCACAGTTTGAGATTTCATTGTGCGTCCCTTTATCAAGCATAGCGGGGCAGACCCCTGTTCCATATTAAAGCACATATCCCTCTATCCTTAAGGCCACCCAAAACTTACGTTTAGTGTGAGATTCCTGCTGCAGTCACCCTCCCAAAGGTAGCACTGAGACACTTCTTTGCCTCTTTCATATCTATCTTCTGGATGCCAAGATACAGGATGACGCTACTGCTTATCTGTTTCTCATCACAGTTTGGAGAATTCATCACTTTCTCCAACATCTAGAAAAGAGCAAGCTGGACCAGGACAGGAGAGTCAAGGTTTAGGTCTGTGTTAACCACAGTATTACCATGTGATAATTGCTAACTGTGAAATTAAGGGCCATCATGCAGCCAAATGGGGTCTCTACATTGAGAAAAAAGGGCAATGAAGAGCTGGAAATGTTCCTCTTCCCCGTTCCTGCTGTTTCAGAGGATGTAGGATCAAGGCAGAGACTTCCACGCCATATCTATAGGATTTAGACACTGTTTCCTCTCTCCCCTCCCTTTCCACGGTAGCACTGGGGAAAATGCAGAGAGGAACAGTCAGATGTTGGTGGGATCAGGGCTAGAAGCACCCAAGCAGGCCCCTGATAGCGAAGGGTGAGGGGGGTGAAATAAGACTGCCTGCCATCGCCTGTGCTCACCCCAGGGGCACTGCGCAGCCGGGGAGATGGCACACCTACACGGCTTATCTGAAATGTGGGGACAGAGGCTTCCAACGCTGCCCCCACACTGCCCTGTGGAACGTGCACACACACAGACACACCACGGGGACCTCCACACGCCGCCCGGGGACTGAAGAGTTGTCCCTGCCCACCCCAGCGTGGCACTGGGGAGAAATTACAGAAAGGACCAGGGAGACTTCCCAGCCAGGAGCGGCTGCTGATTCAGCAAAACAGGGGCCTTTGCACACTGGGAGCACTTTCTGTGGTTTTGATTAAGGTCTCTGCCATACAGGGACCTCTTGGCCCCAGCTGCTCTCCTTTCTTCTCACCCGCTCAGTCTTTTAGCTGTACTTGCACCCTCACCTCAAACTTTAACATCCTTCACCCCTTATTTCTATTCAGCTGATTCCTGTTAGCTCCCTTCTTCACCCACCCAAAAAGCAGAGATGCCGCCTTTAATTAAAAACAAAGGCACACAGACACACACCATTCCCTCAGGCACCGAGCCTGCACAGATGAGCACGTACATGCACACCACCTCCAGAAGGTCAGGCTGGAGACGCCAAGGCTGGACAGACGTGGCACCCTGCCTATAAACCTTGAGACTAACACAGCACCCAGTGCTGCCTTACACCCACCTCCTTGGGCTCCTTACGCTTCGCCTCCTGTTTCTGCTCACCCTGCACGGAAGGTAAGTCCCTGCCACCCCCCTCTGTCACACAGCGCCCGCGACACCGGGGGACCTCTCCTCACCGGAGGAACCATTCCTCTTGCAAGTGGTAAGGTTAAAGCAAATTCCAAACATTCATAAACCGCAAAGGCCCCAAAGTTCTGAGACTGAGTTAACATGGCAAATTGTTTTAAAAAAAAATGATGTGGTTAACTATCAGGTCTAGGAACTCTTAAGGTGTGGCCGGGCTGGGTTTCCAAGTCCTGTGCTACAAGCAAGGACCTCACCACCCTCCTTCTTGTTAAACCAGACCATACCTCTTACATGGATGAGAAGGTTAGAGGCAGCCAAAGAGCAGTCAGGCGATACTATAAAATGCTGATTTTCTGGGAATGGCGAATTTAAACGCACCGAGGTGTCCCATTCCTTCTTCAGCAAAGCCACCCCGTGCTTGGAGATGCTCTTACCGCACCATCCCAGCCTGCCGAGATGTGGGGAAGCAGCCCTGCCAAGTCCCAAGCACCTGAACCTCCTGACCCTGGCCCTCTCTCCCAGCCACGGGACTGGCTCCCACCCAGTGCTTCTGAACCTTTGGATTTCCTACTTGCCTTCTAGTTTATTTGTTTTCACACTGAAACCAAACATTCACCTCCTCCTGATTTGTGTGCTTAACCATCTCCAGTTCAACCCAAACTGAAACAGACGCATGAACAGGCGAGTCCCAGGTCTGCTCCCAAAGGGTCCATGGCTCTCCGTCGCCCACCCCTCAGGGTGCAGAAGCGCTGTTTGACGCTTGTTCGGCAGGAGCCGAGCCAGCAGCTCCATCCCTCACAGCCTGCTCCCGCCCCAGCTAATCCCTGCCTCCCCTCACGTCTCTCTCCTGTCACGTTCCTCCCGTCTGACCCCCACAGACCCCCTCGTGTGCCCTCCCAGCCCAACTTGCCCTGCTGTAAGGAACCTGTGCTTTCTGAGGGTTCCCCCCACGCTGCCCCCGTCCCTGCGGTCCCTCACAGGGCCACAGCCCCACGCTCATCCTCCCCTCTCCTCCTTCTCCCTCTCCCATGGCAACTAAGCAACCATAGTTTTTCTAGTGAATAGCCTTGCTAGCACAATGCAAAATGCCGACCATTTTGCAGTCTTTTCTCATCAATCTGGCGGTTATCTTGCAAGAACATTTAAAACACCTTAGCTAGAACGAGATTCAGGATTAACATGATAAAATAAAATACAGATTTTATCAAACAAAGTATCTCAGTTTCACTGATGGCTGTTTAATGATAATTCACATTCAAAAGGTACTGCTTTGCATGTGAAGGGAAATGTGCTCTTCCCTCAATAGCCATAATATTATTTGAGAAATGAGACATGCCTACAGCAGTGACCCTGGATATCCCGAGGAGGGGTCTGCAGGACACGCCAGGCTGTTGCACGGGTCTGAGAATGCAATCACACCCATCCACATGAGCTGAAGCTGCTGCCGACACTCGCCGTGTCCAGCAATGGAAGCAGGGTGGTCCAGGAACCGCTTCCACTGGCCACCCGTGATGTGCCTGAGGGCACTCTATGCCTGTAGGCTGCAGGAACCACCGCCAGACCCCAGCTCCTCCAGCCCCCACTGCCACCCCTGGTTTAAATCAGCAACCAGCTTCCCACCCATTCCTCTGGGAGACAAGGAGGGGTACCACGGGACACCTCAAATAGTAGCAGAGACCTGTTTGGACAAGGAAATCCCCTCCTGGGAGACACAAGCACGGGTTCCATGCTGTCACCATGTCCCCAGGGACACCGCAGACAGACCCTGGGCAACCACTGGCCACTGCTCTGTGTCTCTGAACACCCACCGCAGCTCCTCCTCACAGCCACGTCTGGTGAGCCCAGCACGACATCTGCTCTGAACAGCACTGCAACTCCCTCACAGTTCAGCAGGAAGCTCACCTTAAACAGAAATGCCATTTAAGACATATAGAATGGCTCTTTAACTCAACTTGATTTGTCTAGTATTTTATCAAGAGCACGATTGTAGCACCTGGAGGGAGGAAAAAGAAAAAACTGCATGTGTTTCTAAAATATTACAGATTGAACTCTGATGTACTGGATATATTGTATATTATTGGTAAGACATATATGTAATATACATGACTTAAACATCTGGAAGGCAAGTAAATTTGAAAGCCTTAATGAAAAATGTATTACGAGATAAAGTCACACGTGCCATAAATTGGTTTAAAATACAGCTGGGAAGCACCACAGTATTAGAAGGCGTAATTAGAACTGTCTTCTAGTGAACAGACCGTAGTAGTACTTTACAGGTTTACAAAAGGTAACAAAAAAATATCTTGGGAACTAATAAAAAATAGGAGGCTGATAGCCCTGGGGTGCAGCCCTCTGAAGGAGAAACATCTTGATATAAAATAAGAAGGGGTCCCAACTCGGCAGCACGAGGAGCTGCAGACTGCCGGGCTCAGACACACGATGGTCACGCAGTAACAAAAAAAGCTTTCCCAGGCTCTCAGTGGCCTCAGCTTGAGCCTGGAGGAAAAGCTATTTTTCCTTCTCCTTCAGGGAAAACACTTTTAATTTTCTTGTTCATTCAGTTCTTGGCCTCTGACAAGTGAGTCAAAAGGGTGGCAGTTGTCGGAGTCACTTATTGATTTTCTCGGTTAATTTATGAATGCCAGACATGCAAGGGTCTGTCTTCAAAATTTAACACCTGGTATTTTACACCATTAAGTAAATTGCCAGGAAGATTTGTTCCTTTCCACCTCTGCAACTTTCACATAACGAGCGAGTTGTCCTCGCAGGAAGCTCATCAAACTTTGGCTTTCATAGAAAGCTCTTAAATTTATGACCCCTCCACTAAGGCTGTACGTGGAAGTTCCCCGTCTTCTCTACTTCACGGTGGCTTTCTTCTGGGGTCTCCGTCAGCCTCCGCTCCTCTGCCAGTACACGGGAAGGAAAGCTCTGCTTTAAGCTGAACTACATGCAATAGGAAGCAGAGGGAAAAGTAAAATGCATGAGATGAGATCAACAGAATGGTCCTCAAGGGCAACCCCACCTACAAGGTGTTGCAGTAATCCAAGGGAAGGGGACAGAAACCGTGAATCACTCTGACAAGGTCTGGATTTCAGAGAAATATGGCAAATGCTTAAATGCAGACAGAAAAAAAGCATACTTGATCAGAAGTTCTGCAAGGAGAGAGCTGAGAGCACCGCCAAACGGCATCCCCTGTAGGGAATAAAGAGGACAAACCCCTTCTATAACAGGAAGCACTGCTGCTGCTGTTCTCCTCAAAACTCTTCCCTCGCAATGTTAACTTCATAAATTTTACTTTATCTCAAGGAAACCTCAGCTTTTTTACCTTTGATCCCATACAGGATAAATACCAGGAAAGACTCAGATCACCTTGGTTGGAAGCAAGCGACAGCATTACCTCATCTGCCACGTAACTAGAAATCCCAGCTCCTTTTCCACATGGACCACTGAAACCTGTTCAGACAGAGACAAGCCTAGAACATGGAACATCACCACCAGAAAGAGGCATTTACAGGTGAACAAACCTGCAAATTCACTGGTGATTCTCTGAACTGGGCAGTCCAGCCCAAACAATTCCTGGTGCAAGTTATTTTGTGGAGAGGTCTGGAATTGTTTGAAAGAGACTTTTTTAAGGAAGGACGTTTTGCTTTAACCTAATTATTTTTTACTAAAAAAAAAAAATGGAAAAAAAATTATGAGGAGATTTTGCTTATAAATGTGAGGGCTTTTAAATTTAAAACTTCATTCAATATCAAATCATCTAAAAACACAAAATACAAGAATCATAATATGTTAGCGAGGTTCTATATTCCTAGAATAGATTTCTCATTAAAAAATCAATATCTAATTTTCCTCTGAAATGTAAGAAAAATGTACTGTGTGTTTAATCTCAAAGGCATTTGCACACTTTTTACATACACACTATCAGAAACAATTAACATAACTCTGCAATCTCCACCTCCGAGTTCCTTTCTACGAGCATATTGAAAAAAAGCTTTTTGGAGAAAACAAAGGAAAACAAAATGCGCCATTAAAACCGCAGGAAATTAGGGGGATACACAAAGTAATTTTAAAAAATATAGATACACTTTTGAACAGTGACAAATGGGTGTTTGGGGTTTTTTCCAGAAACGTAGGTAGCTATGTCTTGGTTTCACTTTTCTGAGGTTCCCTTTCTAGGCAAAGCTTGGGCAGTAACTGAGCAGCTACCGAATGCACGGGAGGAAAACGTGCTTCTTTCTGCAAAACTGTACGAGAGTGACGTGTCCCACCCAAACAGGCTCAACAAGAGGCAGGTCTCGCTGCAGCTCCCAGAGGGGCTCCCAGCGACACTCGTTCCCAGGGAGATCCACCGGGGTCAGTCAGACTCAGCACAGGCACGGGACCGCAGCACCACGGCCTCCCGCTGGTCCGTGCCACCGACCTGTTCAACCATGCCGCCTGTCCCCACGGCCGGGCTGCAGGCACAGCCATCCCCAGTTTTCAGCTCCTGAGCCAATTTCACCACCGCACCCTGCATATTTCAAGCAATGCTCAGCAACATAACGTTGCAATTAAAGTCCATAAAACAACTTGTACATATTTCTGTACAGCCTGGTTCCATATTCTTGGGCACGAGCACACACACACACAGAATATCTCTTCTAATTCTCATCCATAAAGTGCAAAGCCATTACCTTGATACTCTGCAGGCGGCACCAGGGCCAAAATCAATAGAGTTAAACGAGGATGATCTAGAGTTCTCATAAATTCTGTCCTTTCTCCTCAGCTGCCGAGCCTCACGCTCCGTGCACTCCATCAACCTGCTGCCGTCCTGCCCTACACCTACAGCTGGAAACACACAGCCGGCAGCACCTTACACTGTACAGCTGAAGTTTGTCACCCAATGTCAAAAGTTTTGCAATAAATAACGGTACCGAGGAGACTTATCACCTAAAGTAACTGAAGTACTCGTAGATTCTTCATGTCCTTTTACTGCTCAGGTTTTCACATTATGTTTTTATCTACATCTGTGCAATTTCATTTAATCAGTACAAAATTCATGTCAAAAGTCAAAATTATTCTAAAGTTAATATTGCAAATATGCAAAAGTGCAACAAGTTTATTTTGAAATAACTTCATATAAAAGGCTAATTAAAAGGCTAGAGAACAATGAAAGTAAATGAAAAATGACTGCTTTCTTAGCACATGTAAGTACTAAAGAAATTGTGTAAAGAAAAGACGCTAGAAAGCTCAGACAGCTACTATGTCTGGTTTTGTGTAAGTCTTGATGCCTTTTCCAAGACCAATGGAATCATCAAAAAGAAAACAGTTACACCAACAAATCATGGCTCAAAACACAACTAAACATGTTCAACCATCCAGTTCCAAAATGGCCTTTTGTTACATAAACTGCTTCGTTGTCATTTCTCCCAGAAGTCCTGTTAGTAATCATTTGATCTGTAGAATACTTCCACATGATTAATACATACTGATGCAAATAGCCCACAGTCAAATCTTTGGATTGTTTGTGAAGTACAGGACTGTAAGCTTGCTAAATATCTGGAAAGAGAATGATGTATAAATATCAATATTACAAAATCCTAGTTTATTGATGATTGTGAAGCCTTCACAGTATATTCAAGGACTTCAGAATTAATGTATATTTTACAAAAATGTAGACAAAATAATCATGAGCAGCATCTACAAAATTTGTAAAGCTTGCTAGGCTCACAGGCCAAACTAGGCTTGTAAAAAAAATGTAGTATCTTTTATGAGACCTGCTAGTATGAGACGGAGATAGACTTTTGGGTATATAATTTCTTTGTTTGATCAATTCAGAGTATGCTTTATTGGTAACCAACAGAACCACTTGAGAAGACAATTCACACTTTGGTCATTCAAGCGTGTGAACTTCCATTAGCAATTCTCCGGACAAACAGAGCAATCTGTTTCTTGCTAGAGGAGTAGTAGACTTTTTCTTTGCAATATAACAGTACTTACACTAAAACAGCATGGTTGGGCTGTGCTGCATTCATGAGCAATGTCCTAATAAATTGCAGATAATGAAGTTTAAAAAAGTAACTCCCAATTAAGGACCTTAAAGTAAGTAACTGTATTTTGATGTAAGGCATTTAAGCCACTATTCTAACTAGAATTTGGTGTTCACCTAAAGGTCAAAATACAGAGAAAACTATTTTTGGTTACACCCCAGATCCTCAAAATTCAAAATAGTTGATTTGCTAGATCCACCACCGTCATCATTAAAAAGTGCAGCTCTATCTGCTAGGTTCACCACTGATCAAAAAGCGACTCTCAGGGCTGATCTTCAGCGATTCCAAGAGGGCTTAATACAGGAAAGACCAACTGAAAAATTAGGAGATTTCAAACACTACCCGTTTTTATTACAGATATCTGAAAAAACCCCATACCCAGACAGACACGCTCCCCTACCTTCATTAGCAGTAACACTGCTTGTCATAAGCAAAGTGCACAAAGTCCTGACACTGGAAACAAGACACACCTGATGAGAACAAACTCAGAAACGAAAGCCAAAATAGATATTCTAATTCAATCTAGAACTGTCTGGAAACAGCTACTCATTGTGCTGTGTCTCTTCATGCCTCTGAAGTGGCAAGAGTATGAATGGGTTTGTGTGTGTCATTATTCTCAAAATTGCAACTAGCTTTTCTTGCCTCTGTAACAGCGCCAGAAAATATATTTGGAACATGGCTTTCTTGTTTAAAACTCTCTCTGGACATAAGCATCTCATATGCAATCAAATTTTGAGGATGATTACTTCAGTTATAAGTACAAAGAATTACAATGCCATCCTATCGCGTTGTGCAAATTGTCTTACCTCAGTAATTATTAGAGCAAACAGAGTGGTATTTTTTTCTGCCGTTTATTGTGAAAACAAAAAATAACACTGACTAACATATACTGCCTAGATTCCAAAACTAGGCAATACCAGAAACACTGCATAATATTTTACCATATTTGTGAAGTATAAAAGAAGGGATAAAACAATTGTAACTCTTGACAGATGCAGAGATTTGGTACACTATCTGCATCCTTACAGATCCAGTATGTGGGTCTGACTGGGGTAAATCACAGCCCTGATCAGGTGTAAATGATTCCAGTAAGTGTAAATTATATGCATGTATTTCCAAAAAGGAGAATGAAACCACTCTGTGTTTGTAACTGATTGCATAAGATTTTCTTATATGTTTTATCACTACTGGGAATTAAAGTCAAACGGTAGGCATTCAAGCTTTTTCCCCCAAAACACAATCGCATGCCAGCATCTATTAATTAAAACTGGTAGGCCCAGGGGAGAAGGCAAATGCAGCAGGCATCAGTGGGTAGAGTGAAGGAGAAGGTAAAATTGGCTACAAATTATAACTGGCTCTAACTATTGGCAACCAACAAATAAAATTCCAATTTTGTCATTTTCCACTTTCAATAATGCCTGCACTCCAACAAGCCTGAACGCAAGGGCAGCCATATTTTTAAATAGCCTTTTCTTAAGGTATAAAGTTCAAGTCTTAAAATGCTTAGTAACTGCCTGATGGAGGAAGCACCCTACATCTTTGTGAATTGCTTTCCTGTATCCAAGGATGCAAAAAATTCTTCACATGAGTCTTCAGAAATAAAACGGCATTGACAAGGCTGAGAATTTCAAATCTCTCTTAATGTTGTTTTCCCTCTGCTATTTTCCAGAACAACAAACAACGGGAGGGTACCCTGCCCCTCTGGAGAAGAGGTCACTTCTCCATAATTCTTTGTAAGATCTGGGTTTATAACAGTTCTGTACTTTGAGAAGTTCCTGCCCAGAGACCATGTTCTTTCACCCAGTCTTTGTCTTCACCCTTCTGCAGGGCACAGATAATGCCCATCATTTGTAGACTCACAGACTTCTGAGTCAGAAAGTATTAGCGCAAGGTCAGACAAAGCCGGGCATGAAGCTTTGGAGGCTTCTTGTACTGAGTGGAGAATCATGAGGGAAGATGGAGGCACAGAAATAATGCCCTATGCGTTTCAGTAAAACCTCTGAAACTGGGGCCAGAAAAGAGCTCTGGACAAAAGTCTGCACTTCAGACCTTCTGAAATTTCACCATATGCAGACCTCAAGCCCATGTCTAGAACATGGTAGGGATGCTTATCACTCCCTGTCATCCCCTATCACCTCCCGCTCTTCTATAGCTTTTGAGAAAATTCCTCTGCATCTGCTTCTGTCTGATGAGTCTCCTGCTCCTGCCTCGGCAGTGAGATGGCTCCCCGTACAACAGTCAATGATGGTCATCATTGCCTTACCATGACTGTGTGCAGTTGTTTTGACTGTATATATACATTTTGACTGTAAACAGTAGACTCTTTGGACTACTCAGTCCACCTTCCTGCTTAAAAATCACTATCAATTCTCTGAAATTCCCTGAAAGTCATGAAAACACTCCTTGCAATTGAGGTCACCACAGTTGTCTCCTTTGATCAGGACACCTTTCTGACCAGACCTGCCTCTCAGAGCGCTGAAAACCTGAAGCCTCAAATGCTGTTAAATTCTTTCTGCCTGGCCCAAGGGCAGTGGCAGTTTCTGCCCTGTTCAGGTCTCTCTCTCCCTTGCTGAGTGAGGGCCTTGGACGGTGAAGAGAAAGGGGCTGGAAGGAGTGACCACAAGCAATGATTCAGACTGGTCTGAGAACACCTTAGATGCTGGTCTCCCTCTACAACTTTAAAACATTCAACAAAGGGGCACAAGTCCTGTGTGAGGAGAGGAATAATCCTGCACACCACTACATGCTGGGGCCAGCCAGCCGGAAAGAAGGTCTACAGAGAAGCAACTGAGGGTTCCTGGTAAACACCAAGCTCAGCACGAGCCAGCAATGTGCCATTGCAGCAACGAAGGCCAACGCCACCCTGGGCTGTGATGGAAAGGCACTGCCAGCAGATCGAGAGAGGTGACCTTTCCTCTCTGCCTCAGCACCAGTGAAGCCACCTCTGGGTGGCTGTTCTAAGTTTAGTTCTGGCCTCCTCAGCGCAAGAAAGTCTTGGACACATTGGAGCGAGCGCAGCAAAGAACCACAAAGACGGTGAAGGGACTGGAGCATGTCATATGAGGACAGGCTGAGAGAGTGGGGACTGTCCAGCCTGGAGAAGAGAAGGCTCAGGGGGACCTTAATATATATAGATCCCCAGTGGGGAGGAGTAAAGAAGACAGAGCCAAACTCTTCTCAGAGGTGCCCAGTGACGGAGGCAGTGGACACAAACTGAAACACAGAAGGTGCAATCTGAACATCAGGAAACACTTTTTACGGTGAGGGTGGCTGAACACTGGAAAAGGCTGTCCAGAGGGGTTATGGAGTCTCTATTCTTGGAGATATTCGAAAGCTATCTGCACATGGTCCTGGGCTACTGCCTCTAGGTGGCCCTACTCCGAGAATGGAGGTGGACTAGACAATCTCCAGACTCCCACAGTCTTCCAGGAGTGAAATTGTTTCACCTCGAAATGTGAATTATTCTGCAGAGGAGGTCATGGCACATTCTACCACTGTCCTACGCAAACATTTACTCGTACAGAAGCAGCAGAAGCTTGGGTCTGTAAGGCCAAGCTCCAATTAAAAGAGTTGCTGGAGACTACAATCTCCAGAGATATCCCCAAAATCTGGCACACTCAGTTTCATACAGGCAAACGAGAGTGGATCAGAGTTGAATCTACCACGGTAAAGCCCCACCTGCTCAACAGACTGCTCTCCACGCAAACAGGCAAAGCTCTGAAGCCTCAAGACAAGACTGGGAGGGAGGAAGACCTGCTTCCTACATCTCTGTATTTTTAACTTCTCTGACTTTTAAAAAAGGCTACATTAATGGGCCCAGGTAACCAGAAGCATGAGATCGAGATGGCTCCTCTGCAAGGAGAACTCTTCTTATTGTGCTTGGCATCGAGTTAGGCTCCCGGCCCATAAACTTTTCATTCTTTCTATGGGGAGCTAAACTGTTTCCACTAAGTTATAATGTCACGGCACTTGTCTAGGACACAATTTCTTTAGGCTGGTAAGCGTACTGGGCTTAGGTATCTACCTCCAAACCACCAGGCTATTATACCTAAGGCAGCTGGAGGCAGTAACACTGCCTGTCCCCAACGTGCTGGGAAAGTGAACAGCACTTTGAGTTCAGCACTGTCAATATGCATTATAGAGGTACTGCATTAGCGTTAGGTCTTTCAGAGGACTTAAGTATAGTTGGTGACTCCCAAACAGGCTTAGATAGCAGACAGGCAGCAAGCAATTCAGCAACCAAGGCACTCACATGCTCTGGTCCCATCTATATGCCCTGGACACAGAAGCTTCTCAGGGGCACCATTACGGACAGATTTCGTGCACTGCACTCAAGGTGCCTCAGTTTCTACTTAGTGCCTGGTAAGCACCAACGTGCTCCTGTGGATTTGAGCCTTCCGTGCCATATGCCAGGCTGGGACCACCCTTCACTGCAGAAGGCACAGGTACGCTCTCAGGAGAACCTGGTGACACTGCCCCTCTTACAGCAGGAACGCAAAACCCCTCTCTGGATGTAAAGCCAACATCAAGGCACTAGCAAACATTGAAGTGCTCCTCATGCCAAGGCATACCTGTTCATAAAAAAAGCAAAAGGAGCACCCTTCACAAAAGCCCTAACTCCTCAACACGTTACTCCAAGGTATTCAACAGGTCACAGAGAACAGAATGTTCCCCTTCCACAAACACCACACACAGGGGTTTGGAATCTGATACTGGAAGGGTGAGGGCAGCACGAGGTCTCTGCCACAACCAGGTACACCTAGAAGAAAGTCACACTGGCCAGTAGAAGTTGCGTGCGTTTATCCTAAGGGTTTGACGAGCTCCCCTAGCCCCAGACTGCTGAAAGAAATTCCGCGGGCCAACGAATTGGCAGGTCGGGCAAGTTCCTGGAGAGAGATGAGGAGGTGGTTTCAAACCAACGCAGGAGGTTCTGCCTGTCTCCAGAGCAAGCAGCGAGAGCATTAGGTTGTCCAGCATCCTGCTCCCTGTAGCAGGTCCCTGCTCCCAGCTTCACATTGCTGTGCCGGTGCTGGCGGGAGCCTGCAGAGCCTGGCATGGGAAGGCTCTCGGCTGGGTCGGGAAGGGGCGCGGGAAGACAGAGCGGCACAGACTCCGAGGAGGGGGACACAGCCTCTTCACCGGTGACCCTGACCTCGTTCACTTCTCCTGGAACCCACAGTCTGCTCACGGCAGCACCGCAAATTCCCCTGGATCCACAATTTTATGATCATCATGTGAAGAATACAGTGGTTTAACCAGTAATGCTCCCCACAGTTTTCTGCCACGAGGAGCGCTGGAAAGGCAAATTACCAGCACTGCTTTAGAGACTTTTATTGCTATCAGGACATCCAGAACAGAAGTGAAATGCTGCGCCCTCTCAGCCCCCATGGTCCATGAGACAGGCTGTGCCCGGCCTCCGGCCGCCGTGGGACCAAGGTGTCCCAGGGTGCAGCAAAGCCCAGCTCCCCTCCCTGGGGACGCGCAGGCTTGTGCGTGGGTGTTACAGAGGGAAACGTTTCTCCAGCAGGCGGTTTTAAATGAAAACCAGTGGCTGTTTTGCTGAGACTTTTGGATAATCAGAAAAACTTTCACTGTAGATAATAGGAAGGGACGGTGACAGTATATGACTCTCATAATATAACTGTGCCATCTGGATAGCACCATCGTATATTTGTAACAAACTTCTACAAAATTATGGAGGTAATTCTCAAAATCAAATCTTACAAGGGTTACTCTCTGGAAAGATATGTCTGACTCTTGTCCCAAAAAGGAAGTAAGTGCTCAGCATAGGGAAAAGGCAAACGATCTCAGCAAATCTAGTGGCTCTCTGTAAGAGTGAAATCATAATCCATATGAAAACTATCTGACATGATATAATTTTTGAAAACCAATTATATAGCTAAAGTGAGTATACAAGTTTGCAAGTTTCCCAACGTATTTTCTATTAATTTCTGTCTCTTTATTTAAAGAAAAAAATCTATTTAAAATCCCAATTTCTCAGACCAGTGGAGAACCTAGACCATTATTCTCATGATTTGAAAGAACTGCTGTAAGAAAATAAACTTTTAACTTCGGGTATCACAAACCTTTGAATATAACATAAAGTAATTTCAAGTTGAATTCACAAAGCACAATTTTTGACCTCTTCTAAAACTTGTATTTAAAGTGTCCTAAATGCATTAAGTAAAACTGCTGAAGATTCCCATAATCTCACAGAAAAATAAGTCTCAGTCCAGAATTCAGAAATGCCAATGCAAAAGAAGAGCAGAAGCAAAAAAATGGGGGAACAAAAAATAGGAGGAAAATTTATCCTCTACCCCATGTTAACAAGAATAGGGCTGAGAAATTACCATCTCTACCAACAAAAGTTCATTCTTGCAGTGACTCTAAGATTTATAGTATTGCTCTACAACATCATCACAGAACCAGTAATCTTCTTCACGCAATAAAAGCTAAATATTTATAGGGCAGTAGCTGTGCTGCAGGACAAGAAATGGGAGAAGGATAAATGTAGTTTAGAGCCTTTGAGCTACTCCTTTATTTAATTTTCTTCCGATAAATAGAAACTGAGGAGGGATCCTTCACTCCCGTTTCCCCACACCGACTCACGCAATGCATTTTCACGGAACGTGCCTGGTTTCCCACCCCACCTCCCCCGGCCACACCCCAGGGTAAATCACAGCAGCAGCAATGGGAACTCTGCTCCCGGACCCCGATGCAAACACCGCGCTCTGGGCCAGTTCCTGGGCAACACACATCCCCACCAGCTGGGCCTTGGTACCCGGCGCTCCCAAAGCAGCCCCTGTAAAGATCTAGAGCCACGATGGGAAGGGAGAGAGACAGCAACACTCTGGAGTGCTGTCCCAGCCTCAGCCTGCCCAAGGGGGGAGCCTGCAGGGGTTTGGTCTCTCCATCGGCCGGAGAAAGCCACAGGGTGAAGCTGGCACCCGCACGGCTCAGTATCGGTATTTCCAACGCTGCCAAAAGACATACCCAGATCACGTCACACCCTCCGAGCACCCTCCCAAGCACAGGTGGATGCAAGCAGAGCACAGGGAGGCGAGGACACAGCTCCCCTGGTAGGGAGGGTCTGGGTAACGCCAGATTTCACACGTATCCCAGTCACCTACCGCTTCTCCCCCGGAGCCAACAGGCCTGACGGGTAGTCAGAAGAGGAGAAACCCTGATTCTCCTCCACAGGCCACAGCTCCACTCTGTTTATTCTCATCGCTCGCAGCAGGCAATTTGGGAACGTTACGTTTGAAGCCTCCTATTGACGGAGGCGGCTAGAAAACGTGGTCACCTGCGCTCTTTGGCAAGGATGCGGAGAGGGGGGCCGGAGAGAAGAGGTTCAAAAGAGGCCGAGGGGACCTGCTTGCCAAACATGGCACCTGCCCGCACCCCGCTCGCCCCGCGCCGCCGGCAGCGGGATGAGCCCGCTCCCCCTCCGTCCCGCACCGCGCACGCACGCTGCCCTCCGTAACGAGCCTTGCCGCTAATTGCCCTTATTCCCTCAGCACGAACGCCCCGCCGTCCCCGCAGCCAGCTGCCGCCCCGCCGCTGCCCGCCCGGCAGGAGACGGCGGTCGGGGGCGGGCAGGGGGAGGCAGGGCGGCGGCCGGTACCGGGCAGGGGGAGGCGGGGAGGCAGGGCGGCGGTCGGGGGCGGCNNNGGCCCGGCGGCGGCCGAGCCAGGCGGGGGCAGCACGGCGGCGGCGGAGGCTCCCGCACGCAGGGAAACCCCACCCAGCCGCCCCTCCCGGCAGAGGCGGGGTTTTGGGGACCCCAAAGGAATCCCACCTCGCCCCTCACCCCCTTGCCGGGGGTTTCCGCCCGCCCCTCCGCCGCTCGGCTCCCTCGGGGCCGGGGGGGCCGCCGTCCCGCTGCCTGCCGGGCTCCCCCCGGCAGCTCTGCCCGGGAAGGAGGGAGAGGTGGAAGTTGCGGGTCGGGAGCGGGGCTCCGCAGCGCCGGCCCCGGCAGGGGGTCCCTGCGGGGCGGCCCCGGGCACGGCCGGGCTCCCGCCGAGGCGGCGCCCGCTCCCGCCCGCCGGGCGCATGAATGAGCGCCGGAATGAATGAACGACTGGCGTCTGCTTACTTGAGCATGGCCTCTTCCTTCTCCTCCTCTTCTTTCTGCCGGTCCATCACTGCCATGATAATGTTCCTCTCCTCCTCTGTCAGGTGGCTCAGGTCGGGCAGCTCCTGCATCGGGGGGGGCACGGTGGGCGGGCGGGGGCCGCGGGGCCCCACCGAAGAAGACATTTTCTTTCCGCCTCTCCCTTACACCTTTGTGCCGGGGCACGGCGGCCCGGCCGGCCTCTCCTCCGCCCCCCTCACAGTGTAGTCCTCCGAGCAGCGGCAGCCGGCAGCGCTCTGGCAGCAGCGGAGGAGGAGGCGGAGACCCAGCCTTTCATGGTTGCTTGCATCCACCCCGGCCCGGCCGCCGCCGCCGCTCGGCTCCCTTTGTCGCCGCCGCTCAGGGGGCTGGGGGGCTGCCGCGCCGCCGCCCGCAGCCCATCCTCCCGGCGGTGGGCGTGCGGTGGCGCGGAGGGCTCCC
>JAOXNO010000024.1:89110105-89148859 GCA_028565335.1 Limnodromus scolopaceus
AGCGGCCCCTCCGGCCGGCCTACCGCGGCCTGCCCCCCCCCAACCGGGGGTCTTCCTCCGCCGGTTTGTGGGGCGAGCGGCTGCTGGGAGCCCGGGGCCACCGGCGCAGCCGCTGCTCCCGCGGGCGTGAGCCCCGCTCGCCCTTGGGGCGCCAGCTCCGGCCGCAGCCCCCTCTTGGACGGAGCCAGGGCTGTCACCGCCCGACCCTCCCTCCCGCGGGGTCCCGTCCCTCGGCACCGCCTTCACACGCTGCTGCCGCCCGGCCGGTGGCACCCGTGCCGTGGTCCCCCCATCCCCGTGGGGGTGGTGAGTGCTCGGAACTCCTCTGGCAATGGCACCCATTTTCTCCATTGTGACCCACCAAAACGGGCCCCGAAACACGCCACCGTGCCGGGTGTTCAGCTGAGAGGGGAGCGCGCAGGGAAACAAAACATCCCTTCCAGACAGAGGTGGCCTCGCCAGCACCTTCTTACCTACCAGCTGGGAGGAACTTGGCTTTGGGGAGCTGGTAGATGGAGACAACAGCCGTTCTCTACAGGAGATCATCCGCGCGTGATCCACTAACCAGAAACTCATGCCTATGGCTCTGGAAGGTCCCTCGCTCAAACGCCTGCCTGTCAGTGAATGACACTTTCCATGCTGTTTAGAAATGCAAAGCTGAAATATAAAGAAAACTGCAATTTCAAATAAAATGTGAATACCACTAACACGCTGACACCTAAGACCTCTCGACCTCCCAGTCATGCTTCTGCCGAGATCACAGCGTGAAAACAGCTCTGGTTTCTAGAGAGATCCTCTGAAGGGCACATACCAAAGGGAAAAAAATTCTATGCTGGCAGTGTTGAATGCTTCTTGCTGCCAAACTTGCCAGGTTTGGAATAGGGAGAGGGACCAGCTTTCAGCCAGCCACACGTACCTCTCACACAAATTCTGAGAGCTATGAACCTTCATGACCCTTTGAATTTGAGAGGAATTACTGTGGCCATCTGCTTGTGTCCCCCCAAGAGATTTTCTGCAGGACGCAAGCTGATAACAAAAATTAAAAAAGAAAAAAATAATAAGCATTACTGTGAGCACCAGAACTTTTGAGTGTTAACGTCCAAGTTCAGCTCAGAAAGTGAAGTCTCTCAACTCTTCCAGCACATGAAGGAAACTGAAGCTTGAATGACCAACAGATGGCTCAGAAGAGATTAAAGTGGTGTTAATAAGCAAAGCACTATGAAGGGCTGGTAAATATCATAATGTCACAGTCAGTTAAAGACACAGACCCTCCGCTAACTCGTGTGGTGATTTGTCCCAGGGCCTGGCCGCATTATTACTGCTGGATGTAATCTTTCTAGCTAAGTACTAACAAATCAATGAAATGACTTCCCACCATCTGCAACCGGCGGGAAGATAGCCTTCATGTTACAGGCTGGTGCTAAAGAATTTATCCATTCATTACCAACAGGCAAAAGTACGGTGGCCACCTCAAGACTGAAGGAAGCAAGACTGAAAATTATAAGATTGTGGGAAGAGGTGAGATACCACCATATGTTTAGTATCAGAAACAACCAAAACTTTGCATGACTGGAACGGTAATACTAGGTACCATGGTTATGGTGTCCAGGTACTGTAGGTATCCATAGGTATCCATAGGGATTCCACATGCCTTCAGGGAATTCAGGCCTGCACGTGCCACGTAAAAGATGTAGCTCCAGTAACCACAAGAACTAACTCACTAGTGCAGTGGCCCTAGTGTTGAAAAGTCACTGCTTTGGGCCCAACCTAAACAAAATACTGAAGGCCTAAGACCATAAGACCCAAGTGTCTCCAAGATCGTTTTATGAAGAGAATATGACATGAGGTTAAGTTATCCCACTCACCTTTCTGCCCATTAATTACTGGCACAATCACGTATATGTCCGTTCTGTATTATTGTGCCAGTTGCTGTATGCTGGGTCAAGCACATGGATTCTTACTGCTGTGTGTGAAACACAAAATGAATACAAAGAGTATGAGGGGATTTTATATATAGCTTCTTATAACTTAAAAAGGAAAGCTGAAAGCTCTTGCAGAGTAATGGTTAAAAAAATCATAGAAGTTGGAGTGTGGACTTGCACCAAGCTGATGCACTGTGAGTGAAACTGTGTTGCTGAAAAGCACAGAGTCACAGAATCATTTAGGTTGGAAGGGGGCACAAACGTGAGTATAAGAAGTTCCACCTAAACATGAGGAGGAACTTCTTTACTGTGAGAGTGGTAGAGCACTGGAAGAGGCTGCCCAGAGAGGTGGTGGAGTCTCCTTCTCTGGAGACATTCAAAACCCGCCTGGACACATTCCTGTGCAACGTGCTCTAGGTAGACCCACTCCGGCGGGGGGGTTGGACTAGGTGATCTCCAGAGGTCCCCTCCAACCCCATATGATTCTATGATTCTAAGGGACCTCTGGAGGTCACCTGGTCCAGTCTCCCTGGTCAAGCAGGGACAGGTAGAGCAGGTTGGTAAGGACTGCATCCAGGTGTCTTTGGACTATCTCCAAGGATGGAGACTCCACAGCTTCTCCTGGAAACCTGTGCCAGTGCTCAGCCACCCTCACAGTAAAAGTGTTTCCTTGTGTTCAGACGAGATGCCCTGTGATACTGTTTGTGCCCATTGCCGCTTGTCCTCTCCCTGAAAAGAGCCTGACTATTCTTGCTTACCCCCTTCCCATCAGATACTTATTCACATTGATAAGATCCCCCTGAGCCTCACGTCCTCTAGGCTAAACAGTCCCATCTCTCAGCCTTTCCTCATAGGATATGCTCCAATCCCTTAACTAACTTCATTGCCCTTTGCTTGATCTGCTCCAGTATGCCCACGTCTGTCTTGTACTGGGCAGCCATGAGCCAGACTTATCCCTCCAGATGGGGCTTCACCACATGGATGGGAAGGTTCACCTCTCTCAACCCTCTGGCAATGCTTTTCCTAATGCCTACAAAGTCTTAGGCACAGCAGATGATTTTACATTATTATTGCACAAAGACAGTAGAATTGTCTAGAGAGAAATACAGAAGAAACCGTAAAAGTAATCTCATTTTTCACAGAGCTACATGAAGAGACTCAGCTCCTGCTGTCAGTACTTCAAACCTTTAGCAGTCATTTTCTGATTTGCCCACCTTCGCTTTGTAAAGATTAAATATCTGGTATTGTCGTCCAATCCCAATGCATGGAAAGCCCAGTCTAGTTCAATACATTATATCCTGAAGCTGGAATGATACGTGAGAGCCTTGAACAGGATTCCATTGTCTGGTTAGTAAGAATGCCCCCTGCTTAGTTACATCCAAAGTCTTGTCACTGCCAGGGATCCTATTAACTCCATTTCTCTGAAGTCCTATCTAGGGAAGGCTGCTGTGAATTCTAGAAATGGAATATCACTATAGCTACAGTAACATAGCAGGTAAATTACTTTCCTAAGCTTGAGAAGCCAATCATTATAATGGAATCTGTGATCTTTCCTTCTCAGTTCATAATGACAAATATCCCCATATGCCCCATGCATGACAGATGCATATTTCTTTATGATTCTAGACCTTCCTTCAATCTTAGGGACTTTCCTTCTTCCCCATATCTTCCTTTCAGGTTGCCCAAAGGCCACATTCTGAATTTTCCAGTTCCACCAATACTCCCTTTTCAAGCTCTTTTCGCTGGTCTAGCTGTGAGCAGTCACAAATTGTCTGTTTTCTTGCTTGAGGTAAACTGAAAGGCGACACTGAAAACCAACAATTCAGTGGGTTTTCCTGTAGGTTCCTTCCCTAGAAGAGTGGTGCTCACTCTCAGACTCATGGGAGGCTGGGGGCAGTGAAAGCTGTGGAGGAGTTTTCAGTCTGAGGGGGTTTGCTGTTTGAGGGACAGTCATGAAGGATGAAATATCCTGTATCATCAAGAGCTCAAAGTAATTTCTCACGATAGGTTAATAAAAGTGGGACACTGTGACTTCTCTCTCACTCTAGAAGTGGAAAAAAATTTAAAATTTCAAAGACAGACCAAACTTACATTAAAATATCTTTTATTAACTTATGATTTTCAAGAGCAGTTTTTGTTTTGGCATCTTACCATTTTCATTTCTTTAAGTTTGGTGGTACTGCAGTATTTTAAGAGAGAGAATAAGGTCACAGCTAGCTCTGGCATGAGAAGAAGTGGAAACAGCCCTTTTCAAGGCAGACAAAAAGCACTGGCAGAAAGGGAGTTCATTTCAGGTAGGGATTTCAAGGCCTGTTCTGGACAAGTTCTGTTATTATGCATAATTTTATAATGGTTGCCTACATCCTGCAGTGATTAGTGTCATTAAAATGCTCTCAGATAGAAGTTTTGGTCTTCTTTTAAATATATTTTATTTTAAACAAACAAGCAAGCAAACAAAACCAAAAAACCCAACCGACTTCTAAGCAACAAACAAACCATTCCATCAGCATCAAACCTTATGAAGCCTGGTTCTGGGTGACAGCTTTAGATTCTCTTGTGTCAAATAATGCAGCTGAGTTCACACTTCCACCTGCTCTTTAGTGGGTGCACAAATCTAAGTCTCTGTCTCGCAGCTGATTTTCATAAAACCTGCAGGAGCTCAGTGTTTTCTGACCTCTCCCTTTTTGTCAGGCTTCTTTGACCTTGGTCAAGAGATTCAAATGTTATTGCTGGAGCACTGGCAGAAAAACAGTGCGATTGCATAGCTTGGTTTCCCTAAAAAAAAATAGACTAGAAGCCCTGTCCCACCCCCACAGGTCTCTAATTTTTCCTTTTGCTCTTCTCAGTTCCCTCCTGGTTAGCTGCGTATTTCTGGCGTGGCAGTTTCCAGAAAATCATCCCATCCTTCAGGTGCAGCTTGCCAAAAATGCATAAACAGGAACTGTCACCTTCCTCCTCCATGACATGATGCTTCTGTATGTGCAGCTCCAAATCATACACCCTTTTGGGTGCAACAGTGCATTTGCAAACTCCTCTCTGATTCGAATCTGTTATGAGCTGATTCTTATTTCAGCCTGACTGCTTTCCAAATGTGTTTGTTAATAATTATTTTTTTAGCCCAGAAATACTAACAAGGTTTGAAAGTACATAATTTTCCAAAGTACTGAGATCAGTTACCGTTTTCTCCTTTAATTAGAAAAAAAGTGCAAAAATGATGGCAGTGACACCACCCTCCACCAAAGAAAGTCATCATCTACTGTTTGTTTATCGTCTTCTGTACCTATTGTCTAAAGCTGATAGTGCAGGCAGATCCAACTCCATTTAGTTCAGGGGAACCCCGAACCACTGCATAGAAAGACCTTAAGTTTGTAATATCTTTTTACATCTGTCAGAAAGGCTGAGAAGTGTTATGGCTGAGACAGAAGAGACTGAAGCCCAACACTCTTAGTCAGCAATCTGGCAGCTGGAAAAGCAATGATTCAGTTCAAGCATTGAACACAACATTTTCTATAATTATGGACCGTATCTTTTTGGAATAAGAATTTTATGGTTGCTCCAGTGGTTCTACTGAACAGTTCTATTATAATTAGTAAAGCAGCCTGTAGATATAACATGTACTTTGCATTATAATATATAAAGGTTTCTATAAATCTATTTGCTGCTAATTAAAGTATCTTACCATCATTTTTGCTCCAAAAGAAAATCTTCAATAACGCCTTGAATGTTTTACACTATGACTGCAGCAGAGGGTGCAGCAAGGGTAAGATCTAAATGACCTAAATCACCAAATGAACAAAGTGCTTAGTCCAGAGGTCGAACGCTGCCTGTGCAGCCAGAAGCTGCCAACAGCCCAGAAATATCCTTGTCATGAGAATGCAAGAAACTCCTGCTGTTTTGTCAAGGCTGATGGGCAGTACCCACCCAGCCCGCTTCACAGGCTGTGAAGCAGCAGCAGGTGAGAGGACACAGCGAGGGGAGATGGTGTCACTCTCCAGAGTGTTCCTGCAGTGGAGGATGTGCCATGGCAAGATCTGTCTTACAACCTCTTGCAACCTCACCCCGGTCTCATGCATCTCTATTCATAAATCGCAAGATACTTTAAAAGTCAGTATTATTACTACAACAGGCATGAATGACAGTTTTGATGGAACAGTTTGCCTTAAGAAGTAGTGAGTCAAAGTTTGTAGGAAAAAACACTTATACCCAATGGGTATAATCAGAAAAGGCGAACAAACTTTAAGGCACAGAAGCCCTTTTAGGTTCAAAAAGAACCAGCAAAATTCAAGCTAAGCACACCCTGGAAACAGTTGCTTTGAACTTAACTTTATTATTTCAATCAGCTAGACAACCTGAGAGGAAAACGTGCTTCAAATATGTGCCATAGAGAGGATATTTGTAAGAGGTGTGATGTATTTGTGGGAAAGAGAATGGAATATAAGGAAAAACATACAGAAACATATTTATTACCCGTGAAAGGGGAAGATGTCAGATGACATGCCAGAACAACCAGATGTCATAAAACCAATTTGTGTACTGAGTTAATGACTTTAAACAAAGTGTATTTTCATCAAAATTAAAGCATTTGTCAGAAATGTGTCAGCATCCACTGTATTGTTTAACTGGAGAAAAAACGTTTTGTTTCTGTGGCATAGAATTTCTTCATTTTGATAATGTTGTTTAGGTTCATTTTGTTTGAACTTCATACTATACTAAATTCTTGAAAGAACAACCGCTGATGAAAAGAAAGTGACATATATATTGGAAGTTAAATACTTCAGTATAAGAGACACAATTGTGTTAAAGAGAAAGCATGAAAAACAAAGTTGTGATAATCCCAAAACAGCATTTTGGGGAGCATCTGTTTTGCAAATAATTCGGATTTTTGCTGTTCAGTTTAGTACCCTGAAGAAAAGAAAACAGGATCACATGAGAGATAACCCTGTTCTCAGCCAGCTGCACTATCTGTATCGTTGGGGAAGCTGAGGCACAGATGGATTTCAGGAAGGTGAGGCCCAGATCGAATAAGTGACATTAATCAAGTCATCAAATGTGAGTCACTGGAAACGAGGAGAAAAAGGGTCACATCCAGTCCTGTGGTGTAACTAGTCATCTGCCTCCCACGTCTCAGGGTGCTCTTACCATCCAGCTGAATAATCCAAGTAGCTACTTCCTTTAGTCTTCCCTTAGTTGCTGTACTCGGAGTCACAGCACAGACCGAGTGCTTCTAGTCCACCGCAATACAGGGTAAAACACCTGAGCTTAAACAGGTGATTTAAAGTCCTCGTGTCAATGTAGAACTGGAAACCAGCTGTTTCCTTTTCTCTTTCGAAACAGTATTTTTGTTACCAAAAAGGTGTGGCATAAGATTCTTATTTATGTGTTTAATATCTCTCTTTTATATATTCAATCCTCTCTATTCGTTCTGAGTCACATGGTTTTTTATGCATAAGAAAACACCAAACTGTAAAGAGGGAGAAAATTCAGAACCGTGGCACCTAAATCAGTGTGTTCCGGTTGAAAGCTTTGCCCTGAACAATCTTGTTTCAACGTTCTAACAATACAATACAAATTCATATAAAGTTCCACGTTTCCTAAATGAAAAACTTATGAAGAAGTTTGAAGTAAATAATTCTACTGATGCCTGGAGATTCTGTTCCTAAAATTGCTTCCCGGTGGTCATCCAATAGTCATGCCAAAGAATTGTATTCTCAGATTATTTTGCAAGTCACCTTTAGAAGCTGAAATGCCAAACGAAATGATGAAACTCTACCCAGTTTTTTCCCCTTCTCAGGGTGTATGAGATTAGGTGCTGAACTCCTGAAGGAGAGGTCTGTGGTCTGAGGTTCAACTTTGAAAGGGATATCTTCCCTGCCCATGGCAGGGGGTTTGGAACTAGATCATCTCTAAGGTCCCTTCCAACCCAAACCATTCTATGATTCTATGATTCTATGATCTGTGTAAGTGTAGTTTTGTGTTAAAAATAGAATCAGAATTATATCTGTTTTTGTGGTCAAGGCATAATTAGAGAGGAGAAGATTTTTACAAGCATAAGAATGTCTTCAGTTACAGTCGATATTGTTGCCCTCTGGGCTAAAGACAGAATCAAAGTGCCAGAGTAGAAGATTTATCAGGATGAGGAAAATGGAGTAGAATTAATGAATTTGAAATGAAGGTGAAAGCATTTGTGCTCAGCAGAGAAGTAGAGAAACAGAAGATGGAGCTCAGATGTTGATATTGGTAGAATGAGAGGAGCAGGCTCCAGGGTCAAAACACAACAACATAAGCTCTGCCCTGAAAGCAAAGGAATTGGATCAAAAACTACTGATGATGTGATTGAACAACTACCGATTACAGCTGATTTTCTTCCTCTTTTCTTCCTGATGGAATAAAGATAGCCAGTGGGATGCTGTAATACTAGTGTACAAAATATAGAGCAATGAGAAAAGTATACCATGCTACTGCTACAGTAGAGTTACATGTTTAGTTAGGGCTTGGGATCAAATTGAATTGACAAACTAATGACTTTAACAAGCAGAACAGAAACTGGATTGAAATGCCAGACCCAAAGAGGAAGACTCTAGAAGGAGGCCACCTCCCGACCAGGAGCTGAGACAGGCTGAGTTAAGCCATAAAAAGTCAGACAGTTGGTAAGGACAGAAAGTATTGGGTCACTTCAGTTACCCCTGCGTAAAAGAGAGAAACTTCACTCAGAGTCATAAACCGTGGAGGAAATTGTCAATGATTCTCTCGTGGGTCAGCCGGCCAGCAGCCCCACAACAGGAAAGGCAGCCCTTGACAAGATAATGGCAAAGATCTATTTCAAAATTTCCTCTGGAAGCACAGCCCCGTAACAATAATCGTTACTCACATCCAGCATCCATGACACAAAAAAAGCAAAAGACCCAAAGCTTCACCACAGTTGTGCCATCAATTGGGCAACAGAAAATGAAGTTACAGCTGGTGCACAGGCTGAAGGACACCAGAGTGGAAGCACAACACAATACTGTGCATTAGGAGAGGCTCGGAAACCAGCAAAAGGAAGATGGAAAGGCGAAGACAGGTTGGTAGAATTAAGAAAGCATCATTTAAAAATCTGAAGTTGTTTTCAACCGAAATGAAAAGGATAATAAATTTGGGTAGATGAAATGTGCAAACATAATCAAGCAGACCAAAAAAGAATCAGAGAGTAGCTTCTTAAAGGCACTAAAATTAGTACTAAATTCTTCTCTTAAGATGTCAGGAGCAAAATATCTGGCAAGCATTTTGTAGCACTTCCTTAAGTGGAGTAGGAAAGGAACAGTCAGAGAGGACAAGACCATTGCAGAGATGCTAAATAGATTATTGGCATGCAGGTTGATTATAGAAAAGATGACAGATTGCAACACAAGCATCCTTTTTTAAGGGGAACTCAGTGAACTATCTGTCTGAAAACTGAAGTAACTTTGGAACAGATTATGACTCAAAGAAATAGAATGAAAAGTAACAAATACAAAACAGCAGGGCCAAATGTTATTCACCTAAAAACTTAAAGAGGAAATAGGTGAATTACTCATGACAATGTATATTCACACCTGATGATGACTATGATCTTGAAAAGAGAAAACATTGTTCTGCCCTGTAAACCTCTTGGGCTTCTCTGAAGAGGTCAACAAGTATGTGGTTCTATGTGATCCTGTTGATAGAGTTCACTGGGATTTTCAAAAGACCTTGGCAATATCCTTCAAGAAAGGATACTGAACAGCCATGGGAGAAGAGGGAAAACCCTGTCTTAAATGCATAGAATAATGTGATAATTTAGGTTTGAATGGAATTCTGGAGGTCATATAATCCAACCTCTCGCTCAAAGTAATGCCAGTTTACACCTCGGGGTCACGAGCAGTCAAACTTTGAATATCCTGAAGGACAAAACTCCCACAAGCTCTTTGGGTGTCTTGGTGCAGTGTGAAGAAAGTCTTTCTTATTTCTAATCAGAATTTCCCTTGCAGCAACTCATGTCTGTTGCCTCTTCTCCTTTCATTGTGAACCTATAAGAGTCTACCTCTGTGTTCTTTATAATCTCATCTTAAGAGTCAAACAAATCAATTGGATTTGACTTTAGCCTTCTCTTCAAGCTGAACAAGCACAGCTAGAAGAAAAACACAGTAGGAACTCATAGTCAAAATTCTCAGTACAGGAAGAGGAGTTTGGCAGAATCCTGTGCTGGGACCCCCATGCTTTAACAGAGTTACAAATGCCCTGGAAAAGGGGATGAGCAGTGCAATTTCAAAGATTTCTGATGACACGGTTATCAATGTAATAAGGACAGGGGTTGAGTGTACAGTTCCTAAAAGATCTTATGAGGCTTCATGACAGAGCAATAAAATGTTTTGCGAAATGCTGTTGTGAAAAACAATCTTAGCTTCGTATATCAAATAGTGGGCTGTGACCTGACCATTACGACTCAGAAGTGAGAGAGATTTGGGGTTAAGATAAATAGTTCTAAGAAAGCACCATCTCAGTGCTCAGCAGCAGTCAAAAAATAAATCCAATGCTAGGAACTATGTGGAAATGAGTAAAGAATAAGACAGAAAACACAATTACATCTCTGGATAAACGTATGTTTCTTATGCTTTGAATACTATTTGCAGTTCTGGTCTCATTTAAGAAAGGATACATAAGAGCTTGAAAGAGATTTGGAGAAGGACACATTTGATGATTAAATAGTACAGAATGGCTTCTGTACAATAAATGATCCAGTGGGCTGAGATTCTGCATTAAAGGGATGTTTTGTGGGGATGTGATAAAGATCTACGAAATCCTAAGGAGCATGACTGAAGTGGATAGAGATTGACTATTCAGTGTCCCTTCCAGGGACACTGGGAGTCATCAGATAAAGCTTGTGATGGTGGTTCCTCACACATCACGTACCAGACCTGTGGAAATCCTTGCAAAAAACCATGTGAATGGAAGAAGTTTATATAAAGTTCAGGGGGAGAAGTACTTGGAGGAATGATTCATGAAGGGTTGCTAAATAAACAAACTAGAAAAGACTCAGGAAATCCTCTAAGCTTAAAACAGTAAGAAGCTGGAAGAGTATTAGGGGAAACAACCATATATACTTACACAGTTCTTATTCTTCCCTAAATGTCAAGTTATGATCACTGTTAGAGAGCATTGGCTAGAGGGACCTTTGTTTTGAATCAGTGTGGTAGCTCTTATGTTCTTACTACTTGACTTTTTCCCTTTTGTTTTTTAATCATCCTCAAAATTATTCCCAGATTTCATGGGCTATGCAGTTGCCAAGCTGTCTTGCTCCATTCCAACATTAGTTGAGGTGCAGCCTAGGGTCTAGCCCATTTTATTGCTGTCCAAAATTAAGAAATAAATATTTTATCACAGGAAAACAACTTTTACTCTGACCACAGAGTAAACCAGAACCAAGCGATGGGTTTTCTAAGCACAGCCTGCTCCTGGATACACTAGGAGCAAAGTGATGTTCATATCTCATTAAATGCAATGCTTAATATGTCTTCTGCATTGGCAGAACGGAAACAAAACCTTTGTTAGATTGGAGATAGATGAAATTTCCTTATTTTAAAAAGCTCAAACCAGTCCTGTAAAGCATGCTTGTTAAATTTTTTATAGTGACCTGACCCAAACCAATGCTCTGAAGAAAACCCCAGAGAAATCTACCAGCTGCTGCTGGTAGAAACTAACAAAATAGACGTCAGACTAAATAGCTCCTTATAGTTTGCAGTGGAAGAGGGTTAAAAGGCATGGATAGATCTCTGTCCTTTAACTGGTGCTACTATAGCACTTAGGTAGGCTGACGAGAGACTTCTATTAGAGAAAGCTTTGGTCAGCAAGGAGACAGTAAACACAAATTTCAGTTCTTTGGAAAGGATTGTAGCTGGCCTTCTCATCTTCTGGTAAGGAATCTATAACTTTTCCACTTTGATTTAAAAACCCACATTGTTTTCAGTCTAGTGGCTGTACCACAAAGGAAAAATCAAGAAACCAGAAGTCAAAGCTATTAGACTTCAAAATAAAATAACTTCTTTCTGAGGGCCAGAGATAGTTGTCAAAGAAAAGGCAAACCCATTTGTGTTGTGAGAGTTGGCAGGATCAGCTGTCTTCAGAGAATTCTTCTGAGACTCAGGTGCATCACAAACCAGAAAAGCGCTGGTGATAATGGAGAGAAGCCCAAGGAAATCATAGAGATTATACTGAAGCTCAGTATTAATAACTACTCGCCACCATAGCTTAATTTATGTAGCTGTTCTTGAGCAAACCTGTAGAAGAGATGTAATGTGTGGGCATGGTACATTGTAGCTTACAGTCTTATATATACTATACTGGCTTAGGTTATAATTCACATCATTGCAATGTATTTGCCTTTAGGGAAGGGCAGGCATTGCACCTGCTGCAACTCTTATCAGTTTAACCATAAGAGTTTCTTTGAAACAGGTTTTTCCTTCTATACTGTACTGTACCGCATCCGAGCAAGGGGAGTAGAGGCAACAGCTCCAACAGAGGTGCTGCTGAGAAGAGCATCCCCAGAGATGCAGCACACCAGCTGAATACCTTCAGGCATAGTAGTGATTTAGCTTACACGGTTCTTGCACAGCCTCGTGTCCTCAGAGCACTCTACTAAGTCTTCTGACCTCCTGCAGGGTGATTATGGCCACATACTGGAAGCACAGATTTAACCTGCAGTTCTGTGGGAGCTCTTACCCCAGGAGCTGCAAGCAGCAATTTTCAGATCAGCAGCTTGGTGGATTTCTGACAGTACCCGTAGTTTCCTCAGAGCCACTGTGCTGGAATTCCAGGGATAGAGCCCCTTCATGCCACCCTCAGGAGAAGCACGCTGGCGGGCAGTCATGGTAGAAAACTGCTTTCTGGGCACTCTGTCTCCAGCTGATGCACTGGCTCGCATATGATGGGCCAAGACATTCTTGGCCTCGACAGGTCTGCATTGCTAGGGATAGTGGCACAAACCCTGGAGAGTTCAGCATTAATGGCAGTCCCTGCCCTGCAATAGCCACACTGCAAGCCAAAGAAAGGGTGAACACTGTATTGCTGTGCTCAGGTGCAGTAAAGATCCCTGCCTGGACTGCCCAGTGCTTTCTCCTCAGAGATCAGAAACATTCTTCATTCTGCCTCCTCTCTGTTGGCACTCTCTGAAGTGAAATGCCCCTGGCGTGCACCCATCAGGCTCAGAGATCCTGTTATTTTGTTTAAACCCTTACTTTTGTCTTGTGTCCATCTTTTCAGACCTCAGAAGGTGAGTCTACCTGAAGCTTAATACTGACTTTCAGCAGAGAACATTACCGTTGAACCAAGGCTAGTGCCACACCTCCCATAAACCGTTCAGAGGTTCATTCCTTCCCTGAAGAGTGTGCCATTTAAGCATGAAGCCAGAGGGAACAGCTGGATACCAGGAGAGGGAGCATATCAAGAACAGTGCTCAGTGTCTGTCAGTGTGAGAGGTGACAGTCTCAGCCAAGGGCTGCTGCCAGTCTGGCAAAGGAGAGTGTAAGGAGACACTTAAAAGGAGTTAATGAGGTAGCTTTCTGGCTATTTACAGAGTTTTCCCTTGGTATGAAGGGCAGGAGGGAAGAAAGACCAAAGGTGGTGGTTTGTTTTCTTGGGTTTTTTTAACTTTAATAGATAGAAAGTGGAAACTGGCAAGTTGACTGAATAGAAAAAAATGAAAGGCTGAGTCCTAACACTGCTATTTGGAAGGCATAGCCTGGTATCTTTTGATGGAAATGAAATGAAATATTATTGTTATGCCCCAAAATATTAGAAGTATCAATTTGCATTATTTTTTTTTCTCAGGAAATCCTCCTGTGTCTGAAAGTTCCAACTAAGACAAGGTATCAAGACAGTGCACCTTTGGCTACTATCTACTCTTGTAGCCAGCAGCAAAGAAGCTGCAGAGCTTTCTTTTAGCCCTTATTCTATCAGAGATCATTCACAGAACCTATGGCCAGTGAACTGAATGACCTGATTCAAAGATTTCCTCCCTTCAAAATATGTCCATTAGTGATAAGATAAAAATAAGGCTTGTTTGAATTTTGTGTGAGTCTGTTCCTTGGATGTTCTTAAACATAGATGTCTTCCAAACTGTGAGTAAACATATTGGAGATACCAAAGAAGAGGTACTTAATCAGTCTGGGTACCTTAAACTAGTTGAATACTCAGCCTCCATGTTTTCAAAACACAGGTCCTATCATAAAATGTTCAAAATACAGAAGTGTTGCTATTTTGGTTTTGCAAACTTACACTCACCTGCTAGAATAAGAGTGGAGGAGAGAGAAAATCACTGGATTGGGATGAGTGCAAAAGATCAAAATTGCATCCATGCACAGTCTGTCAGTCACCCCCTGAGATCTCAGAGGGGGTGCAAGTCAAACATGATACTCGGTGAGAAGCAGAGTTTCCTTTACCAAGCCTCTTGTCTTCCACTGAAGTACTGGAGTATCAGACTTGCAAGAGTATGAGAAGAGGAGAAAAGGTGTTAACTCACTATAAGGGGTCAAAGTGTCTAATGGGACTGAACAGAAGGATAAAGAGGTAGAGATGGAATAAAATATGTAAAGAGAGTAGTTAACGTCACCATTTTTCATAGGTTTTCTGCCTTCCCTATTTTAAGTGTTCTTGACAAGCGTTAAATGTGATAAATATCAGTCCCTTTAGTATCGTTAAGTATAGAGAATCACAGAAAAACACCTGTGAGAAAGAAGAGGTTTCAGGAGGTCTCCTGGTCCATCCTCCTACCCAAAGTAGGATCAATTGTTCATTTATGATCAAACATGATTGCTGCTAGACATTTGCCTACCCTGTTGCTCAGGACAGCTAAACTATTCCAGAGACTGGCTATCTTTGCTCTTAGAAAGCTAATCCCAATGTCAAAACTAGGTTTGCTGCAGTTTTAGCCCACTGTTTCCTGTTTCGTAGGCAGAGGACATTCTCAGCCTCATTGCAGCAGCCTTTGATGCGTCTGAAGATTGCTGTCACATCTTTGCTCAGTACTCTCTTCTGCAGTGCTCCCATCCTGGCAATTTCATATTTCAAACAACAACCAAACTTTTAGAATGAAAATACCTTCCTTAACTCACTTCTTCTTTACTTCCTAGAAGTGTGTAAATTTTATCCTTAATGCTGCTGTGGGGGTCATGGCTACACAATTCTCTAGAATCACCTGAAATAAAGGAACACAAAATTCATGGGCAAATGAAACAGCTTACAGCTGTGCCTCTCCAGTTCCTCCGCATTTCTTAGAACACAGCTTCACTGTCCCATGGTGGCATTTAAGCATATTTTGGTTTTGAGAAGCAGGTTCAGACTTATGATTTTAGGTCCTTTGTATTGCAGTCTGATCTGTATTGGTGGAACTAAGATGAGCATAATAGGACCTCATGGAGATGTAAGGATGTATCTGCATGGTCCATTTCAGAGTCTTTAGGTGTGATGATTTACAACTGAAGTAGCTCCACTGAATTAAGTATTTAAGTATAATGTTAAAAGAATTACTATTGTAAAAAATTGTTATAACTTACTGTTATAACTGTTACCTACAAAAATAATGCATAAATAATTTTTAATACATAAAACAAGAAATTCTTTAAAAAAACAAGTGGCAGAATCACGGAGAGTAGCACATAAGCAAAAACTAGATAGTTACGAATTTCACTCAAAACTAGGAAAGGCTAGCATTCTGATGAGATATTTATTTCTTATTACGATTACAAACGCACCTTATTAGCCTGGGAGCCTGTCTTGCTGCTGAAGGTCACTGCAGTGCTGTAGCGCTATAAACGCAAGGGTCAGCAATTGCCAGGCCATTCAATCTCTCTCCTCCATTTACACCCTTGAAAGGGAAAAAATTGTTTCCCTTGAAAGGGAAAAAAGTTGTGTAAACTTCAACAAGAACAGAAACAGGATCTCCTTCTACTTTTTTTTTAAGTTTACACAACGGGATCCTACAGGCTGTAGGTGTTGCTGGGAAAGTACTGCACAAGCTGGTCTGCCTCTTTCACTGTACTAGCTCTCTGCCTTCTACCAGCTGAGAGTGCCATGGAAACAGAGGCTGGGAAGCAAAAGCTGGTCAGGTTGGGGATTGGGGATTTAATATTTTTTTAGTACCTGTATCAAAGGAGACTTTCTTTGGAATGGCGTGTGAAACACCCTGGCCCATTTCTTGTGATCTCTGTGGCAGTGACAGCATTCCCACTGGACAAAGACAAAACAGAGTGGCAACGTCAGTGCAGGAGCTCTTTGACTTTATATCTCCTAAGCAGTACATTAATAACCTAAAGTAATTAGAAAGGTGAGGCATGCGAATGCAAAAATATCTTTAAATGTAAGCAAATAAACTCAGTTTACCTCATTGAAAGTGGTGGACCCAGTGGAAGTTAATGACTAGTGTGAATAGAAGGGTGAACAGAGACATAAAAAAAAAATAAATTAAAAAAGTCTGGTTTTAATAGCATTGGTTATATTTTAATGACTGATTTCTCTAGTATGTTAGCAAATATCTTGTACAATAGCATTTATCTTTCTGGTTGTCGTGCTGTTATCTTCTTGTCCATGTCAATAAAAGCCTGATCTTAACTATTGCACCTAAATGAATTTATCACAGCCGTATCTCAGTCCAGTTCAAAAGCCTATAGTCTGTAGGTCTGTAGCTCACAGTGGAGTTGCCATGATTTGAGCATTTTTCCTTATCAAGTACTATCGATACGCACAGTTTTAACCTTCAGCTAACGTGGGGTAACACATCTTGTTTTAGCTTGCAGGGAAGAATAATCAAACCAAAGGAAAATGCTTTTGAAATTGCTGACCTGGGCCCCAAAGAGCTTAGTCAGTGATTTCATTGGAATTAACCTCCTGCCGGGCTACGAATCCAGATCTTCAAACACGTACAGAGTTGCTGTGGAATTGCTACAGCTCAGCTGGCACCCGTTAACCCGTTACATGTTAGGAACCACATGTGTGACCTTACATTCTATGTCAAACAGCTCTGTCACTTGCTGCTGTGGAGTCCTCCAAACATTAACCAGTGCCTAGTAATACCTATATTCAAAGCAAAACAAAACAAAAAAATAACTCAGGAAGACCAAACAAAATGAGAAGAATTAATACTAAACCCCTGCATTACAACAAACTGCAGCAGCTTTCCCCCTTCTTAAATACATCATCCCAGAGGTGCTTCCACCGTTGCTGATGGGCTCCGCCTTGGCCAGCTGGGTCCCTTGGGTCCCTCTTGGAGCCGCTGGCTCTGGCTCTATTGGACATGGGGGAAGCCTCCAGCAGCTTCTCACAGAAGCCGCCCCTGTAGCCCCCCGCTACCAAAACTTTGCCACGCAGAAACCAATACAATTAGCTACCTAAACAGAGGAGCCAGTGACGTTTGCAAACCCTGCAGGTGCTGCAGACACTTGCATGGGTTTGACAGACATTACTAAAGGGCTTACAGGACCCCAACCAGAACATCCTGTGACATCCAATTGACATCAGATGAATTTGTTTATAAATCCAAATTCTGCCCTAACTGTTATGTTGTCTACCTTTCTGCTGCTTGTAAAAGACAGAAGATGGAAGTTCATATTACTCGTCTCAGCACAAGCTTATGATTGGCACCTCTGTTTGGTGTTGTAAGAAAGGAAGAACTCATAATGAACCCCTGTCTATTTTGCCCGCCATGTTTTTGCTCATTCTGACCCAGTAAACCAGGAGATCCAAAGAGTATAACTAAGTGTGAAGTGTATCTGACCAGCATCTTAAGCTTTGCCTGTATCAATAACTGTACCATAGAATGGACACAGACATTGGAGGTCAGTCATTTTTAAGTTTGCAGCAAGGTTTTCTCCTTCACCACCTATCAGCTCTGCCAAACAATTCCCTTCCCTGGTTCAAGACAGCACAAGCCAGCCAGTTTCTACAAAGAACTTAAATAATCTCATGCTGGTTTTGAGGCTAAAAGTGTTTAAAAAGTATGGACCGGGCCAAACTGCTCTGGCTGGTGTCAGGGTCCCAATGCAGAAACTCTCCCTGATTAGCCTGTCAGTATGGAGTAGGCATAGCTAAAGAGACCCTTGTGACATCTTGTCTTCCCAACACACAGCTCCTAACTGCAGAAGCCAGTCTGATCTGACAAGGCCCAAGAGCTTTCTTCCAGTCTTGAAATGGCACCATTTCTTTATCTGATGGAGCATATGTCCTGTCTTAGGAGGACCTTCCGTGTATCCAGGTTTTATATTTTTCACTGTGAAAGCAAGAAGTAAGAGCAGAATTAAGACTCAGACACGCTCTCTACTACCCAGTCTTAATTTAGCCTTCAGCACCTAAAGATACAGCTATTGTGCCTGCTCTTCGATTTGGACAACACCTTGAATGTTCACCAAAGGGGACCTGAAAAAGGACTGCAACCTTCTTTGTGCAGTATCTTGCTCTGGCATTTCAGATGGGAAAAAAAAGGCTCATGGATAGGATTTGACAGAAGATTCCCCGTATCTTTCTTCCAGTGTGAATGCTGAGTCATTTTGAGAGTATGCTACATGCTGAAAAATTAAATCTTAACCAATTAAAGGTTGGATTAAGACATTTTGGTGGTTTAGATAGATCTCTAATCCAGAAAGAAAATGGGTTAAATCTAACTAAATGGCAACACCCCTTGAAAAGAAGTTAAAGATGCCAATTGCTAATGACAACAGCTGTTTAAGCAGCCAATGACTAGAAAGCTCAAAGATTAAGTGACTTCCCTTGAAAACTGGAACCCGATGGCAAAATTGTGAATGGACTAGAAGTCTTGACTCCCAGGCCTCTGCTTTAGTTAGTAAACTATATCCTATGGCAAGGAGCAATGCGAGTGGGGCCACTTTGTGAGAGAAGATGAGGAGTTGACTACAACACAGGCAAGTGGGAGCAATGAACATACTGGCAAGGGCACAGTCCCACAGTGTCCAAGCAACAAAAGCAGAGCAGGGTTGGTGACCTGGAGGCTCAGCCATCGGTCCAGTGATCAGGCATATGCAAAGTGACACATCAGGTTCAAGGTCAGTCCAGGAAGTCCAGTCAGCAAGTCCGGACTATCAAAGAACAGAGCAGGACACAGACCTACCTACAGTGTAGCTCAAGCAAGGACCAGGGTCTGGGCCTGAGCTTAAACGGAGCTGGTGGGCCAGAGGTGGAGGATGTGTAGGTGGATGTCCCAGATGTTCTCAGGGCAATCAACTCTAATTGGTGCACTCAGGGCATACACACTATGCACACTATGTATTTCCTGTTCCTAGTGTCTATCAAGAGGAATATTAAGCGTTGCTATTGTTACTTTTCTTAAGGTGACACAGTTTATCATTGAATGTATGGACTACTTTATTTTTGCAATGTTTCAAGAGCTTCCTGTATATGTTGTTGTAATTATTTGCAATTTTAATTAATGTGGTGCTATAGTTATAACATCTTTCTTACAATAGAGGTAGCAGCAAAACAAATGTTTTGACAAGGTCACCTGCCAGACCAAAGGCACCTGCATTTCCCGAAAGGTAACGTGCTTTGGGAGAAACAATAAAGGAAACCTACGGTGCTGAGGGCTCCTGAAAGAGACCTCCCCTCACCACAAAATTGTCTAACCTTTGTTTTGCACAATTCTGTGACAGTGCCTGCACTGCAATGAGGTTTTTAGAAAAGCAGGAGATGCAGGTTATCTTGCTTGTGATTGTAACTGGTGCTGGATTTGAGTAAGTGCATTTGAATAACTGAACACCGGCAGCTGTTGGGAGTTAGGAATAAGAAAAGCCAATCTGATAGGACCTGTCAGAGAGCGAGAGTCAGGGACAACACAGCATTTTGTCTCTTCAAGTGAGACCATTTCACGCAGACTGCTCTTCTTTCAGTCTTCAGATGTGCCAGCTGAAAGGAGTGAGGCTGTAACCTCTTCACTTTACTACCAGGGCTGACTGACAGCCAAGGGCGCACCAACACCTACAAAGACCCACCCTACACTGTCCTCTGACATTCACAGCCTTTTGTTACATTTTCAAATCTTTTATATGACTTCCCACTTCTCCTCACAGCTTAGTCTGTAAAGCACATTTGTGTACAGAATATTTTATTTTTTAAAGCAGAGGTCAGAGAGAGAGTGCAGACACCATGGAACACTCACATTAATGTGTTTACTTTGAAAATTGCACTCAGCCCAGGAAATCTTATTGATTTCTGTATTTGACTGTAGAGCCAAATCTTTAGCTGAACTATCTCTTCCCGTAGAATTTTGTCTGCTTCTGACAGCTAAAGTTCAAACCTGCCTGGTGAGTTCCTAAAAACAGAAATTTACAGAGAGGTAATAAAAACTAGTAGGGGGGCAAATGCTTCTTTATAAGTGAAAATAAGAGAAACGGCTCACGGTGAATACAACTGGAATAAGAAGTATTGGGTTAAGAAGTACTAGCTCTAGCCTTTAAATACTTCCTTACCTAAATTATCAAAAGTGACTGCTGATGTAGGATTTCACTATAAATATTCAAACTGAGATGCCTCAAACGTGTTTAAATTTCACAGTGGTTGAAAAACTTGCTATTTGGAAATCAGATTCCACAAGTTATTTTGAGTTAAGCACACAAAGCAAATTACTTTTATTTTAGCAAATTTTTGGCCAAGTTTTAAATGTGTAGTGCTTCATTACTTCACAAGCAATGAAGTTCGTTGTTGCAAAGGATTATTTAGAGATTTAATGTAACTCAGAGCTATAAGAACATGTGAATTTCTAAGTATAGGATACCAAATTAGTTCTGGTCAGGAAAATATTTCTTACCCTATTATCACACCTTTATGGGTATTGAAGATAAGTTCTACACCTTTCTATGAAGTTTATGAGACAAAATATCAGAGCTTCCACATTGTTTGCTTTATTAATCACTCTCTTTTGATTTTTGTTCCAGTAAAGTATAATTGTTGTCCTAATGAGTTTCAGATAACCAAATTAATAGCAATTTTGAGATAATATCCATTATTATTATCCATATCCTAATAAAGCATTTTGAAAGTTTTGTTTTATTTAGGTAAACCATTCCTCCTCATATTTTACCCTGACAGCTAAAAGGCATTCTTTTAGCCCACTAAGAAGGCAATTAAATATAGATGAAATAATAAGATGCTGCTATCGATTAAGAAAAGCTAGGGAATTTTAGAGTTTAGTCTTTGGTTGTAGTATTACCAGAAACCCAATCATTCTTTGGTAGAGCAGCACATATGGCACATAATATCACCCACTGTTCTGAGGCACCCTGTTAGACAACCATATGTGCTGACAAAAATCTCTGGTTGTTCAGGGGCTTATTCAAGATTGACTGGCTGCTTTTTCTCAAAATGTCCTTGATTTACTGTTTTACATCTAAATTAGAACTTTCAAACTTTAAATATTCATGCTCAGTTTTAAAATGCTACAGCATGTATAATTTTGGCCTGAGATACCAAGCTTCGTTTTCTACCAGACAAAAACAAGCAACTCCTTTCCACTCAGGAGCTATGAAGAAAGGTTTATATTCTGACATTGCAGTCTAAGAATTATTAACTTCCCTGCATAAATCTTTTCCCCACTTTACTCCCTACCAGTACACACCTCTAGATGTGACTTTCTTCATGGTTGCAGCACGACAGTCCTCATTTCACCTCTTATCTTTCAGTATCCAGTTTACATACACACTCTGTGAGTTCTCTGTGGTTTGAAGAGTGGAAACATCCCATAGGAAATGTATGTAAATAGCAGCAGTTATGGGACAACAAATAATGAATCTTTTGTGAGTCAGCTTTGGCTGCTCTGAGTAATACAGTGTAGATCGCTCATCACAATAAAAAGGATATTGTAGGATATTTGCTTAAAGGAAAAGTTAAAACATGGGAATATATACTGAAAATAAGACTGGAAGAGTATTTAACAATGGCAATTTAGAGTGAGAGGAGTGCAGAATAAAATCACAGAACATTTGCAATGAAATCTTTGATTTACTGTCTTTAGGGGGAATTAAAAGGCAGGAAGATACAAATTTCAGCTAACACAGAAGTAGGTAATTTTAATTCTTTGACATAAGAATTCCTTTATAAAGAGTATGACTTTGCACCTCATGACGTTCTGTTAAACAACTAGGACCACACAATAGCTGTGAAGCGCATAATAAGTGGACTCAGAAATTATAGTCTGCAACATTGCCTGTTAGTATGGAATCATCCCTGGGCAGTGTCTCTCTGATGGATTTCCTTATGACTAAATTTTACAGAATTCAACATTCTTCTCAGTGACCCAAAAGTAAATATAAAATCAGCATTAATAAAAGCTGCAGATGACATAAGGGCTGGCAGAGTGGTAACTAACAGTGAATATAGATAAGTCAGTGTGATTTGGGTCAGCTGGTGGACTTGTCTATTCAAACAAACTGTAATTTAATACAGCAAGATACAGATATCCCTACAGAGTGCTGAATTCTAAACTGAAAAATAGTGACTTTAAGATAAATTTTTGAGTTACAGTGGACAAGAATCTGAGTTCTCATTGTGATGCCATGGCACAAAGAGGTAGCACAAACTGTGAATGTACAAGCAGAAGCAGTGAATAGAAACAGGGAAATGTTTTTTGCTCTGCACGTGGCATCAGTGACACTGGTATGCCACCTCCAGGTGCGGTACATACATCTTAAAACTGGTGCTGAAAAATTAGAAGGAAGGGCAGGGAAGAACTGCAAATATACATGAAAGACTTAAAGAGCTCAGTGCTTATTCTTAGCAAGGAGGACATTAAGAAATGACTTGGGTATGTTGAAGGTAAAACAGAACCAATTTTCTGTTCAGCAATTTTACTTTTTAGCTAAGCCTCTTCTAACTAACTGAACTCTCAGAAATTAATGGCGTATTTTTAAGACTGTAGTCCACTCCCAGGGTGATAAGACCAGATTATTTATAATTTATGCCAAGGAATGGTATGCAGACAGGCCCTTGCTTATACTTATTGCTATAACAACCAGGGTCAGCTCACTTTGTTGCATGCCCCATTGGAGGCCTGGAAGCAGAAATCTGTAGAGAGGTTGCACCTGTGGGGAGGACAGGTGACCCAAAACTGACCAACAAGCTGTTCCACCCCATTTTCCCCACGCTTAGTATAAAAGCTGAAGGATCAAAGTGTCAGCCTCTTTCTTCAATGACCAGCAGCCGAGGAGGACTCTCTCTGTTCATCTGCCTTTAATCCTGATCCACACATTCCTGAATCCAGATCCATAATCCAGTTCCCATCCACCACTGAGTCCAGTCTCGGACTTTCCCAGTGCCTGCTGGTGACGTGATTGTCATCCTGGGAGCTTGGTATGATTTTGTATATATTGCACATATTTCATTATTTTATTTTTATTTTATTATTAATATTTCATTAAAGCAGTTCAGTTTTTTCTGAACTCATAAGTCTCTTTCTCTCTCTCCCTCCTCTCCATGGAAAGAGAGGTGGGGGACAGCATCTGTCATTTGTTTCAGTGGCCACTCCAGCCCAAAACATAACAGCTGTTTTGCAGAAAGAAAATACCAAGCTCTCCTCTCTAATAGAGAAAGCAGTAACACTGGGGCAAGGCAAAAAAATTTATATATTTTGACTTCTTTAATTCAGACCTATTTTCCTTTCAAAAGGAAGTTTTAACCACATAAATGTCTGAGTTCAAAACAGGGATAAGTGGGGGAAATGTGATGATTTCTGAAAGGCAGAGTGTCAGGCTGAGTAATCTAGCACCCTTTCTGATCTTAAACACCATGAGTCTATGATAGATAGATGATTTTTTTTTTTCTCCCAGCTCCATTTGGTTGTTCCACAAATAGATTTAATTTTGCTAAGTGTTAATCACATTTCTTTCAAAAGAACACAAAACACTGGCACTATCAAGTAGAAAAATATTGGTTAATATAGAAAATATGCAAATATTAAGTGTAAATGTTTATATTTATATCACCCTGAGCTGAGTGGGCAGATGCTGATATATGTGTATAATGGCATTAATGTGGACTGTTGAGCACAAATAGTGAAAAAATTGCATTTATTCATAGATGGTAATAGAAGGGTTCTTGAATCACTGTTCATCTAAGTATAGGATACATTTTTAAAGTTCTAGGCAAAGTGCGTGTTGTTGCAGGCACCGGTTGTTCCCAGCGAAGCTGTTCCCTTTCTACAGCACGGCGCCGCCCGTGCAGGAGCGCCGCCGGAGCCCCGTCAGCACCAGGGACAGCCCCTCCAGCACCACGGACAGCCCCTCCGGGGCCGCTGGGTGGCGCGGCGCCCGGCACCCCGGCCCCCTAAAGGCCTCGCGCCTTTCCCAACAAAAACACTTTGTTTGTATTTATTTCGGAGGATAAGTTTGGTTATTTTCCTTACAGAATCCAGAATCATTCCGGGCAACGTGAGACACTTGGGTTCTGAAGTCATTAAAGATGCATAGATGCACAGTAGATGCAATAAACTGCAGACAACAAGGTGCAAGTGAAAACCTTGTTCTGCTGGTGACCAGCCCTGACCAGATGCATTGCCACGTCTAACGGTGCAGGGATGGCCCCGGCCAGCAGCCAAGCACCCACAGAGCCGTTTGCTCTCTTCTCTCCCTTCCCCTCCCACAGTAGGAATAGGAAGAAAATAGGAAGAACAAGAAAACAAAACAAAGACAAGGAAATCACTCACCAGTCACTGCAGCTGGCAAAACACTCAATTTGCAGACTTTCATTTAAAACATTAATTACTGATTTGCATATTGGGAAACAAAGATGACAAACATTTAAACACTTAGGGAACACACCTTTTCTCTCCCACTCCTAGGTTCAACTTTGCCCCAGACACCTTTCTTCCACACTTCCCAATCTCCACTCCCCATCCTATCACCACAGGTTACGCTTAGTCCCATCACTGAGGCAACAGATAGTGCAGGAAGTTGGGGTCAGTGCACAGCTGCTTCTTTCTGCTGCTTTGTTCTGGTTTTCCTCCACTGCTCCTTCCTTCTTAATGCTTCCCCTGCTCTAGTGTGGGCTCCTCCATGGGCCACAGTCCCTACAGCATGCTGCAGTGCATACTTATTGAAGAACTGCAGTTCATTCATGGAACTATCTGCTCCAGTGTGGCTCCTCCACAGGCTGCAGTCCTTTCCAAAGGTACTTGCTTTACTTGCTTTAGCATGAGCTTACCCACAGACCAGCCTCTTCAGGGAAGTACCTGCTCCATTGTGGGTCCTCCATAGACTACAGATCCTTCAGGGGTGTAACCAGGTGCACCACAAAGTGCCTCCTACTGCTGTGACCTTGTTATTCCCTCTGTTGTTCACTTGTTCCATGGCCCTTGGTGTTTTCTGCCTTTTCTTAAATATGTCCTCACAGAGGCACCGCAAATTTTTCTGATTTGCTCAGCTTTGGCATGCAGTGGATCCATTGCTTAGTTGGCTTGAACTGGCTGTGTCCAGCATAGGGAAGTCCCTGACCTCCTCCTACAGAGGCCACCCCTGCAGGTCCCTCACTACCACAACCTTACCATTTATACCCTACACGTAAATGCATACCCTACACATTGTACCTGAGCTAAAGAAACCAGTTTGGAAAGAGGTCACTATGCTGGGCAGGGGCTCAGTAGTCTCTTTAGATGGCAGGAAATGTCCGCTAAAGACTAGAGAAACGATTATTTCGTTCATTGTACCTAAGACCAAACCATATCCATTCTTTTCAATTGCCTTGGTTCCACAAGGTCTCATGGGCTCACTCCAAATTCAAAGCACCCAACATTAACGGAGAATGGGGTTAAATTTCATTTCTTGTCCACTTTGATTGAATTGCCCCTGCTTTGTATATTGGATAATTACTTGCAGACATGCAAAGAAAATATAACATGCTACTTCACTAATTTTCAAACATGTAAAAAACTATAAAGACTCAAAGCATTTGGAAATGAGGTCTCTTTCACCACTGATAAGGTAGACCTCTTAAGTAGTACGGGTGTTCTTGATGACAGATGGGAGTCCAGCATGTGGCAGCGAGTCTCTGTTAGACTGACCTAACTGTTGCAAGGAATATGCAGCACCACAAACTTTCAAACATGAACCCAGGATCTGGAGGGAGTTTGTACTGTAGGTACTAGAGTGCATGGAAGAGCATGCCATCGTACATTCACAGTTATTACTTGTGCTAGCTAGGTTAAGCTAGGGCGGGTACAGTTGCAAATGCCAGATCCATAATTTCACTTTGTTGTTAGACTCTTTTCATGTATCAGAAACTGGCTTAGTGCAGCCCTGTTTACCATTTTGGATTCCTTTGACCTAATTTGCCTGGGATTTATATCAGTGCAGCTCCATTAATTTCAGAGGCATAAATCCAGACTTATACCAACATAAATGTCAGACCCATATTTATAATGACATCCATATATTCTTCATTATATTCATGGACAATAGCCTACTAACAAGTCAATCAACTTCCTTCCAAACAAGCAGACTAATGAAAATAACTTATCAATATCCAGCTATTATTTTTTCACAGACAAAATGAAATTACGTCAAGCAAACTAAAGAGCTTCAATGTTTCTTGTATCTTTAACACAGGGGGGAAAAAATCAACTCTTTTCTATTATGGATCCAAAATTCTGTTGCTGGTGGATTTTATGATTTTAACAGGGTTTTTTAGTATGCAGTGGCTGAATTAAACTGCAATTAACTCTCATTTGAATATTCATAAACAGAATTTGTGTCATATAGAGACAAAACTAATATGTCATTGCAACAGGAGAATGGATCGCTGTAGACTAGCTTTATACTACTGAAACCAAATTACATGTTGCATATACATAGATATAGGTTCTAGTATAAGATTGAGGTTGCACAGAAATTTGGCCACTACATAGAACATGCAGGAGTCAAATCACATGGCATCTCTTCACAGCATGTTACCATCAAGTTTCCATCACTGCTGCCATTAACAGACACTTCTAAACATCTTTATCTCTGGGTGAGTCTGTTGAGCCCAAAGCAGAACTACATCTTAACAGGGACAAATGCTTTTATAGAACAGCAATTTCTGTCACTTTTCCAAGCAGACTATGAGGAACAAACATGTAACAAGTCACCTATGCCTAGAAACTCATCTGTCAGACATTCCTACAGAGTATTCTATAGCATGCAATTGTTTTTTATTTATTTTCATAATAGCAATTTGTTTTAGTGCAAATATTGCTGGGGAGTGGATGGGTTGAGAAAAAAAAAGGCAGAATATTGAATGCTTTCATTAACACATGAAGTTCTAAATCTCTGGAGCAGCTTTTCAAAAATATGCAGGGTTCAGTGCTTCTCAGTGTTCCCTCTAAGAGAGAAGATATGAAGGCTGTAAGAAAGGAAGCTTAGCCCAGGTTCTTGAAGTGTTCAAGTATAAAAATACACCGGTAGCATCCCTGAGAATGATACAGGTATATTTCTAGTCTCCTCTCATCACTCAGCTCCACTTTCATTCTCCATTCTCATTCTCCAAAAAAAGACAATTTTTAAATGGACCTATCAAAGTTTTGGTTTTCCTGTCATGATATTAATGAGTAAATATTTAAATTTTCAATAGCTAAAGATAGAGATATGGCAGGGAAATTTTGATGATTGGCATAACTCTTGTGGAAACATACCTCTATGCAAGAGTCAAAATGTTCATTCAAAGGGAGTCCATTGTTTCTTTAGAAAGTGAAGGCTTTGGTGAAAAAAAAAAAAAAAAAAGAAATTAACACTTTCATGATTTTAGTAACTTATTTTGCTGTAATCCTAGTCAATGACTAGACTTCCTAGATGAAATGTTCCCATGTCCCCTAGCTGTTTCAGTAATACAGGCAGTTAAGCAGACAACACCACCTCTTTCACTCAAAGTGCCTACTTGAGTGCCTGTTCCCTCAAAGTGCCTACATTTTAAATGAGTTTGTGCTTAAATTATGTACTTAATAGAGAAAGTAACTGGATTCTATTAAAAATATTTCTTCTTGTTGTTTGACATGTCAGAAGTTTTGTTGCTTTGACACTTGGACACTTGTTACCCTTTGGATTTACTCCATTTCAGTCAATAAGCTGAATCTGGTGATAGCCAAGTCTGGACTGTTAAGCTGGTGGGGCTTCTCAGATATCATAGGTCTTCAAACAGCATAGTCCTAAGAAACTGTCTGCACTTACTCCCCCAGCAAGAGGTTCACCTTTTACCATAGAAGTCTTCATTTTTATTTTCCTGAGGCTTTGCTGGTATGCAAGGCCTCTGTTTTCAATCTGCACCTTACTTGGTACTTCTTACAGGGTTTCACACCAACCTCCTGTTGGTCTGAAATGTCCAAGAAATGGTCAAGATGTCTGAAAAAATTAGGTTTGGCCCTGTGCTTTGCACTGCTGGCGTGGGCGTGGGACACTTCATATCTTCCAAGCATGTAAAGTATGTATCAGTCTTCATTTTTATTTTCCTGAGGCTTTCCTCTGTTTTCAATCTGCACCTTACTTGGTACTTCTTACAGGGTTTCACACCAACCTCCTGTTGATGTCTTTGAGTAAAATTGACATGAAGTAGCTTCAACTGCAGTGTTTAACTGAAGGGACATAATGATAATGAACGGTAGGAAACTGGCAGCTAGAAGATAATCAAATAAAACTTTGCAGTTCTTCACTTGCCCAATGTAAAGAGGCTCATTAGAGCCTCAATAGATTTTTTGGGCAGTGTGAATCTTAATCTACATCTAAAATTAAGACAGCAGAGTTACACCTACTCTGTTTCTCACCTCCACTGTTTCTCTTAGCATTGCGTTAGTATCATGCTGTAAGCAAACAGAAAGAAATAGGAACAGCAAGAGCAAGGAGAGTCAAGAGGAGGTTTCTGAAAAGAGCACTCGTCCTTAACAAGCCCTTGTCAGGTCAGCAGGTATCTTGGTGTATGCACAGTGGAAGGTGCCGTGGGCAGCAGAATGGACAAAATGGGTGCGTAGAGATTATTATTTTCACTCACCTGAAAAGGACGGGATCGAGCTGATGAAAAAAACCCAAAATAAAATTACAAATTCCAGAATGCCCTAAAATTTCTGACATAATGCCTAGTATTTTAGAAAATTTTAAAGGCCGGAACTGGAAATGTAGATTTACCTCATATTTTCCTATGAATTAGCATAAGCAAGTTAAGTTTTCTTAAAAAGCAAGCATTACTTAAAACTGCAAGCATTACCACTAACCATGTTGTCCCAGCTCTCCCAGGTGCATGTCAGGCACAGAGGTCTGATCTAAAACCAGACACCCTGAGCACTTCCCTTTTCACTCAGTTTTGTCTCACAATGTCCCCTAAAATGTTATGGATTATTAGAATGCAGAATTTGGTAGAGCATTGTCTGTACTGCAATATAAAGTGTGTGTTCCTGTCTTGTTACTGTCTTATCTTTCCCATTAGTCATTCCTCTTTATTCCATGCTAGCTTGTTGTGCAGTTTTTATGGTTTTTTCTAATGGTTTTGTTATAGCTTTTCTATTACTTGTTTTGTTTCACTGCTCCCATCCTCCTCCATTGTGCCCTTTCTCAAAATCTTCTGGTTTTTCTATCTCACTCAAACTGCTTTGGTCTGTTACTCATGTATTTACTTCTTCACTCATGGGATATTTTCTGTTGAGAGAAGAGAAATTTCTTCTCTTCACTCTCCTTGGAGCTTGCAGGAAGGGAATGCTCTTGTCCATTGCTGCTCCTGAAGGAACAGAGCTCTTGCTGAAAGAGGAGAATGGATATAAACTTCTGACACTGATTTCCACCAAAATTGGAAAAGTCTATTCTTCCCCAGAACCAAGCCTTTTACTTGCTCATCATCTTTAACCTTTCCATAGTAATAACCATCTCTTAGATCTCAAAAAGGAAAAGTTTAGTCAAAATTTCTAAGTTGGGTATAGAATACTGCATGCATAAATCTGTATTTCTTTGCCTAATTTCCAGCTGAACAGGATACTGCATGACTCCTATGGATTCCTTTCAGCTCTGGAGCAAGAAAGGTGGAAAAAGAATCAAAGAAGAAGGCAGCATGAATTACAGTGCTACAAATTCCCCTTTCCTGTTAGATTGTCTACAGAGATATTCAGTAATAGCCAGGCAGCCCATGACCCCTGACAAATCATCTCATTGTTTTCTTGGGCTTTCCTATCTTCTTTTCTGAAACTCTGCCAGCAACATCTTGGAGGCAGCTACTGCATTTCAATGCTTTTGTGCCAGACCTAGCAACTTGGGTGGTACTTTTTTCCTTGATTTTTAGTTAGTCGAAACCACTTTTTATCTAAAAAGATTCCTGCCAAAACCTCTTACAGTTTTAATAACCTTTATGAGTATGACTTATTCTATATAATCCAGCCTATTATTAAAGTTTGATATTTGTTTCACTGCTTTGTATTTGTCTGTCTACAAAACTTGAAAGGTTGAGGAGGACTGCAGTTATTCTGTCACCCTTAGTGTAAGGACTTGCTGTTTTCTGGTTGGTTGTTGGGCTTTAGCAATAACAAGAGGAACAAGATGTCTGAAAAAATTAGGTTTGGCCCTGTGCTTTGCACTGCTGGCGTGGGCGTGGAACACTTCATAGCTTCCAAGCATGTAAAGTATGTATCAGTAGGCAGATTTCATCCACATATTTGGATACCCTGGGAACTGCTACTAGGACTATCTACTTTCTGTTGATCTCTTTATTTGTCCAAAGATAGATAGAAATATTCCAGTACTTAGGATATTGCTTATTGTATCTTTATAATTACTGCAACATTTATAATAAAAAAGGGCCAGATCCACCCCAAAATCACCAGACCCATCTAAAAATTGCCAGTGCAAGGATTTATGTACTTAAACCCCACATAAATAATTTTCCTCTGCCTTCATTTTGCTGCTGATGTACTTGGAGAAGCCCTTCATTTTGCCTTTCATGCTCCCTGCTGGTCTCAGCTCCGGGTGAGCTTTGGTCTTCTCAGCTCCATCCCTGCATTCTTGGCCACTGTCTCTATGCTCCTCCTGGAAGTCCATTCCTCTTTCCTCATTTCATATTCTTATTTCAGTGTTTGAGCTCACTTGGGATTTCCCTGTTCATCCATGCTGATGCTCTGCCACACTTGCTCATCTTCTCACACATCAGAATGAACTCACTTCATTCTCCGAAGTTCAACCAGCTCTCCTGCGCCCTGGTGTCCTCCATGGCAGCTTCCCATTGGATCCTCCAAGAAGACCCAAGAATAAGCCAAAATCGGTTCTCTAAAAATCTAGGGTTATGATTCTACTGTTCGTCTTCCTCACTTGTCTCAGGATTTTAAACTCCACAGTCTCATGGTCACTGTAACCAAGACAAGCCCCCAAACTGTAACAGTCTACTTATTAGAATAGTGTTCCACTTAGTGGGATATTTTAGGTGTCAGGCTCCTTCAATCCTATCAGTCCCTCAGTCTTGTAGGGATTGAATCCACCTCATTGGCTGATACTATATTTTCTCCCAGTTTAATAAAGACATTGAACAACATTAGGCAAAGAGTAGATCTCTTTGGTCTCTGTGGGACCTGCTACAAACACCCCAATGGATGATTTACAATTTACATATACAATTGCACTTTGCAATCTATTACTTGGCTAGTTTTTAATTTGCTTGAAGTAGGTTGTATTGATTTTGTACATTCTTAATTTTTATCATGTCACTAATCTAAATATATTACACCAATTCCTTGTATTAACCATGCTTTTAATCCAACTATAAACAATATCAGATATTTTTGGTAAGACACAGTCAACAAAACCATGTTGATTGCCATTAATTTAACACCTTCATTTAATTACTTGCTGATAGCATTCTGTATCAGCCTTTTTGTGATTCTGCCCAAAAGTACTGTGCAGCTGATGGGGCTACTGGTTCAAGGGAATGGCACTTAGAAAGAAGAAACGTGGGAAAAAGAGAAGGAAAAATTGTAGCAAACAAGTATTTCCCATCTGAATGTCTTTGTTTTCCTGCTCCCTTGAGCACTGGCCGTGTTGAAAGGAGGACCAGCATATATGGTTATGACAAAAACTGTCCCAGTCAGGAAGCCTCAGGAGATAGAAAAGGCAAGCAGTATTTTTTATAATATTTTGCTGCAAAAAAAATTTACTTCAATTTTTCAAAGTTAGACAAATTTTTTGACAAAATGCATCCCCCAAAGTAGCAGAACAGAAATGGCAAAGGTGATGTTCTGTCCCCTGCTGCTCAGTGGGGTTCTCACAGAGAGAGACAGCTCTGTCTCTGCTGAAGCTGAATGAGACAGAACTCAACTTAAATACAGAGTGTGAGAAACTAACAATTGCTTTGAATATTGGTCAAGTAGCCTTATTGCTTATTCATTAGGTTTTGTGTTTTTAAGCATAAGTTATTCAGCTATGTAATTCTTTAAATCAGGAAATGAGGCCCAGCTGACACTTGTTTGATTTAAGATGTCCCTCACCACATCTTTCTGTCTACTATCTTTGGAATTTAGATTCAGCTAGACCATACTGTACACAAACGCAGCTACTGCAGCCTGGCTTACTGCTACACCAACTTTTTTACATTTATAAGCACACTGAATGCAATACGTCTCTGGATAAGGTTGCCTTTTTGTTCATTAGAAAATTGAGCCTCAGACAAAGTCTTGAAAACTGCCAGATATTTAACATCAATTTTCATTATCAAGGGACAAACATTGCAAAACCCCTAATAATTAGGTCTTTGAAAAGTATTTGGCTGGGACGTTGTGGAAACTGTATTTCAAAGTCAGGGTGGACTAGGATTTTAAGGTGACACTTTGTTTTTTGTCTTTCCAGGTGAGCTTCATTGCTTATTACAGATACGCTTAGAGTAATTCTTATCATACTTAAATTTTATCAGGAGAATTTCATAAGGCCCTTTCCAAAGACCAGAAGTCCCTCACAAAAATTATGGCATGTTAACTGGGGCTGCACAGTTGTGTGGCTCCAATTCCTCATGCATGTAAAATATGGGCTGGTACTAATAGTCTTGCATCACACTAATACCATGCTAATTATTAACGCTACATTCCCCAGAACAAATCTCCTCATTCTTCTCTTTCATCAGTTAATCAGTGCCCACCAATATCTCAACCACGTCTATCATATTACTGGAAGAATCCTGATAGAAGATCCATGAGGACGTGGAACTGTTCTCTCAGAAGCCAATATGCCAATTAAGAATCTGTCCATTTGGTAGGTTTCTGTGTTCTTGGACTCTGAAGTTACTGATAGTTTTCCACAGACTTCAAAAGGAACAGCATCAGGATAGTAATGTACACTACATGATGCTTACTGCTCAAAAGAATCACAAATATTCATACCACTAGTGGTACTTCTGGCAGATATCTTGTCTGGGTAGTGGAGAAAATGGCATGCAAAGAGAACTTTTTGTTTTTCAGAATGATGGTGGTGGTTTTTTTCTCAGTTCTTCAGTCCAAGATTTGAGTCTTCCTTTGCCCAACAGGACTGCTGTCTAAATCTCCTCTCTGTTTGCAAACAGCTTTCCTTCTCCCCCTGTTCAAAACCCCTGTTTTTGCTCTGGGCTTTACCTATTCTGATAGACAAACTAAACTACAGAAATCCGTCTGAGATTGCCACAATGCAAGAGGTAAGAATTCCTGTAGGAACAAGCTATGCGTGTGTTCTGCTGTAGACCAGAACTTTTTTTGACCTGCAGAGAAAAGGGACAAAACTTCATCCTGTATTATTAGCTTAATTGACTTTAAAACAATACTTCACTGCACTGGCATCTCATAATGTCAAAATAACATGGATGGGTTTAGCTCTGCATGCCTAAGAAAAGCTCAACCTTCAAAAGAAAATAAGCAGTTTATTTGGCTCTCAATGGCAGTTACTTTCAGATCATCTTGTGCTTTTTTTTTTTTTTACAGACTGAAGTCACCCGTGATAACTTGGCAACTACAATTTCCAATTCTAAACTCTTGGGGCATTACAAGAAAGTTCCTTGGTAAATACTTTTAGAGAAGCTAAACTTTCCAGAATGCTGTCCACATAAAGCATAGCAACTCTGCATGGGCATGTATTTTAATTGTCTTATTTGTTTCTTGGTAGCAACCACATGACTAGTTCTTTTATCTCTTGCTGTCTACTCCATTGCTCCATTGCAGGTTGAAAAATAATCTAACTAGAAGGGAATTCTAAACCACTCATTTAATGTGTTTTCCAATTTCTGATGCTTGGAATAGTGCCATTTGAAAACAAAGGCCACAGAATTAGAGGGTCCACGATGCCTTACTGTGCCTTGATGGTTTGGTTGATTTTTTTTTTTTTTTTTGGCAGGGGGGGCACAGACGACAGACTCTTATATATAATAAATACTTATTTTCTCTCTACTGATTAAGAGGGAGCTAAGGGTGATTAGCCCAGCGGTAAATGCCTGTATTGTAGATATTTAAAGTTAAATGAGTGGAATGCTTCAGCTCTGCTAGATGAAATTTCTTACACTTCCTGGGACTCCTTCAGCAGGTCCAAATGAGATTGACTGTCCTTTGGAGACATAACCTCCTGACAGCTGTACACTCAGCCAATGCCTGCAGCAAAGTGGCAACTCTTTTCAAAGTGAGATGTTACCTATTACTCAACACAGATTTAGAGTTTGGAAACATTGACTTGAAGTTGTTCTCTTGTTTGGTTAAAAGTATCCCTTTTAGTATTAGCCAAGAAAACAAATTCCACACACGTCTGCGATAAGTCTCTCTAGCACTGCCCAACAGGCCGTGGGTTGGATTACTCTCCCCTGAGAAGAAGATTCTTATAAAAACGCCTCACTATCAATGGTTTTGTTTGTGTTGCAGCCACATAGCTGCCATGGGTACTGCTTTCTCACACCTTGAATCTGCTAAGGGAGGGGGCCTGGTTTGATAGATCACGTTCAATACCAGAAAAATAGGAAGCAAAACTGAAAAGAACTCTCTGGGTAACAAATCTAACTGCAACTGCTTCAAGCAATCATAGAATTGCTTCTTCCATAATAATCTCTTCCATAATTCGATCCAGCACCAAACTCTCGCCTTTTTACTTTGTTATGGTTAGAAGATTGTTCCAGAGCCCAAATGTTTTGAGTACTAAAATCCTTCTTTGAATTTCAAGCCTCGAGGTAATTCATGCCAAATTCTCTTCATCTATGCAGTACTGCTGCCCCTTAGTTTAAAAAGCTCTCCTCCTACATTGATCTTTATATTTATAGGCGATGATCATATCTCCTTCCAGCTCTTGATTTAGGGTGCTGAGAACTGATCTCCCATAGGCTCTCCATTCCCCTCACTGTCCTGTTAACCATTTCAAACATGCATTCCAGTTGAGACCATCTTTTTTGAACACAGATGAACAGAACTGCATAAAGTATCCTGCATGAAAATTCACCAAACTATTCTAAACTAATTAACATTTGCAGGTCAGGAAAAGCAAGGCTGGTGGAGATTTTTCCAGAGAGGTAGGCAGGAAGGATATATTCTTTTTATCTAGGATATATACGACAGCCACACCTGCTGTCAAAACTAAATGGGGCTGTTATAGGCGATGTCCAGCACAGCTTGGCCTGATCAGGAGTTAGAAATGTACCCAACTGCTATTCTTTGGATCCCAAGTGATTGCTGCTGATGCTCTCCTCAGGGGGTTTTGATATTGCACTGTGTACTAAATGCAAATAATAAAGGATAATAATGTCAACTGAATAAAACTTACTTTCTTGTGCGTGGAATAGAGATTCGATTAACCACCAGAGAAGAGCACTCCTTCACAGAAACTCCAATGCTGAGGTGGTCAAACACTTGAACGCTCTTGACAAGAGAGAATGCTGAATTGAAAGCAAGCCAACTCCATGACCATGGCATGCATCCGAAGACTTTAAAAATTAGTAGTTATGAGCAGGATGTGGCACAAAAAGGAAATTAACTTTCACTTATTTTACAGAAATACTTTGAACTCAAATCTCTGACATCACATCTGCCTGTTCATAGATGTTGGTGATATTTTTGCCAGACACGCAAGGGCTGCTAGGAAGGAAGGCTGTAAGCGTCTCCACAGCACAGGACCTATCTCTACAAAGCAGCATATCTGTAGAAGGAGATCTGTGGTGTTCAGAAGCCGTGGGAAAGGATAGTGGGACATCTAGATGAAATATTTTCATGCCAGTCAACCATTTAAGAAGGTAAGGGTCCAGTCATTGGTCTCCTCTCTATGATTACAGCAGCTCTAGGTACTTGCTGCTGATTCATGACACACCATTTGTATCACAGCTGACATTTCTGCTTGAACCACATCCAATCCATTTTATGCTTATTCCATCCTTTCCAGTACATGCCTCTGTAAGAAGTTAGCCTTTTGAGACGGAGTAGGCAGCAATACAAAAATCAATGCATAAATAATACAGAAATACCTAAGTATATGTACCTCATTTATGCCATGCAAAATGCATTTTAATTAATTTTTCAAAAAGGCAAGGATGAATTAGATAAGCGAAAATAAATATTATGCACCAAATGACATAAAATTCAGCCTATTTTATTGTCTTCATTTTAAAATGGATTATGTCTTCACATTTTTAAAAACTAGGATATAAATATTCCCCTCTCAGCTTTGGAAAGATTTGATCGAACTGCAAAAGCCACAAAGATAAAATCACCACGTTGGGTCAGAACAGCGGCTTAACAACTCACTAGTAACAGGCAAAGCCTCACAGGCTGATGAACAAGCTCTTAGGACTGTTAAATAAATAAAAAAAACATCTGCTCCTCTTGGAATTTCTTAACAGTAGTCAAATGGTTCTCTCACTGGAATGTGAAGATTTCCAGACTTTGTAGTCTAATTATTTCTGCTCAGTTTTCAAGAATTTTTTAATTCTAGTGAGATCTTGAAGCCATTGTTTTGAAGCAGTCACTTCTGTGGGCTAATTATGTATATATGACAATGCATTAATGGGTTTCCCTTCTAGTCATCCCTAACAAATATCAAAATGTAGCAAGTTATAGTTTCACAGACTTTGGTAAGATATTTTGCTGAAGCAATAAGAACATTTTATTGATAGAATAAGGGAAGAATGAAAAGTATGGAGCAAGGAAAGAAAAAGAAACTAAAAAGAAGAAAAATAAATTGCCTTACAATAATTTGCAAAGAAATTATCATTTTGGTGACTTTGGTCTTCATGTGACCATTATATGGAAACTTGATATTAGTTTATAGGAAAAGCAAATATTTTTCAAAATGATTACTGAAGAAATCAGATAGAGACAAAGTAACATTACGTGTGGGAAAAAAAAAAAAGAAGGCTTGAAGACAGACCCTGTATTAAGGAAGAAACCTACCACCTGATCAAGAACAGGCTAATTAGAGAATTATAATACAGGGACTGAGGATCAAAAGACTGTTTTAAGAAACAGCTCCTATTATGTTTATGTAACTCAGACAAGAAGAGAGAAGAATCTTCAGTGTAGATGGAATTAAGGCAATGAAGCACTGAAGGAGTTGAAATGGAAGAAAATTGGTGTGGCTAAAGACAGAAAAATTACATAGTATTAAGATTAAAAAACCAAAAATGGATTAAGTGAAATACTATGAAAACAGAAATAGAAAAAATGAATGAAGAGGAAATTCGTACAGTGAAGATGCTGAGAATTAGGTAAAAGAGAAAGGAAAGATTAAATGTTTCTAATTACTGGAGTTTAAGACTGTAGAACTTCTTGGAAATAAACATCTTGAATGAAGTCTTCTCGTGACTGAGAAGAGAAAAAGCAGACTGACAGGCAAGCAAAATGTTGCTGGTTTAGCCACATCTCCAAGGCAAAAAGATCCCCAGCTTTCATAAAAGTCACATATATTGTCATGGAAACAAAACTGGAAGCATTGCTTTGGTGAAGGGTATTTTGGGCCCAACAAGAGCAAAGATGCACATTTGCTTGTTCGAGTTATGCTAAACAGAGGAGGTCTGGTGTCTAGTTATATTTGGATAACTTTGTTATAAAGACTGCTTTACCTAGTGCTTTTAACTTGTCATTAAATATAGAAGTAAGAAAGGATAAATATTAAAACACTTGATGTAAACAAAGATGACTTCATTTTCGTGATTTCCATCTTATTTTCCTGCTGGATGTATTCAAACAAGTTTACTTTCTGGATTATTAGATTTATTTTACCATCTTACATAGAAAGAAGAGTTTAGATGTTCTTGGACTGCTGTTCAAAACTATGTCGTCTTTTAGATAAAGCCCATAGAAACAAGAAATGTAGCTTTGGTTTCTCCTTGGCACTGTCCTGTTCACTAACGGAAAGTTTGAGGGATAGCATCTGAGGTTTCTGCCCATTCTGAAATGTCAATTGATTAATGCTTTGATTGAAACCCAAATGGTGCCGCATAATATCAGTGTTACCTAAGAAAGAGTTATTTTTGTTTGTCTATACCAGACAAAAAGAAAGAAAAAGAGGAACAGGAAAGGGAAAAAAGAAAAGCAAAATAAGCAGGAAGTGATTGAGAAAACTCTTGTATGCCATAGACGCTTAGGATTTATCCAGGCTGGAGTAAGGTGTGCTAACAATCGTGTCCTCTTTCTGAAATGCTGAGTAATGAGACACTTTCAAAGCAGAACAATGACTGACATTCAAAGCATGAAAATGGCCAAACGTTTAAAACTTGCTGTCCAAACTGCTTACAAAGTTGTCTTTTCAGTGAATATTGTTCAGAAAGCAATCTTAGAATCATAGAACAGAATCATAGAATCATTAGAGTTGGAAGGGACCTTAAAGATCATCAAGTTCCAACCCCCCTGCCCTGGGCAGGGACACCTCCCACCAGACCA
>JAOXNO010000024.1:89148959-89166709 GCA_028565335.1 Limnodromus scolopaceus
CTGGTCCCAGTACCGACCCCTGAGGAACACCACTTGTTACTGGCCGCCACTTGGACATTGAGCTGTTGACTGCAACCTTTGAGTGCGGCCAGCCAGCCAGTTCCTCATCCACCGAGTGGTCCATCCATTGAATCCATGACTTTCCAATTTTGAGACCAGTATGTCATGCAGAACAGTATCAAATGCTTTGCGTAAGTCCAGGTAGATGACATCAGCTGCTCTGCCCTTGTCTACCAAGTCTGTGGCAGTGTCGTAAAAGGCAGTATCTTTTCTCATTAAACAACCAAACATGTCTACAGCTATTCATTTCATCTCTGATGGACTGTTCAATATCTCTTCCAAGACAAGAACAGAGCTATAAATGAAGACTGTAAGAATCTGGTTCAAAACAAAAGGGAGGTGGGGAAGGGGGTTCTGCCAGACAGCCCCAGGTAGGGAATGCTTTGCAAAAGGTGTCTGAATGTTACCATCAGTTCAAAGGGCCACTGTACAAGTTAATTGAAGAGAAATCCTCTGAAGGTTACAATCTATGATTCTATGATTCTATAAGCAGAAACCATATGGAGCACAGGAAGTCCCCAGGATGAAGATGGTTAGAGGCTGGTAGAGTATCGGTGTAGGTACTTATCTTATTCTTATATTTTTCCCTATTTCCTTATGGCTACTTATGAAATGTAGCCAGAAGGAGCTTTGGTCAGTCACAGTATGCATGTTTTTATGTTCTTTTAGTCTAAGCACTTCCTCCTTAGTTGAGAAACTTGCTTCTCATTGGCATGCTACCATATATTCTCATAATTTAAACCTTCTAGTCGTAGGTCTTGAAAAACATAATCCAGTTTGTACGGTTCTTTCTAATACTATTTTTTTTGCTTACTTCATCAGATTAATTTCTTGTCCCACCTGGTTCTCTTTGTCAGCTATCCAGCATTTTTGGTGTTGAATCAGTAGCTTTTGTTTGTTTGAATTCTTGCTCATTAACACTGCTGTTTCTAACACGATTGTGCCACACAGGTTCCCACCATGTTTCCCCTTCTTTGCTTTTACGTTACAGTTGCCAAAACACAAAGCTATTCCCCAGCATTTTCAAAACATACAAAGGTCTTCATTATCTTCACTGTACAATCTTCGTCTGCTGGAAGTCGCACCTCTCGGAAATCTCAGTGGTGCTTGGTGTGACCGATTCACACCGAGCGCAGAGAGCCTGGCAGCGTGCCCGAAGCTCTGTCCCCATCTGGAAGTCAAAGGTTATGGTTAAGGGCCGTTTCTAACTTAGCCCCTCTGGCATATCACTCTTCCCAAGCTCCTATAGGCATTAGCACCCAGTGCTCAACTGATCTTTTTGTCCACACTTTTCAGGCACCTCTGATGTCATTTCAGTGAAGAGCTGGTTTGAATATCCAAGGAAGACGAGAGCATGTCCTAGCCTAGGCTTCTGAGGGCTCTTCTTCTACCATTTCAGGTGCAAACAACTACTCTGTGTAATTGTTCTGAAAGAGAAGCCCAGCCCTTGCTTGTACAAACAGCCCACACGTACCAGTGGTGAGCAGTGATGAGCCATGTTTTACCTCTCGGAGGACACTGAGAAAGGCGACACGCTGGGGAGCAGCGAGGGGCTGGCTGCTCCCTCAGGAAAGGCTCTGAGGGAGGGAGACCCCATCGCAGGCCGTGCCCTCGCTGGTGGGGTCCCATCCCGCCAGGGCTAAGCCCATGGGCAGAGCCGAGGGCTGGCAGCAGGGCCCCCCAACAGCCCCAGGCACAGGATGGCACCTGCTCCAGGGTCCACCAGGGGGTCCAGTCCAAAGCAGCCAGGATCAGAGACAGGACTGGAGACACCCCCCCACAAGATGTACCTGGTCAGGGACCCACGGCCCCCAGACAGGCTGAGCTGGGATGTTCAAGCCTGTGTCAGTCTCGTGTCCACTGCACACCACAGCAGTACACAGGGAAAACAGAGATGCCACAGGGGAAGAATAGTACGGTATTATGCTAAGTACAAAGTATTTTTTTATGTAATTAGTATGTTCTTGTTAACTTAATTTGGTTTCAACCTGGCAAAAACTTAACAGAGCTTTCAAGAAGATAACATTTTTTTCCTTCTGGTTGGTCTAGATGTGTAGCAGTTAGATTCTTCCTAACTAGCATATCACTTATATATTTCAGCTTTCATTAATCCCTCAGCTAATTAGTCTGCAGAAGACATCTGGCAATGAATTAAATCTAAGTGGCTGATGAAAAAAATAAATATAATAAAAATGGAAACTTAATTACAAAATATTCTGTAGGCAGTGGTTTAGTTTATCAAATCCTGAGACTGCACTGAAGATTTGTGACAGGGCCTCTGTAAGCACTGGCATCTAAGCTGGTTACCCTAGACTTCCTTTTTAATCTGGTGAGACAAATAAATGTTTCTTAGATGTGTTCAACCTAAAGTATGTATCTAAAACATGCCCTAGAAATATGTACTGCTCTCCATTGACTGTAAAGTCTGCTTGCTACTCTCCAGTGCAAATACCGTGTAGCAGACAGTTCACCTAACGGTGAACTGTACACTGTACATCTCAACAAAATCCAAAATACCGTTCAGATTTTCCTAAAACTTTTTCTTCTCGCTTCCTGGTGTGTAAACCATGCTATCTGCAAGATATATACTGAAGTGTGTTCAGTTCTGTCTAGCTCCATTTAACATCTGTCCCTCAGCATCATTAGAACATGCCTTGGAGAAGGAAGCAAGTTAGCTAGAAGTCATTTGTCAGCTTTGATGTCTTCCTTCCAGACACCCAGTCCTGTGAAACTTTTCCTTACTCAGTCAGACTGTCACAGCTCGTTACTGTCATGCTACAACTCAATGTATTAGCTCCGCAGCCCCAGATAGCTTGATATCCATCATCCACTTATAATACAAAATGTAAATCCCTGCCAAATTTCTTTATGGGAAGACCAATACAAATTCTCCTTATTACAGCATCATTCTGTTTATTTTCTTTGTTGCACTTGATCGCATGAAAGTAGGGACTATATGATACTTAAGTCCTTCATGTCCTTCAAGAAAATTGTGACAACAAATTAGCACAAAGCAATCTTATATGCCTAATTATTTTAGTTTTATTAGAAGCTTGCCTTTATAAGAGACATCTCAAAACTATGCTACAGTTAGCACTTTCTAAGTGAGAGCTACTTGTTAGCCTAAGGAAAGTTAAAATAACTTTGTTAATTGAAAGCAGAATATTTTTATAAAGATGGTCTTGAGATTAAAAAAAAGTTAATTTTACGCAGGTCTGTCCACTTATACATAACTGCTACAGCTGTTTGAAAAAATCCGGTTATCACATTTTTCTGTAAAAATTCCATTCCACAGAAATCAAAACTTTCAGTAGGAATGGGCCAATTTTGCTGACCTTTCACAAAACAAAACCAATCCAAGTTGAAGCACCCTAGTGAAATCAAAATATTCCAGTTTGATCTCATCATGTGTCAGTTCTTCTTATTAAAACTTCTTTTCAACTCCAAATGTAACTTTTTCCATTATAAATGATAAAACATAAAATTAGAAGAAAACATCAGAAAAAAAGCCTTCATTTTACTGAGCAAGAGTGAATTTATAAATATGTAATTTTCCTGAAATTCTAGAAGTTTTTTTTGTTCATTCTAGTATTGAAAAAAACAAGTTTTTAAAGTCTATTTCCCACAGATTATGAATACCATTTCCTGTACAACTGATCATTTTTGCAGCAACCCTTCTCCACTTAACATCTCTTCTAAGACAGACAGATGAATCACGCCCTGGAGGTGCCTGTTTCTTTCAGCTGGCTATAAAGGGAATCTAGGTTGATGAGTCTAGACATCGACAACCAACTTTCAGATATTTACCCTTAGGCAAGATGACTCCTTTCTATTGAAAAGATGAAAATACTACACAATGACTTTTCAGTCAGCATGGTTTTCAATCATGCTTAAGGGAATGCTTATCAACAGTTTGCCTTCTAATTATAAACCTGGAAAGAGGTTGGCCAAGGATGTGGTGGAATCACCGCCACCCCAGTGCAAGACCATATTAAGCCCATTCATCCCCCTCAGCGATGGGCTGCGCCAGCACGGTCCCCTTTGTTCAACAACTTGGCTTGAGTTATAGCCTGTGTGGGTCACAAACAGAACCACAACGCTCCCCTCCCTGACGTCACGGGAGAGCAGTGGCCTCCTCCCTGGTAAGTATGCCAGCAGATTGCAGGAATGCATGCAAGGGCATATGGAGATGACCAGGACCATTCCGTGACTCCCAACCTTAACGTGTGGCCAGGAATGGCTGTTTTCCTTGCTCACCCTTGCACACGAGGTCACAGCAGTAGATGCCGGGCTGGATGGGGTCACTCAGCTGTACTGAGCCTTTTTGCTGGTGTCATGGACCACAGAATCATAGCATCTTTTCGGTTGGAAGAGACCTTTAAGATCATAAAGTCCAACCATTAACCCAGCACTGCCAAGTTACCAAGTTACTAAACCATGTCCCTCAGCACTACATCTACACATCTATCTGCCATCTACAGGCCGTGATGGCCTGTGAGTGGCTAGCCTTGTCTCTGAACAGAAAAATGGATTGCAGGATCTCTGGAGGCATCTCCTATTCCTAACATTTCAGGGTTCTAGATTTGGCCCCAATGTCTGAGGCAATTCACTTCGACTGATTAAAGCTGGAATTTCACACTGCTTGAAACCCAGACCCCTGCCACCTCATGCCACTAAGGGCGTTGTAAAGCCAAGCTTACTACCGAGTGTAAGAGGAACAGCCAACAGTCCCTTGAGATATACAAGTGAGATATTTAGATAAACAGTGAAAAGACTAAAACAGGTTTTATTCCTTCTTTTTCCTCCTTTCATTCCTTCTTTTTCCTCCTTTTATTTCTCTGGCCACTGAATCACTTCGCATATGCTGACAAGTAATTTGTGTTTACTTAAAAATGTACTGAGAATAATTCCAGCCGCCTGACAGCACCTTTGTATAATTTCAAATTCAGCAGAACTGAAACTTCTGAGATAGCTCAGCAAGTACAGAGAAGTTGAATTGTGTCCTGCCTCCTCTTCCCTGGGGGACAATAGTCCTGGGAGAACTGGGAAAAGCCCCAATCTCAGGGGAATAACTGCAGCACATGAGGAGAGCAGCGTTGGTGAGCGGTGGGTCGGAGAGGAGGCATCAGGGGATGCTCGGCATAGGAGGGACAGGAGCCCCTCTCTCTGCATTTGCCATGTGGTGAAAGAAGAAAAGAGATGTGCTAGTGCCTTAAGAGAGGCAATACACTGCACTTGAGCACTTCCACAGAGCCCGGTGGATACAGTCACCTTACAGGTCTTTTTGTTGTAAAGTCTGTCAGCGCTGAAGCTGGAGATTAATACAATTTGTGTAGAGATTAACAGAGAAAAAAAAAAAAAAGTGTTACATTGCACATTTGCATCAGCATAAAGTGGTGGGAAGAGAGGGGTGAGATAGCTGTATATTTAGCAGGTGGGGTGTATTTTTTTGGACTAGGGCAAGTCTGAGCACAGAGAAAACACAAGCAGCTTCTCTTTCAGTACAGTTTTCGAGATAGAAAGGGAGAAGCTGTGTGTTTATTGGGTCATTGTTCAAATAAAGTAGAATTAAGGTTATTTGAGAACCTAAAATAACTCTTCATTTTATGGTTTTCTAGAAGCATAATATTTGTTGACTTTCCCAGTCTGAAAGGGCACAAGATATGCCTCGGATGCGTTTACTGCCTTAGCAGAGTTTTTCAGCAGTGAATTACTTTCTGGAAGAGAATGCATTTACATTTGGTTTCCTACATGCGAGTGGACTTCTAAACAGCTGCAGATATCCATTTAAGATGTGGCCGCAGTGATGCAAGTCAGGTATGCAAAACCGGACAATGTTTTACCTTGGCACTTACTGGAGGGGGAAACACCACTGTCAATAGTGCTGGGAGAAGGAAAGGGCCAGCTCACAGGGCAGGGTCACCAGTGCCCCTCTAAGGCCAGTGAGTGGCTCTAGGAATCCCATATCACTCTCCACTCCACTAGCTGTGGGGGTGCTAGAAATGCCCACTTCCCCTCCCTAAGCTTCTGCTTCATTATAGCACAATGGAGCTTACGGTTGTGTCTGAAATACAGTATTTGAAAAGATAAAAGAAACGTGGCTCTATAGCTCAGGATGTCAATGACCTTTCATGGCATGATGGTTACAGTAATAGTAAGCATTTAAAAGCAAATTGGTGTCTCCCTCTGTCATTATCTCCTTCCCCATTTCACAATGAACAGGTTACTCCCACCATCCTGGCTATCCAGATCCTGTTCCTTTTTTTCAACCCATTACAGCAATAGTATTTAAGAAGCAAAAAACATTCCTGGAATCTGATAGGTGTGAGAAAAGCTTGTTCTCGCTTCCTCCAAAGGCTACCTGTGGACAACCCCAGGCCACAAATTCCCCAGAGCATTTCTCTGATGTGACCTCCATCACAACGCAAACATGCAGATTTTAAAGCACTTAAATCAGTGATCTTTGCACATGAAAAGGTTCTCCGGGTTATTCATCCAAATGCTGACAAATGAGTGCAGGTTCTACTAGAGTAGAAACAACCTAACACCAGCAGCGCTGGCCATGTCCCCCAGGGCAGGTGGAGGTCACAGATAGCTCCTCTCCATCAGCTTCTGCCGGAGAAAGGTGAAATGCCTAGGGCTGACTAGGAGATTCCCTTGTGTGTGCATGAGGGGTAAATGGAAAACTGGTAAAGACCCCCACCTACTGCCCTCTAGTCCTCTTTCATTCCTCTCTGACCTGAACTTCACTGTCCCCTCTTTCCTTTCCCAGGATGTTGTCCTTTCCTTCCTGCTCTTGCCGCACCCTTTTCTTCACTCCTGTAACCCTTATCTTTCCTTGGTAAAACATGGACATTGTCATGTGAGTGGCCTTATATATTGGATTCTGTTAAATTTATCTGAGATCTCCATGGTTGTTGCTTGGGATCAAAATCTGTTAGAAGTTTTAATCTTAAAACTTTCTTTTCTACTCTGACATCCACTCTTGGAAGATGTGCTCAGACATCTGTTTTTGTTGCTTGATAGTGTTTTCATCTCAGAGGAAAATTAACAGCAGGTGAAAGCTTATCAGGATTCTATGGTGAATCTATTCAATCTAAGATATGCATATTTCTTCTCTAAATTTCATTTATGCATAATATCTATGAAAAATTAATTTGCCATGTATATACCTCTGAAATACTTGCTTCTTTGAAAAAAAATTATAAAATGAACACTTTCTCTCTATATCAAATTATATTCTATTAAAATGCCAAAAATAACTAGATTTCTTCATTACATATGATGCAAGCAGCTGAGATTTAGTATGGGAATCTTTTATCACACCTTCAACTACGTTAATTATAATTACAGTTAAATGAAAACATTCCCATTTATTTGATACATTTTACCTTTTTGCTGTTCCTAAATTGCCTGCAAATAGACCAAGCTTTTCTGGAACTCGTTCTTGCTTTAAAGCCCAAAAAACAGTTGGAAAGCTTGGCGTTCTGGATTCACAGGTGAGGAAATGTAACACTTTCTGTGACACGACTTTCTTGTAGTGCACAAACATATTTCAGAACAAGCAAGCAAACAAAATGAAGTAAATAGTTTTTTCCAACTTCATTCTCACTTGGTTTTTAAGTAAAACTCGGGCACACTTACAGAAGCTTATGCGTGGGCATTTTCATAATGACTCTTGCACTGAAAGCAGTAGAGACACACTGCACCAGACATTCCCCAAATGGCTCTCCCAACTCCCCTCTCCGTGATTCAAAGTTATGAAAACGGTGGGGGCCTCTATTTACTCCCTGCCTTGTACTTTTAAGGCATAAATTGTCTGCCTAGTGCTTTACTTTGGCGATGCCCTTTAGTACACTGCTGTTAGCCAGAGACCAGCACCTCACCAGGTACAGCTCTGCCCAGGGGGGAGTGGGGTTTGCTTCACTCATCTCCACTGAGGGCCCAGCGCCGGTGGGTCCATCCACCTTCAGCAGCCTCTGGAAGTTCTAGCACTGCTGTCAGATGATGCTGTATTAGTGAAATCTCATCACTCTGAGAGCACTTTATTTTATTAAAAGTGCAATTAAAACAAAATCAAATACTTTCATTAACTGATACAACTAACAATTATACTCCCAGTTGCTTTCTTCTCATTAAGAAAATTTGCACTTGAATAACTTTTCAACGGTGTGTATTTGTAATTAATGCAATTACAAGCCAGAGATCTGTTCCCCAAAGTAAAGAAAACTTCTTTATCAGTTTTACCATTTTAATTGAAATAAGACTTTGTATAGTGAATTATTTAATGTCCGTTATCTGAAAAGTACATATAGAGATAACAAGTCAGGCTCAGTATTTGGGACTATGCCCATTTATTTTAGAGCTGATTTAAGTCCTGGAAGCCACAGAGGATGAATTGTTAGGTTCAACCCTGGAATACTAAGTATTATGACTTTGTTGGTTTAAAACTAGGGCCTATTGCTCATTTAACTCCTTAAAATTCTCTATTTCTTTTCCAAATTAATATATGATAGATAGGAAGATAAATATTCATAAAAAGGAAAAATCTTTAGCTAGGTTGAGGAAAGATAAAAAACGTTCACAGCAAGAAAGGGAAAAAGGAAAAACGATATAGTTTATAAATAAAATAATACAACCTGAGGTTGTCATGTAGAATACCAGGACTCAAGAGCTCTGGGCATAATCAAGGTGATACCGTGCTGGATGCTGCGCAAACACATAGCACTTGGAGCCTTTGCTTCAAACAATTTTTTATCTCCATTTTCAGTCCTGAAGTTTTTTTTTGCAAATTTCTCCTGGGACCTGAGAGAGCCTCTCAGTCAGGCCCTGGCACTCACACAGTCTACGTGTAAGCATTGCTGCAGGGCTCTGCATCTTCAAGTGTGTGAAATTCAGTGATGGAGCCAGTTTGAAACAGGAACCACAGGTGTGTGTGATCAGTAGATTGACATGGGGCAAAAGCGGCTAAAAAGATATATGTACATAAATTGGACATAAAGTTCCTGAACAGCTTGAAAGGTTCTTTAAAAGGTGCATCTACTGTTACACAATTTAGCTATTATCGCTCGGATAATTTTTCATAGCTCCTACAGTGATGTTCCCCTTCAGAGGCCTCTTTAAAGGAGGGAAAGACACAGGCTTTCAAGAAAAAGTATGTATCGCAATTACAGTGGAATCGAGCACCAAGGTCTAGGCAAATGCAGGTGCAGACTAGGTATACTGAGAGACAAAAAGACGGAGAGAGACATATTTGTCTCAACGGAGAGAACATATTTGTGCAGAAAACAACATATTAGTCTGATTGTGAGTTCACACATAACAAAAAAAAAAATCACATTGTAGAAGAAAATTGAGTTTTTTACATCACAGAGGATTCTGCTCTGCATTTGCTTCACATTCAGCTGCTGCCATGGCCATGGCCAGCTCTGTGGGACAGCACTGAGCGGGAGAGAAGAGGAGCAGTGGGAACATTCTTGACAATCAACACATCTCTCCCCCATACCAAGCAATGGTCTAATAATCCTACAGAAGTGACAGTCCCGCACCTCATATTTGCCAGACTGCACGATTCAAGCATTCTTTAAATTCTTTTCTTACCAGAAACAGACTGACCAGAAGGAGGCAGCTTGCCCCCCCCGGTGCTCCATCCCCATCACTCACTAGCATTAGCTGGCTGCCCCAGGACACCGTGGCCAGAAAGCTGATTGCGTTGTCCCAGAAACTCTACCACAGAATTCACCTGGTTGACTTACTGGGCTAAGCAAAGTCAAAAGAGAATTCTCCTGAAATTCCTTCTTTTCTTTGACTACATGGAAATTAGAATGTCTTTCCTTAATTTTCATTTTTCATTCTGAAAAATGTATACTTCAAGATGTATGGAATTCCTTGAAACTCTTTCTCTCCAGTAGTGAGAGAGTACCCATCTTTTGCTAGTCCTAAGAAGCAAATACAGATAGATTTTTTCTTATGTGATGTGTTCAGCAACAAAATAAACAGTTCAGAGAAAGCAAACAAGCAGAAAGAAAAGATACGTTGAGCACATTATTTTCCAAATTCTCCTGCTCCCCCCCACTTTCCTCCCTCACAGGTATAGGGATCACATCCACGCTCTCAAACTGTCTATCTCCTAGCTTTGGTTCACTGCTTAAATAATGTTTCAGATGAAGAACTGGAAAAAAGAAATTGCATAATGACCTGGATACCAAGGGTACAACCATATGTAATGCAGAAGGAAATCTAATGCGATCAGGAATCACTTTAAGAAGTCCTATCCACCACAGAGTAGGTCAAACTATATGGTCACGTTAGTTCCTTCAGGGCTTTATGTTGTTAAACTAGGAATTTGTTAAGTTACACCATCTAGCTGAATAAAGTGTAATCATTCACCAATCATTCACTAATGGCCATATACTGGTGGTCTTCCACAAAAGGAGGCTTCCTCCTCTTCCCTTGAGAGGGGCAGTTGCAGAGAGGAAATCTAAAATCACAGGAATGGAGTCCTAGAACTGATTAATTTAATTTTTTTTTTCATTCTCAGTTCTATATGCTGTTTATTGAACTACATAATTGTCCTCTTCTTCTGTACGACATTTAAGTATTTATAAATTGTTATCATGCCCATGTAACTTTGGCTGTCACGTATCCAAGCTGTACAAATTCACTCTTCTACTTTCTCTTTTCCATGCCATTTTTATTGCATATGTTGTGTACTCTCCAAATTGTCAGGATCTTCAGGACACTGGCTCACCCAAACCTAAACACACAATATCAAGTCAAGATGTAGCATCAACCCTATGGAACTCTTCTGCTGCTCTGTGTTGTTACCTCATATATATTTGGTAATTACCAGGTCCCTGCAATGACTTTCACTGAATTTAGCTGTACATCACAAGGATTTCCATCTTGGATCAATACTGCCACCCTCACAAACCAAGAGCAAAAATACTTACATTAAATTTTGTCCCTCCAGGTCATGGGTAAGGAACTCCTACAATCTGGCAACATAAAATGGAATCAACTGCAGAAACCAGATCTAGAAATTTCTCTGCAGATATTTTGTTGTGTCTTCAGATATCAGAAAATAGCTACCTAAAGTTAACAAGAAGAGTGATTTATTCTTTTTCATTCTGAAATTAAAACCCAGATGAAATTAAGAGTGAGAAGAATGGAAAGATGCTTCTTGATAGATTAGGTAAGAAAGTTGCAAATATGTTCCAGCAGAATGTAATTATTTCAAGGAAGCTACGGTTCAATAGAAGATAAATGACATTTTAGAAGAATTCTATAAGAATCCAGGTAAGAACTTTTAAGGAGGAAATTGATGATTATTTTAAAAGATGAGTCTGCTGTCACTTACACATAATGGGAAAAATCTCTTAGATTTTTCTTTTTGTCTCACAGGAAATTGATAAAAGCAATTAGATTTCTCAAATTTGAAAACTTTTTACTAATGAAAGGTTTCCAATATTGTTTCATAGACATTACTGGCTGTTTATACTTCATCCTTTAATTCAAATATTTAGCCCTTGTCCAAGAGAGTTACTTGGGATACTGCTGTGCAAACAGAAACAATCCCTACACTGCTTGAAAAAAGCAGGGGTCACTTAAAGTGTAACAGCTTTTAAACCAAATTCCTTCCTTAATAAAGGCTGCAAATTCATTGTAAACTCGTTTAACATCCTATATAACATATATGCTGGAAAAACAAACTTCAAAAAAGTAGTAGATGTTAGGAAATATAGCTTATTTATTAGGAAAACCATACAAACACAGAAATCAAGACTCAAAACCTGCTCCTCAATCTATATCATGCAAATTACCTAAAGCTTCCTTTCTGCAGTGTTTTTCAATGCTCTCAGAAGTCCTTTGATTGTACTGAAGAGCTGTGCAAAATCCTGAGTCGTTTCAGTCTGGAAAGATCTTTACCCAGTGGATTAAGGCAGGCAGTGTTAGTGGTGTGAGGTATTTGCAAACTACAGTGCATTTGACAGCCATCACATAAGAGCAGTTCTAGTCCTTTTTCTTTGGAGACATTTTCTACACTGTGACACCTCTGTATTTATGTAGGTTTGTAACATGAAATAGGCATTTCTCAGTGTCCTTCATTTTAGCAAATGACATTATCATCAGATAAATAGGGGCTGGAATCAGACAAAACTCAAGCACTTTGCTATGGAAATTAGGATTACGTGTTTGTATGACACCCAGCAAAACGCAGCCTATCCTGATCGAAGATTCAGCAATATAAAATAAAACACATTCGATCTTCCTTAAACAATCCCTCTTCAAATTGTCCCTCAGGTTCTTTTTCATCTAGACAGTGGATTGGTAAAAGTATTTTGGATCATCGAGCTAGTGTAAAAGTAAATATTTTATGCATACTCTCATTTTGCAGCCTAACAAGAGCCATGCTGGGGCCATAAATGAAAGAATGCAAAGTATGACATGCCTTATGAAACCTCCTGGTTTGTGCGTAGCAGGGGCAACCACCTTTCACCAAGTCCCAAGAGAAGAAAATACTGCATGTGTCCAACCAGACCTAATCATACCAGCATATGGTGTTCTGCCAGGAAAACTCTTCCACAAAACCTGTCTGTGGGGTACTCTGCTACGCTTTCTGATAGCCACCAAGTGCAAGAGCACTATTGAGCAGTGTTAGCACTTCTGGAGGCTTCTCTTCCACTGCCTTAGATATTCTGGACACAGTGACAGAATTAAAACAGGGGGGCAAAGAAGTTGATTACAAATACCAAGAGCAAATCCTATTAAATAATAGAAAACACAGAAGTTTAGGTTTGGAAATGTCCCAAAATGGGGATGGACCTGTTGAAAACAAAATTCAGCATATCAAGACCAGCCCTAAAAAATATTTGGGTAACTTCTTTCTAAAATTTTCCCACCAAAATGTTAAAGCAGCAACATAATAGAGCTTGTCTCCCTTTAGACAGAAGCCCTCCTCAAATATAGTTTTTGATGAAAAATTAAATTGCTATCTCCTTGCTCAAGTGACAGCTCCTGCCTTTGTAACAGCCTTTTACAGACTGAAAGAGCCAATGTGATTCCCTCAAGAGCATTCTTTATATACACAGATATATACACATACATCTCATTAAACATTAAATACTCTTCCCTAAACATATAGCTGAAGCGTGAGTCAGACACCTCAATGAGAGGGAGAGTTCTCCACTCCCCATTTCTACGCTGAGTTCTCCTCTCTCTTACAGCTCGTATTTTCTAACATGTTTGTATTTGTTGTTGGCTCCGGATTGCCTCTAACAGTGTGTTGCCCTATAGTAGCCCAGCGGATGCCAAGTAGGGTAGATAACTACCTCTAGTGCTTTACTTATGATGTTTATTTAATACACCACAGAATAATCTTTGCCTTTTCAACAGCAGCATCATATCATCAACTTGAATTGAGTTTTCTGTCCATGGAGCTTCCTGTTTCCTTTTCTGTGTTGCCCCTACCCACCGAGGAGGAGGAAGGTGGCAAAGATATTATTCTGATACCGGGATCTGCGCATTGGATGAGATATGTGAAGGAGTGACACGGAGGTGACAATATGAAATCAAAGCTAAACTAGAAGCTTGACTATTTACTTCAATGAAAACAGAAGTAGATTTTATGTTGGAGGAAAATTGAACATCTCATGTAGTGCTTAGTGTCGAAGGCTTTATACTCCCTTTGAATTGTATCTTTATGCGTATTTGCATGCAACTACTTGGGAAGTTTTATTACCATATTTAACAATAGAGCCCAGAGCTGGTAGGATCTGGAAGACGCACCCAGTCCTAAGGCAGTGTCTGTTATATTTGACAGGTATTTTTCCCACCAGCTCATAAACAAGCAGGCAGAGAAGTCCCAGTGCTTTCAATATGCCTACCAAAAAAATGTAATGATAATATTTAGCCTGAAATTTTCCTATGATTTAAGCCCATTTTCTATTTTCCTACTCCCATTAGCCCACAAGACAGGTTTTTCTTTCTACTTTCAAGTCGTTTAAATATTTGATATTTGTCATGTCTCCCCAGCATGTTTACTTTTTTTATAGCAACACAACACTGTTGACTTATGCTTAACCTAAGGACCAGTATCCATACTGCGTTTCAGATAAGAAATACCATGTAAACAGAGGAGTACTTTGAATTTGCCCCTGAACTGCGTCCTGATTTTCTCAGACTATTTCTCCACATCAATATTAAACCTCTCTTGTGTGTATTTCAGTCCTCCCAGCTTTGAACTGTCTGTAAACATAAAATATGTGCAATCAATATTGAGAAACATAGCTTATGGATATCATATATATGGAACCATTGCATACAGGGTATTTTCTGCTGTTTGAGATCAGTGTGAGACAAGAGCAGTCACACCAAGTACATTTATTCATAAATGAAAAACACAGGAGAAGCGATTCAAGTAAGCAACACTATCCCTAAGCAATTCTAATTTATGTATCTTACATTTACAGAACATGGCAGAAATCCACACTTCTCCAGCTTTAATGTTATACACAGCCATATGCAAGCCTATCCTTAACTGTGTTCTTAGACCTCTTTTGTACAGGTGTTTTAGGAATATTGAGTATTTTTTACTTTACTGGTATTTAAATTTCATAAATAAACCACTGGTGTAGTTTCCAAATACAACCCAGCTAATTATCATTTCTTGTTGCTTTAATCAAATTGGTAGGTACATGTTCAAAAGATACACTGATAAATCACTGAGGCCTGCTCTGTATTTCCTCAAACCAAGGTCCATCCCATGCTCCTACTGATCTCTCCAGCCATACGTACACACAGCCTCAGTCATCTGAAAATGTAGTTTAGTCCTCAAACGCTGATTTTTAGTTTGCATTTACCCTTTACAAGTTTTTATATAATCATCCCAGAATGCTCTTACTTTTCATTCTGTGAGATAACCATGGAGACCTGAAAGGACTGACGTTTCTCAGCAAGGAGGAGTAAAGCACTACTGCAGTCTTTGTAGAGAAAGTAATCCAAAACTAATCCTGTTTATTGCAGCAATTGTTGTTCTACAGCCTTTACCAGTCAACATTGTTCAGAATTTTTAGTATATTTTTTTCTTAATCTGGAAGCAGTTCTAAGAAAAAAAAACCCAACCACAAAAACAACCCAGAAAAAGAGCACTTAATTGTTGTGAACAGCGAGCAACGTGATCAGCTATGTTAGAAAAACTGCAAGAGCAGCTTCATGTGTTGTTCCCAGGCGTGCTAAAGCAAGCTAATTTTAGCATTCCTTATGTATTCTCAGAACATGTGTTCATTCTTTATGAAATTGCGGGGTATCTTAGTAGACAGATTTCATGTAAATTATTTATGATTAATCCTGTGGCTTGGTTTGGCTTACGTCCACTCACGGTGAAAGAACTTCAAACTTCTTAAGTGGAAGCACAATGTGAAATATTAAAGAGAAATATTTATATATACATTCTCTTTCTATCTATGGATTTCAGACATGAGATAAAAGGTTTCTATTGTTGATTATTTCAGCTCTCTTGGTACTACTGCAGAGCACTCACTGCCGAGCTCAAAGCTACAGCTTGGGGATTTCAAACTGACAGAGAAATGCTCCAAACTAGCAGTCTCCTTTTGATTTGCCAAAAAGTTTTCTGAGCTAGCAACAGCAGTGTTCTTCTGGTACAAAAAAGATCAAACATAATGACTAACATTCATCACCCTCTAGAGAAACAATTACATTGCTCCATTAAATAATAGCAGTTTGTATGAGGTAATGATTTCGGGAGCCCACAACGCAGTCCTGACTGTATTGTGCGCCACTCAAAGATCTGCCCTCGGTAAGTGAGATAGCTCGCTGATGGCACAGGCAGGTCTATATTCACAAAAAGCAAACTTTTCACAGTCCTTTTTTAGCAGATGCACTCAGATACAAAACTCGTCATGCTGTCCAGCCAGTTGTTATCTTTAAATAAGAGTATGTTTTAAAGGAAAATTAATTCAGTAGCTGCTCTAGTAATCTCCATTACTCTGTTTAATGCTCCCTATTATAGAGAAATCATTATGGAGCCATACAGTGACAGACTGGTCTTCCTTGCTATCAGGTATCTAGCAAGTGAGCCTCATCAAACAACTCTGGTGACTATAAATGATGTTCTTGTTCCCCTGGATACACCCTTGTGTCCTTAGCAGTCTTACCTTCCTTTGTCCTTAAAGAAAGAATTACCAAAGAGTAGAATTTGAACTCATCCAACAGATTCAAGGCTGTTTATTGTCTTTGGTGAACACATTCACTATTTCTTATGGTTGCCATATTAAAGTAATTTTGTCATATAAACCCCTTCACTGTAAAACAATGCCTGATGTACACCACTTATAGTTGTCATTTGTCTTCTGTAACACACCTCCTTTTCTCCCTGGAAGTCTGGAAATTCCACCTCCCCAGGCAATAACATAATATCCTATATCACACTGTTTCCTCTTTGTGTACAATGAAGACTGATCAACGCTGGCCTTTGTTCTGTGTCTCCTCTTCACCCTGCCCTGATTTGGGGCTTCACCTATAAACTTGGACTTTCATACTAAGGGAAAGGAAAATCCACAAGATCTCAACTTACCATGTCAATACATTCCTAAACTCTGTAGACAATTTTTCAAACCGTAGCAAATCCGTTCAGCTCCCTGAATTTGTAAGCCCTGTACAACCTGCATCAAGCAATATATAACCAGCTATTGTACTTTCAAAGATACAGCAGGAGTGTAGTACTTTACCTAAAGCATCTGTTGACCAACAGAAGGATATAAAAATTCATCAGGCTGTTTGCTCCAAAGCAGCGCATTCTAACACGAGAATTCTAACACAAATCTTCTAAACAAGAGCCTCACACTGCCCGTACCAGGCACCAGCTTGGTACTCAAGGCTCTGCAGACGCCAGAGAGATTAGAATTGTTTATGATTCTATCAGAAACCATACAAAATGAAGGCAAACTTTCTGAGAAAACCGTAGGGGGTGCCGAGTCAATTAAGGTATGAGAGAAAAGAAGTTTAAACCCAAGCATGCTACATACTTGACACCACATACTGCTACTACTTCCTTACCTTACATACCAGACACTAACACTACTGAACGTGCTGCTCACATTAACCATGCAGCAGCCACCTGTAATGCAAGCTAAGCCCGACACTCAGAAATATACTCTAGATCTAGTCAGAAAAGTGTTCCTTGCTGAGTTGACAATGCATTACTGACCTAAAAATTATGGTAGGAAACAATAAGGGAAGTATTCAAGTTGCCCACTTTAGCAGCTGACAAAACCAGGCTCAGCTTCCTCCACAGTAAATACAGAGGGGTAAGTATCTCGGAGGTTCGGAGGGAGCTGGCAGACGAAGTTGCTAAGCCCCTTTCCATCATGTTTGAGAAATCGTGGCAGTCTGGCGAAGTTCCCACTGACTGGAAAAAGGGGGACATAACTCCGATACTCAAAAAAAGGAAACAAAGAAGACCCGGGGAACTATAGGCCAGTCAGTCTCATCTCTGTGCCTGGCAAGATCATGGAGCAGATCCTCCTGAAATATTTGCTAAGGCACATGGAAAATAAGGAGGTGATTGGAGACAGCCAACAGGGCTTCACCAATGGCAAATCGTGCCTGACAAATTTGGTGGCCTTTTACAATACTGCCACAGACTTGGTAGACAAGGGCAGAGCAACTGA
>JAOXNO010000024.1:89166809-89182962 GCA_028565335.1 Limnodromus scolopaceus
GGAGATTTAGATTAAACACCAGAAAGAAATTCTTTACAGTGAGGGTGGTGAGGCACTGGAACAGGTTGCCCAGGGAAATCATGGATGCCCCATCCCTGGAAGTGTTCAAGGCCAGACTGGATGGGGCTTTGAGCAAGCTGGTCTGGTGGGAGGTGTCCCTGCCCAGGGCAGGGGGATTGGAACTCAATGATCTTTAAGGTCCCTTCCAACTCTAATGATTCTATGATTCTATTTGAGAAGATCCCATCTAGGCAGCAGTGTAAGTCCTCTGGGGCCAACCAGTGCCCCACCATCCCGCTCACCTCAGTGGCTCTCGGTGGTTCCTCGGAGGTGCTAAACTCTCCTCCGCTGATTGCAGAAGGTGCCCAGACACCTTGTTTAGAAACTTGGGTCAATATCTAAAATCAGATGTTGCGAATATTTCCTGAATATTCACTGACATGTCATAATTTTCAAATTGGCCAAGTGATGGGTTTTAATTAAATATTAATTAGTTTAAAGCTTAATTTTTCTAAGTTCTGCAAAATGTGCACCTGAAGCAGTAACCAATGGACAGCAAAGCTAGTGTCACGTACATTCCCCTGCAGATCTTCAAACTCCACGGTGTACTTAAGCAGATACATGCTAACAACCTTTTAGTATATAAACACCAAGCATAATAGATCTTATATCCAGTTCCACTGGTACAAATACAATGCAATTTCAATACAAAGCAATTTCAATAATGGAAATTGACGCAGAATAAATATCATGCCCATTGCTTCATACTTCTGTGTAATGTAAATAACACATATCCATTTCCAGTGGGATTTTTAAGGTGAAGAAACATCTTTTCCTCACCTTGATATAGATTAACTTGGCAAAAAATAAAGACAATATATTTATGAAAGATACAGCAGGACAGCGATGCAGGTCCACCTCTTTTTCAGCATATACTGCATGACCAATGGTCTTACAGACTTTTACATAATGACTGCATACTTGAGCCTCTTTTCATTAAAAGGAAAACACATTGGTGCTGAGCCCTCTCTCATATTCCTTACTAGTCCAGAATTTAGCTATCTAGGGTAAGTTAGTCATCTAGGTCTCCCTCTGTCGTCAGTAGAGTGGCAGGTACTTCCAGAGGATGAGTCATCTTGTCTATTTTAGACACACATCTTAGAACACTATGAATCACACTGAAAATCCCTCTCCCCATGGCTTACAAAGGAAGCCTAGACAACTAGCTTAGCCAGGACACTGAAATTCTACCCAGCTAAGGCAGGTGCTTGCTACCTAGTGCTCCTGTAAAAGGGATGTCCGTTAGAAACAGTGTTTCTTCAAACGTAGACACGTGTCAACTGATGGCAATATAGAGATGTTCACACTGAAGTATCAGCCCATAACAGCATTAAATCATTATCAGCCTGCCTTGTTTCCAACCTCAAGGTGAAAAATTCCCTACTCCTCTGCCAACATTTCATGCTAACTAATTCACATTTGAGCACGTTGATGAGGCAGGTGCAGCTGGGCAAATACCCTGGCAAGCACCAAGCCTATAAATTAGTGACTGGGGAGGAAGTTTTTTCTAGCCAGTTCAGGTAGGCTTTAATCCCCATTGATTAATACTGCTTATTGGTTTTAGATCTTTCTGATTTAAATTCATACAAGAATGCTTTCATACAAATCAATTCAAAATATGCAATTAGACTCAGGAAAGAATAAAGGGTTATCACAGTGGTCTATGTCTACTCTTTTTTCCCCTTCAAAATGGGCTGGATAGGGAAAAAGAAATCTGCTAATTAAATTACAAAATTCTGAAGAGGTCAAAACAGTGTAGCACACACCAAGCTCCAATTCAAAGAACACAGGAAGCAATGCAACTCGGATTTGTCATCCTTTGACACAGATTGTAACAATATAGTCAGGAGTTTTAGAGAAACACACATCTTTTTCATTCTCTCCCTCTGGGGTCACTGCACTGCGATCTATTTTTACACAAGAGGAAAAAAAAAAGATTTTTCATTGTTAAAACAGGTTGGATGTTCCCATATCTCATATTCAATCAGGGAACATTTCAGAAAGCCTAGCGTCCTCCTTTCAACCTACTTTGAAGCATTTCTACTGGCTATAGACATCATTCATCCACAATATCATAACCCTAAAAAGCTTTATTTTTTTTTTTTTAAAGTGGGGAAAAAATGGAACTTCCAATGACTTACAAATAAATGGTATTGAAATATTTTCTTTAAAAATGCAAAAGCTAGAGAAGGAACAAAAGCAGCAGAAAGATAATAAACCTAGCTACATGCCCCCAAAATGTTAGGGGTACTGATGCCCAGATGTTAGCTATTTTTCCTTCAAATTCTATCTTTAGTAGCATTTGTCTAAGGAACTCCTCTGCAGAAATAGCTCACCAAATATGATGAAACTGGTACTATGTTATGTTCTTGAATTTTCCATCAACTTGAAACACTAATTCTGCATTGCCAGTTTCTTCATGAAGCGCACTGTACGAAAAAGGAAATGCGGAGGGGGAGGGAAGGGAGGTGAGAGAAAGATGAAAAAAGTGGAAGAAAGAAACAAAAAAAGGGCAGGGATGGCAGTTGTCTTGGAATTGCCAATGTCTTACTGATTGCCGCAGAAGACAACTTTGCGTTACCAAGAAAAAAGTTTAGTTACAAAAATACTGATCACATTTTACCCAAGGCATCTTAAAGAAGGACAATAACCCCCATCACCCTTACAGAGACTCCCATGCGCTCTCGAGCCTCACCATTGCGCACCAGGTTCATGCCAGAAACCTCATCCTTTCCATGTACTGGGCTGAGGTGAGCTCCTCTGGATGAAACATCCAGCAGCTGTAGATGATCACATTTTGTAGAGTCTCCTCTCCTTACCAGTAATATTAGAAACTATCTGATTCAAAATCAGAGCTGTTTTGTTTGGCCTTGCCTCAGCACATCAACCACAAAGCCTGTTCCACTCTGGACAAATGCGACATTCCAAACAGTTTTTAAACTTTTGTGTTGAAAATTTGCAAAAATATCATCCAATAATCACCAAAGATCTGCCGTTTTCATGACCATGTATGCCAGGTAAGTTGTTTATTAGATGTGCAAACACTTGGACGAAGAAATAGATCTTTCTTTCCTGCATAGCCCAGCAAAACTCTCAACATAGCTTCAACATGTGAACATCTTTCATATTGTGCCAATTAATACCTAGCTGAAGGTGGCTACTGAATGTAAAGATATGTATAATGATTTGTTTCAAAGTTTCCTTAATAACATTTTAAATTGAGACTATATTATGAAATAATATTAAAATAGAGACTTGTCAGATAATATCAGAGGCTATTCACTGGTGTAGGAAGTAAAGAAAAAGGAGAATTTGTGATTCATAAAAGAATTGATTTGCAGTTTACATCTCCACCCACATCTGGCAAAAAAAAAAAAGGTCTAACACAAGGTACCATGTTTGCATTCGCCTCATTTCTTAACATATATTTCAGTGCTGAAAATAGTAGAATGGTACCAACATTTTGATTCTTAGCAATGCTCTCTTTTCTACACTCGATACTCATCTTAAACCAGCCCTCATTACATTAGTTCATTTGTTTGTTCATGTGTTGTCAGTACTGCAATACCTTTAGTCTCTGTGGTAAAATATACTGTGAATCCACTCCTATTCGTTTATCTTTCCTTAAAGATCAGTTGATGAATTGCCTCCTTCTGTAACTTTAGAATAACACTTAATCCTTTGTCTCCTTTTCATATGAGCTTATTTAGAAATTTGCTACCACCAGGAACATGATCAAATCTTCAGGAAGACATCTAGTTTTGCAGGCATCTAGAAGGCCAGCATGCATGCAGAAGCTGCATTTTTGCTTGCTAGAAGGCAAAGAAAGTCTGCTGCTTTCAGCAACTCCAGGAAGCTTCCCAGATAATGGTACCAAAATAAACAACATTACTCACCTATGATCAGCATGAGTGACACTATGGAATTGTCTGTACCTCTGGTCTTGAATTCTTCTTCAAGCTCTCAAGAAATGATCGCTCTCTGTACTGCAGTTGGGAGTGAACATCACTGCTTTCGTTCGCACGACTGAGGAGAAAGTCACCGTACTGCTCCCACTTTCAGCCAATTCCACTGGTTCCCCATTCATAACACAAATGATTTAAAAGTGCTTTTCATTTCCAGAATCCTTGCATCCCAAGACCTCCCACAAAATCTCATAATCTGTTACACCACATTTACAGTATCATCTTTGAGCAATCCAATATAAATTCTGTCTATAATAGATCTATGCATACAAGGCAGACATCAATTAGCTATCTCATTTAGCATTGTCATTTTAAAATATATCTTTTCTCTTTTCCCCACTTGATTTGTTTTCCCTGCCACCAGCCTTATGACTGATAACTTTGACTTATACTGGAAAATTTTCTGTTAGTGTACTATTCATGGCCTACTCTGTACAGTATTCTTGCATTTTATAGATAATTTGGTCACCATCTTAAAAAATGCAACCTTGAATCAAACTTTTAGATTGATATGCAGCAACATGGTACTTAGTTACTTCACTAGAACTGGGGTTCTGACTCAGAGATAGAAGAAAAATAAAAGGTCAAGTTTTCAAAAGGAATCCCTAACTCCTGATGCTCCCCTTGTAATTATTTTCCATATTAAATACTACCACCACAATGGTAACTTAACTGGAAGTTTTCCTGCCTTTCATTTTCTTTCTAGCTCCACCAACTATTATTATAGCATTACAGATACTGTAGTAGTTCATACTTAGGTGGAGATGAAGAGGGAGAAATGAAATTCCTCGTTATAAAAAACAAAACCAGGTTTGCTCAAAAACAGCCTGGCAGCAGCAAAAGCACATGGAAAATACTGTAACTTTCTTAAGCAATAAACTGAGGAAAAACTCCAGACAATCTCCTTTCTAAACATGTCTTTTGAATCTTGTTTTATGTACATTGCATACATTTTTTCTAAGCATTTCTTAACGTCAATTACTATATTAGGATATAATTTTATTGGCTTCATAAATCATTTTCATCAAACTAACTTCATCACTTAAATTTTCATGGTTCTGCCATTGTTACATCTCAGCTTTGGGCTTCATTATACACAAAACTAATTCTAACAAACACACCAAACGTTTGAGCTAAGCAAAACTACTGTGCCTTTATTTTCCTTTCTAATGGCCACACATGGTCACTGCAATCCTCCCGGGAACTGAGTAACTGCTCTGAATAAGCAAACCTGCAAAGTAACACACTGCACCCAGCAAACTTCTCAAGCTTAATTTTTCCCTGCCCACCTTTCTGCAAAAGCAAACCACCTCCACAGAGTTAACTGCAGGTAACGATGATGACTCCCTGGAGCTGCTTTTGCTAAGTTTTTATTATTTGAACCCCATTTCAAATCATGAGAGGGAATCTTTGACCTGACACAGTAGTCCCAGGATTCTCTCCAACACCTGGTAACTTGGTTAAGCCTTTAAGTTACTAAAAATTAATTTTCATTCCATGACTGTGCCTCAACTTGGTTTCATTTTATTCCTATTTCATCTCACTTGAGATACTCTTCCTACTTAAATCATACATATACTCGGTATGTATCTGCCATGCTGATGCTCTTCCAGTTCCTGCATTTTGTGATATATCACATTTATGGTCAGTACACATCCATACATTTGAGTGACAGGAAGCTGCAGAGAAAGCAAGAACTTTGACAGATTTTCATTTGTCATTTCATTAATTTTCATTCTGCTTCAACTGGGAGACATGAAAATTGTCTAAGGATTATTTTGAACTATTTTGTGCTAACTTTTGTCCCCAAGGCATTCCATATATTGACAAAGCCGCCTCAGATCTTTACCATGGAAACTCCTGTCGCCTGCAGTAAGATTACACGCATGGCAAAATACTTAGAACTGAGCCTTAGTTACTGCTAAGGCGTAAAAAAATTTCCCTGGAAATTCCTGGACTGTCTGTAAGTTTGAGGCCTTATCTCAAGCAATATTAAGCAAACGTATTCTAATGTATTTTAAAAAGTAAAGATGGTTTTGCCTAAAACATGGGCTAAGCTAAGAATCTGTTTTAATTGTAGCCTTTAGCATGTTAATTGTATATCATTAAGAACAAAGAGAACTGCATTTTTCCTAATGTAATCAACATTTAAAGACAAAATAAATGTGAGAGGCGCGTAAGAGAAATACTTCCTAAATCTTGAGGTTTTAAGTGCCTGCAGTTGCTGTGATGGCTCTGGAGCGTGCATGTGTTTTTGGCTGGGGGTGTGGGGCTGAACCAAAGCAAGTACAACTCTCACCAGCTCTGAGGGTGCTGTCTGCTCCGAAGGATCAATCCCAAGTCCCCTGCACTTGCTGGGAAGTTGTAAGTTTCTGTCAGATGCACAGACAGGTTTTCCAACATGCTGCACTTATGTACTACGCAGATTAGCCAAAACAAGAATGTCTGAAAGGGTATTTCAGAGGGAAAGGAAAGCTTGGAATAAACAGAGAATTGAAAATAATCTCAAAAGATTGAACTTGATCTGCCTTCTTTGAAGTTAAAGTGATTAGAATGAAGCAGGCTGGGATTTATAGGCTTCACAGGCTGTAGGAGGGACTTCAAAAGCACAGAGGTGACAGATGAACACGTTTTTTCAGACACACAGTCACAAAAACGCAACATGGTTTCAGGGCTTGTTACAGGAAGAAAAGAAAAGGGAAAGCAAAAAAGTTCAAATTTTAGTCTGTGCCAATCATACATGTTGCCATTTGATTGCCTTGTGCTTAGGACACTCACCTCAAATGCACCTTCAGCAGAGCCCAAGGCTGACAAATACCAGTAAATTCTTAGTAAATACGCACAACACAGAGACAGGAACCATCAGGATCAATTTTAAACTTTAGCTTTGAAAACTGGTCAAACTCACTCTGAGCTTGATTCAAAACTAGGATCTGAACTGGGATTTCCTGTGACCATCCTATGCCGCTCTGCCTTCTCCCCCAGCACTCGCGTTTCTCAGAGCCACACACTGCTGTGCCTCTGGTAGGACCACCCCCAGAGCCACATACTACTGTCCCTCTAGTAGGACCACCCCAGAGCCACATACAGCTGTCCCACCCCCACTGCGTAGGAAATACTTAAATACCGGGAGCAACAGGATGCTGTTAACTCCGTGTTTGGGGCAATCTGCAAGTGAAGGACATCTGAGTTCGGGTTAAAATCTCCTCAAGGCAGGAAAATTAACTCATCTCCAATTTAATCTCACTTGCGGGCTGAAGGGGAGAAAACATCATTGCCATTGGTTATTCTGGCCCCTCCACACAAGAAAATATTTCCAGCTAAACTCTTCAACATACTCATTAATGAATTTGAGTTGATCACATTCGTATTTTAGTGAATACCACCATCTACCATTTTCTGTCTTTCTCCTGCACATTTCCCTGCTGATCTTACCTGAAGGTTAAATTCAAGAAATATTGCAATTTACATAAAAAAAAATAAACTGATTCTCAAAGGAACTGTTTTTTCCAGCTTCTCTAAATGGTAGCATACTCTTTGCAATAGGAATATGCTAAGAAGTGGTTTACAAACTTAATCGAATTGTGCACGTGAATGAAGTTATTCAACACGCATACATTTCTGCAGAGCATGACCTGAGCATCCCAATGCCGCAGTGATCTCCATACAACTGTTCTGCCTAATAGAAAAAGATCCAAGGTTGCAGACTGTTTGAATTAGTGTTGTGTCTGCATGCTTATGACACTTGCTCAAGCAGCCTTAGCCTTGATCAACACTGTGTGCTCCTACAATCTGAGAAATAAAGTACAGAACACTGCTTTCTGTTCTTCATCGTGTTTTGAAGATTTTCAAATAGTTGATGAATAAATTGCTACATAAACATTTACTCAAAAAAAAAAATATTATGCATATGCATTAAAAGAGTTAGTTCTGCAATATTTTTCACTTTCCTTGCTGGTTCCCAAAATTAAATTTTCAATGAGATTCTAGGGGAATTCTTTCTCTATAAGCAGGACAGCATGTCCTTAATTATATGGCTTCTGCAGGAAAATAGAAGGCACAATTAAAGTTGTATTTGACTCACCTGAGATGCAGGATCGACCCCATGAAATCAGGCTGTGCTCACACAGACACCTGTGCTCCCTATCCACATGTGGTGAGGTCGCTCACTTCTCCTCTTCAGCCCTCCACCCTTACTCACCGCTGGTAACACGTTCCCACCTCTTTCAAGTCTAGTACATTCAGCTCACAAGCAGGAGAGCTCATCCCCGTGAGGCTGCACCTGGGCCATGGTTAAACCCTCCTTGCCCCAGTCTATGTGCTGAGCACAACATGGCATGGTGTGAAATATCCCTTGGGTCAGCTGTCCCGGCTGCGTCCCCTCCCAATGTTCCGTGCCCCCCCAGCCCTCGCTGAGGAGCAGAAAAGGCCTTGGCTCTGTGTGAGCTGCTCAGCAGTGACTAAACATCCCTGTGTTACCAACAAACCCAAAACACAGCCCCATGCTGGCTACTGTGAAGAAAGTTAACTCTACCCCAGCCAAACCCAGCACAACATGCAAAAGATAATTTATTCCGTATGTTTTTAAAGTTACTTCTCTGGCAGTTAAAATATGCAAAGCTCTCTTAAGAAAATTAGCAATAATGAAGTCAATAGGTCTCTCCAGCAATTATTTAAAACTTATCCTAACAGTTCACATAGCTTTAGGACAAAATCCTGATATGCAATTCAAGATGTTGGGTTTAAAAAACTATGTTATAGTTACAAAATTAAAAAGAATACTTTCCAGTAAGTTCTGAGAGGTTTTATAGTATTTCTAAAGGAAGAAAAAATTATTTGCCAACAACAGCAAAGCTGGCAGCCAAAGAGGGTTTAAGAAAGAAAACTGATGTAGACACAGGAATAATTGGAATAACTCCAGTTCTAACAAGTGATGTGCTAATTTTGTTTAATCATAACAAAGTTAGACTAATATTAAAATTTCAACTTAAGGTTGCTATATAAACTTAGTGTTCAGCTGTCCATGCAAACAATTTAAATATTTTTTTCTAAACTATTTAATCTAACTAGTATCAGTTTTGTGTTTTGACACTACCTCTGAAAGCAAGATAAATACTCCATAAAAACAAACGGTGCCCTCACATAATCCACATATGAAATTTAAATTCCTCTTTGTTAATCCTACCAGTGACAATGAAAAAACAACTGGAGCAATTCATCTTAATTAAAACACACTAATTCATTTTAAGCCAACCTTCAGGGTCAAAACAGCCGTCGAGCGGCTGCCTGCAGGCACAGGTCCTCGTCCTTCGGCACAGTGGTGTCCCGGGGCTCCTCGCTCGGCTCCCTGCGGCCCTGGCTGGAGCAGAGCCGGCAGGAGGCCTGAGGGCGGCAGGGACACGGGCCTGAGGGGAGGCCGGCTGCTTCCTGGGTAGAGTTGGTACACATTTTCAGAAAATTTTGGTTAATTTTTTAGTACAGTGTCAATCTTGGGAAATTTTTGGTTAATTTTTCACTACAGGATGAAATTTAAGAAGTTTTTGTTTATGTTTTTTACCAGAAAGGTAAGAAACTTGGGATTATTTTTTTTTAAGGAACTCTACCTTTACATGTATTTTTCCTTTTCAGGAAGAACTTTTTTAATAGCTCTTTTCATAGCAAACAACTGCTTGTTCCAGCGGCCTGTCATTTATATAAAATATTAATAACCAGCAGCAAGCACATTTCTTGCCATTGCAGTCTATGTGGGACCAGCAGGGCCTTCAGCCTTGCCTTACCTCACCCGGCCGAGGCCAACCCGACAGAGGGCTGGGATGCGCCGTATCTCCTCAGCCCCTTCCAATTCACGCTCTACAACCCCAATTTGGGGAATCGGAATAACCCAGCCTGCTCAGAGGCGACGGGAAAGACCGCGACACGTCGTCGGATTTCTATTTGGCGGGGCCGCGGCCGGGCCACTCCCGGCAGCCCTGAGGCGGCGGCACCCGGCCCCCTCCCGCGGCTGAGGGGCGGGGTGAGCGCCCGGGCGGGACGGGGAGCGGGCCGCCATCTTAGCTGCGGGCATCCTTCAGCGCCGTGGGGGGAATCGCCATGTCTGCTGAGGGCGGCTGCTTGCAGCGGCGCTGCTGGGGAACCGGCCGCCCGCCGCCGTGGTGCGCGACCCCTGCGGCTGCACCGGCCGTGCCCGTCCCGTACCGGCACCCGCCCAGGAGTGCGTCTGCGGCGCCGCGGGTTGCTGTCAGGACGGGGCGCTGCAGGTGGGCTCCGAGCCCGCGCTGTCGCTCTCCGCCGGAGCGGGTGAGGTTTGAGCGGGCGCGGGGGCGGCGGGAGCAGGCGGGCGGGGGGCAGGTAGCCCCCGCGGGGCGCGGGCCAGGCTCGCCCCGGGCTGAGGCGGTGCTGCGGTGTCCGGCAGGGCCCGGTCGGCGGCTGAGGAGAGGCCGTGGTGGAGTGTCTCCTTCCGGAGCCCCCTGTCCTTACCCCGCGCTGAGGGAAGAGCGCAGCCACCGGTTGAAGTCGAAACTCGAAGGCCTCACTCCCCTGGTTTGAGCGACACAGGACTAATTCACCTCTCAGTAATTTTATTTTTCAGTAAAGTTTCTTCTAATGGTTGGGAAATCTGCACTTTTAGAAGACTGGTGTCTGAGTTTGTGAAAATATTTACTTTATAGCCAGCAATGGTATGTGGGTGTTGAGGTCTCAGTGGTTTTGAATTGAGCCAAGTGCGCGGATGAGTAGGAGCAAGACCTGGCACTTGACCCAGGCTGCTAGCAGGGTTATTTCTTATCATGAACATCACACGTAATAGAAATTAGGTTTGCTGAGAAGTTCTCTCTCCAGAGAACCTCTTGCCCCAGTGCCGGAGCCCTGAGCCCTTCCCATCCTCCCGAAGCTCACAGGGTCCCACATTGGCTGTCCCTGTGGGGAGGGTGCGGCTTCTGCTGGGGGAGTGGCCTGGGGATAGTCCTTGTCTATTTTATATTGGGATCAGTATTGGTTCTTTAGTAGTATTAATGTTAATTATCTAGTATTATTCCGTTAAATCTGTTTATATTTCAGCCCTCAGGTTTCCTTGCTTTTTTTCCCTGATTCTCCTTCCTGGGCGAGGAGTGTGTCATTGGATGATAGAATAATTGTTTAAATGACAATAAATTGTTGTGGATTCCTCAAACCATAACACTCGGTTCTTCCCCACCTCAGTTTCTAACGCCCAAGCAGCATGGGCTGAGGCTTCATCTGGCTCATTGCCACTGCCATCCTGGCAACCCAGTCTGGAGAGCAAGCGCCGCTCCTGAGGCTGTCAGAGTGCAAGGGACCGGGTTGTCAGTAGTGCAGGACCGCAGGGAGAGTCTAAAGGGTTTACAGATAGAATGAAGGGAAGGCTGTTGGATTTTGTTCTTCACAGCCTCCAAAAATAGCTGGCCCTGAGAAACTGTTTTCGTGTGGAGGGTTTCCTCTGTGAGATGCCCTAGATTCTGGTGGGACATGACGCTGCTTCTCCTTTGCCTTTTTCTGGAAGCAAAAAAGTAATCACCATCACCAAAGATGTGTAGCAACACTTTTTTTTGCTCACAGGAGGCCAGGAGCAGTAACAGCATACTGTTGTTTGCCAGGCTTGAATGCCTTGTTTTCATGGGCAAAGAACAAAGTTTTGCAAGAGGTCAGAAGATTGAAATCCAGGCAGTAGAACTAGTTAAGTTGTTAAGTTGTTAACTCAGGTCAGTTGCTTTTTTTATCTCTGGCTATATTACTGTACTCAAACAAAAGAGCTGCCTGTCTAACATGAAGAGCAGTTAGCAGGACCAAGGGTTACTCAGACGTTTGTTTTTGTAATATCACCAGACAGGGCTCATGCCCAGTTATAAGATTGTGAGTAACTTAGGCTGAAAGGGGCCTTCAGAGGCCACCTGGCACAGCCTCCTGCTAAAAGGAGGGCTGAGCTCGAAGTGGCACCAGGTTGTCCAGGGCTCCCTCCAGTCCAGGCTAGCATTAGGAGCTCCTTCGCACAAGTAGTCAGCTTCCTGAAAGGTAAAAGGGTTGCAGTCAAACTGACCAGATCTGTTAACTAATCTGCAGGGCTCCGTCCCTGTAGGAGGGAGCATGCGGTAAAGACTCTTCTTTCCAAAACAGGCGTATTCCAAGTAACCTGTGTGCACGGCTGAAAGCCTCAGGAAGAATTTGGCAGGATGAAGCCTGTCATTGTGGTGCATGGTGGAGCTGGTCGGATCTTTAAAGAGCGAGAAGAGGGAAGTCGTGCTGGTGTTGTCAGAGCTGCGCTCCAAGGTTACGGCATCCTGAAACGAGGAGGCAGCGCGTTGGATGCAGTTGAGGAGGCAGTGCGATCAATGGAAGATGATCCTCATTTTAATGCAGGTAATTTTTCAAGAATTAAGTGGGTTTAGAATAATGTATTTTGAGTATTTTGCCCTGATGCTTCTGAAAATGCTGGCTTGCATTTTTTTTGGAATGATGCACATTCCAGTGTAGTAAATATGGTATCACAAAATAGATTATTTCTCTGTGTAAGGCACTCGAATATAGCTTGTAGCAATGTTTAAGCCCTAATACTTAACCTTTACTATTGCCAGAGGAATACTGTTCTTCAGGATTTTAGGTGATTTTCTCTTCATCAATGCTTGCAATTAGTGCTTTTGCAAATAATAATACAGAAATAATGCAGTAGTGTTATATGATTCATGAATTTATACAGTAAATGTTCATAACTGGATTTCCTAACGATTAATGTTAATTAATGTTAATGTCAATAGTCAAACATTTTTCTCCTGTTTGTAGGACCTCTGATTTATTGTTTTGATGAATTTCAGCAAAAATATTTCCCCACCCCCAACAAGGTATGTGAGGAATGAACATGGAAAGACAGACCTATCAGTGTTCAGTGTTTTAGTAACATAGTTATGTGCACACCTAGTTTTCAGAGATTCTCTTGTTCCTTCTTGCCTTGTAATTGAGAGCAAGGGAGAGCTTTTACTTCATATGAAACTTTCAGTGTTTTGTTACTGACCTGGATTGAACATCTTGATTTTTAGAGGATCCAAACTGAAATCACAAAGTGGACTTACTCTGCTGTCAGAGTATGCAGGGATGAAAGGAGGAGAGCCAAGTTCTCCTTGGAATTAAACCTGGCGAGGGACCTCAAGGTCAACAGGAAGGGTTTCTTCAAGTATATCAGAGACAAAAGGAAAACTAGAGAAATTGTGAGCCTGCTGTTGAATGAGACAGGTGCCATGGTGACAGAGGATGCTGAGAAGGCAGACCTACTGAATGCCTTCTTTGCTTCAGCCTTTACTGCTCAGGCCAGCCCTCAGGAGTCCCAGACATTAGAGGTAACAGAGAAAGTCTGGACAAAGGAAGACTTTCCCTTGGTTGAGGAAAATCAAGTTAGAGAACAGCTAAGGAAACTGGATATCTGCAAGTCCATGGGTCCTGATGGGATGCACCCACAAATGCTGAGGGAGCTGGCAGAAGTCATTGCTGGGCCACTCTCCATCATCTTCGAAAGGTCCTGGAGAACAGGCAAGGTGCCCGAGGACTGGAGAAAAGCCCATGTCACCCCAGTCTTCAAAAAGGGCAAGAAGAAAGACCTGGGAAATGACAGGCCGGTCAGTCTCACCTCCATCCTTGGAAAGATGATGGAAAGGCTCATTCTGGGCATCATCTCAAAGCATATGGAGGAAAAGAAAGCTATCAGAAGTAGTCAACATGGTTTCACCAAGGGGAAATCATGTCTGACTAATCTGATAGCCTTCTACTACAATGGCATGACTGGATGGATAGATGAGGGGAGGAGGGTGGATGTTGTCTACCTTGACTTCAGCAAGGCTTTTGACACAGTCTCCCACAGCATCCTCATAGGTAAGCTTAGGAAGTGTGGGTTAGATGAATGGACAGTTAGGTGGGTTGAAAACTGGCTGAAAGAGCTCAGAGGGTTGTGATTAGTGGCACAGAATCTAGTTGGAGGTCTGTAACTAGTGGTGTTCCCCAGGGGTCAGTGCAGGGTCCAGTCCTCTTCATTATATTCATCAGTGACCTGGATGAAGGGATGGAATGTGCCCTCAGCAAGTTTGCTGATGATACAAAACTGGGAGGGGTGGCTGACACACCAAAAGGCTGTGCTGCCATACAGCGAGACCTGGACAGGCTGGAGAGTTGGGCAGAGAGGAACCTAATGAAATTCAAGAAGGGCAAGTGTAGGGTGCTGCACCTGGGGAGATATAACCGCTGCACCAGTACAGGTTGGGGACTGACCAGCTCCCCAGTTCAAGAATGACAGGGAACTGCTGGAGAGGGTACAGCAAAGGGCTAGGAAGATGATGAGGGGACTAGAACATCTCCCTGATGAGAAAACATTGAGGGACTTGGGTCTTTTTAATCTGGAGAAGAGAAGACTGAGGGGGGATCTGATCAATGCCTATAAATACTTAAAGGGTGGGTGTCAGGAGGATGAGGCCAGTCTTTTTTCAGTGGTGCCCAGGCACAGGACAAGAGGTAATGGGCACAAACTTGAACATAGAAAGTTCCATCTAGACACAAGGAGGAGTTTCTTTCCTGTGAGGGTGGCAGAGCCCTGGCAGAGGCTGCCCAGAGAGGTGGTGGAGTCTCCTTCTCTGGAGACATTCAAACCCGCCTGGACACTTTCCTGTGGGACCTGCTCTGGGTGGACCTGCTCTGGCAGAGGGTTGGACTGGGTGATCTCCAGAGGTCCCTGCCAACCCCATATCGTTCTGTGATTCTGTTTCGTGTGTACTATTATATAATTAACATCAGCGTGGCATTCTTGTTTAACTTTTACTTTTCTTCACCTTTTCTCTAATTCAGTCACTAGCCTTTAGGACTCTATTTTGCTCAGGTCAGTAAATCAGTATCCGTTTGGCCTTTGGCGCTCTGTACTTCTGGGTTATGTCTCAAAATATCTCTCTGTTGAGAGAATTTAGATTTGCCATTTTAAAAACGCCGACTACTTCAGGGCAGAAAAAAATCCTAATTCTTGAGAAGCATCTCTTCAGTGATGTTCTGCCTGACATCAGGTGTCCAATGTTAATGCAGAAGCAACTTCAATATAAATTTTAGCTTAAAGATTGTTTACATCTCTTTCCTGATCATTCCACGTAAACGATTGCATGCTTTCTTGGTTTCTTATACGTGAGTTTTGATGGTTATGTAAATCGACATAATGTAAATGGCAAATAGATTTTAGCTCGGTGTAACTCCAAGTGATAAAAGCTTACTTTATAATCATCTGTTTAGGCTCATTTATTGAACTTGCCCACAAGTCTCTGAAGCATTTGGGCACTTATGCTCAGTAGGATCACAATAACTAGCAATATTCTGTGTTTTTCATACAGGTTTTTTTTTTAACCTTTATGTGGGATCTGGTCACTAACACTGCTTCTTCTGAGCCATGCTGTCTTGTAGGATGCCATCATTGAATTGACACCTGTAAGCAGTGTATACTCCTCTAAAAATGATTGTATCATTTGGGGAGAGGACCTTAGGCTCTGCCATATCCAATGACTGATAAACAGTTATAGCTTAATGTTTTGCTTGATGTACAAAATGCAATATGGGGTTGTGACACCCTTTTTCATAGTCCAAGATCATATTTATCCTTAATTAAATAAATGTTGAATTATTTTTTTCTTTAAAGGTGTTTACTTCAATTTGTTCTAACAATATTTGTACCTTGTTTGTGGTATACTAAATGAGTATTTTTAGCAAAATTTGCTTAAACTGGACTTGACCCTTATGCCCTTGTTCAAGTTTGTCTGTGCTGATCTAAATGGCAAGTAGTCTGGTAATCACCTACAGATACATTTAATTGTGTTAACGCTCATTAGATACAGCTGCTCTCAGTAGCTGGTGAAAATGAGCTGAAAGCTTTGTGGAGAGGGCCTTGATTGGAGTGGCTGTTTAAAACTCACCATATGATATTTATCTTTGTAAAAGAAAAATCAGTTTTACTGTAATATTCTGGGAAAATACAGACATGACTAGGGGACAGCAATAGAGATTGGGAAGAATGGGCATAATGATTTGATCACAGAATCACACAATGATATGGGGTTGGAAGGGACCTCTGGAGATCCTCTAGTCCAACCCCTCTGCCAAACTAG
>JAOXNO010000024.1:89185507-89216207 GCA_028565335.1 Limnodromus scolopaceus
GGTGTAGGGGAGAACTTTGTAGAGTAGGGTAGGTGGTTGGACTCGATGATCCCAAGGGTCTCTTCCAACCTAGATGATTCTATGATTTTAGTTGGGGTTTTTTTTGTTGTTCACTTGTATTTTGAAAAGCTTTTATGCTGTCACTGAGTCTTCTGCTTGATCTTGCAAGACTAAAGTTGGATAATATACTGTTTACTTTGCAGTGACATGGAACTGAATTAAATGACCCAATAACATACTTGGCTGTGGAAGCAGTAGCCTTCTCCATTGTGAACTAATCAGATGGTAGCCTTAGTGCAAAGTCAGGGTTTTCCAGCAGTAGAAGGTAACATTAGCACTGTGTGACCGTGACAGATTTTCCAATAGAATCAAACTTATCAGGGTAGAAAACTGAATATTATTTGACCTTCTACCTAAAATTGATCCCACCTTATTCCACTATGAAGTCCCTGTAATAGCTGTCACAGCAGACTTCTCTCATCTTTCAGAAATGGTGCAAGTGGTATGGTTCAGGGTGGCGCAGATCATTTATGTGATACGTGCATCTGTTGTACCATTACTGGACTGTAGCAGTGACCAAAAAGTTTGTACTGTCTTTGGAGTTCACATTTTTCATCCTGTCAGTGCAGCTGCCCCATTGTTGAAAAGGCTTCATATTTGCAAAACTGCTTATTAACAAAGAGGATTTATGTTTCTTTAACCTTTCAAAGTGACTGTTGAGGAAACAAAACCTCTTTTGGTGGTTTATAAAGATGATTGAAATGCAATTTGTCCTCAACAGCCTCCAAAGAAGATAGGAATTATTTTTACCCTTAATTGGAGGATAATTCTTTTTTGAAAATCAGAACTTTCCACTAAAGTATTTAATATAAATACTTCAGTGAAGTGTATGTTTACTAGAAAACAATGTTAATATTTGGAATTAATAAGCTTTTTTTTCCTTCGTATGGGTTTTATTGTCATTTAGCTAGAACAAATACATAATTATAGCTGGTAGACAGCTTTACAACATCAAATTTTTCAAAATCTGAGAATGTAGGTGGAGGGTGGAAAGATGTCTTCTAGCATGTTGGGAGGAATGTTGGGTTTTTTGGGGGGGACTTTTTCTGTAGATATTTTCTTTCAGTGCCCATTGTTCATATTCCAGAATCACTGGGAGTTTTTTTGTCGTTGTCTTCTCTGTGACAAAATCCCATTTAAGTCAACAAGAATAAAGTCAAAACATCACTGTTGGTTTTTGAGAATGTAACTTTCCAAAGTGTTTCTTAAAAAACAAAAACCAAACCAAACAAAACCCATTTCCTTTGTCTTTCTTGTCTGTTTTAAGGTTGGTCTTGTCATTGTGTGGTGCTTCTGGTGTTCAAAAATGTTGAGGCTAAATCTGAAAGTAATTCATAAAATTTATCTGTACATGACCAAGTACAATGGTGTAGCCCGAAAAACATGAAATGTCATAGTAGAGTGTATTACTCTTTGCCCAGATGCAAAAATTTCTGTGTAGATGAGAAAGTTTAAATGTAAATGTTGGCCCAAATTGCATGATATGCCTTGAGGTGAGTTTCTAGTGCTTCTCCGTCAGGTGCAGTAAATGGGTTTACCAACTGATGTTACTCTTCTGTTCATCTTGGACAGGAATTTTGGGACACTAACCCAGGATATTTCACAGTACATTTCAGAGTGTGTTTTGCTTTGTTTTACTGTGCATAATTAAAAATAATTTTAACTCTGTGACCCATGGGTAATAAGACTGTAGTTTTCCTGGCCTCCTAGGCATGTTAGGGTGCTTATTTCCCAGTTGTTTTGAGATGGCTCTCTGCCTTAAGGAATTTTGAAACATGCAGCTCCCCAAACCAACCAAACAAACTGAAAGAGCCCTCCCCACCTGCTTGTAATTTTATTTCCATTACTATTATGGAACAATATGGGCTCCATCTGGTGGCCAGAGTAGCTCTTCTGGATTGTTGTTGCACGCATTTATCCTGTGTGCTGTTACATTCTTACTGGGCTCAAACTTGTCCAAATTCATGGGGTAGAAGAAAATAATTTCCATTCAGGATTTACTGTGCTATTGAACATGGCAGCCTCTAGAGATGAAAGGCTTTTAGTGCTTTAATTAATTGAACAAATCCTTGAGAAAGCAGTTAGATTCCTGTTGAATTATTCCTGTTTGTAGTGAACAAAAATAGAATGATATGTTGAAATGGTTTTTATTTTTTTAAATGGGGCATGTAATCCCCCTCAGCTCCAGCATTTCATTTGATGGGCATCTCGTGATCATTAGAGCACCAATTCATTAGTATACGTGAACTGTGTGTATGTTTTCCAGTCCTTTACGTTAGACAAAGGAGAACATCGCCTTGAGAAGTCTTTGTTCTAAGCTAAGGTGCACATTTTTGCTACACTTTGTGCACTGCCAGGATTGTTAAATAAAGAACAGTGATGGTCTGAATTTCAGGCCAACTCCAGAAATTTGGGGGATTTTCTCATCCCCATTTCCCACAAAATTAACTAAACTTGCCAAGACTTCTTGTTTTTCAGTAAGATCTCCAGAACGTTTTTTTTTTTTTTTTTGGTCCTTTTGGGTTACTTTGTGTGTGTCCCAGAAAAATTAGGCACTTAGCAAACATATTCATGAAACTGTAGAAGGATAAGACAGAAAAGTGTGGGTTTGGGTTGTTTGGTTGTTCTACCAACTCTTTTGATCAACAAGATATTATCGAAGAGAAAAACAAATAAAATTCTCCTTAAGGTAACTTCTGTTCAGCGAGGACTGCAAAACCCAAACCAAACCACCCTACCATAGAAACTTACTCCTCTATATACAAGTGTTTCTTGTTCATGCAGCTTAGGAAGGTGGATATCACAATCTGCATATGAGAGGGAACCCTTTGACAAAGTTTTAAGAAATAACTTTAGTTTTTTACAGTAAAACATTTTTTAAAACTTATTTAAAGGATGATGTAAAGTCTCAATTGCTGAAAAAAGCAATTCATGGAGAGCACAGCCTTCTGATACAGATAAAGTCAAAAGAAAAGTTCCATATATTTCCAAAAAAAAAAAAAAACAAACCCAACAAAAAAAAAAACCCAGCCACCAAACCCAATTTGAATGATTGGCTCATGTGCTTCTGGTGGTTTAGTGGCAGAGGGGGGCAGTATTGCACAAAGAAGTTGGCTTTCCAGCTGGAGAACAGTAGCTTATTTAGAAATATGTAGGTCTTTTATTGTCCAGTAACATCCCGCAACACGTAAGCCTGGTGTTCACTCTTTCACATATACAGAGGACTTCTTCCTTGTAACCCTTATTCTTGTTCCCTAAAGCAACAATAAAGCAACTCTTACGAATTGAGGACTTAATTTGTCCATAAAAAGGCATTTAAATTTTCAAAAATGCTTGATGTCAGGGCCACCACATCAGGAATGTTTCTAAAGTGTAGTCACATTTCCCACTTCTGTGACCACCTGAAGGGGTTAGTGCAGGGGCTGCAATAGGCCCAAGTAAAATCAGTGTCTGTGGTTTGGGAAGAGGTTTGACTGAAATCCTTTAAAATAATGCAGTGCTGTGGGTTGGTCATGGTAGTGATTGCTTGTCATTGCTTTAGAAATCAACGGAAGTTGATGGTCTGCAACATCTTAAAAGTCTGAAGCGCTGAGACTATAAATGTCCTGCAGAATGCAGCATGACACAGAATATCCAACCTCTGGTGTCCTCACTCCAGGCTGAGAGCTGAATATGTGCCGCTGCCATGCCCTGCAAGGCTCTGCAAGCCTCCAGCACCATGTAGTTCTGCTTCTTGGACCTCAGCTGGTACCTGTGCGCTGTGCTGCTGCATGGACACGAAAGCTTGCTTGAAGTTAGGCGCTGTGCTCTGAAATGACTCTCTGCTTTAGAGTCAGACCAGAGATTCTCCAAAACCTTCCCTGCCTCTGATGAGCAATTAACAGCTGTGTAGTGGTCCAAGAAATTGATGCTTGGACACACATTAAAAAAAAAAATAATTAAAAAATTACATTTTAGAGCTACCTATAAGGATTAATGCAACAAATTTATCTGGCAGGTTTCCCTGAAATAGGAATTAACCAAGCTGTAGAGACTTTAAAGCGTGGATTTAACTAAGGATGTTGACTTAAAGGCTGGCCTAAGTGCTTTTCTATATAAAGGAATCAAAATAGAGCTTCTACAAATGTTGTTAGAAGAGAGCAAACATTTTTTGGTTAAACTCGATCTTATTCTGTTATTAAATTTGAAATTCTGGGTTTATAGGAGTAGCAGCTAGTTGAAGAAAATACTTAAAATAAAAAGGTTTAGCTGATGTTAAGAAACGCTTTAGTGTATGGTGTTTTTATTTTTTGGTTATTTTACAAGGTGTAATACCTTCAGACACAACAGTAATTTATTTACTGTTCCTTCCTTCTGAGTAAAATCCTTTTAGATCTCTTAGTTAACTGGACAAAACAGTTACTTCAGTGGTGATTTGGTGATTGACTGGAAACAGTACAAAGAAGTTGAATGCAAAAGAGCAAATTTACCAGGTTTTCTTCTGCCATTATAATAAGTATTAAATAGATAAATGCAGTTCTTTTCTACTAATGATGAAATTTTTTATCTGTGTTTTGGAGAGCTGAAAATGTTTTCAGCTAGTTGAAGAGGACATAGGCATAGAAATCTAGAAAGTTTAAAAATAAAATTTGTAATTGTCTTTGTTTGGATACTTCTAAAAATAAAGAGTGATTATAGGAAACTGTTCAGTAGAAGGCAAAACAGGAATTGTCAATGAATCTCTTGTCTGTCTTCTGCAGACGAAGCACATGCTGCTGACTGACCATGGTGCACGCGTGTTTGCTCAGGCCATGGGTGTTCCTGAGACTCCAGGGGAGAAACTCATAACCGCGAGATCCCGGGAGAGATGGAAGAACCACCTCGAGCCAGATTCCAACCCTGAAGAGTTTCAGAAGTATGGGTTTTGTAAAATGTTTTCTCTCTTTTAATTTGGATGATTTAGTTTGTGCTATCAGTTAAAAAACAACTAAAAACTAACAAACTTTAAGGCCTGTATTCAAACTTGAGAATACTTCAATTTTGAATGTTATGTGGTTTGATACAGTCTTCACAGTATGTCCTCAGTGAAAGTAATGGAAAAACCAAGCTTTCAATGCATTTGCTCAAGCATAAGTGACTGGAACAAACTTGTTGCTGCTTAAGAAGATTGTCAGTCACATTGCTTTTGTGGCATTAACATAGGACAAAGTTAGAACTTGTTGCTCTTAAAATCACCAGTTTTAAAAGTGCATACAGCAGCTTTAACAAACAGCAGGCACCACTTTGTCTAGGTCTTTTCAATGGAGGAACTGTGATTTTAAAAAATCTACAGTCCACGTTCTACAGCAAGTCCGTGAAAAAAATATTAATAAAGCTGATCCTTGTTAAGTAGATTTGTCTTTAACCTGGATTAGGTAGTTAAACAACATCACATTTTGACCAGTAACTCCTCTTGAGTGCTCATTGTGGTTGTTGGTGTAGACAAGAATGAGAAAAATAACTAAGAAGTTCAGTGTAGTGGTGGATGTGAAAAGAGAGGCTACTGGATGGTATTGCACAACAGTAAAACGAAAGTCACTTGAAAAATAAGCAAGTCAGTAGAGAGGAAGGTGAGGTGGATGGAGAAGGAAGGGAAATCATCAGGTATCAAAAAAGTTTTTCATGCCTGTGAGGTAGGCATAAATACTAAATTGTTTTGAGCTTCCATTTGTACATCAATGGTTTTGGAACAGGAAAACACTGTATTACATTACATAAATACTGTATTACATGTTGTTCATCTGTTCTGTGAAATAGTAGTAATGAGAGAAGCAGAGCAGAAGAATTTGTAGATCAAAAGGAGGAAATTTCTTCTTTGAGCACATTAATTAAAGCCCATGAAATGAGGCTATAAACTACAAGGTAGATTTTTTTTTCCAGTAAATTGCTACAAGGCAAAACAAATTCATGAGGCTACTATAAATACGGTCTTGTAAACAAAGTGAAGTTGTTCCGTGACCATAAGGCCTTAGTCGTAGTTTACCTTCTATCCAACAAGTTTTCTTTTGATCCATGGTCTATCCACGGACTGTGTGCTATTATAATTCATTATGAAGAATTTTGAGGATGGCATAGCCCCTACTGCCACTTGGTCTGCTGAATATAGAAGTTGGAACGGCATGGCATGTAAGTCTCCATTCATTCTTTAAAACTGCTTTTTTTTCGTTGTTTTTTTTTTTTTCTTATAACAGTGTTAAGCATCTTCAATTTCAGCATTGTCTTGTTCTGGAATATCTGATAATAGAAGGCTTGTGTATTTCTGAAAGGTTCAAGACTTTTTCTTGTCTTAGCCACGCTGTTCTTTTTGTGAAAACCAGTGCCCAAAACAGCCCAGATTCACAAAGTTGAAAACAGGTCCTTTTTTTTTTTTTTTTTATGCAAGCCCAGTTGTTCCTGTGTCACATGTGGAATATTCTTTTCCCCTATTATGTCCATGGTGATTATGCAGAAGCTTGCCTGAGGTGAACAGACCTCAAGTGAAGTAGTATTAGTCAGAGACAATATAATACCAGATCACACTGGGAGTTTGAAGGTTGGTGTGTACTTTGGTACTCTGGTCTTAACAGTGTTGGAAGCCTTGGGGGTATGCGGCTTTCAAGCAAAGTTTGGTGTCTCCAGAAGAGAGACCATTCTCTTCTGCTTGTTATAAGCCTGTATTCAATTATGTTAAAAGCTCATGATTCCATTGCACAGAGAACATCTTGCAAACTTTTTGCTGAGGAGGTGTGGTTTCTTTTATCTTCAGTTTCTCACTCCAAAGATCCTGACCATACCTTTGTCCAGAATTGCTGGAGATGCCTGAGAATTCCCCAGGAAGGGAGTTGAGTCCAGCCGTAAGGTAGTAGATGTGCTACTAGCCCCTCTGTGAATCCTAGTGCAAGAGTAATTTGAGGAGCTATTAATTAACAAGGATCCTGACAGCGATCAACAGAAAACCATAGTACTGATGCAGGGCTAAGAGACAAAATAGCAGATGCCTCATGAGTTGAACGGGGATAGAATAAGTACATGCAACTTCATGGGTACTGGGTAATGAAAGATGGAGCCAAACGGGAGTGAGCAATGCGAGTGACGCGTGCTGTATCACAGTGTGTGCAGTACGGAAGAATAATTCTTGATTGAACAAAATCATTGCTACTAGTAGCATCCTCTGGTTTACTTCAGGTACTTGTTGAGCTTGTTGCTACTGTCACTGACTAACGATAGAGAGATGGTTATAATACGCTATCTCTACTTACACAGTTTTGCCAGCCTTGGTAATGTTTCTGAGTCAACCAGCTATGCAACAGATTGTTTATGTCTTCTTTGCCTTTGTTCTGAAGACGAACAAAGAAAATGTGATACTGAAGCAATAAAAAAGTTTAAAGGGACAGTACGAAATCGAGTGAAGTTGTCTATTTGCTCCAGTGCAGATAATGTATGTCGGACACATTTACTTTGTTACTTATCACCAGTTGAGCTCTTGTACCAAAGCAGATAGCAGCTGTGTATGTGATCTCTGTATTTTCATTATTCTCACCGTTGCTTAAGGGAAATACATACCTAGGAAAATATCCATCTACATGCACCTTTCTTAATTTCTCAGGAGGATCTAACTTTACTTGGTTGAAGGGTGCTACATGAGCGTGCAAGAGAGTACTGGATTTACTAATATTCTTTTCAGCAAATCATTAGTAACAGATGGATGGGTGGGAAGCCCATCTGCACCATCATATCAGTTTTAGATGAGGTCCGTCTCCACATAAATGTCAGAGCAGTTTGTAAGGCCTGTGATTCATCAGTCAACTTTGAATTGCTGTGAATGAAGTGTAGGGACTGACAGTATGATATTTTACATAAGCAGGAGGGAGCAGGAAGTTGGTTCTCTGAGAAATTGACTGTGGGTTTCACAGTATGCAAAGACTTTATCTGACTTAATTAACTCAGATTTTGTGGGGCTATAGAGAGATCCTCACTGGTGCCCAGGAAATTTGCAAAGGTATTCCTGGTCCAGTCGCCTGTTGGGCAGGTCCTTGAAGGACTGTTCCAAATTCTTTTCCTATGTGGAGTGATTTAGATTTTTTTGGTACATGTCTGCCAGATACTGGTTTATGTTCCTACTTGAATTGCCAAGGTTGGAATACGGGGGCACTCAAACTGTTGCTTCTCAGTGCAGGAACTGTTACAGTAAGTTACAATAGCCTTTTTTTTGCCAAGTATGAACACACATCTGTATTTTAAGCAGTGTTTTATATATGACTTTTCTGTGCTGAAGAAATAAAGCAGTAGTTGAGACTTCTATTTTCTTCCGTGCATGAAGATTTTTAAGCTGATGTGCGGTTTCGACAGGTTCTACTGGCCAAGTGATTTAAACCTCAAGATTGCGTAGCTACAGAGTACAAAGATGAAAATAAGTATTAGTGATGCGTTGTGAACAATACTAGTTGAAAGGCACATAAAGAACTTGGCAGGGGGGAGGCTTTCCAACAGTTAGGGGAATAAGGAAGAGGAAAGAGGAGGAACAGGAAGGAAATTATTCAGTGCATTCATAACATTACTCTCCTTTTCTGTATTCACTTATTTACGTGCCTTGTCATTAATAATTCCGGTTAACCTCTTGTTGAGACAGGAGAGACAATTCTGGCGTCTTTGAGTTGCTGTTTAGGGAAAAGTTATGCATCAGGTGTGTCACAGCCAAAGAAAGCCATGCCAGAACTGATAGCTAGAAATATTCCTGCCCTGTGTGCTTTTGTTTTGTGGGTTTTTTCCTCCTGAAGTCAAAGTTTCCACACTATGAAGGTAAACAAGTCATGGGGGGAGATAAAAAAAAAAAAAAAAAGAGTGTTTCCTAGTCTATTAAATATAAAGCTTTGAGAATTCTTACATACTGTAATCAGAAGCAAGATAAAAAAATAGCTTTATGATGAGCAGTAATTTTTTTGCAGTAATCTTTTTTAAAGCTACCTGGGAAATAAATGCAACATGCTTTGGCAGGTATGCTCTAATTCTGCCTAATTTTGTGAACTGTTTTTCTTGGCAGGGACCTTGGAACAGTCGGTGCTGTTGCTATAGACTGTGAAGGAAATGTAGCTTGTGCAACATCCACTGGAGGACTCTCTAATAAACTGATTGGCCGTGTTGGTGACACAGCATGCATAGGTATGGGCGGTGGGATCTTGTCTCTCATTTTTTGGAGGTACCACTTTAAAGAAAGACCAAAAAAAAAGTATTACACGTTCTTCTTTTCTTTAATGAAATGAAACATGAGTGCTGGTACGTCTGAAATGGAGGTCTAACATTCAAATGTATCAATTAAGGTCTGGGAGTAGAGGTGTAGTGCTGTCGCTATCATCATCATCCAGCATTTTTCTGTCTGGAAAATGGGGATGGGAATTTATTTTTTCTGTCCTTTCCTGAATGCTAACATTTTTTTCTCTATTCGTTCTGATAAAGCTCTCCTTTTGTACATCTATGCTTACAGCGAAGTCGAAAACCATAGCCTGTTCCATACCAAGATGCTGTTTTCTTAATACTTAAGAAAGTAGGTGTAATTGTAATTACTGTTTGTTATATCAGTGCACCAGAATTGTAGAAGGACTGGCAACTTTGAATAAATGCCTGTGTTCAGAGAGCCGTGATAAGACTGCCTCAGAGCCTAAGAGATGTGGTATGGAAGAAAGGAAATATTTTAAGAGATCTCTTATGCAAGTATAAAGAGACACTTGAAATCCTTTCCCCAGACTTCTTCCTCTCATGGGACAGGCTTGCCATTTGATTGCTTCAGGTTCTACCATACAGTTAGGATTCTGGAAGTAATTATTTTTAGTACAATGTGTTCCAAACTCAAATAGCGCTGCTGTTGGCATTACATGATTATAAAGCTAATACTAACTCTCTCTCGCACCCTAAGTTGGTAATATTTTGGTACCCTTTGCATTTTGACTAGTATTTTCAGCTTCATTTCTGACTGCCTTCAGACTGTGAATACTCTTCTTTTACATAGATGTATTCAGGGCTCCTATGTATGGGACGTAGGTGTGTGAAGGACAAATGAAACTGGGCGCTGCTGGGTGTATTGCTTGCAACTCTTACTAGACATCAGCAGGATTGGGTACAGAAGTGCTAGCTGTCCTTTTAAATATTAGAGCCTTTTGACAGGGGGCTTTGACAGACTGATTGTGGCAGTTTTACCACATGTAAATCAGGTCCACTTAAGGGGTCTGGTCTGATCAAGAAAGCACAGAAGGGAAGAAACTTTCATGGCTCTTCTATGCCTCTTTCCCCTCCTCCAGCACCTTGTTTATAATGCTGTGGTATGTTCATCCCCAGCTCCTGGGAAATATTTTTCTTAGGAGATGTGCTAGAATCACGGGTGTTGAGCAAGCGGAAGCTTGGTGGAGAGCAGAGCGTGGAATGTGCCAGCAAAACAAGAATGGGAGTGAAAATAAAAAGGAGAGGGAGGTGGGAGTTCAACAAAACAAATACTGTGCTTGTGGTGGGGACTGGCAAGATTCTTTGTGCTTTGTGATGCTTCACTAGAGCTCAGGCTCTTCAAATCTCTTACCTACTTTTGCAGATGAGTTCCCCTCAAATTTAGGTGAAATGACCAATGTCCTCTCAAGATCTTCCTTCGTATCTTTTCAGTTGATATGTGTGACCTGGCATTCTGCTGATCCTCAATATACCATCCCCTGCTATTCTGGAAAATGTTTTTGCCCATCCCTGTAAAGTGTTGGCCTGTTCAGCTTCTTGTACCACAAGCAGATCGCTAGTCTTCTAGCCCTCTAAACTTGGCAACTGATGTCATCCGGCTGTTGATCTCTTTCACATATTTTACTTTTCAATCTTATTGTTACTGACACTGCACTTCCAGAAGTTCACAGAACTGCTGGACCTTTAAGAAGAAAAGTTTGGTACTTATTTTAAACAATGCAGAACTTGTAAATTGTAATACAGAATGTTGCCTTTTTTTGTTTGTTTGTTTCCCCCTCTGAAAAGGAAGTGGAGGTTATGCTGATAACCATTCTGGTGCCACTTCAACCACAGGACATGGGGAGAGCATTATGAAAGTGGTCTTAGCCCGACTGATCCTCTATCACGTGGAGCAAGGTATATTCCAAACTTCCTGTAAGCTGAAATGATGAGGATAGGAAATGTCGCCTTATGGCAGGTTTCAGTTTATGTACTGTCATCCTAGAACAGTTCTTAGAAGAGTTGCTCCCAGGGGTAGGTGGGACGGGTCATCTCTCTGTAAAAACAAAATGAAGTACTAAAGTATTAATAAAGCTAAAATAGTCTTAAGTGGACAGAAGTACCTATGCTGCTTGATGTTAATTGTGCTTTAGATCAATGTACGTTTAAAGATATTATTGTCTACTTTATTTAACTGAAGTTCTCTTTAATAATTTTTTTGCCAATTAAAATTTTGTGAACAGAGAAGTAGAAAACAACTAAAAGGAAGATATATTTAAGGAAGCAGTAGGGGAGGGCTAGAGATAGATAATCAGAGCTGAAATAAGAAAGCATAGGCTATCACCTTTCTAATAAACTGGAAAGGTCTTTATTTTAACAACTGTGACTATAGCAACAGAAATGCTTTTAAGTCATTTTAACTATGATTTAAATTTTCATTTTGTTTTGGAAAATACCCACCAGTTTAGTGTATGTAGTAAACAGCTGACACAGTATGTCTTATGTGACTGTAATATAATCTGACTGTGGGATGACCCTTTGGAGCTTTACCTTCATGAGTTAGTCTGTTATCTAAACCCTTGATTATATTACAGCCCGTAAACGTAGCCAGACAACATACTTGTATTGCGTGCAGTTGAAGAACCATTAATATAGATATCACTGTTATTTTTAGAAAGCCATAGCTTTTGGGCAGTTCAGTGTAACTTGCTTTGAGATCAACCAAACTGGAAATAGTTGGAAAACTTTCAATTTACATTTTCATTGGAGAAGCAGTAAGTAGAGAGACAAGTAACAGTTGAGAATATTTTTGCTATGCTTTATAGAGCTGTTTGCATATAATGGGTGCATTTCTCTGTAAATCTCTTGGCTAATGTGATAGTTTCAGCATAAAATACAACCTACAAATTATTTCCCAAAGCTCTAACACATTTTGATCTCCCTTACTCTCTATATTATGTCCCTAGGTATTCAATTTGTGAATGGCCTTCTAAGTTGTATTTAGTCTAAACCACGTAAACCAATTTCTTCTCTGGCTTGAAGTTAAGTGCATTGCAAAATCTATGCGTTGATAGCAGTTATCTGGTTCGTGGTAAGTCAGCATGAAAGGCAGATGAGGTCCAACTTAAAAAGTTTATTTTTTTAAAAAAAAAGAAGGGAAAAAAAGAAAATGAAGCTACATGTGTGCATGTTTAATTGGTTTGCACTTGTTCACCCTGCCTGTGCTTGCTCTGCCTTCATTCATCCTGCCCAGAAGTATAACTCAGCTGCCAGGAAAACACGTCAGCAATAGGCTTTTTTCTGTGCCCCCTTCCCCTCCCCCAATGTTTCCATGAAGGTGCTGAAAACAAACCCTCAAGTTATTAAAACTTTTTGAGTCCTTGAACAGTGAATTGAAGCTGCATATTTAAGAACAACTATAGAGCTCTGTCGTAATTCTGTTCAGCTATTCAGTAACTCACATAGTAAATACCTTCTTTTGAACCAACGCTGGAAAACTTACTTTAATATTTCAGGAGTGAATTGCTTTGCTGGGCTTAACAGCTGTTGGAATCTCTTTCTTAATAGTGGCAGCTGTTGTCTTGATGAAAAATCAAACAGTGAAATACTGACCCTTTGAAGTCAGAGCCTCTGACTTGAATAGTCACAGTGTCACCCGTAACTTCAGAGAAAGGATCTTTATCCTGTCAGTCAGCAGTGCTGTGAATAATTCTGACTCTGCTGGTTTTGTATGGTTTTAACTCAAAATTTGCAGGGAAGGCATGAAGGTCAGTTTTTGTTCTGCAACCTAAGCTGCATAACATTACCGGTGGTATATATCTTAGAACAATTAGGCCAAGCCAACTGCATTCCTGAATATATATTCAAACCTGTAGTGAACAAGTATTCTGCAGCTATTACACGCCTGTGGGTATGATGCACACATTAACTTTTGATTTATTTAGAAAATATTCCTGTTAATGTGAATTAAGCGTAACGAAAAGATAAAGTTGCTTTGTAGGTCCTTTCTCTGACATCTAGTACATTGAGTCCTCCTCTTGCCTGATGCTTTCAGAAGTTTCAGTAGGAGAAACACTCATGTCTGCTTTTGATAAATTGTGACTGTAGAGTACGTGCTTTGAGCTCCATTGCGGCCAGGGGACTTAGAACATAGATGATTGGCATTTTTGATTGTTTTAATGTGTTCTTACTGCAAATTGTATATTCTTCAGACCTAGCTTGTGACAAACATTTGATGGAAAGCTCACAGATTGGTGTTTTTCCCTTCAAATGGTGGCGTAAGAAATGTTGTGTCTTGAACATAGACTTGATGAGTTAGTCTGGATCAAACACTGAAACTGAATTGCAATCTGAAGCTATTTAAATCCTGCCTTTGTAGCAGCACTGTAGCATAGCAGCTATTAGCAACTGTCCAGAGCCTTCCTATAAACAGTTCCTCTGCTCCACTGGAAACTTCTTGCTAATTTAGTTGAAGGAGGAATTAGATTTGTCTGGCTTCATGGGGAGGGGTGAAACTTGAAGGGAATTTTAAAACTTATTTCAAGACTGACACCATGAAGTTATGTTGTTCTTCTTTTCAGGAATGTCACCAGAGATGGCTGCTGACACTGCGTTAGACTACATGAAGACACGAGTTGGGGGCTTGGGGGGTGTCATTGTTGTTAACAGTTCAGGAGAGTGGGCAGCAAGGTTCTCCACCAAGCAGATGTCCTGGGCCACTGTAAAGGATGACCAGCTGCATTATGGGATTTATGCTGGGGAAAGGCATACGAAATCTGTTGATGAAGCACTTACATCTGAAAGTGGGTGATTCTGAGAATGAAGAAACCGGCTGAGGAAGAGTAAGATCCCCAGTTTTTGCTGGAGGACAATGACAGTTGATTTAATCTTTCTGAAAGATCTGTACCCTTTTGTTTGATTCACAGCCATTGCCACATTTACAGTTATAATTAAATCTGGACATAGTCCTTCAGTGGTCATGGATATATGTATAGTGTTTAGTAATACCTTCGAGAAGTCTAGGTAAGAAAGAGAATGATCAGTAGGCTTCTTGGTTTGCATTATTCTTGCACTAAAGGGAGCCTTGAGTTTCGGTATTACAGGAACTCCTTTCCATGCCCATTCTCAATGACTGCTGCCAGGATGATTTGAGAGATTAATGCCTATTAATTAAAAACTGAATTTTAAAAATTGCAGTGCGCTCCAGAGTCTTTTGAGCAGTCATCCAGTGATAACAAAGTGATAACTGTCAATGAAATACCACCAAACAGCAGTGAACAGTTAAGACTACATCATTGTCACAGGCTTGAGGTAACTGTCAGGGGAAATAATAATAAATAATAAGTATAAATAATAATAATAATACTACTACTAATAAGTAAAGAGAATAATTTTTTTCCAGAGATGGAAAATGTGATGCTTTCTAAGGAGTCCTATTTTATTCCATTCATTGGTATCAGACCTACAATTGAAAAACAGAGACCACAACAAAGCAGGCTACAGTATTTTGAAGTATATGTGGATAGTTAGCAGGAAAGATGATATTGACTTAACATCTGGGGGATTAATAAAGAAGGTCAATTGCATGCCATCATACTGTGGAATGTTCCCTTTACAAGATAACCCAAATAAACATAGCAAAAATCTTAAATCCTAGTTTGAAACGACTCATACCTGTGTCCCAGCCATGTTACTGAGTTGGCTCATACAGAGTAGTGAGGTTGCCAAGGCTCTCTGACCTACTCCATCCTTTGATCCATGGTTTATTAGCTGTTGCAAATGACAATGTGGACAGTGATGGTTCAAGAGTATATGGCTTATGCAAAACATAACCATGTGGTGTACTTTGTTGGACAGGAGATCATGTAGGGAGTGGCTACTGCCTGATCATCAGGAGTTCATGAAACAATAGCGGTATTTAGGATGTGCTCATCTGTAGAGAAGAGGTCTTATCTGAGTAAAAATTTAACTCCTATCCCCCTCTGAGCACGAAATACCAGTCTTACAGGACCAGGCTGTTGACTGGCAGAAAAAGGAGTATAGTCTTAGCTTCATCATCAAGAATAACAAGCCACCCAGGTTTTTGTGGTCAAGGATCAGCTTTGTTTACCTCCCCTGTCCCTAGTGCAAGATCAAATTCAGGACAGGCAATAGCAAATATGATCTCCACAAGTTCTTCCAAATTTTACTTTGCAGCATTGTTTTAATGGAATGGATTCTTTTTCATTAAAAAAATCATTGAGCAAACTTGAAGGATGCTTTTTAGAGCTAAATGGTGATACATAGGGGTGGGTGTAGGCTGTACACAAGGAGAATACAAATATCTTGTTTTATGCTTGCTTTATCAGATTAAAGAGTGTAGAGGGCACGTTCCTAGTAACCGTTCCTTTGCTTGGAGCAGCTGGAGGGAGGAACATTTAAACCCCCACTACGGTGACCGACACCTAGTGTGTGGCCTTTGTGGAGCTCTGGTTTTGCTACGTGCTCTGAGTGGATGTGAGCCTGTTCTGGTCCTGCTCCAAGGTGACCAGAACCCAAGTGCTGGTTGGCACAGCAGCAAGTGTACAGTAATGTTCCCGACGGGTGGTTTGGCACGGGGCTCACCCGGACAGCTGGCTCTTGGTTAGCTTTGAGCGAGCTCACATCTGCCCAGGAGGTACCGTCGGCCACAGCAGCAGTGCAGATACCATCTCAGGGCTGTCAGAAGGAACAGTAAATGGTTACCGTGCTTAATTCACCTCAGCTGTTCTCCGGGATATCATGTAATAAATTGCTGGCACTTAACATAAGAGCATTATCCTACGTAGGTTCCTCTATCGCTCATCACCAGACTAGCTGGGCACCTTCCAGCAGTGCATTAGGCAGCGTGGCTACCATCTGCTCTGTATGACTTGCTCTGTCTCACCCGCTCCTTAGTAGCATGTTCTATGTTCCTTTCTTGGGAAGAAGTATCTGGTTTTTAAAAACACATGTAGTGTTGTGCCTTTCCTGTTCTGGCAGGTCTGGGAACGGGGAGCTGTGCCTCGCACGTGGATGGACCATGTTTGACAGTCCTCAGGCTGGAGTTTGCTCTGGGGTTGGAATGATGGTGGCTCAAGCAAAGCAGCCGGGGCTCCCTGCTTTCCTTCCAGCCTGCCCATGCTCTGCAGAAACCTGTGTGGTTCCCCCACCCCGCCTGGGCAGCAGGTAGAGCTCTGCAAATGGTTGGGGGGGGGTAGACCCAACTTTGAAAGAAGCCGGAGAGCTGAGGATGAAACGGTTGTTTTCGTTCCCCTCTCTTTGCCCTTTCTGCTGGAATAGGATGGGACTCGGTTGCTGATGATGTGGGAAGTAGGGCCGTGCAACACCAGCAACCTAATGTTTTAATGTGCTTACATGTCCCCTGACCTTTCTGAATATTGAGGAACTATGCTTTATGAGGACTTTAACATTTAACAGCTTTTATAAGAGAAGTTGAAAGAGGCTGAACTCCAGGGAGATCCCACGGGCAGGACGGGCAGGTGTGTGCCACAGCCATGACTGTGGCTGGAAATGAACTTCTCCAAATGGTGCTGACCTGGATATCAAATAAGGAAATTAGAGGTCTCTTGCCAAGAAACTGAGTGTCCTTGGCACGTAGCAAAGCAGCAAGAGAGTTTTAATTATGTAATTGAAGTGTAGCATCCCGTTATTTTCTATCATTTAGAAAGCCGGTGGTGGCTGCTGCCCGGTTCCCTCTCACCCCGTGGAGGGGTCCGTGACCCACGCTGGGCACCCTCGGGGGCAGCAGAGCGGTGGGCGGCCACTTCGCTCATATATCCTTAGTTCTGTGTGGGTTTCCCTTCTTAATCTTTGCAAGTTACAAGTAATTAAAAGTTGTTCAGTGGGACGTCAGTGTTTGGAAATTTGGGGTTGTGTTATTTTCAGTGTTGCGGTTTGTGCTGCAGTTTAGCTCCGTGTCTCTGGGGTGCTTGTCGCTCACTTTGAGATCTAGCTTGGCAAAGCTTAATGGCATTCGCTGTTTCGCTTCTTTCTCTTCTGGTCTGCTTTTCCTTTGATATGCTCTGATAAATATTTGCTGTGGGAGAGATTTCCACTGTGGTTACGTCAGTATAAATGAAGAGCAGAGTCACCGCGCTCCGTGATTCCACTCCGGGAGGTGAAATCAGAGGTGGGCTCTGCCAGGACTGGAACAGCCTCTGCTGGGAGGGAGAGCCTGTGGCCGGGGGTGGCTGGGTCGGGCTGGGCTCTGGTCTCCAGCAGTGTCAGGGTGAAGGCGGTACCTGGGGAAATGGTTAAATATGCACACTGGGAAATAAAGAACCATCAAATGGTTCACATAAAAGAATACAAAGGTCGCACAGATGGGGGTAGCAGAGTGTACACCACGAAGGAGGGGAATCTCGTTTTCCTTTCTGTGCAGTCCTTACGCTCGGTTTGCTGGGGGCATGTAGATACCCTGCAACCTTTGTGCAATTGAGTTTTGCCAGATCTGGTCACATGTGCCTTAACTTCAATTATTTTTAACATTCTGTCCTTTTGGCCTTTAAAATTCACCTAGGTTGGAGTGAGACTTGTTTGCTCGTGGCTCCTTCCTGAGTCCTTTTCCCCTGAGGACGGGACGGGTTACGATGCCACCTGCGTGGGCTTTAGCTGCAGCCCTGCACTTCTGACCCTTTAGTGCTGGGGCTTTCCTCCACCTTAAGCCGTGTAAATGCGTGGTAGCATGGAGCTTATTAAATACCGTGCTGCGTCCGGGCTGAACGGCTCTGCCTGGCCCTGGCGCTCGGCAGCATAGCAGGCTGCCTGCTTAGCGACCTGGCTGCCCAAGAGCATCGCCCCCTCACCTCTGCCTCCCCGCTGAGAATAGTGACTATTTCCAGCTTTGTCTAGGTTTGGGTGTAGCTACCACTTGCCAGCTACAGCCTGTACTAACAACTGTATTACGACAGCACCGTGAGGGCTGACTAATACGGGAGACAAAACCCTGGGCTGTTAGAGGTGCTGGGCTCGTTTCTGCAGGTAATAATGACTGTAAAAAAAATATCTGTACCAATAAATATGGACCCTATTGTTTTAACACTTGCTTTTCCTTGGCAGTTTCCAATTCTAGAATAGTTCACAAACTGCTTCTCTGTCGGGCTGGAAAAGTGCAGGATTTGCTGGTCTGTGGCAACTCTCATCCTCTGTACGTGAAACTTTTTTACTGCATGGAAGGGAGATAACAGTCAGGATTTCTCTCCTTTCCTATATCGTAGAGGATAATTTGTCGTGTTGGTTGGTTGGGATTTTTTTTTGTTTGGTTTGTTTTTTCTATTTTGATTTTTAAAAAAAAAAAAGCTGAAAAAGGTTATTGTAGCTTCATTCAGGCGTTTTACCTACCTTTTGTCTCACCTCAGGTAACCCTTCTGAGATCCTTGGGAATGAGCGCAGCTCAGCTGAGCCTCTAGTAAGATAATCACTCAGAAATGAGGACATTAGGGAAAATGAGTGGAATGTGAAACCCAGCACGTTTTCAAGTATTTTAAGCATGAAGGGATCACAATTACTGTCTAGTCTTACTTCTTAAATAAACAGGCCATAGGTCCTTCTCTCTGATTCTGCATTAAGCAAATTACTTCTGTTGAAGTCTGGTCTGTTGCTGCCACAAACAGAATGAAAATTAAGATGCTCTTTGAGAGAAAACACCTGAACCATTTTTTAAATAATTCTATTTTAACACATTTAAGAGAAAAGAAAGAGGAAGAAAAAAAAGAAGGAATGATGGTGGCAGATGCCCTGGTGGCTTCTGTGCTGCCACCACGCTGTGCTTGAAGTCTCTATGGGGCGAGGGCGGCTGCTAGAAAATAGACTTGAAATTTCAGATCTGAAGATGCATGGTGTGTATTTTCCTGGAGACAAACCTCCAGAAGTCCTGCATGCAACAGTAATATTTATACAATTCAGGTCTTCAGAGAAGCACACAGAAGCTGTGAACTGATCTGCACCACTCTTCAGTGGAGTTTATTATATTTGAACTGGTTTATCTCCAGTGAGCGTGCAGGGAGATTAAACAACTACTCTGGAACCACCAAACACATCTGAGGCAGGGCCAAGATTAGAATATTGATTTCTGGCCTCTGCAGTCCCAGGCTCTGCTCACTACATTATGTTGTTTTTACAGATAGCGTTTAGACAAGTAGATCTTGACATATCAGAAGCTCAGTAGCCTCTCAGTAAATTGAGCGGGGCTTTAGCTGTTCAATTCCTGTGATTTGTGCGTGCCTCACGCTCGGTCCTGGTGATCTCAGTAGCTCGTGTATATTTACAGTGAAACCCACTTGTATCCTGAAGCACACTGGACTCTTTGTTTTTCTCTTAGACTAGAAATAAGCCTAATTATGATACGTTTTTTTCTTGTCAGATTTAGATCTGCAGATACCTTACTTTAAAGAAATTCTGCTTCAGTCCTCTTTAAAAAACACCCCGAAACATGTTGGTGGAGATTCTCAGTCCAAACCAATGGCAGCTGGTCACTCACTCTGATTTCTTGTTTGAGTATGAAATGAGAAAAATGGGAAAAGTCCCACAGACTCGAAGTTCAACTCAAGTGCTTTTAATGAAATCACTGCATATCACCTGAGGATACTCCATTTCTGATACCTGAATGCCAAAGAAAAGGCAAGTATGTACTTGAAAGCTGAAATAAACTGAACACAGAGAATAATTCAGGTATATTTGTATTAGAAAATTCATCTCCCAGTATCTACAGTGGTGTAAGAATATTGCCATTCCTGTAACCCAGAAACTCTCCAGTCTACCTGAGCTTGCTGAGGTGTAGACCAGAACCACTTTTCCACATTTCTGAACTCCAGGTCTCTCAGCTGCAGCCAACAAAGGACCCTGCTCACCCTGGCTGAGCCTGCGTGAAGTCTGGCAGCCCTACAGGAGCTGCACTGGCGTCTCAAACACGGCCAGTTATCTAACAGCCTTCTCCACCCTTCTTTGTTACCCGATGCACGATGTCATTTGTCAGAGTGCCAATACTGGAGACATGCTGAATATGTGAATACCAAGGAAGTGGTTTCCTTAGCAATAACAGGCATGTGAAAGTCAAAACTTCCTTTCCTCCTCATGTGACCTTTTTCAAAGCAATTCAGCCCCCGGGACAATAGGAGTGAATTCCAGGCACCCACGGTGTTCCTGCGCTGCCGGGCAAGGATCTGCCAAACGGCCAACTTACCTTACCTTTTTGTTAAGGTAACATTTCATTTCTCCTTAGATGTTCCCCACGAGGGATTTGGTGCGTTTATGTGCACGGCATAGTGTTTCCTGAAAGCAAAATGACCTAACACCATAGAAACAAATATACGGAAGGTAAGTCATTTTCTTGCCATTGGGGACCAAAACTTTTTTTATGTGTAGAATCCAAAGCCCTTTCTGTTAAGAGGAAATAGGGGCATGAAAACTCTTACCAGCATGTTTTAATAGCTGGACCTCCCTCATGGCATTTTGCCCATTTCATATAAGGTGAAAATCACCCCTTATGAAAATTCCTAAGGAAATAAAAAGAGAGAGGGGGAGATGATTTACAAAGGCAGACAAGAGGAAGATGACGTTCATCTCACCCATCCCACACACAAATGCAGGATCAGTCTTCTGTTGCTGTTCTTACCCTGAATATTTGGTACAGCCTTTCCTCATCCCTAAGGAGACAGCAGCAATAGCCAGAAGTACTTACACAAAGCTGCCTGTCCAAGAATCCTGAAGTATTTTCTAAAAGCAGTCACTAAATTTAAACCTGAGCTTCCTATCGAGTTAGGGAACTATTCTCCCTGTTTTTCCAGCTGGGGAGGTGATACAGCAGGTAGTTGTGAAAAGGGCAGAGAAATGCCTGTTGGAGCTGGAAATGGTCATTTCAGCATCCTTTCTGTACCGCGGCGTGTGAGAGACAGGCTTGGATTTCAGAAACTCAGGGAAGGCTCGGGTGCTGGAGTTCTCCCCAGCTCCGGTGTTTCTGGGCTGCCCGCACACAGCCCCCGGCTCGCTGCCCTCCTGCCCACCTACAGGGCCTGCATTCAAGTCCCTGGTAATTAGTAGAGAAGGGATTCTCCAGTTCTCAGGGACCGCTGCCTATCATCTTGCTTTTTGTCACACAACTGTGGTTTGCTTGGCTTTTTTTCCCCCCCGATTTCAGCATTTTAAACTCTAGAGGACCAGAAGTTTTCAGAAATGAACTGTGCGATGTGGATAGCCAAGCCTGGAGCTGGTTCCACCAGGCAGGAGAAGAAATTTGACAGGAGCCGGTTCCTCTGCAGCTTTCTATGAATTTGGGAAAGGGATGTGGCATGGATTTGGAGTCTTAATGCCTGGAGGAAAATAGGCAAGCCGTCTGCTCCCACAGGCGCTGGCGCATCGGTGCTTTGTGCCAGTTACACCAAGGCAAAACTTACTATCTAGCCAGGCACTCACGTCCAAGAGTGTGTAAGCACCTGTGGGGAGCTGTTGCATGAGATCCCAGTCCACTCTTGGCAAAACGTCACACCAAGCCTGTTCACATTTAGTGCCAGGAGCTGTGCAAACACTGTGCAGTGTTCCTGTGGTTTCTGATGGTAGACTATTGCTTGGCTAAGAATTTCAGAGTTTGCCATGCTATAAAGCACTTTCCAAGGATCAGATGCTGCACGGAATCTCTTAACCTGGAGGAGCAGCCCTGAGAGGTGTCCTTGCTCAAGGGGGTTCCTGGCGTGCAGCCGCTGCTCTACAGGAGAGCTCCAAAGACTCTGGGGCTGTTCATTATTTCTGGGGGTGAGATGATTGACACATTTGCATATTGGCCATAGTACCAGTATTGTGGTTAGGTGGGTGCATTGCTCAACTTAGCCCTCAGCTGTTGTGTTATCTCTCTCCCTGAAAGCACCTTTGAGCCCCAGATGCTGCCATCACGAGTAGATGCCCCCACTACGACCACCATCGCTTGGGCAGAGTTACAGAAGATAAAGCTCAGGGTGGCACCCAGGGGGTGGTAAGCCCACCCTCACACAGCTCTAGCTGACACTTCAGCTCCCTCAGACACTACTGGCCTCCACCATCCAAGTGTCTTGGCCTCGGCACATGAAGCGTTTGAATGCGTCTCAAAGGCCGGGGGTCTGCAGCGAGCTGGCTGTGGGGACCAGCGCCCACAGGGGAGACAGCGCTGGGCACCCAGACTCCGGGAGGAAGCACAGACTGGTGTGAAAAACACAACAGCAGCAAAAAAAAAAAAATGTGAAAGATGAGAGAGGACTGTGCCTGGGGCTTGGAATCTCAGAGGAGCAGAGATGGCAAGGGAGACTGGCACCAAGCTGCCTGCGTCTGGCTACAGCATTAACTGCTGGCGATCTGGGAATCGTTTTCCTGTCAAGGACTAATTTGAACATACAGGCTCAGCACATTATAATTACCCAGCACAGAGCAGGCTACAAGATGTGTGTCATGCTGTGGGACAAGGCACTATTTCCAGCCATCCCACAGAAGTGTCAATAGGATGATACTCTCGACTACATGTTGCTAATTGATAGTTTTTTCATCCTCATGTCCTTTGCTCATGTTAAGACAGGCTTTATTTCTCTTTATGTGTCATTTAGCTCGATAAATCTATTTGAAAAATTACTTGACAAGTGCTTAAGAACAGATTATTTCCAAGTACGTGTTCCTTTGGAGAAAATCTGGCTAAATACCTTATGACCTGCTCCTTCATCGGAGAGAGAATACAGTCAGGCCATGCCAGATCCTCCTGCGTACTCCAGTTAGTTTTTTCCCCTAGTTCTTCCATGTTTCAGTTTTACAATTGCTCCCACGGGTCACCATAAACCAAGATATAAAGAATATTCAGCATGTTTTGAAAAATAACAAGCTGTATCCTTCACAGGAAATGTGGGTTGAGGCATACTATGCAAACTTTTTTCACGTCCTTTAATCTCACTTAACAGGGACATAGTTCAGCCACACCTGTTTCTTCAGAGCATGCGCTGATAGGATTTAATTAATAAATCAGATTCTGTGACTGCTAGAAAATGTTCAACAGCAAAGTCATTTCGACTGAGCTGCTTTTCAACATATTATCCTTCTGCTGAAAGATCCCCCAATGAATCCAGTATTTGTCTCAAGCGCTGAGGAGAGGAATGACCTGCTATAAACGGCACTGCCTGGCAGTCGGAGCTTGTCACTGGCAAGCTATTGCCACAGCAGCTCATTCCCAACCTTGCTGAATAAACCCAGGTATTAAATCATTCAGCTGATGGAAAAAATGCAGATTCCATTCAAACCCATGTATTATGATGTTTCTAGACTTCACTTTTTGAGTAGTGCATTTTAACAAGACTCTGCCTTCTAGGAGATGCTCAGGCAAGGCTACGTGCCTTAGTACAGACATCTCCCAGCTATTCCGGCACAACAGTGCTCTGAGTTTTGTGCACTTGTCAAACCCGCTGTGAAATGACTATGAAAGTAATGAAAACCAAGCAGATTGTTCTGGATCTAGAAGAGCTGCTCTGAGGGAAACCCCCAGTGAAAGAAAACCTTCAGTGACCGAAATGAGGACAGGATGCAGAGACGAGGGTGGGATGCAGAGACAGAGGTAGGATGCGAAGACGAGGGTGGGATAAGGACCTGAGGAAGCTGCATCCTTCCTCCCAGCACAAATGCACAACCTTGCCTCTTCACAGTGGATCTCTAGGCCCTTTAGTGTCTGAGAGCCACCAGGTATCTACCTCACTGACTAAATTAAAAAAAACACCTCTGCAGAAAAAACAACAGTGTGCTCCAGAACTTTTCTGATTATTAACTTGAAAACACATATTTGCCCACAAAGCATATTTTGTGCTGTGGGCAGCTGAAGGGCACACAGAAATTCAGTATCTCGCTATTGCAACTACTGAGACCTGAAAAACGGGTTCATTACCAGTTCTACGAGTATAGTGGGAGGATATGGATCTTGTGTCTTCAGTTTCACTCGTTCTTGGTGCTCGTCACTTGATCAGGCAGAACTGTTCCTGTTTCTGGTTCATTCTTCCTTTGCTCTGATCTGTCTCAGTGTTTGGAAAGAGCACCTGCCTCTCCAGCACCATTCTGTATCGGCAGATCTCCAAGAACTTTACAAAAATAAAATCAAAGGAAGGGATGAGGCAAATTCGGGGCAGCTGGCAGGGGCGGGCGGGTAGGGGAGTGCTGTGGATCAATGGGTGATGCTCAAGAGGAGCAGGAGGAAGCGCTGTCATGTGAAAAATGTTACCCAAGCTCCCTAAATCCTCTCTGGCTGCCGCCGCCACCAAAACCCAAGGAGCAGACCTGTCCTCGTGCTGCTCTACCTACAGAGAATCAGCTACTGCTACAAGCAAACACACGCTGCTTCAAGTAGCTGTGGTTTCTACGGGGAACCTAAAGGTTTCAGCCCTGATGTGCCAAAGTCATACAAGTATCACTATGATGCTTTTGGATTTTTCTCCTCTAATTTTTAAAGAAAATTACTTGTAAAAGCTACGCTAAAAGAAAGCCATAAAATCAAGCATGCACGTATTATGAAATGTAGGAATTACAGTTACAGTCTTTAATCCAATGCTTTTTTGTCCCTGCATGATACAATCTTTAATTATATTCCATCAGCTAAACTGTAAGAAAAATGCTACTACTTATTTTCACCGGTAATTTACTATAGAAAATAATACGCTAAACATGAATGATTTGTTCAGTGATTTAATATTACCAAGGCAATGACGTGATAAAATATTGTGGTGTTACTTGTTCACTCTTCAGACTGTACTTACTGTACAAATGTTTTAGTGAACAGCACAGAAAACCTGGAGCTTGAAAGTCTCTTTTGGCAAAAAATCCCACTTGTACTCAATGTGAAAAGTTATCTCAGAAAAAAGCAGAGGATGAGGACTAATTACTTTGCTTTCTCGTCCCAGACAGTCAGCCAGAGTAAGAGAAGCTTTACCAACCTCATGGTAAGTGTGAAGTGAGCAGCTTGTATTGCAAAACTGAATTGTTAGTTCGTGCTGTTAGATGGCACCTCCCCAACGTACACAGGGCCCTGATCCCTAAAAGCTCATGCTCAGTGCATCTGTTAGTTACACACATTTACGACCACAAGACTGCCCAAAAATAAGTACATCCCAGTTCTTGCAATACAGTATTTCATGTTCTCCCCTCTTTTGTTCCTGTATTCACCTCTACCCCAAATTTTAATTTGCTATGAAATTATATGTTTAATATTTTCTGGTCTATTCCTGGTAGAAGGTGCAAAGAGCTACAGACATTTACTGTTCTCTTACAATATTACAAATATAACTTGTTTTAAATGTAAATAAATATGTAAGATCTTGTATCGGGCAAACTGCTGTCTGTGTCTTCAAAGACATTTATTAGAAATATTTCTAGTCATAACTGAATTGCTTGCCTCTGAACACTAGATTTTTTTGCTTTTTACTAATATCAAGTGGCACTAACTAAATTGTCCTATTGCCTTTAGCAAGACAACTTAAGGAGAAAATTCCTCTGATACCAGAATGGCAAAACTAAGCCCTTCGTTCTTTAAACAATGATTCAAAGTCACATTGCCCTTATTGTTGGCCTTCAGCACCAAATATTTTCCTCATGCCTGGCTTCATTTTGACTTCATGGCTAAGATTTCAGCTGATGATGCTATCAAGCAATAGCGGAATGCAGTTCAAAACAACTACTGGAAAAATCCCTACCCTCTTCCAAAGCTGCCAGGTTAGGACAAAAAAAGAGCTGTAATACCTGCTGTGAAGCAGACACAAGCAGCGAAGCCATCAGGCCTGTATCTGTACATAGATTTACTCACTACTCATTTAAGGTTTGGTCGTTTCAAGTATAAGTTGCAAATTATTTGATAACATGGCCTGAAAACAGACAGAGCTTTTGCATCTGTGATTCTATGATCTTTTGGCTTTTTAAAAATTTTTTTCAGTCACAGCATTACTCTGGAATGAACTGTTGCACTGTCCAATGAAGCTCACCAGAGACAGCAAACATGCCGTCATGGTCAGTACATCATATCTAGCCATTTTGTTAGGGAACTCAGGTCTTTGTTGATCGCATATATTTTGTTTACTGTGCTGTACAGAGTTAAACCATGGTATTAATAATTATGGAGAGAAAAGAGGGTAACTGGTAATCCTGGGGATATTATGGGCATCCCTGTGAGGCACTAAATTAAACTATATCAGTCAATAGGAATGTTTTGCTATAGTTGAGATGTGAAGTCTAAAAGTCATACAATCACAGAATGGTTTGGGTTGGAAGGGACCATAAAGCCCCCCCAGTACACCCCCCTGCCATGGGCAGGGACACCTCCACCAGACCAGGTTACTCCAAGCCCCCTTCAACCTGGCTTTGAACCCCTCCAGGGATGGGGCAGCCACAGCTTCTCTGGGCAACCTGGGCCAGGTTCTCACCACCCTCCCAGCAAAGTTCTTCCCCAGATCTCACCTAAATCTCCCCTCTTTCAGTTTAAAACTGTTCCCCCTTGTCCTATCAGTCACTTTTGATTAAATTGTAAAATAGTATTTTCTAAGCTGAGTTAACTTTACTTTGAAGTCCAGAGCAGCAAAAATGTAAGACCATGTTCCTGTTACTCTGATCATCTTTTCTGAAGGTTGAACACCACATTCCGCTCCCCAGCTGTAACTCCCTGTGTGCACGGTGAAGCACCGAATCAGGTATCTGCTGCTGTCCTTTCTACCAGCCAGGTCACTTTAAAGAGCTGTTTGCTGTACTTTCAAAGAAACCCAGCGCTGTGTCCCAGTGCTGAAGCCAATATTGGGAGGCAAATCTAACCCCTCTTGACAAAATGTTGTATGTTCACACTACACCTCCTGCAGATGAGAAACAATCATTTAAATGAAGAAGAAAACAAATTTTGGATCAAGGTATTTTTCTGAGTTATACTTCCAATCAGAAATGAAGCGGCAGAACTGCCTAATCCTTGTCTTGTGCTAGATGTTATAAACCCAAGAGCTGCACTGAAAGTTGGACTACGCAGACAATCATTTTGTACCACTGAAATGCGGTGTTTGGAGGAGTGCCTAACCTTGTAGCTTTTTTAGGACAAACATTTTTGGAGTAAGAAAAATGGTGTAATATTAATTTCACCCAAAAAGCTCGAACTGTGTAGGCCATGCTACTCAGAAATGGAACATCAGCCAGAACACGTTGCTTGTTTGTGGCTGAAAACAGCCAGAGAAGAGGCAGCAACAAGCAGTCACAGCTGTAAGGGAAGGGCAGAAAATGCCACCCTGAGAGAAACTGGAGGACTCTTTCTTTCTGGAAGAAAAAAAGACTGGAGGAAAGCTAGGAGTACTGAGCAGATACTGAAGAAGGTATGTTCTTCTACAGGGAAGCAGAACTTTGTCAGGGCCACTGTCAACTCTACCCTTGACTTGGTTTTCTGGTGGAAATAATCTGTGAGGTCATGAGTATTGGCTCAAAAGGGTTTTGAGCCACATTTCTTGAGTTTGGATCAGAAGAGGCAAGAATATATCACTGGGTTTGCCCTTAATGTTGCAGTGCATTTGTCCTTCATTACAAACTAAAATAAAATGACTGTGCTTTTTCTTTCTCCTAGCCTCCTACACAGCAGCTCTGCTGCGAATCAGATGCCATGTAGGGTAGGTACCTCTTATTTCCAAATGTCTTGTTTAATCTCCGCCTTCCCTTCTGTTCAGCTTTTCTCACGGTACAATAAACCCCAGGCTTTGTCCACTAGTCTGTGCATACATTAGGTCCACAACCTTGTTTGTAGTTCTGATGACCTCTGGGGAGAATATATCAACACTTTTTCATCTCACTAGAGCAATGAAAGTCAGTAAAACACAGTTGTTTTGTCTCTGAGCAACAGATTTGATGAGGAAGTTATCTTAGTAATTAAAAAAAACCACCCCTCCCTCGCCCCCAAGGACTCTGAATGGCTTCTCTATTAATCACTACAAGGACACGATTGACTTACTGCATTTGTGAGAAACATACCCACAACAAAGTAGAGACAATTTTTTTCTAACTCAAAGAGCATTTAATTTGGCAGAGTCTAATAGCTTTCCCTCACAGACATTACAGTAATAAACTGTGACTGAAAAAAGTTAGTAAATATAAGCCCACATATCTTAAATATGATTGAACTTTATGTGTTTACCAAGCTATTTTAAGTGTAAAACAGTAATGTTCAGCTCTTCAAGCGTCGGCAAGATTGGGCTAACCCAGCCCAATCGATCTATCTGGGTGTTAAAGCCTGCTGAGAGTTCAACAGATGTCAGCCGAGTGGCAGTGCCCATGCCTGCTCTTGGCCCACAGCAAAGGGAGATGCAATGCTGACACAAACCTCTTCCTCTGTGAAGGGAGCTCAGGAAATGTTTTTCTCACATTTGAAACAGTTTATGAGCAGGAATATGGCCAATTACCACAGCTCAATCAGTGGCAGCCTACAAAGGCACTGCAAATCACCTATGTATCTGCTGTGAGCAACGAACATCTGACTTTACCCACATATTGGGAAGCTGGACATAGCTTTTGCAGGAGGGATTTATGGAATATGGATCTGAACGACTCCAAAATGTTTGCTCTGCTTTGCTGCTGAGATTTGGCTGAATCCTTAGATGACTATTCCATGTATAAATACTGGATGTCATTGTTCCTGCAGCATCTCTTAACATTTTGTCCACCTTGAGCTGGGGGTTGTTGGGGGCAGGACTGTCCTTGGCGAGACATTGTACCACAATGGCCTGCCCGGGCTCTGTCCCTGGACTTGTGCCTGAGTGTGACAGAAATACAAGCCTTACAGACAATAATAATGCCTGAACTTCTGGGCTAAAACCCCCAGACACCAGAAAGGTACCAGTAGGTCAGATCTTAATTGAGAAAGATCAAAAATGCAGCAAAAAATCTAAGGCAAGGCTATATTTCGAGATACACAGGAGGGGAAGCTGCTATCAATGTGCTTATGCACATTGCAAAAAGGCTAAGAAAGAACCTCCATGCCGCGTATGGGAGAAAAATCCAAGTTAAACCAAATCTATTTTTGTTAATTGTAATATTGATGACTCTTCCATGGCCACAAGACGCAGTGTAGGCACGTGAGCTGGAATTAGCCTCTATTATTCTTATACCTAGGGCATGGGACTCCTACTATGGCAATCCTCATCAAAGGGTCACAGATGTTCTTCCCAGGCAGGGGGAAGCCCAGGTAAGCTAGGCACCAGCGTGCCCTTACTGCCAGTGCTCAAACTCAACAGCAAGCAGCTGCAGACTACTTGTCTGCCACCATTAGTCACCAAGGACTGAAAGCAAATGGATAAGGAAAACGTAATGAAACAGGTGGAAGTGGAAAGTGGGATAAAACGCAAGAGAGCTTCGCCAAAGGTAAATCTTGCGTGGCAAAACCAGTACCCTCTGTGAGAAGTCAAGTTCCTGAATAAGGAAGGCAGGAGATGCAGCATGACGACACCTCAGTCAGTGTTTGGTACACAGTGATTTCACAGAAAGCTGTGACGTGGTTTGGAGAGGCGCTGCAGGGTGAGTAAGAAGCTGGCTCAAGGGAGATGCCACAGAGGGAACGCTCCCTCATGGAAGGAAGCTCCAGAAGGATCAGGCATTACACTGAGGCTTAACAGGTTCATCCACAAGCTTGGCACTAAATTATGGGGCGCACTGGTGAAATTTCCTGATGCTGGGGCTGGGAGGGACAGCCAGGAGATAAAAGGATCGGGATAGCCTAAAAACAGATTCACCTTATCTTGAGAACTGGAATATGAAGCATACATATATATATGGGGGTTTTATGTATGTATGTATATATAAAACATGACGGTAGTTCAAGCAACAAGCAAGGTTATGTATTTTGAGATTAAAGAATAAATACACGCAGTTTTGGAGTGTATAACTGTGACTTATAGGGTAGGATTGAGCAACATATACTTGGGGGTCACCCAGTGAGCACTATCAGTAATTGGAAGGACAATGAGACACCAAGACGATGGCTTTCATCTCAGAATTATTACTGTTTCTTTTACTCACTCCTCTGGATGTATATGGGACTCTGTGCTCCTTACACTCCAAAGCTGATGGAATGACTGATCGGAGGTGGCTTTTGCCTCCACCAGAGACAAGCCAGGGAGGAGGCTCCCCAGCTCGTCAGGCCGCTCTGCTCCCCGCCAGCTTCTCCTCCCTCTGGACCCCGGCCGGGATGCCCTTCTGCTTTTTCGCAAGCCCTTTTTGCCTTCTTCCCCTCTCACCTCACCAACTAGTACCTGGAGAGGCGGGCGGGGCAGGGCCGCGGTGCGCAGGCCCCAGCAGGCCCCGCGGGCCCGGGCGCCCACCGGCGGGCCGCTTCTGAGGGGACGCAGGCCAAGACGCGGCGCGGGCCAGCGGGGCCTGGCAGGGACGCTCCTTCCCGCTCCGCCCGCCGCAGCTCCGCAGGCAGCGCCGGAGCCTCGAGCCG
>JAOXNO010000024.1:89227673-89239311 GCA_028565335.1 Limnodromus scolopaceus
CTTATAATATCACGCAATTCCCTCGCACTCGCTTTTCTGTGGGGAAGGAAGCCATCCCAGACGTTGTAGTGAAACAGGTTTGGTTGTGTTTTGGTGCCGGTTGCTGTCTGCAGTCACTGTGCTGGTCGGCGAACTCACCTGCGGGGTGGTGTCTTTGTGCCGCGGACGCGGCAGGATCGCTCTGGTCTCCGGGAGAACAAAACATGCAGCAGTGGAAGCAAGTTGCTCTTTTCATACGTCTTTATTTTAATTCTTGCTGGATGTAAAATAGGCAACACGATTCTAGAGATGTAATGCTTGAACAGAAAACGCGCCTGGCTGTTTGCAAATGTTCCCTGGAAGTTGTACTTTATTTCATGTGTAAGTAGTTATGAAAACAGTCCCCTGTCCATCTGCAGGCAGCGACACAGCAGCAGAAGTTGTAGTGATCTTGCCTAACCTGCTCAGAGGCCTCTGCATGTTAATAATATAAAGTAAACAGCTGAGGAATGTGTATTGCTGTTGACAGTGAGCGACTGTAAACATCCTCGACTGGAAGCTGTGAAGCAGCAGATGGGGCTTTCAGTCGGATGTTTGCAGCTGCCAACTGCCACAGACGTCAAGAAATGTTTGACACCTAAAGCATAGCTGTCTGTTTAAAACTTCCATTCGGTTTATCAGACATATGAATTTAGGCCAAACTTTTCTATGTACTGCTTAATCTTTCTTGTGGTGTCTGTGCCTGAATATCTAGGAGTCATCCAGTCTCTGGTAGGAAAAAAAGCAAAAATCGAATCAATTAGGTTATATTTTTAACTACAGACTCAATTCTAAGGTTTTAGAGGTGAACCTGTGTAGCTTGCTTGGCTGTGAAGGTTGCTTGGCTTCATTTCTAAACTCTGCTGAAGTTTTTACAAGATTATTATGCATGTTTAGCATCTCTGCGAAGGTTCATTTAGAGTTCGAAATCCTAAGCATTGTAGGAAGCAATCACTTACAGGAGTTCTGGAAACTAGAAATGCACCAATTATAGCAACCATGGAAAAAAATTATTTTATAATTTTTCCTGGAAGAGGCCCAACCCCGCAAAACGCTGGGGAGGTCAGGGAGGTTTCATGCGACTGGGTTCACCTCTGACGTACCACAGCATCTCAGCTGTTCGAGGCTCAGCCATCCTCCCCCTTCGCCCTTCCCTTTCATTCGCCCTCCCTCCTCCCTTCCAAAAAAAGAGGAGGAAACTGCTGAAAGCTGATTCATACTTTTCTAGAAGTCAGTTGAGACAATTTCAAGACTCCCGTCCTGCCAACTAGTTTTATGTGTGGGTGGACTCCTGTGCTTAAGTATGACCCCAGGACATAGAGAACCATTTATGTGATTTGGACGATACTTAATGATTGCTGTCATACCAGAAAAAGAGCAGCTAGGCTGTAGCACAGAACTGGTTGACGTTGATAGGGAAAGCACTAGTGTGTTCGCTCTTGAGAGAAGATATACATTTTGTTGGTATGCATGTTAAATATCTACACCTTGGGTAAAGATAGTTATGTTTTTAACTTGTTTTTTCTTGTCATCAGTGTCCTTGTTTTTCAAATACGTATGCATGTTCATATAAAAGTATGACAGGACGTAAGCTAAACATTAATCTGTCCCTTTGCATTTCCCTTTAGATACCGATGGCCTAAGATTCTCTGGAGTTTTTAACTTTTTTTTTTAAAGGAGCTAATGTCCTGGTCAGAGACTTTATAAAGTATTATTGATATGTAGGTAGCTAAAGTGGTATCTGCAATGTTAAGAAAGCATGCTCTATATTTGGGGAAACTTCACTAATCCATGCTTTGAAACCAGCTTTCAGTGCAGGTTTGTACACTTGCCACAGATTCAGGTTATATTGTATTTCAGTTGTGCTTGAAGCCTCCTGTTGGGATTAGCACTGCAGATCATCTTGCATGCTTCTCTGTCTGTAGTATGCTATGAACTCTCCCAACAAGGGATTACAGTCTAATTCAAGACCAGTGGAATCCAGATGACATGGACAGGGGACAGACAGGAAGAGTGAGAGGAAAAGCAGGGGGACAGAGGGGTGGGCTTAGGAGTAACTGTCTGTGTGTGTAGGTAGCTTTGAGTTTGCTTAATTAAAATGGACGAAGACAGAAGAGGTATCTTCTTAGCCAGTTATTTTCTGGCTGTATCTTAAAAGGTGATGGTTTGGTTGGATGGTACCTGGATTTGAAGTTAGGACAGACACTGATGAAGCTGTGTGTTTAAGTTGATTTTTTTTTTTTTTTGTAAGTACGGCAGAGGGAGCAGGTGAAATGGGCAGAGATTTCCAAAAACCATTTCTTGCAAATCTAAGAAACTCCAAAAAGCTTGTAGTGAACTCGGAGGAAGGAAAGTCAATATGAACACAAGATTTGATTTACAAGTACTGCAAACTTAGCAACACAGTGAGTTCAGAACCAAGGCACATGTCAGAGGTAGGGTTTACTTTCATTGTAGAAGTAGCTAAATTTTCTGTGAGTATCTACAGCAAAAGAGAAATGGAAGTTACTGACAACAGCCAGATTATATTTGTGTGTGAGAGACAGGTGTTACTGTTGACAAAGCAGGACAGTAGTTAAGAGATGTGTTGAACAAATACCAAGTTTTTAGGTGAGTGCTTTTTTAGCCTTTCTGGGCTTAAAATTGGCTTTATTGACAACCCCGGAGAATTTCCTAAGTGACCTTGTAATGAAGTTCATGGAAGTTGGACATGCTTGAGAAACACTATCTAGGCAGAGGATTCCTGACATAGTCTCATCATCTGGAAAGCTTCGCTATATGTTTGAAAAGGATTGAGCAATAGGAGAGAACTTGCATAGGCAGAGTATTTAATATCAAAAGCATTAAGTACCTCCTGTGAAGATTTACATATTGATAATATTTGTGCTTTGGCAGGAAATTCTTTCAATACCCATTCTATTACTCTTCTTCCTGAATTACGTACTGTCTCAAAGTTCAGCATGTTTCCTCTTGGAAAATGCAGTAGTACATTGGAACTGTTTGCTTCAGACTCTAATCTTACTACATGCACATGAAGAGTTTTCTTCCAGAAACACAGCTTCAGACATGTAACCCGCTCTTCTGCCAGACACCTCTTCAAACCTGCTAGGGATAAACGTCAGGAGGACGTTAGAGCAGTGGTCCTTCATTCCCATGTGCGGTGGAAGCTGGCTGCTAGCTTTGTGTTACCCTGAACACTGGTGAACGTTGCTGTAGGTGGTACTTGTCGAGGTCACTGTCTCGCTTGGAAGGATCTTGCTTTCAGGCCCCGGCTTCCAGATTTGGGTAGGTCAAGTCAAGCCCTCTTCACCCCTCTACAGAATTAACGGATGTATTCTTAAAAAAGCTGCTTCCCTGCTTCCCTCCCCTTCTCTGTTTGAAAGGGAAGAGCCTTTCTTGTCTGAGGGGTCCTGGTTGTTTGACTCTGCAGAAATTCTATCTGCCAGCCAGGAAGAGGGGAAGGAAAAGGGGAAAAATCAACCAGCGCTAGTTACGCGTGCATGTTGTTTATGGAAATCATCTTTTAAATGGCAGGGCAGCTGTTGGAAAAGGCACAATCCATCTGCCTACATACGCACTTGTTATGAAGAGAGTACAGTTGATGATGTGAATGGAAAGCTTTCGGTACTGAGCTGCTGTTCCTACTCAAGCCACACTCAAAACCATAAATTGTTCAGATACGTGCTTTAACTCTTTGCTTGAAAAGTGACAGAGTTAATAGCCATGTTTCCTGGGGAGTTTTCTTTCTTAGTGTTATGTGAAATAGGCATTACACAATATGCTTGTTTTGTGCAAAAACATGGTAAAAGAAGATGAACTATTTCTGTAGCTCTACAACAAATCTGAATTGGGAACGATGACTCTCTTGAGCTTGGCATATAACTTTTTTTTCCCTTTAAGCCGTAATTTATGGACCAAGATGTATGAAATAATTCCTTTTTTTTTTGGTACTGATATATACAGGCTGTTCTGTTTTTTTCCTGAAGCTTCAAACAGTTATTATGAAACAAATAAACGAACAAAGGATATGAGAAGGAAGCCACGTGCCTTGCAGTGACATAGTGTTTTTCCAGATGATGGCTTGAGGCATCTTTTTAGCTGTGGATGTAAACGTAGCTTCTTTTATTTAACAATACTTCTCTTGATTTAATACTGATAGCCAGCATTTTGCTCTGATTCAGCCTTCCTGTCATTGGCACTTGAATTTTCTTTTGTGAGTAAATTGGAGGTATTTTCAGTAACTTTCTCTCTTGTGTTGCTGAAGGTTTTTTTTCTTCCCCCTTCCCCTGCATGCCCTTTGATTAAATGCATACCTCCTTTGATAATTCAGAGTATAGAAAATTAACTCCAGAGCTTCTGCCTATAGCAAGGCAAGAATGTCAGTGGATGAGAGGGATACTGCTCAGAGGGGTTTTTTGCGCTGTCTTCTGGGCATCCAGGTGTATTTCAGTCAATAGTTGGTCTTTCAGCGGCTGCCTGAAGGAGTTCTGAGTGTTTCCGTCCTCTTCATTGCACTTCTTTTTAAATTTTTTTTATATTGTTACCTTGTGTAAGGGCAGAGGATTTGCTTGTAGCACTCAAGGATGCTGTGCAGAGATCTCGTCTCTTTGCTTTCACCAGATCACTCATCTCTTTGCCCACCTCCCCTGACTCACCTTTATTCATTAGATGCAACTTAAACTTCTTGCTTTTGTCTTTAAGGCCATCACAGCTTATACATGTATTAACTCCCACATCCAGTTGTCCTTTAATGCCATTCTCCATTACTGGCTTGAACTGTTTCTATCTTCTTCAAACTTTTCAAACTTTTTTGCTCAATTTCAGAAATAAACAGCTAATCAGTCAATAACCTTTTGAACTACTTTGTTGTAGTAAAAGCTTTGGAAAGAGGCTGTGCACTTTTCTGAAGGCCATAGGCTGTTAGGAGATCTTCTTACAATAATGTTTATAGTACTTTTTTTTTTTCCCTTGCCCTCATCACCTTCTGTATACTTTGAGAGTAGTATTAATATTTTCTTATTGCAGTGTTGATTTTGCAGGGTTGATAGCTGCATTTCTGATGTGTGTTGCCATTTCTGGGGAAACTGACTGCTTTATACTGTGCAGAAAGGTGAAAAAGTTTATTTCCTTCAGAAAGATTTTCACCATTCCGCACAGAAACATGTATATCTTTTATATATCTTTTTATATACACTTGAAACTAATTGTATTAAGAAATTCTACAATACAAAGCTGATATACTCTGCCCTGTATTTTTTGTGTGTGTGTACATATGTATACATACGCACAAACATATATCAGCAAAGCCAGAGATAATATGCAATGAAGAAGGGGAGAGGTAAAGGAGGCTGTGCAAATGGTTCAGTTTTTCCACCCGTTGCCGAGCTGTGTGCACTGAGCAGAGTAAACCAGCCTTCTCTTCTAGAATTTCTTAATACGATTACCTTCCAGCACTCTAGCTGTGTTTTATTTACAACATTATTCCATGGAATGTATGCTCATCTGAAGCTCTTGCTCTAAAATGACTGGTTTTTAAAAAAAAAAAAAAAAAAAAGGCAACTGAATATTTAGTTCATTTACATTGAGAACAAATGCTGCTGTTCCTTTAGAGCAAGGATCTTATTAGTGTGTCAGCAATTTAGCGTATGGAGGCTAACCATGGAGTTCCTCAGTCTCAAGTGTTGAAAGCTATGTAACCTTACAGCCTTCCTGCCTATCTGATGCAATTCTGGGATTCATAGCAGTGATTAATTCTATAGCTATAAATGCTCATCATCAACATCCTGAAATGTTTTCAAAACATATGGAGGGGTTTTTAACAGCTTAAACTAAACAGTGCTGAAATAACAGAAAGCCCACGTGAGACAGGTTTACAACAGTACTCCTTGAAACAATACCTGCTATGAGGGTTTTTGGTCTTCCCCACTGGGGGAGAGCATCTGTTGTTCGTTTCAGGGGCCACTCTGGCCCAAACCATGATGTGTATGAATAGTGATGTCCTTCAAGCGGTAATTGGAGCTTCTAAGTAATGCATGAAAAGCAGTGAAGAGAAGGAAGCTATCATAGGTCCTAGACGTATAGTGCAAGACTCAACTAGAAGCAGCAGGGAAAAGGGTATAAAGCAACAGCAAGGGTGTAAAACGACTCTGCAGAACTTGTGAGATGAGGGCCAAGGCTGGGATGCTGCAGATGTACAGCTCTTTGACCAAAGGTGGCCCCGGAAATGGTACAGAAGCCATTTGGTAGCTCACATAAATATAGGTATCTCCAAATCAGTTAAGTACATCAAAAATGGCACTTTGAGCAATTAAGCTTCTTTACAGAGGAAAAATAGCGATTACATTCTGAAAGCAAATACAGTGGTGTCTTAATGTGGAAAACCACTAGAGCTTGTCTTCATAGGAGAGATGCTTCATCCCTGTGATCGTTTTTGTGGCCCTCCTCTGGAACCACTCCAACAGGACCATGTCCTTCCTGTGCTGAGGGCTCCAAAGCTGGATGCAGTGCTCCTGGTGGGGTCTCACCAGAATGGAGTAGAGGGGGAGAACCACCTCCCTCGACCTCGCTGCTTTTGATGCAGCCCAGGATATGGTTGGCTTTCTGGGCTTTGAGTGCACATTGCTGGCTCGTGTCCAGCTTTTCATCCACCAACACCCCCAAGTCCTTCTCCACGGGGCTGCTCTTGATCCCTTAATCCCCAGCCTGTATTGATACTGGGGGTTGCCCTGACCCAGATGCAGGACCCTGCACTTGCCCTTGTTGAACCTCATGAGGTTCACACGGGCCCACTTCTCGACCATGTCGAGGTCCTTCTGGATGGCATCCTATCCCTCAGGTGTGTCACCTGCACCACCCAGCTTGGTGTCATCTGCAAACTTGCTGAGGGTGCCCTTGATCCCACTGTCGATGTCATTGATGAAGATAGTAAAACAGTACTGGTCCCAATATAGATTCTTGAGCCTTGGGAGACTTGTCAGCGGTCTCCATCTGGATATTGAGCTGTTGACCACTACCCTCTGGAAGCTGTCATCCAGACGATTCTTCGTCCACTGAACAGTCCACCCATCAAATCCATCTCTCTCCAATTTAGAGAGAAGGATGTTGTGGAGGATCTTGCTGGAGCAGGACTGTTTTAGGGCTTACCTTAATGAAGAAGGTGTTGCCCTTTTATAAGACAATTTATATGATTTATTTTAAATATGTATTGAGGAATGGTATGACTGGTCCCCAGTTGCCGTGCGTATTTCTTTCCTTTATCTTCAAAGTCAGTCTAGGATAACTAGTTCAGGTGTGGGTATCTTGGCTTATAGAAGTCTGCATGTGGTCAGATGAATACCATCTTTTGCTCTCAAAGGAGGAAATTCAAAAGGTGGAAAGCTTTTGAACAAAATAAGGTGAAAGATGAAATATTAACAGAAAAAGTCTTTTGAATGGCTTTGGAATGGCTTACAAAAATCTTACTATTTGTGGAAGAGTCCACAATCAAGTGAGATAGTCAAAGACAAAATGACTGCAAATAGAGGTGGAAACAGCTATTAAATATACTCTTTCCCTTCCTCCTGCCACCAGAAATCCCTAAATAGATGTCTGTCAGCTTTTATTCCATGAATATAAATTAGCAGATAATGAAGCAATGTATAAAATTAGTAAGAAAATGACATAGGTGGAGGGAGGACAGCTGGACAGTTGGAGAAAGGAAGACTTCATTAGAAACAAAGGTAACTTTAATGTTGGTGCTCTGTGACCAGGTAGAAGTCCTAGAGCAGTGCTTAAAGACAGAAATACTTGATGCGTTTGTCAGGCATATGGTTAAAAAGCTAGATTTTTAGTCAGATACAAGCGTTGATGGCATTCTTTTCACTTTAGCAAGCCAGGAGGATGTTTAACAACAGCTATTAAAATATGACATAACTTACAAGATGCCAGTAATTTGTATCAAGGAGTCGGAGAGGAGTTACATGAGAAACTCTGTGGACTGCTATTCTAAAGGTACTCCAGATTACGGCTGGAAACTAATTTTTGTTGGGTCTTAACTGGGTGAGTAGAGTGTATAACTGCTTATAGGCTGTCAGCTTGACGTGATTTTGGACAGAAGTGCTGAAAAAGGACTTGGACCAAAGTAGTAAGTGGAGTAAATCATACTGGGAAATGCAACTCATCTACCATGTCATCTTTTTCTTTTATTTTATAGTCAGACAGATTAGTAGCCTCATACAAAAGGCTAGTCTTTATGATGTGTTTCGGGATATTTGATTTGGCAACCCAAACATCCTGATGGGGAAAAAAAAATAATTAACATAATAAAAAGCCTGGATGCTATGTATCAGAAGGATTTAAAATTGTTGAGCAGATTTAAAACTGTAATTATCAATGGAGAATTATCATTGAGTTGTACGTTTCCCTGGGGTGGAGAGATGTAGGCCTTGATTCTTTATCTTCACATGGGGTTTTGTTGTTATTGTTTGTTCATCTAGAAGAAACCAGAGGTATTCCTGGTCACTTTACAAGTTAATTAAATACTAGAAATGTGCAGTGAAGATGGGAACAGGTCATATAGCAGCCTACTTGTGCCTCTTAGGAAGCAAGTTGGCACTGTTCTTCTTGAATGTAACCAAAATATATATATGCACATTTAGAAATCAGAAGATTAGCCTATGCTTATACTTGATCCTTCTTTTTTTTTGAAAAATTCATTGTAGGTGCCTACTGGATGATGGCTTGAAGGAGTTTTAAGAAAAAGTGCTTTTAAAAGGCAAAAGAAAGAATGACACGAAATGCTATGCCTCCAGGATGAATTTAGGTTATAACAGTGAGATAAGTGAATGAGTGAACAGCGAGATGAGAGAGTGAAAATTCACACTGTGTAAGCCTGGGTGATATTCTGTACTTTCCTCTGGCAGTATGTGCTTTGAGGGTAGTTGGACTGTGGCTATGACCTGGTACGTAGGCAAGGCAAGGTTTCTGACCTATTCCAAGATAGTAGGCAGTGTTAGCAGATAGGGGAATAGAGGGAGACTTGAAGAAGGAATGTCTTACTCAGAGGGGAAAAAAAAAAAAGAGAGAAAAAAAAAAAAAAAGAGCAAAGGCAAGCTGGTAAAGCTGAAAATGTGGAGTGGACAGCCATGGGCGAAACAGTGCCAAACCCTTGTAAACAAGCACTGCAGATAATGCCTTTGAAATACTCGGATTTTTTTTCACTCCGGGTTTTGAGTTGAGCAGTCGAGCGTGGCTCTGTCAAGCAAAATATGTCACCAGTGTACCTCCCAGCACCTGATCAAAGGCATTCCTGCCTGCCCCAGTGACAGCACTGGCCAGCCCCTGGGGAGCCAGGGTGGGAACAACGCGTGGGAGGGATCAGCCTTTAACTAAGGGTGGCTTAAAGGGCTGTAACTTTTTTTTTTTTGAGAGAGAGAGACTGAATGCTTAATGTCTTCTGAAAAATCAGTTTTTTAGGAGTTACCTCCGTGCAGTCAGCAAAGAATGCCATTTTTGTCATAAAGTGTAGTTGTGCTCTTTTGACTCAAAGAGGATCCTCAAGGCCCTCTTACGGCTTGTGTTAGATGGCAAAGGAGTAGAAGGTGGCTATATAAAAATAGCAGGTTACAAGTGTTGTTTGAGAGTTCAGAGAGTTGTCTGATATCAGACCTGAAGTAGCTGAGCTATGGATCACTTCTAACACTTCAGGGTACAACACCGCTACAAGCTGAGGTTAATAGATCAAATTCCTAAGTCAGTCTGTCTATGATTCATCTCTTAAGTTTTGTTCCAGGTCTTCAAAGTGAGCCAAATTCTCTACAGCAACAAATGTTTCTACTTCTCCCAGCCTACTGAACATGTAAATAAGTCCAGCAAAATCCAAATGCAATTTGGCAAGCCAGGACACTGCTGGAAATACTTGCCAGAATTGCCTTGGCAAAAGTTTTCATGTGTTTTCAGTAGATTTGGAGTCAAATCAGACAAGATCTCAGCTCTCTCTCCATGGGAACCTTGTGATTCTCTTAAATATCCCTACTCCCGGGTGCACTGTGTGTAATGAGCATAGCTGTAGAAGCACTGGGTGCAGGGTGGTTTCCTTGCACACTGTCCCTTGTCTCTGAGCTGTGAGAACTGGGTTATAGCTACATTAGCAGAATCATTCAGATGCTGGTTAAATAAATGGGACAGGAGAGCCACGTGTGCTTGTAAATGTTACAGTGATGGGACAATACTTTCTCCAGTGTTTGAAGGTTAGTAGCTGTTCTGCCCAAGTCTGGCTTTGAAGGTCTGATTAATGATCTGTTCTTGGAAACAAATGCCAGAAGATAAAAGAACCAAAGAATAATGGAAAGAAGTCTATGCTAATACCCTCCAGTTAATTTTTTCTTTTTCCTTCAGATTTTCCGTGGTGCTGGTAGTAACACAAATGCGGATTAGATGCTACTGTTTCAGTTTAGACTGTTTGCTAGCAGTAGAGAGTACTGCTAGTACTAGAGACATTAGTTAGGCTTTCTGCGTATATGTGACGATATGGAAAACACTATTTTTACACTTTGTTCAAACAGTAAGCGGGTAAAGAAAGAGAAATGGATGATGGCAAACAATAGCAATGGGGGATGAATAAGTTGCAGCCTAAAGAGAGCAGGAAAGCTGCCAAGGAATTTGAAAGCTGTCACAGGTCTTGTTTCCTCTGCTATTTTTTTTTTATTTTTTTTTTTTAAATTTTGTATTCCTGACCTGACAGTAGAATATTCAGGCTGTATCAAGATGCTGGTGTGGCCGGTAATGATGCTTAAGATGGATGTTCAAAGTAATTTAGATCCCAAAAATTAGACAGCATCTCCCTCTGGAGGTCTTTAAAGGCATCTCTGTCTGTACAGGGATCTTTGTACTTATTTTAGGAAGACTTCATCTTTAAGTTCCTAAACCTTGTTGTTATCCTGGGTGCTCTAGTCACTGGTACCCCTGCGTGTTCAGTAAATACACAATATATGGCAGAACCAGACTGTTGACTGGGTGAATGGGAGAACTAGCCTGTTCTGTGTGAGTGCATTTTATGCACGATAGTAAAGAAAAGTTGTTTAAAGGTTTTCATGCAGGCAGGTTATATAGAAGACTTTGGCAAAAAGGTTCTAGTCTAATCTTCTGTCAAGTCTGTAACAATCTAGGCAAGAAATTACATTTGGATGCTTCTTTAGAAGATGGGACCCTAAAGAAGTGACTGCAAAGACCAAATGTCTTACATAGCACCAGACCCCCAATGATGCACAGTCTAAGACTGTTCCACAAGGGATAGCTATCTTCTTGTCAACTGGCAAAAGAATGCCAGTTCTTGGATCCAGTGCATCTGAGAACAGATGCATTCTGTTCATGCCTGATGAAAAACATTTAAGTTTTATGCTTCTGCACCAAGTTTCTATACTCCCTCTCTTTTTAGTCAGCGAAGACTTATTCGATAGAGTCAGTGGGGACTGGATAGCAATTCATCTAAGCAGCCCTCTGGTCACCTGCCTAAACCTAGTGCCAAGTCCATTGTGCTCAATGGATTTACGTCCAGCTGGCGGCCGGTCACAAGTGGTGTGCCTCAAGGCTCAGTGTTGGGACCATTTCTGTTTAACGTCTTTATTGATGATCTCGATAAGGA
>JAOXNO010000024.1:89244847-89266235 GCA_028565335.1 Limnodromus scolopaceus
GGAATGGGCTGCCCGGGGAGGTGGTTGAGGCACCATCCCTGGAGGTATTCAAGAGACGAGTTGACATGGTGCTCGGGAATATGGATTAGTGTTGGGTGGTGTTTTGTGTGGTGTGGTGGGTGTGGGGTTTTTTTGTGGGTTTTTTTTTTTTTCTCTCCATTGGTTGGACTAGATGATCTTAAAAGGTCCCTTCCAACCTAGGTGATTCTGTGTTTCTTGCCTGCTTCAGAAGCAATCTGCTAATTCAAGGAAGGAGTGAGAAAATTAAAGTGGAGTTTATCGAAATTAAAATGTGCCACTTAATCCTGTTAGCGCACAGAGGGAAAACCTTTGTGCTTCTTGGGGGGGGGGGAGAGAGGAGCTACTGAATTTACCTGAAATCTGTGCATCAGGAAGAACCAGATCAAATGGGATCTGCATCCGTGGCTTGTTTCTAGTACATCGTCTTTGCCAAACAGAAACCTCAGCTGAGTTTCTGTAAAACTGAAGCCCTGGTTGTTTTCATCCCGCAGCAACTGTTGTTTAATACAGATGAGCAACTTGATCTTCCTGGGCTGCTCACATACCATAGTGGTGAGGCACACCGAAATACTAATAACAAAGTTTTAACTTTACTGCCTATTTAGGAGAAAAGAAAGTATGTTCAGGTGAGTTTTGTTACTATCTCTGTGTTCAGGTGGTGCATTTAAATCCTCTTTTCAATTTCAGAGTTGCTGCTTCAAGTAACACTTGTTGCTGCTCTTAAATTTTTTTCTTTGGTGTTGCTAATTTGGCAGCCTGAGCCTAAAACGGGTTAAGTGACTTAGTAAGTTGTCAGTTGGATGTTCGATGTGACCGCAGCATGTGGTGGTGCTGAGCTCCACGGTTTCTGTGAGACGGGAGGTGGTTCTGGATGGCAGTGCATGGAGTGTGGGACTGGTAAGCCAGTAACACCAGTTTGTTGCTGAAATCCTTTTTGTACACAGTGAGGAATAAGGAGGACCGTGAGGGAGGCTGTGGAGTTGGAAATTGCATTTCTGTTAAGATGCAACATAGAGGAAAGCACAAGTGAGGCTTAATAGAAGTTATGATGCGTGGGGGGCAGCGGCTGGCACCGTATGATAACTGGAGGTATAGAAGATGGCTTAATAGAGGGGAAGGATGATTATAGACCTTGACAGGCCTAGACCATGAGAGTATCTGCTGTTTGGTTCCACTGAGAAGGGTTAGCCATAAGAGGGTGTAAAGGGATGACTTCTTAGATTGTTCTTTCTGACAGTAGTTTTCTGAATAAGTTACAGTCACAGTCAGATTTTTGCCTTTCCTTCATTGGAGAATGTTGTGTAAAAATGAACCTGGAAGAGGAAGAGTCACTAGATGAGACAGAAATGTAAGGGTCAGTTGAAAGGGATGCAATTTAGATTTTATGCATAAGGAATCTGCAAGACCTGGTGTTTGGCTGGGTCTGTGGAGTTGCAAGTAATGATGTGTTTGAGCTGGCAGGTGTATTTTTCTTGAAGCAATGGAGGGATGAATAAAGGTTTCATATGTACCATTGGAGACAGATCTGGAGTAGAGGCAGTTTCCCAGACTATGTTCACAAAGGTGGACATTTTTTTTAAAGAGACTGGGTGTCCAGGAGAGCTTGTCAGGATCTCTACTTCTAAAACAAAAGGGGGATATTCAGATAGGGAAGTAAAAAATAAAATTAGCTGAATAAGAGAGCTGGGTCTGGACTGTCACATAAAAGATGATTGACAACTCAAAATGCATGAAGACGGAGTTGTGCAAATACCTTTGGACTTTGGCAAGAACTCTGTTTGCGAAGTTAACCTGAAGAAAGTCTAGGATGGAAAGAGAAAAGTGAACTTTGAGGCAACTACTGTGCTTAGAGATTAAATGAAAATCTGGGGAGTGAGTGAGAGGTATGGAGATTGGAGGATCTAAGGTTGAGAAAATAGCTAAAGGATGGAAATTACCTAATAATACATACTTTTCTATATAACTAACTCTTAAATCCTTAAAAAAAAAAAGATGATGTTAAAAACAAATGAACCAGCAAAACTATTTTAGCATGGTTATAGTAAGCATAAGCATTAGCAATAGGAAATGCTTCCTGCATTGCTTAATTCTTGCTCTGTGAATTTTATAGCACTCTTAAACCCACATGCAAGTCTTTTGAAACATTGTGCCAAACCTCATTCCAACTTGTCCACGTAAAAATGACATTTCAGCTTGGCAATTTCCCTTTATTAAAAGCATCTTTATCTAGAACTTTTTTTCAGTAGAGGCAAAAAGATGCATCGTACTCCATCTGTTCGGTCGTGCAATTATTGCCTTGTAACTGTTGAAATGCCAGTTCCTACCGACACCTGGCAGCTTGAATGCCATGTGCTGCAGTGCATTCAGCAGCAGAGCGAGCTGCCTGGTGGGTGCAGAGGAAACGTTAGGGGCTAGCGGAATGTAGTTTAGGTGACTTAGAGAAAGATGCAAAAACTCCTTTGATGCTCAAGGGTGAACTTTTAATTTAAAGATTCTAGGAAATGAAGTTGCGCTAAATAGTAACTGACCATGAGCTTCTTTCTACTCGAATTTTGCTGCTGATGTGAAATCTTAAGTAAATTTCGAGTGAGTTTTGTTCCTGCAGAAGTTGAAATTCTTCTTTACCTTCTTAAAACTTCTATTTTGAAGAAGTTACATTTCCCAGGGAAAAAGGGCCAGCTATTCTATTATTCTGGCATAGTGTGCGAGCTGGCTGTTGAGTCGTGTACTCTTGATGCTAGTAATGTTCTTGAGATTTCCTGAAGAGAGAGTGACAGGAATAGTACTTGTCACCTGGGCATGTTGGACTTGGACTGAGCAAGCAGCACGTGTAAAACTGAGGCACTCGGGGTTGGTTTTTGTGTGTTTTGAATGGGGAAAAAGTGAGGGGAAGATGACTTGCAGAAGAGCTGTTGTAGAAACAAGTGTTTACATGTAGAAAACCTGAGGGAGAGTGGTTAACATAAAGAAACTGTGAGCCCCAAGGGTCTTCGTTACAATTAGAGCCAAGACTTGTGAACTAAAAATTCCAGTTTAGAGAGTGCACATAAATTACCTCTTGTTTTAACCTGACAAAGACTTGCAGTTGTATGGAACAAAATAGGAATTGTGCGAAGGTTTCCTGATGAAACTCAAAAGCAAGGTGAAACATGCTTGTAGGTTTTATATTTAATAAAGCACTTAGGTTTGCAACAGAACTTGCCTTCCCTCTGGAGCCTGTGATCAGACTCCTCAGAGAGAAACTTCTGAGACTATGTAGCTCATCTGAATCAGGGGGAGGTTCCAGGGCTTAGTTTAAGTTCGAAATTACTGGCTCTTTTCCTTTGGACATAATTTTGATACCATGTGAAGTGGTTTGGGGGTTTCCTGTGAAGCAATTTACTTCAGGTTCATTCTTTGCAGTTGCTGCTGCTCAACCACAGGATAGTTCGTGCTCCATCTCCCCTTCAGAATTCTATAAGGTACATCTTCTAGGATGCTGTCTGCCTGTTTGCTTTTTATTTCTCTGCTTGATATTAATATCTAATTGTCCAGCATCTATATTAAGAAAACGTAAGTGCTTCAAAAAAGCCTCTGTGTCTGTATTTTTGCTGCTCTTCCAGTTTAACTCAACTTCAGATACGAAACCATGCAAAGGAAATCTAAAAGTGCCGTGGGTTTAAAACTTAAGAGCTGTGCTAGAACCACCTTATAAGGCATGACAGAGATATTTCAGTAAATTCTCTTCCTAGCCATCAGCCAAAAAAGTTCATTTTCTGTTCATGGTTTTTAACTTAAGCTTTCCTTTAATTATTTCATTTGAAAATGAAATATATATACGTGCACCGAGTACCATATATGTGCACCGAGTTGACTGCACTGACTGTAAGAAATTGAAGAGATTTTTGTAAGGTTGTGCAATAAACCAGTAGTAAAACCATATACCTGGTTTCTTATGTTACTCTTGTAACTAAGAAATTAATTAAAACCAAAGTTATCCTAATGTAAAATTCAGTAGGTCAGTGTATGCGTGTTGCTTTGCTTACCTGCATATTTCTCACAAAATAACAATCAGGATGTCACCAACATCCAGTGGTTCTACACCAAGCAAAAATTATATTAGTTAGATTTCTTAATCACTTGACAATTCTTTTCTTCATTTCTGCAAATTCTTCTGTTCTCTTAATACGGATTTTTGCTTCAGAGTAAAACTTGTTGGTTGTGGTAGAACAGAAAGCTTGATCTGTAAACTTATCAAAGCTGAAAAATCTTGCTAAGACTAAATAATATAGGTTGTGTTTGGGATGGGGGAGTAGTTTCATTCCTTTTTTGATGGCTTTCAATCCAGGCACTAATGGTCTAAAGGGCCTGCCCTTTACTTAAGTAGCCTGTGAAACTCATCTAGTTTCTTTAATAGTAGATTTAATAGCGAAATGTGTAGCTGAATTTGGGAACTGACCAGCAAAAATGTTTTTGTGCCACATCTGTCTTGCTGAAACTGTTTTGTACCATTAAGAAATTGTGAATTTTGGTATTTATTTGTGTGAAGAAATGAGATAGACGCTGCTGCTAAAATTTTCTAAGTAAAATCACCTCAGCCAGAGATGCTCCAGAGACACTTTCCTTACAACCCTTGTCAAAAATCAAGGAGGTGGGGAGAAGGTGGAGGGAGCCTGTGCTGTAGCACAAGGACAGTCATGGTAATGCTTATTTTGCAGAAAAGCTTTATTTAGCTTGTTGCTAAATATTCCCCAGCACTTTGCAGCATAATCTAAGGAGACTAAAGCTATTTAGGAATAGAGGGAATGTGGACGTGTGGGGCAGAGGTGCCTGATGTAGGGAGAGAGTCTGATGAGCATGAGGCAGGAGGGCATTGACCCTTAATTAGAGATTATTTAATAACAAGATGGTTCTTGATGTCCTGCGGCAGTAGGAACTTACGCCTCTTCTTACAGCTTCATATTTCTTTTTTTTTTTGTGTGTTGATAACATGCAAATGAGATCATATGGCAGGCCTCACGGGCTGTTTCTCCATATGAAAGTGACACTTTCTATTTTGTGTCACTTTTTTTCTTTCAGGACTGATGGCTGGGCTGGATTTGTGCACCCCAACAGTTGGGGGGGGATGTTTAATATATATCCTTATCAGCCTGGAGCAGAGGGTTGAACTGGCAGTTCTCTAGGCTGTGCTGACATCTGGTGGCAGTGGCAGTTTATATATTTATGTAGTATTTGAAATCTTCCTCAGTCAAAGATGGGGCAGTTACCTATCTATGGTCTGCTTGCTGTTGTATTCCAGGCCGTTCTATTTTGTGGCTTCTGTATGTTGGCCGTTCTTCTCCCACTTTCTTGCTTCTGACTGCTGGGGGGGGGAGGGGGAGGAGTTTAAAATTGCTGAAACTAATGTTTCTTTTCACTAGTTTAAAAATGATTAAGGATTTTAAGAAAAGGAAACATTTTTATTATTTTATGTTTTTTCCACTCCCTTCCAAGTGCTGCAAGGTGTCCGTTTCATGAAGGAAACGAAGGGGATAGTTTTCATTCTTCGAAGCTGAAGGCACATACAGTTGATAGAGGAGAGCCCCTCCATTTTTAGGTCTTCCTGATCAGACAGAGACCCTGGGGTTCCTTGTTACATACCCAGATATATAAGTGCATGTATCCAAAATGTAACACGGAATTATCAGGACAGGAAAAATCATAGAACTAATTGGCATGGGCTTGAAGTAATCTTACGAATGTGCCAGGGTTTTTGGAGAAAGTCAATAATAAATCATTGTTACCAGGACCAGAAGTTGTTCCTTGGAGCTGTGTCCCCTTTCAGGGACAGGCAGGTGAGAAGAAAAACTTAGCAATTTTGAGGGAAATGCTTATTCATGTAGTAGGAAATCAGCAGAAGTGAGCAGTTTGTGGTCTTTGCAGCTACCACATAAGGATGGGGACATATGAAGGGGGATCCATGAGACTTTAGCTAAGCTCTAAGGATGCCTGCTGCTTTGCCTGCTCAATCTGAAGTCCAAGTCTCAGTTCTTACTTCTAATTGACACGGCTGTTGTACTTTGGATGTTGCTAGTTGCTTCTTGAGGGGTGCCAGGTCAGTGAAAGAGGCAATTTGGGATATATTTCCAAACGTAAGGACCACACAGTCCTTACTCCACAACTCCACCAGGCAAGGAAGGAAGAGTTTTAAATACCTTCAAGTCTTCCCGGGGCCTGCTGATTTGTAAGCTCTCTGTGTTCAGGAGGGGGACACAGCACAACTATTTTGCCCCTCAGGTGGATCAGGAAGTCTCTTTGCAGGCAGATTATCCTTCCCAGTCTGCGTTATAGATGGATTTTGAGGAAATTTTTGGAGACCTTTTTGAACTCTTTTCATTTGTAAAAGTGTAAGAGGGCTTGCCTTGTAAATAGTGCCTCATCAGTTTTACTAATGCCATAATATCCATCATGTTCAGTGATACTTTCCTCCATTTTAATAGTGTGTCTGATACAGAAGTAGCAGAGAGATGTTTTTTTCAGAGGGCCACAGAAAGTAGCAGGATGTCAGCTCATCTGACAAGGCTGTAAAGGTATTATACCTCACACTGTGTATAATATTCTTCCTGTTTTCAAACTGAGGAGAATTTTTTTTTTATTTCTTGGTCATCTGCTGTTGGGCAATATAATTGAGTGGTTCTTGACTATAACAAATATTCTGTAAAGTGAGCAATGAGTAATTCGCATATGTTGGTACCCAACTTGTGCAATAAATAAAATATCTAACTTGCTAAAAAGGGTAGAGAATAGGCTTTCTTTTCAGCCTTTCCCTTTTGTGCTTCGTTGCGCACTGAAAGCGAATTGCAGAAGGCTTTCTTGCAGGGGTTTGTCCTTGCTGCCGCCCTGGCTTGGCTGAGGCCGCCTTCACCCCCGCAGCCTTCCCTGCACTCCCTCAGCTGCAGAATTTTAGCTTGGCTTTGTGCGGGACTTGCGGGCAAATCACCAGCTTTATTTCTTCTCAGATGCCTATAGAAGGACCTGCTTTCCAGTGAAAGCCCGTGGTTTGGGTTTTGGTTTGTTTTGTTGTGGTTTTTTGCTACTGTCTTGGTACTGAGGCATAGGTGAGGAACTGTGCCTGGCAACGGTAGGCATCTATTTTGGCAAAGGGATGTGATGTATGTAACTTCCTACCCCTCCCCAAGTATCTCACCTTAGAAGCTTCACTCAGACTTCATCAATACTGGTGAAAATAAAGTAAAAAATAAACCTGATGTGACTTGAAAGTCAAAGGGAGTCAACAGAGAAGCAGTAGAAATGTAGTGGACCTGTGCTTAATGTCATGGCTCCATTGCTGTTGTGTTCTGTCACTTGTTTTCAACGTAGGCCCTTCAGAATAGGAGTTGCTGTGTTTAGTATAAATGCAGTTCTTACCAGAAGGTTTCCTTACATTGTTTGAAGTTGTTATGACTGTCTGGTGGAAGCATATCTGAAATATATATGCAAACCTGACTTCTAAAGTCCCAAGTCACTTGTGTCATTCATTTAAATGGTGAAGCTGAAGAATATATAGTAAGTCTCAAAACTATTTTGCATTCCATAATAGTATGTGACAGTAATATATTGCTTAGGTTTTATTCTGATTTTTTATTTTTCTGAATTTCTGGGTTGTTTTTTCTTAATCTGTTTGAGTATTTCCTTGTCACTGCATCATTTGCCTTGACAGATTTTCTTTGTGTTCTGACGGTATGTTGCCAGTTATTGCACTGGGTCTCATAAATTTTTGTAGATTCAAGCTCCAATAGTTTGTAGGGTTATTTTGAAAGCAGAAAACTTTCTTGCTACAGAAAAAAAGCCAGAGCAGATATTTTTTGGCTTTTTCCTGCTGCTTACTTTTTAGCAAATACAATTTCCATGCTCCCTGATTTACCTAGTTAGGTGAGGTTTTTTGCCTTAGGGAAATACTGGATTATTGGGGGTGGGTAACTTTTTGTTTCCATTTATTTTCACTGTATTAAAGTTGGGAAAACTGTTTTAATGTTAGCGGGTTTAACATAGGTTAACATTTTCAAAGTCAACTGTCTGATTTTAAGCCCTGAAGTTTGAATTGTACAGGGAGAATGGAATAAACAGAAGTTCTAAGCAACAGTAATAAAAATCAAGATGATACCATGGTTGATCACTTGAATATAAAAAAAAAAAAAAAAACCACCACAAAATCATCATCACCCTTAGAGGACCAAAATAGGATTTGTGAACAATAGAAATACCAGATGCCTGTCTGCCAAAGGCTGAGAGTACTGTGGTAAATGCAGTCAGAGACTACCACAGTATTATTTTTCTGCTTTCACCTGTAAAAGGTTGAAGTGCCTTCTGCAAATGGTACTTCATCTGGAGAGCCTTGAATGAGAAATACAAGGTTTCTAGGAGCTGTTCATGTGGGACTTTGAAGCTGGCCCTGCCTCCAGCAGGGGCTGGGACTAGATGACCTCCTGAGGTGTGTTCACACATGGATTATTCTGAGATTTACTCCTTTTTCTTGGTGTGAGGGTGCAGCTCCATGATTTCCTTTCCTCAGTTTATGCTTTTGTTTTGACTGCTGGATTCACTGTTGAGCCAACACCAGGCTGTTCTGTTTTTTGCAGGGTTTCCTGGCATTCTGACTGGCTTGGTTGCTTGATTAAAGGACAGGGATTTCCCTCTTGCGCTGTGTGTCTCGGAGATCCAACCCGTGGCCTCATTCAACATGTAAAATTGGTGAAGATTTTTTTGGAGAGATGCATCTTCTGAGCCCAGAACTAGCGTAGGTTGTTTAGCTGCTGACCAGAGAGTTGATTTATTCAGGAGCGACAGCTTGAGAAGGAAACCTTTTAATTCTTGCAGTTTTTGCCGCCTTTGCCCTTGCAGTTCATATTATTTTGTCGCAGACTGGAAGGTGAGGGTGGTCTGTACCTTCAGCCTTATTTCAACTTTTCAGGCTCCTGCAGATCTCTAGGCCTTTTAATGAATGGTAAAGTGGGGCATGCAATTACACAGTCCCCCTCTTTCCCTCTCCTGCTGCCGTAGTTCTTTGCCTTGACCAAAGGGATCCCCACCAGGGATTTTTGTGGCTGCAAGAACTAGGCTTTTAGATACGTGACATTTTCAGAAGTACTGGAATGAGATGCAGGTAGAGGAGAATATACTGTGCTACACTGGTCCGTATACTGTGCTATAAATGGTGTTCATATAATGGTGAGAATGGTATCAGTATTGGGGCAAACCTTCTATGGGTTAAGCTCTCAGATGAAACTCCTTTGCCTTTTCAACAGCAAATTAACTTTTCTTAAAGTGGGTTTCTGTGATTCTGTAAAGACGATTCAGGTCCCAGTCACTCACACATGGTTTTTTTTGGATATGCATTGTTTTTTAAAGTAGATACTATTAATAATCTTGTCCAAAAGTGTTTATGTTGTACTAAAACCTGGTTTTTTTCCTGAGGATTTTGGCTTTTATTCTACATGAGGAAAACACTTTGTTATTTACGATTAGATTCTCATTTTTATTTTCTTTTTTCCTTTTCCCTTAGAGGGGATATATTTAAGGAAACTGAATGCTTAATTTGTTTCTGAGAGGAAAATATAATCTCAAACATACCTAGACTGCTGATAGCAGTAATCTGGTGTTGCATACCTGAGCTCTTAAATTTACCTAACCATGTCTTTAAAAGTATCCTTTTCCTCACAGTATTCAAAGGTGTCCTAGAACCATCATTCCTCTGATAATTAAAACCAATCCCGATATTGTAGGCATTCCTCTAAGCCAGCACTCTAGGATATTGCTTTTAAGTTTTGTTAAAAGCTTCCACTCCTTTGGTAAAATCAGGTGATGGCTTTTACTTGTGGAATGCAAATACAGGTTTTCTGCTTGAGTGTTTGTTAGTGTATTTATGTGCACTCATTAAAATGTTGAATTATCTTTTTTCTGCAGGTACAACTTCAAGACATTTCAGAGTACTTTAGAGTGAACTGGCAGGAAGCCTTTCAGCACCGCGGTGGCAATAACACTGGCTATCCTCTGGAGATGCTGAAGCTCAGCTTTATTTTGAGCTTCTTTCTTATGCTTCCCAACTTGCACGTAAAGGACTTAACATCAATTGGCATTCATACGGTATAAAATAGCCATGGTTATGGGTTTTTTTCCTCCCTTGACACCTGCGTGTTCCTGGAAATCAGTGATGAAGTCTGTACTGGGTCTGCTGACATTTGGTCTGTTTTCAAGAGCTCTGAGTGACAGGTACTGTAAACATCCTACACTCTCAGCTGTGGAAACTAAGAAAGCTGGGAGAAGGCTGTTTACTCTCCCTGCCTTGGAAATCATCTGGTGGACAAGGATGGAACATTGTGAGCTCTGTGTTGATAGTATTTCTGACAGCCTGTATTTCATATTTTACACTATGGTGTCAATACAAAAAATAATAATAGTGTTATTTCATGTCATCAGTGTTTTTTTTGTTCCAACCGAGGTCAGAAGGGCTTTAATATATGCTTTGACTGCACTGCTGGCTCGAGGGAAAGTTAAATCGTGGCAATAATACATTATGATACTTTCGTCTCTAGGCAGTGATTAAAACAGACCTGTCACTGTTTAGAAATGGTGGTACTGCACAAGTTACAGTGTAGACATCCTCAGGATGACACATCAGTAGTGTATTCAAAGTCATCCCTAAACGTTTGGTTCTTGTTTTCTAAGATTCACTCAATTCTTGTTTCCTACCCAAAAGGGCTAAAACAGAGGTCAGAAGGCAAAAAGGTTCTAGGGGACTTCAAATTTCCGTTTCTTTTTGAAAAAATTCAGCGGTATCAACACTGATTAACTCCATCTCTAAATTAACTCAATTAAAGATACAAAGGTATTTACCTTATGGTTTCCACTTGCTGTTCCCTGCCACTTGCCCCCCAGACTGTATTCTTTGTACTTTGTCCTGGCAATCTTCCTGGTCCTCCTTGTGTTACTTTAATTCTATTTGCTGTCAACCCAGTAGAACTGCTCATTTTAAATATAGCATAAGCTGAAAATAATAATTTTCCTGTAAAATCTAATATCCTGTTGACATGGTCTAGATCCTTATGAGCTTTGCAGCTCATCTTAAGCAGTGGCTTTGGCTTCTTATTTCTTCAAGACATTTTTCATAATACAGTTGAATTCAAAGATCACCTTGTAGCTCCTTTTGCAATAGCATTCTGATGTCTTCAGATCCTACTGCTTCAGCTTTTTAGCAAAGGCGTTTAAGTAGAAAATCTTCGAAATAAGGGCTGTTCTAAGAGTTTAAATACTGGGTTTGGAAAGTGATGGGTGTGGGAAGACAACAGGATAATAGCAAAAGATCGTGTAAGGATTCTACAAAATGGACAAAAAAGAATTCAAACTGTTAGGCAGAGCTAAAAAAAAAAAGTCAGTTATTTGAAGGAATGATTATTTTTGAAGCTCTGGCTTGCCTGCCTTTTGGAAAAAGGAATTGGAGGGGAAGCCAGAGTCCCAGGGCCTGTTAGTGCTGTAGCCAAGGAGTGAGTTCAGGAGCGAAAGGAAGGCTGAGGTCTGGTTGTGCAGTAGCAACACCAGGGCTTCATCTCTGTGGGGTTTTAGCATGTGATTTGTGTAGGAATTTCTAAGAAAAGACGAGTTGGCCTCCTAAGATGGTGGTTTTCAGGAGACATCAGCTGTTCAGACTAGTCAAGCAACAGAGAGTAGCATTTCCTCATACGCAGGGTTCACTCGACAGAGAGCAGTTTCCGAGGATGGTGGAGCACAGGTACACCCTCCATTGCACGGCAGTGCCGAGTGTAAGCTGGGCTGCCCAGGAAGGACAACCTCCTGAAAGGACATAACCTCCTGAATTTGTGGGGTGTGGGGTTTTTATATTATTCGTATTTAGATTTGCTGTAGGTTTGGAATCAGTATTGTGTGTCATTTGGAAAAAGCTCTCTGTGTTTAGCATTATTTATTTGTGCATTTAATAGCAAAATTCCATATTCAGTTTCATCAGTGTAAGTTGGGACTGTTGGAGTCTTTCTCATACATCCTTCTTGGCCGTGCTTTCCTGCCCTTTTACTGGTGCTGACATTAATGTTTATTTAAACTACAAGCTAATTCAGTGGCTTGACCCTGCTGAAAGCTAAATAAGCAAAACAGCTTTTATGTGGATCAGCTGAGTAATGGCTTACTCCACCACTGTGCCGTGGAGGAAAATGCTAATTCCTTCAAATATGGGCACTTTTCTGAAGAGCTAGACCAGAGTTTTTTCTAAATAGATTGTGAAATCCTAAAAAGTTAAAATGGTGAAATTACAGAATTTCATATAGTTTTGTATTGATGCTAAATTCTTCTGTTAATGCTGTTTGAATGCAGTTGCAAGCATGGTGCTAAAACAAATTCAGATAAAATTGTTTTAATTTTTTTTTTCATTTTTTTAAAACCATCCATGCTTCTCTTTGAAATATTTGTTTGTAAAGTCTAATAACTAAATTGTGTTGGTAATAGGGAGCAACCACTAATTTTATTGACTCCAGACGTTTAATTGTAAAGATATCCTCTGATGTACTTGCACCATACTGAGCACTGTATAAATTGCATTATTTCTAGATCATGGAGGTTTTTTTCCCCCAGGTATCACTTGCCAAGCCAAAGGCAAACATTATGTCCCTTTCTCTTGTTAATCTCAGACTTCAAAGAGTTTAAGATTCTTTCCAGTCTATCAATTACATTTAGAGCTTTCCCATTGTGAAAAAACATACAGGGCTGTTTCAAAAGCCTATTCCCTGTAATGAGTTTTGGCTTGGATCCATGGAGAGGTAATCTGGATAGCTAGCTATCACAGCAAGTCATCTGTGGGAAATTGCTGATTGTGGGCTTGGGCACTTCTTTTTGTTTGGTTGGTTGGGATTTTTTTTGGTTTTGTTTTTTTGTCTTGAAGGGTGGTTCTGCCAAGATGCAAAAGTGACTTGCTCCAAGTGATTCTTGGAACCAGCCATGACAATATAATTCTTGCATGTTAAGCTCAATGTGCTGCACTGATATTTTATCTTATTTTATTTTATTTATTTTTTTGTGGTGAAGAAGAGGATAGTTCTTATTATCATGTTTCCTTTTTTCTAAACTCAAGTTTAGGCATTGTAATTTTCTTCCTCTAAATGTGTAACACAGGTGAGGCAGAATATCCCCTCCCTCCCTTTTTTTTTTTTTTCTTTTTAAAGCTACATTTATGATTACATAGTTCCTCTAGGTAGTTGCCTAACGTCCAGTTTTGGTAACATAGGGAGTGATTGTGGGAAGAAAGAATGTGTGGGAGTCCTTAGGCAGAGTTATTGCTTGTTTGGAGATTGCAACCTGAACTTGTGAATGGTTTACAAGTGAAATATTAGAAAACCATTGTCTTAAAAGTTTCAAAGAGCTGCTAGTGAGGGAAAGTAGGGGTGAAGGGGAAGAGACTTGTCATCCAAAGGGGGGAAAAATCAACGATATTGTTGATTTTAAGTATAAATACTTCCTTGATGATACAGTGAACGAGAGCAGCAATTGTCCTTGATGCTTACAAAAAAGTCATTTTTTATGCCATAAATCTCACTGTCACTGATTCTAATTCAGTACAGGAGAATTTAAAGGTCTATGACAAGCTATTCTACTTTGAAGACCTGTATCTAAATTGAAGAAGAAAAATAAAGAATTTGCTTTGAATGAAAGAGGAGAAGAAAAACACATTATGTGATCTTCAGTCATAACTGCCCTGGAATTGAGAAAGCGAAGTCTAGATTTGAGTTTTCTTTGTTGAGATTCTTTCTTTTATTGAGATAAAAACCACTTAAAAGCAACTGTTGTTCTGCAAAATGCGAACAGGTGTGGAACATCTGCAATATAAATATGCATTTGTATGCAAACTGATTTTTTTTTTTTAAGCTTAAGAATATATTAACTTAAAATCTAAGCAAATACTTTGATTCAGGTTTTCTTCAAAATTAGGTTCTGTTTTTTAAAAACCTTTTTTTTTGTAAATGGATTCTTTTAAAAAACACATTTAATTAAACAGACTGCAAAAGCTAAAGCTTCTTTTTATTCTGGTGTGAAATTTTTGGTTCTTGTCAGCTCTGGCCCCCATCCAAGACCTACTTAGCTACAGTTAGGCTTTTGTTTCCTTATTTTTGACCTTTGGTTTTAACGATGCTAGCATGAAATAAATGGAAATATGCTTTTGTAGCTACCACTTTATATAATAAACAAGCTTCAACTAAGCATTGCAGTCTGTAACTACAAAGTACCTCAGAAGAGAAGCTGAGGGCTTGCTAATTTTAAATAGCGTAATACGATGGCTAAATAACATCTTAACTCCCCAAAAGGGAGAGCAGAGCGAGGCTGTGTTGTGTAAGCCTTATGTTTGCAGCATCCTCCACGAGAGGATCCAGTTTTGTTCTCGCTGGAGTTCATAGGGGATTTTTGCTGCTGCCTTGGTCCCGTTATTAAGCTGTTAAAATAATACTGCAGAAGGTGGGCTCTAATCCTGGCTTTGGACAGACTCTCTGCACTTCATTTTCTCCGTTGAGGAAGAAGATGACACTTCCTCTGCAAGCACAGAACCCCGTGTTGTTTTGGAGTCTCTCTCTCTCTCTCTGCAGTGAGGCACGTTTCCCAAAACCCATGTTTTCCTCCCAAAGCCGCTTTGTCTCCTTGTGTCCCAGCCGTGATGCAGAGAGCGCGCAGCCCGGTGGTACTGCTGGGGAAGCAGAAAGGACGTGCTTACTGCAAGGACCTAATGCAGGGTTATCATAAGGGCTGCCAAGAGCTCCTTCGTGTGCTCCTGTTGGATGTCGTCCTCCCAGGGCAGGCACACAGCACCTCATCTGCTGGTGGCCTTAGGTGTGCGCTCACAGGGCAGCTCGTACGGGCACAGCCAGGGTGCTGGGAGCTGCTCAGCTCCTGGCCAACCTCAACCCACTTTGTGAGTCCCTGAGTATATTCTTAGGTTACAGGAGGGTCCAGCTGACCCTGTTTTGTTACTTAGTTCAGCAGAAATACACTGAGCATTGCCAACAACAAAGAACTTCAGGGCTTCGCATCACTTGAAGGCTGCTTTTTTCCAGTTATTTCTGTGAAGCCTGAAGTACCTGCTGGCTCAGGTATTCTGAAAAAGTGCTGCTGCAATAACTCAGCTGTGATGGGCAAGGGATAGGTTGATGTTGACAAATGAAATAATTCCAGGATCTATGAAATTCGTCTTCTGTTCCTTGTCTAGAAATAGATGGCTGTCTATGGCTATGAACTTCATAATTAGTTGAACTTTGTGCAACTTGACTCACTTGTGAACAGCTTTGGTAAGGAAGCTGAGATGCCACTAGATTGTGCTTAGTCCACAAAGTACAAATCAAACATGCATCAGTGGCAGACGTTTTATTTTTTTTCTTAGCAGTGCCCATACTAACTCTCATGTTAATGGAGCTGAGAATTGAGATCTTGCAGATTGACTATATGCAATTTAATATGAGGTATTTAAAAGTTGTGTAGATGTGACACTTCAGGACATGGTTTAGTGGTGGGCTCTGCAGTGTTAGGTTTATGGCTGGACTCAATGATATTAAAGATCTTTTCCAACTTAAATCATCCAATGATTCTGTGGTTCTAATTGATGAAATGCTGCAATATGCTTTGTGCTGCCTGCATGAAAAACCAGGTCAAATCTAAATTGAAACAGATCATTTTATTGCCTTGGGGTAATTGTGCATAGCATGCAGCCTTTGAAATTAGAAGTGACAAAACCAGTTGTCTCTGTTGCCACTCAGAGTAGGTATATGTCACAGTGTGCGGGTTTGCAAAAACAGAAGTGACCAAACTGGTCTGCTCTTCGCTGAAAAGTCTTGACACTCATGAGAAGTCCCATGGCCACTTGTGTTCATGGCTAGAAGTCTGTTATGTTGACTTCTGGTGACCCTGGCCCTTCTGATAACTGATTCATGCAGTGCCTCCCCTCTGACCCCAGGAAAGAGCTCTCCTGAGGGTATTTATGACTACTTTCCCTGTTGAAAGTGAAAAGTGTCAGCTACCTTCTGTGATCAGCCTTGCTGAAGTCTGCGTGCTCTAAAACTCTCTGTGAGTACCCAAACTTAGGGGAGCTTGGTGATACCATACCTTGGGAGACAAGCTCTACTGCTAACAAAGTTCTACTTTCTGATGCTTGAAGTGTCAAAGGTTATTCTGACACTGTGTTTCCAGCTACAATTAATGTTTTTCTCTCCTGCAGAGGGAGGTGTGTGTGTGTGCTAGCCCAAGTGCTCTTCAGTGGCGTTTTGCTGCTCTTTAGCTTGGGAATTTGGCTAGAGCCGTGTAAACTCACTGCATAGCATGGCTTGGTTAGAATCGGAAAGGAGCAAGTCTGAAACTTGGAGGACAAAAGAAGTTAGATGGAAAATATCTGGTAAGATTTTTCTATGAACTGCTGAGCTCTTCCAAGTCGGGGAGAAAAAGGATCAAAAATGAAGAATATTAAAGACGAGTTGATGTCTGAACTGTCAGTTCAGGAAACTCCAGAGACAAACTGAATGGAGAGTTTTCCCCTGAAGCCCCCATGGAATTTTTAGAGATGAATCTACATGGAGAACAGCATGGATTTACATCTTTGTCTGCAGGAACAGAATAATTATTGGCAGTCAGAAAAGAAACTCCAGATTCCTGGTGGAAAGGGGTCTGGCTCAAAGACTTTAACCGAGTTGATTTAAGGTCTTTCAGGGGCAAATGTAAGATTTTTATATGTACCATAAAACAAATCTGTGGAAATGCAGAGGTGGGAAATAAAAAATGTTGGTTAGGACTTGAAAATATGTATACCTGTATTTGGTTTCTTTGAGTGTCTTTGCAGGCTGGAACGATGTCTGAACATATGCCAAATGCAGTGTTTACAGCAAGTAAGGTAATTACCTATAAAGGAATATAGAAGTTCCTGCTTCATATTGTGGTCTGTCAATTGTAAAAGCAAGACTTGAGTATTTTAACAAAAATGCAATTTCTATTACACATTTTAATCTGAAATGAGAAGAAAGGGAGTTGATGCTGTCATCATCCCCCAGTTTGAGCAGTCTGAAAAATGTATGTGGATTTTAGGTGCATAAAAGTTCACAATGATTTCTTGATTGCTGTGGGGGGTGTTGTATTGTGATTTGTAGTTCTTTTGATGGTTTTTTTTGATCTATTTGATGTTGCTGGAATTCTCTAAGGTAGTGTTAGGCTGTTTATACTCCCCTCTGTTCCTCTGTTTCTTATCCGTATTTGTGCGTAGTGAAGAAGTAAGGATTTTGCTTCGATCCGTTTGAGTCAAGATTCTTGTGCTGTGCAAAGATTTTTTGGTAAGGCCTTCACAGACTTTTTAATATTACTGGTTTAGTATCATCTGCTAGTTCTGTGGGAATGCCCCATCCCTGGAGGGGTTCAAGGCCAGGCTGGAGGGGGCTTGGAGCAACCTGGTCTGGTGGGAGGTGTCCCTGCCCAGGGCGGGGGGTTGGAAGTCGGGGGGCTTTAAGGTCCCTTCCAACACAAACCATTGTGTGATTCTGTGAATGTGACAGAGGGTCAGAGCCTGTCTGCCCTGGGGCTCCTGACGCCAGCAGGGCAGGGGCAGGAGGCTGGACCTCTGTGTCCTTGAAGCCTTCCCCAGGTCTCTCGCTGAACTTTAAATAACCCTCACAGGTCTGCCCAGTTCAATTTCTGTTCAGATAGACCTGAGAGATGGACAAATGCATATGGGTGTCACCAGTAGGGTTCAAAAATATCAAACAGGTGGAGCTCACTCCTGCGCCCAGGGGGCCAGAGGGGAGAGGAGGTTCCTGTTCACACTGCCTACGGGAACCCGGGGGCTCTGTACTGTCCCGGGGATGAAATGCCCCAAACCACCTTCTTTCACTCTCTGGAGCTGCCTTCATCACCCCACAACCTGTGTCATTCACAAACTGAATTGCCTTGTGTAAACTGCAACTGCCCGATAGCTCCCGCGGGCGCTTCCTGAGGTGCAGCTGGGCAGCTGGATGTGTGAGAAGAGAGGCAACTGAATGTAACAGGGTTCTTTCCGCCGGCTCTCCAGGCGGAGCGCTCCGCACAACCTAACTCCCTGCCTCCGGCGGCGCCTCACCCGCTGCCGCCCGGAGACACCCCCCCCGCCGCCCGGAGACCCGCGCATGCGCAGTGGCCCGGCCCTGCGTTGCCGCGCCCTCGCTGCTGCTGCTGCCCCCTCGTGGCCGAGGCGCGGTTCTGCAGCGTCGGCCCCCGCAGGGGCGGTTACCGGGTGCCGTCCCCGGCGGCGGGGAAGGGCCAAAAAAACCCCGATAACTTTTATGTTGTGAAAGAGCTCTGAAAAACCCCAAAATTGTATAATAGGGAGAAGAGGAAAAAATAGAGCCCTCCTCAGCCCCGCCTCCCACCCACCCTGGCCCCGCCTCTCGGCTTCCCCGGTCCCCCCCCGCCCAGACCCCCTCGGCCCCGCCGCGTCAGGGCGTCTTCACCATGGCAACCGCTCCCGGGCGGATGGGCGGGAGAGTGGGCCAATCACAGCGCGGGTGCCGCGCTTCGATTGGTCAGATCGCCTCATCGGGGTGGGACGCCATGGGGATTGACGGCGACCCCGGGCCAATGGAGCGGGGCTTCCCAAGGGCGGGGGCGGGTGGTGGGGCCGAGGCGCTCCGGAAGCAGAGGCGGCCAGGGCAAAATGGCGGCCATCACCAAATCGCGGTGGCGCGGCGCGGGCGGAAAGCGGGGCCCGGTGGGCGGCTGCTCAGCTGGGCCGGGCTCACGGTGCCGCCGCGAGCACGCCGTTAGGCAGATGGACCGCGTCGAGGTGAGCGGGGTGGCGGGGTGCCTAAGGGAGCTTTGAGGGGAGAGGAGTTGGGGGGGTAGGGGAGCCATGAATGGGGAGGGGAGAACTGGCAGCGGGAGGGAGCGGGAGGTGCCGTGAGCTGGAGCGTCTGTTAGCTGGCTGTGACAACCAGGGTCGTTTCTCGCCTCTTCTTTTCCCAGGGACACCTTCTGCGGGGTGGGAAGGAGGGCCTGCAGGGCTGATCCCGCTCGCTGCTCGGATAACTGCGGGCGTGGGGCTGGGGGCGGGGAGTGAATGCAGCACGATGGAAACTGAGGTGTCACTTGATTTTTCTAATTATTTTTTTTTTTAATTGGGATTTTGATGGTATGTTTTTCTATGGCTCAGTCTACATTGTTCCGTGGAGCCTTAAGTCTAGGACTTTTAAGTAAAAAGCCAACGTTGCTGCTGTTGGTCTTCGCTGTTGTTGACACCCTCACAGCTCCCTCGTGGGTGGGAGCTCTGAATCTCAATTTCTTTTCAGTCTCTAACACGGTTTTTTTTCCTCTAAGGAGAGGTTGGTTATGTTGAAAAGGGAATGAGTTTCCTCCCAGACGTGCCAGTGACTACCATCGAGTTACGATTTTAATAATCGTTTTTAAGCCCAAAAGTGACATGCTCTTAGAGGTGGGGATTGCTTCTGGACACGCGTTAATCCCATGCGGTGTCCTCAGGATACAAATCGTCTGCGCTTCTTGCTCTGACAAGGTAGTGTGCTGAGACAAGGATGAGCTCCTGAAGACAAGAATGAAGCCAGGTGCCGGGGTTTTCGTCTCTTTGTTTGTTTGTTTGTTTGTTTTGTGGGGGTGGGTGGGTGTGTGGTTTCCAAAACAGGGTGTGCAGTTGACTGCAGGTGGCAACCTGCAGAGTTCTTTTGCTGTCTGACCACACCTTTTCTTTTTCACTCTTCTTGCATGGCTGTAACAACTTTTGTTTGGATAATTTTAGAAGAGCAATTAAGTGACTTGCCTGTGTAAAAGTGCTGGTAATACCAGGCAGGTAAATGTTTGAGCCAGTAGTGAATAACGTGGCTACAAGTAGAGTCTCTGAAGGAAGAAAAACAGCAGCAGCAGGAAGCAATTTTTTACCAAAAAATTGTGTGTGTGTCAAACGCATCAAAGTTTAATTGCCAGATGTTTGGCATTATGTTCCCAGTGGCTGTTTTTGGTAAACATACATTTTCAGGAAATTCAGGGTTGTGTGTGTCGTAATCTGTCCCTCTGTCTATGTGTCCTCCTCCATAATTTGTCTGGCAGCAGGGCCGTTGTTCCCTGCTCTCGGTCTGGCCGCAGTAGAACTGTGATATTTAGACCTAACAGATGGGTTTAGGACTGGAAGGAGAATGCCTGTTTTTTGTAAGGACCGTGAATGCTGATCCTTTTCTCCATCTGCTGCTTTCCTGTGCACCAGGTGAATACTGTTTTATTTTTCTCCCTTGTTCCAGGTCTAGCTATCCCTGAAGCAGCTGCTGTGGGTTTGCAGTTGGTGTTACTGGGTTTTTGTGGGGTCCTCGTCGTGGATCACTCCTGCTGTGGCCAAGTGTCAAGATGGGGTGTTCAGTTTACAGCTTCAGAAGCCACATCCCCTGAAATGGGTGCGGGTGAAGCTGTCCTTGGGCCTGCAGGCTGCGCTCAGGGGCGTGCTCGGGGGCTCCCCATCAAACAGCAGGGTGTGCGTGAGCACCCGCAGGGCTGCGCTCTGCTCTGGGAGCTGTCCCCCTTTGGCTGTCAGGGGACAGAACAGAGCATGCGCCTGGTAAATCCCAGGGCAGTCAAAAGCTGGGAGGGACCCTGAGCAGGTTTGGTGGTGCGACAGCAGTTTGAAAAGTTCTTGACCATTGGGAGAAACGGCCTGGAAAAAACAGTTCGTTTTCTGCAAGGAGGCAGTTTACAAAGACAGGTGGATTGCTGTACCTTTGAACAAAAATATTCAACTCGAGATGTACAGGGTGAGGAAACCTTGACTCTAGGTAGGCTTGAGAAAAAGTAGGTCTGTGCCTGTCACCTGCGTGTATCTGGGAAAGTGGCTCTAGTGAAACTGAAGCTGCCAGTGAGTCAAAAAAGGGCAAGGTAGTCTAAAAAATGCAAAAGCTATGGTGGCCCATATCCACAGCTGTGCCAGAGGTGATGCCAAATAGTTTTTCCTCCACTCGCTGCGGTCTTTGCAAACCTTCACAAAAGAAGGAAGCTTTAGATTCCTGCCCAGCTTTATGCTAAAGGGTTTTTTCCTTTCTCAGCAGAACATCAACTGCCACCGTTTCTCCGGGGTCGCCCTTTCTTCTGCCAAGACAGCACAGGACAGATGGAGAGGATCCGGGGTGCTCTGCGGGTACAAGGTATGTCTGCGATGTGTGTCTGCATTTTTCCTAAGGTCCTTGTAGTGTGGACTTTGATGTTAACATGAGTAACGTCTGTTCTGGAGCATGTTAGGCCCACACAAAGCTTACTTCCTTCTGCTTATTTTCTCTTCCTGAAAGCAGAATCACAGAATCACCTAGGTTGGAAGGGACCTTTTAAGATCATCTAGTCCAACCAATGGGAAAAAAAAAACCAA
>JAOXNO010000024.1:89266335-89300424 GCA_028565335.1 Limnodromus scolopaceus
GAGCTGGAGCAAGGCCAAGTGTCCAAGGGTTGTGCAACACCTCCTGGCCTCCCCAAGCAGGGGAAAGGAAGAAATGAAGTCCAGAGCCTCCAAACAAAGTTCCTTCTTTTAGGCCTTGGTGGCAGAGGAAGCTGCCCTAAGCTAAGGGGACAAAGACTTCAGTCCTGTTGGGCCTTGCAGCCTCATCAGAGCCCTTTGACATCCCTACTGCAGGTTGCCCTACACTGTCCCACACCTTTTCTCTTTCCCTCAGTCTGTTGGCGTCCATCCTGCCTTCCCACCGAGCTCTCACCCCAGCATTTCTGTAGCTTCCCTGATGTCTCTCCACCCCATGTCTCTCCATCCTTGCTAGATTTTCGTTGAAACAATGAGGCGTGGGCTGATCCAGACTCCCTGTGGGTGACCTCTAGCACCACAATGCCACCCTTTGATTGAGATTTATTTTCCCTCATCTAGTTGAAAAAACCAAGGTATTGCCCTCCGGATTCCTTCTGCTGGCCTGTCAGAGACACTGCCCAACCTGAGCCCAGCAAGGGCTGACCTACCAGCACGTGCAGAAAGAAGTGACGTGGCAGCCCCCTTTCCCAGCCACATTCCTGCTCTTGGCCTGTCCCCTCCAGAGACAGCAGTGATCTCATGGACACCTTGGCATCCATGTGCCTCCTGCTGGCCCATGAGATCCTAACCCAAAAAGTGCAAGGTCCTGCACGTGGGTCAGGGCAATCCCAGGCACAAATACAGGTTAGGTGGAGAATGGCTGGAGACTAGCCCTGAAGAGAAGGACCTGGGAGTGTTGGTGGGTGAGAAGCTCAACACGAGCCAACAAGGTGCGCTGGCAGCCCAGAAACCCCACTGTCCTGGCCCGCATCCCCAGCAGCGTGGCCAGCAGGGCAAGGGGGGGATTCTGCCCCTCTGCTCCACTCTGGGGAGACCGCCCCGGAGTCCTGTGTCCAGGACTGTCCTCAGCACAGGAAGGACATGGACCTGTTGGAGCAGGACCACAGGATTCCATGGAGATGCTGCGAGGGCTTGAACCCCCCTGCTGTGTCCTGATGTTGGTGGCCCCAGAGCTGGAGGCCCCGCCCATGAGAGCTGAGAGGCCACTCCCAAAAAGGGGTGGGGCTAAAGGGTGTGTAGGTAGGGAGAAAGACACAAGCTGGGCTTGCTGTCACCTCCCACAAGCAAACCACCCGGCTCCCTGGGGTGGCTTTTCCCCTGCACATTTTGTCACTACTCTCTAGGAACTGGAAAGCAAGGCCTGCTCCAGTGTAGTGTGACCATCACTTGGAACCCACGGGCTTCCTTGAGCACCGTCTCATTTGGTCTCCTCTGGAGAGCCCGAGCTCATTGCCTTTACAAAGAATCAAAACCTCTCTGCTCACCCCAAATTCTCCTCAGCAGAAACCTGGTGTTCTCCAGCATCTGCAAAGAAAACAGGGGGTTAGACACCTCCTCGCCTCCCCCAGGGTAAGAGCTGCCCTCCCTCTCCCAGTGGGCTTGCAAGGACCCTCGCAACGGTGCCAACATGCTGAGGACAGTCTGTGGTGGTTGTCCTCAGCTCCTGGATTCGTCCCTGGCAGACCCACTCCCAGCCCATCCCCAGCGCACCCCCCTGCTCTTGGCAAGGCAGTCCCAGCCTTCTGAGCTTCCCTCCAGCACCACAGGGCAATCCAAGGTGAATAAAAGCCTGTCAAAGGCCCCGGAGCACTCTGGAGGGCATCTTTGATCTGGAGGCTACAGGCAGCTGGGAGAGGATGTCAGGGACTCCACAGGCCCTCCCAGGTCCACGCGGTGAGCAGCGCTTGGAGGCAGGGGATCAGAGACACTTGGGATGGCGCTTGGTGGGAACTTCCCTCCAGTGCAAAGCTAGCAGGCTTTGCATCTGGCCTGAAAGGTCTTTGACCAACCCACCCCACACAGCCATGTCTGCCTGAGTTCCAGCCACCCGTCACAGTGGGGGAAGCCCACCATGCCCCCGGGAACCCCACCGGACACAGCTGGGATCTCCCTTGTCCACCATCCTGCTACCACTTACCGCTCTCTGCGTGCCAAGAGGTCGCTGGCCCTTCAGGAGGATCTTGCACATCTTCCAGTGCCTCCCGGGTTTTCACCCACTTCAGGATCTTGTCGCTCGCCAGCATGTCCAGAAGGGGATTCATCTGCTACCAGACGCCCGCAGGAAGGATGTGTGACAGCAGCTGGGTGGTAAGCACTGGCCCGATGACCGCCGCGAACTTCAAGATCATCTGCTTCAGTGGCTTCATCTGATCCAGCTGAGTCAGCGCGATCTCTGTCAAGAAGGAGCAACACGTCTCTCTTGTCTCTTCCCTGCGCTGAGGCTGGGGAGGCTGGAAAGGTACAATGCGAGACAGGGTAGACTTTGGCCTCCTCTCCCCAGGATTCCTCAGAACTCCTGGGCATTCACAACCCAGGGTTGGCTTCAAATTGGCTCCGCTCCTGATGGAATCACAGGCCACAAGGCCTGGGGATAAGTGAAATGCTCCCCCACCCAGGGTGGGGAGGGCAGGACCCAGCAGGTCCGTGCATCCCAAGATGCGCCCTACCAGATCTGGAGTAGGTTTGTGCCCAACAGTGCACTCCAAGAACTTTCCCCACCTCACAGGTGGACTCAGAGCTCCCCACAATTGTTGCCTTCACTTGGCCAGGCAATACTATTCCTTTCTTTTGGTTTGGATGAAGTGCCTTGAGGCCAGCATTAGCTGGGCAACTTAAAAAGAGAACAGCAGCGTAGAAGCCGCATTCAAAGTTGGGACAGAGGCAAGTCAAAGCTTTTTTCCCAGCAAAGGATTTGCTTCTGTAAGAAAAGGGAGCCATTTTAGTGTTGCACCGATCACCTTTTCCCTCCAGCCTGCTGATGGAAAGCAGCCAACAGGCTCACAGATGGTCCACAGCCAGAGGAACAAGCGGCTGCCTGCAGCCCCAGGCCTCTTTCTGCTGGGACTGGAGCCCATTTCCATGCCAAGAGGGTCACTCTGTGGCACACGGATGCCCAGCCTCCCTGTAGCCCATGCCCCGTGAAGGGGCCCCAGCACAGCCACCAGCCGCAGAGCAGCACTCGGCCCCCCACCTTTCAGGGGGACGGGCAGCACGGTGTTCTCCAGGGTCACGCCTGGCCTGATGGTGCAGACCCTGCCATCACTCCTCACGTTGGAGCTCCCGGTTGCTGCGAGGGATGAAGCCTCCGCTGCAGATGCCGGGTGGAGCGAGAGAGCAACAATAAAGCAATTTGCAAAGTGACCTGCAGCTTCCAAATGTTTCCAAATGCACCTGGGATGGGACAAGTCCCACCTGACATGGTCCAGTGCACGCGCACGGACCTGCCTGCGCTGAACGTGCTTGTGAAGCTGAGCAAACCAGTTTCCACTGCAAGCCTTTCTTTGCACAGCCCTCCCAAAGATGTTCTGCCTTCAGACCAGCTTTCCCACACCCTCCTCCAGCCAAGGCTTCCAGACTTCCCAGGGGGCCACTGAATGCCCTGGGACAGAAAGCAGCAGCATTGCTGCCTCCGACATTGCAGCGCAGCCTCCACAGCCAGGGAACTTGCCAGGGATAATGCAAAATGTAGCCTCAGTCCTGGCTCTTCCCAAGGCCACGGCACGCTGGCTGGCTTTGCTCTCTCAGGTGGCATCACCACCGTTCTCTTCTGTTACCAGCACTCTTGTGGGGATTCACGGTTTCAGACTCAAGTTCCCCGGTCCTGTCCCTCACCTCAAGCTGGGGTTTGTTCTCAAGTGAGCTAGCGTTCGGCCAAGGTAAATTCTGTGCCCATTAGAATGCCTAAGAAACACCAGTAACACGTGTGCTACAGAACAATTTTCCTTGTGTTTTAGCCCTGCAACCCCCACCCCAAGAATGTAGGCCCCTCCAAGCCTCCAGAACTCGCTAGCCCCTTGCTTTGCCTGTCCCAACAGCAAGGCGCAGAGGAGCCCACACCTCCGCCAGACCACGTTCAGAACAGAACAGGACAGGGCAGAACAGAACAGAACCACAGAATCTTCATGGTTGGAAGGGACCTTTGAGATCATCGAGTTCAACCATACACACACACACGCAAAAAAAACAAAAAAGAAAACTTCCTGGTTCCCACTGGGGCTGGGCTGTGAGTGGGGGGTCCCTGAGCTTGGAATCCCCTCTGTACAGCACAATCCAACCCCCATCTCGGGCTCACCTCAGTTCTTGTTGCCAGTGCTGCCGCTGCCGCCACCTTGCCGACTGTGGGATACAGTGGGATAATCTCTTCTCCTGACTGGCTGGCTGGACTGTGTTAATGCCCTCCGGGATGTGGTTTGCCCTCTGGCTGCCAGCTAGAATTCTGCCTGGGGTTGGGTGATGTGCCACCTGGGGGCTTATGGGTAAGCATTAAAGAGAAGACAGGTAAGGGTGACATTGTAGTGGGTGTCTGCTATAGATCATATAACCAGGAAGAACAGTCAGATGAGATCCTCTGCAAGCAGATAGGAGCAGTCTCACATTCATAGGCCTTGGTCTTCTTGGGGAACTTCAACAACCCCAATGTCTACTGGAGGGACAGCACAAAGGACATAGGCAACCCAGGAGGCTCCTGGAGTGCATGGATGACAACTTCATCATCCAAGTGAGAGAGGATCCAACACGGACAGATGTTCTGCTGGACCTCATACATACCAAGAAGGGAGGGCTTGTCGTGGATGTGAAGATCAAAGGCAGCCTTGGCTGCAGTGACCATGAAATGGTGGATTCCAAGGGGAGGGAGGAGGATAAATAGCAAGCTCACAACCTGGGCCTGTGGGACAGCAGACTTTTGTGTCTTTAAAGATTGGCTTGGAATATTCCTGTGGGATAAAGCTCTGGAGGCAACAGAGGCCCAAAACATCTGGTTAATATTCAAGGACCACCTCCTCCAAGCTCAAGAGCAGTCCATCCCAATGAGCAGAAAGTCAGGAAAACATGTGAGGAGGCCTCCATGGATGAACAAGGAGCTCCTGGCCAAACCAAAAGACAAGAATGAAGCAAGCAGAAGTAACCTAGGAGGAATCCAGGGACACTGTTCAAGCATGCGGGGATGAGGTTAGGAAAGCCAAAGCCCAACTAGAACTGATTCTGGCAATGGGTGTCAAAGGCAACAAGGACTTCTCTAAGGACACAGGTGACAAAAGGAAGGCTGGGGATATATGGTCCCACTGCTGAAGGACTGGGCCTTCTCTGATGCTTGGCAACACAGGACATGGAAAGCCTGAACAACTGAACATATTGTTGGTGGAAGAGGATAAGTTCAGGGAATACTTAAGCAAATTGGAGGCCACCCTCATTTTTTTTTTACATCTTGTAGAAAATGGTAACAGCCAGGTTTTCTGGAAGTCAAAAATCTTCTCCTGATTATCTGTGTGCCATGCCAAGAATTTTTCTCTTCAGTTTGTTCCCCCTTATTATCCCGGTGCTGGTAGAAGAAGCCACATAACTTCATTTCGAGCAGCACTGAAATAATGGGGGAAATAATTTTTGCAGCCCTCAATACCTGTAGATTGGGGAAGGCTGCTTAGTTTCCTGGGTAAAAGATTAAAAGAGTTGATAAAACCCAGTAGTGCAGCCCACCTGCACCCAACAAGTGACCACTGGAGTGAGTTGGAAGGGACAGAAAGACAAGGCACATCCTCACACAGGGAAGCCCCTGGGTGACCAGCCAAAGATTCCAGGGTTGGGAGCAGCTGGGCCCCTTCCTATCAATGCAGTGATGGGCAACCCCACCAGTGTGCCCCAGGCCAACATCACTTGCGGGCACTGCAACCATGCGACACCTGAGCTGAGGCTTCAGCAGGCGTTGACACATTCCTGCCCCAAACATCATGGGGTCTCTCAATCCCAGTACTCAGAAGAAGCCTCTGTGAGGGAAGGTGGACAGCATAAGCCAGGAAATGAGAAGGCAACGTGGGGGAAAACAAGCACCCAGCCCATGTCATTAGCTGCGATGTTTTCTGCTCCTCATGAGCAGCTTAGAAAATTGCCACTTCTGTAAAAGTTATTCTGGACCTGGGGCAGGTCAGAGCCACCATAAAAGCCAGCCCAACTCCTTGCTCTCATCCACGTCTCTCTCCTCTTTTTCCTTGAGAACCAGGTGAATCTGAAGCCCTTTTGCCATGTTGTTTTCTGCTCACACAGACGTGTACTCCTCCATCTTGTGGTGGGCTGCGGTGCTGCTTGCCATGAGAGGGGGAAGAGGGGGGATGGTCTGACTCAGAGAGTGTTCGAGACTTGGCTGAGGGAGTGCTTCAGTTAAAAGATAGGCAGCAGCCTCCTTGGGCCTGGAGACATTTCTCGATACCTTGAAAAGAGGATCTGCATCTTGGCTGAGGTTGTCCTTCACTGAAAAGATTGGCAGCAGCCTGGTTGGGCCTGGGTGAACCTTAGAGAACTGCGTCTAGAAACCCTTTTGCCCCACTGCACAGTTTCTACCTCCTGGCTCAGCAGGTGCCTTTTGACATGCTTGCAGTGGAGTGACAGACTCCTGGCAGACAGCTCCTCATGTGTGCCTGTGCTCTACTGCCTCTCTGCCCTCTCTCCCAAGTGCGCCTCCAGCCCAGAGACATGTCCTGCTACGACCAGTGCCAGCCCTGCCGGCCCTGTGGCCAGACCCCATTGGCCAACAACTGCAACACGCCCTGTGTCAGGCAGTGCCAGAACTCCACCATCATCATCCAGTCCTCCCTCGTGGTGGTGGCCCTGCCCGGCACCATTCTCAGCTCCTTCCCTCAGAATACCCTTGTGGGATCCTCCACCTCTGCTGCTGTTGGCAGCATCCTCAGCTGTGATGGAGCGCCCATCACCTCTGGGTTCTGTGACCTCTCTGGCATTTCCAGCTGCTACTATGGCAGAAGGTGCCCCCCCCGCTAAATCCACTGGTGACAGCCCTGACAAGGACCCCCAGGAACCTGATGGTGGACTGAAGACAGAGCTCCTGGCCATCGATTTCAGAGAGGCTGAGCACCCAGTGTTGCCATTCCAAAGGAGAGCTGCTGCAGCTCTCTGAAAACATGGCCAAAGTCTGACTTCCCTGCCCCATTCTCCCATCTCTTGCCTTCTGTTTTTCTGGGGTGAAAGACCTGCAAAGCCAATGTGAGGCATCTGCTGGCATCTCTTCCCCTGTGAAAGGCCCGTGGGATCTGAACCATGAGCGCTGGGAACAGACTTCTGGCAGCTGCTGGTCCTCTCCTGCTCTGGCCACCTCCTCTACAAGTGAACTTGTTTCCCACTTCAGAGTAATTAAAGTTTTTTGCATCCTGACCTCTACTGCCACGTAATTCTTTTCTTGGTGGCCACTGTTTTGTATTGCCAAGGAAGAAAGGCATTGCGTTGGGTGGTGGGGGATAAGGTGGGGACACAAGCAGAAGAGGAAGGGGAGGGTGGGACACAGGGCAATAGGTCTCTTCCAGTCACTGTCTCTTGGAGCTGAGGAAGATGTTTCTCAGATGATCCACAGCCAGTGGGTATCAGGCCCTGTATTCTAGCATCTCTGCTCACATATGATCCGCTGGCCTGAGAGCATGTCCTGCAACAAGATTGACCACTACTTTCCTTTAGAGAGGAGCCCAGTGCTGCTGGATGCTCTGAGGGGTCAGCAGGTCACAATCTTGTGAAGAAATGAATTCCTCCTGCTCTGGATATCGCCTTGTGCTTGGAAAAGAAGCTCAGTCAGAAGATGGCACCAAAGGATGCAGGAGTGATGATGGTATGAGAAAAAGCCTTCAAAACAGCCCCCAAACTTCTCCTCCTCATCCTCCCCTTGTCCCCTGATTGAGGAAGCATGGCCTGCACCCAAGGGCAAGGATAGTAAGGGCAGGTCACCCCTTCACCCTCTACCCCAAAAGAGTTCCCTGCACAGACCAGCAGTCACACAAAAGTGCAGGGCTAAGGGGACTCATAGGATGATACTGAAACCAGCCTAGCCAGGCCACACCTGAGGGCACTCATGTCTCTCACACACTCCCTGCTCCCATCAGGCAGGGCACTGCAATGACCTGAGAGTCTTTCACCACCTTCTGGAAGAGGATCTCATCCTGCAGATCCCCGGGTGTAGAGGGGAAGCAGTGCTGCCAGGGGACACCTGAGGGCCCCTTCTCCCACCCTCAACCTTGTACAGACACATCCCCTCCCTCCTGTGGGTTCTTGCACAGCCAAGGAAGCTCCCTGCACCAGGGTGTCTTGCACAGCACAGAGGAACAAGGCACTGTCAGAGACCTCGACTTCCTCCAGCTGCAGGAGGCTGTATTTCCCCATGGTGTTAAGCTCGGTGGTGAGACAGCCATTGCCCTTGCGGCCAGCTGTAGCCTGAGAAGAGATATGCTGCGGTGCTTGTCCTTTCCTCTGCTGATACCAAAGCAAGGCATCAAACCTGGACGTTCTGTAGGTGCAGGTGGTTTGGAAGGTGTCTCTCTGCTTCACTGTGACTTGTCCTTCTTGCTGGGTGACAGTGATCTGTCCCATGGTGCCTAGAAGAAAGTGAAGGTCAGTGGGGAAGCAAACAAGGAGTGCGTTCAAAACCCAGGGCAGAGAACACTCCCTGTCTTTTGCCCCGCAGGAATATCCTGAGGCCTGGGGACAGCCAGTTGGAAAGGAGTTTAGGGCAGCAGCTTGGAGCTCTCAGCCCAGCATGGGCCCTGAGGAGAGCTGTGCTGTGTCCCTGCTCCTTCTCCATGCTCCTACTACCCAGACAACCAGGGAAAATCCTGTCATGCCTAACGTTTGTGTGCAGGATCCCTCCATCATGTTGATGCAGCCTTAGAGTTATGGGAAAAACATTCATCCTACTTCCCCATCCTTGTCATCTCCAAGGGCTCCTAACTCCCTGAGTTACACTTAATACTGAGCTGAATGGTAGAAAGAGGGATCCCTGGCTGTGCTGAGGAAGCCACAGCAGACATGTACCAGCCAGGAGGCAGAATCAGACACCCTGGTCATGTCAGTGGGATGAGAGCTTTAAGGTGCTTGGCATAGCTTTCACTGGATCTGCAATGGAAAGACAGAAATGTGAGGGTGCAGAGAGAGCTGAGATCTCCTATGGTGAGAGCAGACAGAATCTGGTGGATCACGCAGACAGAAATGGATGGAAGGAAGGTGAGAAAAAAGCAGGAGAAGAGGTCTGAGATATCTCTTCTCTCTTCTTTCAAACCATAAGAGTGTCTTGAAAGAACTGGTGAAAAACCACAAATGTGAGGCACTATTTTTCAGCGTATTCCTGGAATTCCACAGTAGTTTTCTGCATGATCCTAACAAGGCTGGCAAGGGTTTCCTTGGGAGAAGAAAATATATGCATCGTTGAAAGCGAGGGCTTACCCAGCCATTGCCCAAGGAAGGCCGTGAGAACAAGATATCCAAGGTGTATGTCGAGACCAACCTGCCTGTTTGACAAGTGAGAGAGAGTCAGAAAAGCACTTCCCAGCCCTGAGGTGATAGAGCTGCCGGAAACGACTCTGTTGGGGGAGCAAAGGAAGAAGCAGGGGAGAGCAGTGATCTGTTCATCCTGTGCCTGAAATACTCCTTCTGGGTTTCTCCCTCCTCCAGCAGCAACACCTGTGGCTCCCTCAGCCAGTGCCATTCTCAACATTTTCCCATTGAGGGGCCCTGGGAGCTCTGGGGGGCCCAGTGGTGGGAAGGGGCTGTGGCCAATCAGCTCACAGAGGAGTCCTCACCTCCCCAGCTAGAATCGCCTGCTCTTCTGCACACCCACTGCTGGGCCATTTGGGAGGTCAGAGGTTTCTTCCCCAATGAGGCTTCATATCTTTCCCTGGTGTCCTCAGCTCTCTGGGGACACTGCTATTTCTTCTGGGAAGAGAAGCCTCTTCTGTTTCTCTCACTTCTCCCCTTTCTTTCCACAGCTGCCTGGGAACAACAACTCTCCCCCAAATTCCCCCATTAAGGAGAGGAACCCTGCTGCGAAGCAGCCCGGGGTTCTGGCTGTGTCCTCTTCTGGTGGGATAACACACTCTGCGAGAGAGGAACCTAGCTCCAGGCAGAATCACAGAAAGATATGGGGTTGGAAAGGACCTCTGGAGATCATCTAGGGCAATCCCCTTGCCAGAGCATCGTCACCTGGATCAGGTTGCACAGGAAGGTGTCCAGGTAGATTTTGAATGTCTCCAGGGTTGGAGACTCTACCACCTCTCTGGGCAGCCTGTTCCAGGGCTCTGCCACCCTCAAAGTAAAGAAGTAACGTAAGAAACATTTTTGAAGGCTGGCATCATTGGTGCCACTGCCTTTTTTAAAAGTGCCATACCAACAATCAGTCAATTCAGTTTCTAATTTGAGAGTTCATCTGGCCTACCTGCTGACAATCAGCTCCTTTATAGCAGTGAGTAATACATTACAACATTTCTGTTTGGCTAGGAAAACCTTTACCACCACCAGGTGATTAGGCTTCAGCCAGCCTCATTTATGTCACTCCTTGTGGAGATTGCAAGCAATATGGTGTACCTAGTTATCAACCCTTAAGAAACTCCAAAAATACATCCCAGTACTTCAGGAAACTCCACCACATCACCTCAGCAGCATGGACTACCATAAGCAAGTCAAAGCAGTCTTCTGCTCCTGGCACTGGCTTCCCATAGCAATACCAAGTCAATTAACTTGACTCCCACTTCTTATCAGTGGCCTGAGATACAGATCCTTTAAAAATCTGCCTAGAACTCTGTGATGAGATTTGGCTGACAGCTTTTCTTTTTAGGTAGAACTGAGCTTTCTATAACGAGGTGCAGTTATTTGCTCAAGAGATGGAGCTTTCTTGCAGGAAGGACTTGACTTTGTGGGATTAATTGCTGTGCAAACTACGTGTCTTCAAAACCTTCACCTGATTTTTGATGCATGCACAGGCAAGCTTTTGAGGCTCTGCTGTCCCTGGTATAAACACAATCAATTTGAGGGAGTATTGACAAAAGCTGTAGCAGTGGAGGAGAAGCAGAGATGATCTATACTGGGACCAGCTGATGTTGGTCAATGGAAGTAGCTAGTCAGCAGGCAGTCAAGACAAACAGGCTCCAGACATCAGAATTTCTTAAGTCAGTTCCTTCAAACTCTGCCAACAGCGTAGGAAAAGATATTGTGGAAGCAGGAAACAATCTGCCTTTCCTCCAAAAAAGGCCAAAGAAGAGGGAACGCTCCAAAAATGTGAGACATAAGCCTTTATAAAAGACTATGTTCCCTCAACTGCATCTAATGTATCCAGCCTTACTGCTTGCCCTCTTATAACCTTGCTTGTCCCTTCTTGATAAGGATTTTTTTATTCCATATTAAAATACTGTACACTGGCAAGAATAAGGCTGAACCTGCTTGTATTTAGTATATACATTCCTGGATATCACATTTCAAAAAAGTTCCACTACAGCTCTAAAACCTACAGGAAAAGGTCACATGGATGATGAGAGGAATGCAGTGGCTTTCATGCTAGATAAGACATAATAGGGGTAGGACCTTGCATCTTGGAAGAAAAACAATAGGTATTGAAGTGATAGAGGTCTATAAAATTGTGAATAGCATGGAGGCAAATAGGGAACAATCATACTCTGTTTTTCATCAAAAAGAACTAACCAGCATCAAATGAAATTATAATATTTTATATTCTAAAATATATACTAGATAACACGTATTTAAACTATGTAACATTTTTTCACTACATAACAGAGGTTAAAAGTATATGTAACTTGTATAGGAACAGGTCCATTGATTATGGACCATTGATTAGTGGACCATTATCATTAAAATGAAGACTCGGATGCAACCTTTTTCACTGGAATTTTCTAAAGCTTTGATTTTTCATGAACTGGGAAGTTCTGTTGGGGTAAAGACTGTTAAGGAAATGTCCTTATTCTTAAACCCTTCAGTAGGTATCCCTAAACAACCATTTCCAACACTGGAAGAGTGGGTAAGATTGACTAATTTGTGCGTGATCATTCTGTTGTCCCAACCATTACTGTGGAACGGGGACCATCTCTGGTACTGGAATTATGATAGAGGCAGAAGGGTTGGGCTGAATGTCAGGGTGGGGGTCTTGGCTGGGACCACCAGGTTTGCTCTTGGACTGAGCCAGGTCCTGAGGAGCAGCGGGCACTATGGTGACTATGGGTTGTTGGAAAGGCTGAAGGGGCTTGGTGTCACTGTGTACAGCTCATACACTTGAGATGAACCTGAAGGAGGGTTATGCGTGAGAGCGATACGAATGCATCTAAGCATGTTGCTGTGAGAACTTGAGTTAAAATGATCTTTCAGTTCATAAAGACTGGGTTGGGAAACAAGAATATATAGATCATATTATCTCTACACTGATGATCCTGACAGACAGCTAAAATGTATCTTGCACTTGAAGAGGATGCTAAAACCTGAAGCAGCAGCAGAAAAAAAAAAAAAAAAAGGCACAAAAATGAGTGAGGGAATGGGGAAGGTAATTTTCAGTGAGAGGCTGAAGAAGCTCAACCTGCTCGGTTTACCAAGAAGAGGACTGAGATGACTTGATGATAGCTCACATCTTTAGGAGCAGTCAATATACTGAACACCACAGAAGTTCTCATACAAAGAACTCTTTAAGGGAAAGACAGAAATCTGTGAGTGTGGACACAACTCAGTTTAGAAAAAAAGAACACATTTTTAATCATGAGGGTAAGTGCAGCCACTGGAACAACGTGCTAAGCCTTCAGCTCATCAGGTTTTCATTCCAGGCAGTGTTTCCATCCAAAAGGCATGCTGTATCCAAATACAACCAACTGGCCCTGCCCCTACCAAATCCATCCTTGAGTGTCATGTCAGTTTTATCCCCAAACTCTCAGGAGTTTTAGGAGCAGCTGAAACTGGCTGGGTAACCACACTATTGCCCCGACTGGTCCTGTCTCCTCTGGCACCTGTATATTCCTGGAAGTCCGCCTCACCACAAACCTTCCCATGTCTAGTGGACAACCCGTGTTTGCAGTCTGCTGCCAACATGACTGCTTCTGTCGCCAAATAAGCATCTCCTTCACAGGCCACTGCTCTGCGGCAGCTGCCACCCCTGCTCTTCTCAACAAACATCCGCACCCACTTGCTTTTCTCTTAACCCTTTAGGAGACACCGAGGCGGAATCTCCTCGGGTTGCGCCTCCTCGGACGGGACATTTACGACAACTTCCTGTGGAGACAGCGGGTTTCTCCCCGGCCGCCCCAGGCTCTCGGCACCATCCCGCAGGCGACTGGTGCCCGGGCCGGCGGCCGGCGCTGGGACCCCGCGCCCGTCCCTGCCGCAGGGCTGGGCGCGCTGATCGCAGCGGGCGCGTCTCCTGGGGAAATCGGGGAGCCTCCAGCTCCGCCCCTACGCGTGTCCGTGGGCTGGGGCCAGGCGAGGGAGCAGCCCTAGCCGCCGCCGCCGCCCCGCCCCGCCATGCCGCAGCCGTAGGCAGCCCGTGGCCGCTCCCAGCCGGCGGCCTCCGCAGCCTCTTGGCGGCGGCGGGCCTGGCTCTGGCCCTACCCCGCCCTGCCTGATGGGCAGCCTGCTGAGCGGGGTCAGCTTCAAGGAGCCCACCACGGTGGAGGACTGCGACTCCACCTGGGAGACCGACTCGGAGCCCGAGGCGGCGGCGGAGCTCGGCGGGGAACCCCGGCGGCCGGAGGGGGTGTGCACCGCCGCGGGAGGCGGGGAAGAGCCGGCCCAGTCGCTCGCCACAGACTGCCGGCCCCAGGAGGCCCCGCCGCCCCCGTCCCCGCCGCCGCTGGAGAAAGGGGAGCGGGCAGAGGCGGACGCCAACATCGTCGAGCAGGTACCGCCAGCACCGACCGCGACCCCGCCTCCCCTCGTCCTGCCCCGGCGGGCCCGGAGGCCGTACCGCCGGCGGGCCGGGGGAGGCCGGGCGTGGGGCGGCGCTTTGCGCCGGTGTCTCTGCTCTGCGGAGCCGGGCTGGGCCGAGCCGGGCCGGGCGCTCACGCCGCTGCCCCGCTGCGCTCCCCGGAGCCCAGCCGAGCTCCCCGGGCCGGAGCAGCCCCGCTGCCTGCCGCCCTCCCCGCTCTGCGGGCTGCAGCAGGGGCCCGGGCGGCTTGAGGGACCGTGGCGGGGGCGCCTTCCCGTGGCGTAAGGAGCGGGCTGTGCTAGCCAGCCCTGCCGCTGAAGTAGGAGCGAGCCGGTTTCTCTCCCCGCCCGCCCCCTCCCCCCTATCATTACTGTAACCTACTCCCGGTAGGAAATCGAGGCCTTGGAGTCGTTGTCAATCCCGCTGCTGCTGTTTCTTGAGGAGGTTCTGCTTTAACTTGAATCTGGTCGTGAACTTGGCCTCTCAATTAAGCGGGTTAAAAAAAAAAAAAAATCAAAGTATTGAATCATGTGTGGCAAGGGGTTTGTGACTCCTTGGGGCCGAGGTAAGGAATTTTCAGAGCAAGTTTCTGTCTTTTAAGAAGCTTTGAAAATGCCGACCCTGAAGTAAGAAAGGGTTGCTTTGCCAGGAATTTTGCTGGAGTTAGAGTTGAAGGCAGGGTGGACTGGCTAGGTCCTGTTAGATGTATTACATTTACATTTGTTTCAAAAACTGCAAAATTAAGCATAAGCATTTTTCCCTTTTCTGCAATGGTGATACTAATGCCCAATAACTAACTGTCAAGGGGTGTTGCTTATTCAAGTAACCATCTTTTGCCTGTAGGTATGGTCAAAGCTGGTGTTGCAAAAGGAACCATAGAATCATAGAATGGCTAGATTTGGAAGGGACAAATGAAAACAGTTTTTTGTCATTAATATGCCATTGGTAAGCAAGAGGCTGGGCAATAATAAAGGCCAATGTCCAGTGTGGTCACAGGGAACTTCCTTTTTAGGCTTGATTTTAACCTATTACATGTGTATTGTAAGGAGTGGAATGAATTATTTTTTTTCCTGTTTGGCCTTTGGTTTAGTGCAGAGACTTATGAGACTGAAGAATACAAAAGTCTCTGCTGCAGTTGTAAAGAAATTGCAAAGAAAATGAAGTTGTTGGTAGCAAGTTGAAGTCTCTGTATGCTAAAGCTTCATTTTCTGTTTGTTTTTTGGTTTGGTTTTTTTTTTTTTAAATGCAGGCAGCTGTTTCAAGTATTCTCTGAAGTCAGTAGGATTATGCCCATTGACCTTGATGGGCTCTGCTTGTTTCAGGTCACAGCTCCCAGACAGCGGGAGGCCAGTACAAATTCTTGTGCACATATATTTTCTCTAAGCAGGTCTTTGTTTTGGGGTTTAGTGGTTCTTCTTACTAGGCTTTAAATTTAAGTTCTGAGAAACAAATAATATAAAATGGTTCAAGGTGTCAGAACTGCAATTTAGCTTGTCCATGGCTGCTCATTTTCTTCCCCAGGATGCAATGATAGCAATTAAGTCAATTTACACATGACAAATAGTCCTTTCAAGTAGTATGATTTCCCGTTCAAAACGAGCAGTGTCTTCTGCATTTTCATGTTTGATTACTTCCTTCATCTTGTGCTAGCACTTGCTAAGTTACTTTTAAGTCTTGCATTTGGAAATGATGATCAGCCTGTTGATTTATATCAAATTCAATCTCATTGGAAGGACATTTCATAGTCTTGCTTTTGTAGTTTATTTTATTTTTTAATTTAGGTTTAAATTGTGTGGTGTTAAGTATTCAGCAGGGAGATTTCCAGTATTTGACCAAACAGTAGGCAAATATATACACTTCTCTACATTTACATTCCTGAAATCCATAATGAAAAACAATTATTTTAATATTGCACAAATTCATTATTTAGTGTGTTTGTATATGGTTATTATCTACTTTCTGTTTCAGAGTGATGATGGAACTGAGCTGACAGCCAAGCCAAAGAGAAGCTTCTACGCAGCAAGAGATTTATACAAGTACCGACACCAGTATCCAGTAAGAATATTTTATGGCTTGAAATTGCCTTTTTAGTAGAAGATAGCACACAACCCAAACATTGCTAAACCTTTATGGTCCCTAATAAACATGAGAAGTGAGAAGAATCAAAAAGCTGATGCAGAGGCCCAACATATGACAGTGGGACAAGACTGAAACTAGTGCAACATCATTTCATCCCACGTGTACATACAAACAAATTAGGTGTTGTCATGGTTTAACCCCAGCCAGCAACTAGGAGCATACAGCTGCTCACTCACTCCCTCTTTTCCCTGACCAAGAAGAGGAAGAAGAGAAGGGCGAAGGAAAAAAAAACTGCAAACTTGTGGGTTGAGATAAAGACAGTTTAATGGAACAATAATGGAAAAGGAAAATAACAATAATAATAATGGTAAAAGAATATACAAGGTGCACATCACTCTAACCACCCGGTGAATTGGTTGCCCAACTCGACCTGAGCAGTGATTGCAGATTCCCGCTCCCCAGCCCACCCCCAATTATATATGGGCATGATATCCATGGGGTGGAATATTCCATTGTTCTGTCTAGGCTCCTTCTCGGTTTCTACGGCAAGCTGAAACAACTCCTTGAATAGTATAAACACTAAAACACAACAATCACTAGAAAGAAAATTAACTCTCTCAGCTGAAACCAGGACAGCTGGGAACAGCAGTAGGAGCCCTGAAGAAGGCTTGTGGCTTGAACATCAAAGATGGTAGAGGAGAGTTTGGACTTACTGTTATTTGCATGTTGGAAGTTCCTTGAGACCACAGTCAAGGTGCTGTTGTGCTTGCTGTTCTAACTTCTGCCTCAGTAGGAGAAGGTAATAGCCAGAAGGAAGTTGCAGATCCTTAAACTGAATCTTTAAGTGCGTGAGTAATTCTAAGTGATTTCCAGTTTTCATGAAACTCGGAAATTTTTTTGCCCTTAAATTATTCAGAGAGCACAGTATCACTTTCTGGATATTCTTGATAGGTGTTTGTGGGCTGATAATGTCCTATTTGCTTTCTTTCAGCAGAACTTTAAAGATCTTCGATATCAAAATGACTTGTGTAATCTCCGCTTTTACAAAAATAAAATCCCTTTTAAACCTGATGGTGAGTAATCTGTGGCAATAATAAAGATAACAAAAGAATGCTTGCTAATAATAGTAACAAAGTGAAACTGGAATGATGATTGTGCTGCTGACAAATTAAAGGTGTTTAGTTATATACTGTATGACTTGAACCTCCCATGTTGGACTAATGTTGATAACATGGAAGCAGGTTTTGCTTAAACCAGAGTTTGCTTTTGCTCTGGGGAGGTAATGCTTTTCTCATGCATTTTCAGCATGATGTAATACAGGGTGTTGTTTGTATCACTGTTTTACAGTAGTGGCTCTGCCTCTTATTAAAGAAAGATAAAGTTGCTCCACTATGCTGCACAAACTCTTGCTGCTTATATAAGAGTGGCAAGGATATGGGTGTTACCCCTAGCACTGTGTGCTAGGGAAAAAGAATATGTTGTAACTACTTAATGTGTGATTATTATACTAATGATAATAAAATCATTTCTCAAAGTGCCTAATGGTTCTAGTAGAGGAGCAGGAACCTCATATGAAAGGTTCTGCACAAACACAGGACGAGCTAAAAGAGGACAAACCCTGCTCTAGAGAGTTTGCAAGTGAAGTGTGGGAGATGAGAGGCTTGGGGACAGATGGTGAAGCAGGAGGCAATAAACTAGTCTTAGAATGGTAGACGGGAGTCTCGGCACGTGAGAGCTTAGCCATTGGCACAAAAAATTTTGCAGGCCAAAAATAAGCTTGTTAGAGTTTTAAAAGAATGATGAGGCGGTTACTTTGAAGGTATTTGCAGAAAGATCCTCTCAGCATGAAAGCAGCTTGGGAGGAAATACAAAAGTGCACATGGTAGTACAGAAGAAGTGAGACTGGAGGCTGCCATTGAGGCAGGATCAGTCTCATAGCAACAAATGGTTTCTTATAAGGTAGGAAGGGACAGGGCACAAAAGGCTTTGGAAGTAAAGGTGTATAGCTTTTGTCTGATGTTACAGAAAAGGGCTTCACAATGGAAGAATGCAAAGGAAAAAAAAACGAGGCAATATAAAAAAAGCTGCAGTCTAGAAACATGATCAGCAGCATTTCAGGGTAGATGTAAGCATGACAAGAGGGCACTTCTCAAGGTCAGGAAATAAGATGTTGAGATGCAAAACATGGAAGTTCCAATAGGAAGCTGGATGGGAAGACACGTTATATAGAAGGATGTAAAGATGTACATATAGGAAGTTTGAAGATCAAAGGAAGTTTATAGGCAAGATAGTGATAATATCCTTAGCAAGTGAGAAAACAAGTCAGGTTCTGTGAAAGAAAGATAAGACCTTTGTTTTAATCATCCTGAACTTTATCTCAATATCCACAGGCAGATGCTGAAGACTGTGTTTTAGCTTGACTGGAAGAAGAGTTATATCTGTGAATTACCGGTACAGAGGTAGCAAATTTAGGAGTCATTACACAGAACAGATACAAAAAGAAAGCAAAGGGCACTGAGATCCATGTGAACCTGAGGACCACCTGAACCTAAAACAGAGCCAGAAAAGGTTGCGGGGAGAGGGGGGAAGGGAAGGATCCTTTAAGGTGTAAAATGAAGGAGCAATTCAAGAGGGTTGATCACAAGAAGAGATAGTCATGAAAGCCAGAGGAGGGCTTCCCCCCTAAAATTTGTAAAGAATAAAATTTCTCTTAATATTTTAGGAGAAAACTACAGTTGCTAGTGTCAAAGGTAGCTGATAGGCCATGGAGGCAGAAGCGTTGATATGGCTATGAGCTCTAGTTATGCAGAAGTTTTTATTGAGAATGGGAAAGAGCAGCACCACCTTGACGTAAGTCAAGGGGATCTGTGAGGGTGTTCAGAGGGAGTCAAAGCTACCATGTTAGGTAACTTCTGAGGAATGTTACTGAAGTAAGACATTTCTAGTGCAATGAAGTTTAATTTCATAACCTACAGATTTAGCTTGTTGTTCTGAGTTGGAGGGGGCCTGATTATCAAGTTCTCCAATACTTGAAATTTAGGTTGGATACAGTGTCGTGATGGCGGGAGGTCCTCCTTGCAAGGTCCTTTTCCAGTCTTGCCTGCACTGGAAACCTCATGTTCTTAGCAGTTCCTTTGACCAGCCGCTTTTTCCTTTTCTTAAAGAAAAGTACCAAATGAGTTTTCCTTTGTCATTGAGAACCAAGTGGAAATTTTCACTGGAGGGACAAAGAGAGATCTTAAATGTGTTGTAGGAGACTATCTGTGTGGGGCTTTGGACTTATTAGGCCATTCTTGTGCTATTTGACTTTGGGAGAGGCTGTGCGGCAGTGGTAAAGCTTTTGTTGGTTTCAGAGTAGAAACAGGCTAACATTGAGCGTTCATTCATTGAAAGAGATGGTACAGGTTTTGGAACAATTAACATCCTTTTATGTACTTTGTGGTTTTGTGCAGTGCCTGGAAAAGTGCCCTGGCCCATCACCAAATTTCATGAGCGTGGTCTCAGTGCTAAGAATGATTAACTTCCTTTTACGTGTGCTTTGTCTCCTTTGTTCTATTGCTGTGTCTTTCCAAGAGGAACTCCACAACTTTTGAGATCGCTAAAAGCTGAAATTCTTATTTGTTGAGCATGACCTGAGAACCCAAGGTCAAACTCATAACAATGGCAGCAAGACTCTTGGCCACAGCTAATTGTGAAAGATTTCCCAATTGTAATGTTATTTGTAGCTGGAGAGATTCCTGAAATGGGAGAATTCTTAAAGAGTTGAGGCTTTCTTCTACTAAGATTATATATGTGTATATTTATTTATATATATATATATGTATGTATGTGCAGCGTTTTGTCATCTTAACGCTAAGACAGGTGACTCACCATGCGATATTTTATGTGAGTGGTTTGCTAATTACCAGTCAGTGTGATAAAGGGATTTAGGAGAACTTTTGGGGAAGTATATTTTACAGAGGTTATTGTCACGTACCCTCTGCTGGTAACTAACTCGGTATAAGCCCGTTGGTTTTGTTTACATTGAAATTCAATAAATCTCTTACTTTTAATTGAGTTTTAGTAAATAAATTAATTTTAAATGAAAATGAATGTATTTATGGCTGTAATAGACCTTATTTCACATAGTATGTGCAAGAAAATTAAAGCACATATTCTATCATTATGTTAACTTGGCGTGTACTTTATATAGGTGAATGCTGGTTTTGATGGCTACCTAACAGTTTTCAAATTATTTTTATGCAGGAGTTTATATTGAAGAAGTCCTAAATAAATGGAAAGGAGACTATGAAAAACTGGAACATAACCACACTTACATACAGTGGTTGGTCACTTATTACCTATTTCTGTTTCAAAACATGATTTTGATTAAGTGTTAATATTCTGTGAGCCATAATGCCCTTTTTCTTTTAACAGGCTTTTCCCACTGAGGGAACAAGGTCTGAACTTCTATGCTAAGGAATTAACTACATATGAAATTGAGGTAATACAAATGGAGCTCAGTACAAACCATCACATTAATTTTGATACATAACTGCTTTTTGTTATGTAGAGTTGTTTTATACAATGCAGAAATACTTGCTTTAGTGCCACTTAGAATTTTGGACATATTCTTTGTTTATTAGGAATTCAAGAAAACAAAAGAAGCAATCAGAAGGTTCCTTTTGGCTTACAAAATGATGTTGGAGTTTTTTGGAATAAAACTAATTGATAAAACTGGAAATGTAGCACGAGCCACTAACTGGCAAGAAAGATTTCAACATTTGAATGAGTAAGTAATGGCATGTACTCTACTTTCTGGAATTGCCATAGAATCTCTTTAGCCTTTTGTTTTCTAGAGAAAGGGAAGATATATTTTCCAAAGATTGCCAGGAAAAAGACAGAAAGAAATAGTCAATGCCTGGTTTGTTTCTGTATGTGTACATTCTTCCTTCCCCTTTTTTTTTGATTCTGCTTCTCACCCATTACCAGTCTAACTGACATCATTGAATTCCCTGAAAATAAAACTTCAGATAGTGCTGAAGAAGATGTCAGTTCCAGATGAGTTTGTTTGTCGTGCTACTGAGCACGTTTTCACCTGATCACAAAGCCCTGCTTCTCAGTTGAAAAGAAAGAGTCACTTATCTTTGTATACGCGTTTTTTCTTGAGAAAACTCAAATTCTCCACACCTGTTGCTAAACAACAAGATTTCACTCCCTTGGCAAAACATGAAATATTATGTATTTAATACTTGTTAATTGCAATGCTTAAGTGGAGAGATGTAGACACGCATTAAGTCAAACTTGAGCCCAGCTTTCTGCAAATAGCACGTGTTGCTTTTTCATCGGCATTGTGTAGAGCATAGGTTTGCACTGAATTTTGTCCCATGTGGATTAATTGTGTCAAAATCTCTTTTCAAATCTTGCAATTGCTTTTGTAATACCTGTGACCTTAGAGCTGAAGATTGTTTTCTTGCAGTGTTTTGTTCTCCCATCCAAATGAAAGTTTGTAGGTATAATTGCTGATGGATAATTACAGATGAATAGTGGGTATAATTTGTTATTAACTTTACTTAAATATTATATGAGCCAATATAGGTGTGGACTCAGACTCAGGCAACAGATAAAACAGGGTTTCAGGAAGCCAAGATGTTACTCGCTGATCGTTTTTACACTATAATTCCTATATTCTCACAGTGAGGAGCTACACAGTTTTAAGTCAGGAATTGGGACTCCTTTTACATAATTTAGCCCTCTAATATTTAGGCATTTAAGTTTTACTGTTTACTTAAGTATACTTTATGAGGGAAAGAGCTCTTCACAAGCGCTTCCAGAAGATAGTTCATTCTGTTTATCTTTTACACTTCTTACGACAGTGGGACTTGCTCTGCAGAGGTGCCTGTTTTTTCTCCCAGCATGGACTGTATCAGAAGTGCCAGTAGCTAGTCTAGACTGGAGACCCAGCTTTTAAATAGGTAAAGTGCAATGAACCCTGTTCTGTAGTTGTATTACTGCAATACACTACAAACCCTCATATTTTATAAAGTGACTAAGTTTTCTCCTCAGAAAGAATACATGCAACAGAAGAGATGAAAATCAGTACACACTTTGATTTTGTGGGGTTTTTTCTGCCTGTTGCCTCAGTGCATTTTACAGACACTTATTTTCACTCACAACATCCTAGCAAAGTGGGTGCTAACAAGCTTCAGCAGCTGTGAGAAAAAGTACAGGAAGCCTGAAGTACAAACTAGGAGTGATAAAAAAGAATGAGGAGTTGCAGTTCCAGTTCTCTATCTGTAAGGAGGTGGGTTTTTTCTGATTCAATGGAATTTTTTTCACCTTTTTCTTCCAAAGGTCTCAACACAACTACTTGAGAATCACTCGAATTCTGAAAAGTCTTGGTGAGCTTGGATATGAGAGTTTCAAATCTCCCCTAGTAAAATTTATTCTCCATGAAGCTCTTGTGGAAGATACCATTCCCAACATTAAGCAAAGTGCTCTAGAATATTTTGTGTATACCATTAGAGACCGAAGAGAAAGGAGGAAACTCCTCAGATTTGCCCAGCAACATTATATGCCCTCAGAGCATTTTATCTGGGGACCCCCACGAAAACAGAAGTCAGAGGGAAGCAAAACAAATAAAAAGCCAGCATCTCCAATTTCTATTCAAAATAGTTGTATTTCTAAGCATAAGAAACCAAAAGAGCCTAAGAATACATTGGCAAGCGGAAGCTCAGCTGGTAAAACAACTGAAGAAAGAAAGGTAGAACTCACAAAAAATGGGGAAGAAAATTACCAGGATGAACAAGAAATGAGCTGTGATGCTGTTAGGCAGAACAGTGAAAAGAACGGTGATACTGACACCAGTCAACTTTCAAAATCAGAACAAATTTACAATACTTCAGACAGAAAGGACGCTTCTCATTCCAAAAAGGATGATGAAAATCTGAACACTGACTGTGGAAATCACTCAGGCACTATAGAGGAGGATTTATGTGACACTGAGAATTCTTCAAATAACATGTCAGCAGATCTACAAGATAACCTTGAGAAGGATACGCTTTCAGGGGGGACCACCACAAAAAACAAGGATGAGCTCAAATCATGAGTCTGAGGTTAATAATCATTAAGTTTCATACTGATGAAGCAAATTATTCATTGCTTCTTCATTTTGGGTGAAATTTCCATCTAGTGTAATACAAAATGTTCGTGAGGCTGTGCTTGTTGCGAGTGCATCAGATTAGGCTTCTGTTAGGTTAATTAATTTTATTTTTCTCAACCTCAGTTTATCAGCAGTCAGCCAGGTGTGGCTTTTAAAAAGAATCATGTATACTCAAAGTTAAGAAATTAATTATCTTTTCCAGATGGATTGCATAAAAAGCTTATCTATTTTTTTTGCCATTAAATTCATCCAGTATTTTTTTTCTTAAAAAATAAAAAGAAGTGTAACTTACTAAAAAGCCTTGGAACATCAGAATTTTTAGGTTTCTTTTATGCTTTGAGTATTGATTTGCTTTTATGAAATGACTAGAAATTGTTTTCGAGAGCACAGGTTTTTTCCCTAGTAGATATTTATTTTTAGGAACTATGTTCATATTTAAGGGCAGTATTTGCACAGCTTATTTTACCTTAGATTAGCATCCTTGTTGGAGACACTTAGTAACAGATATCAAAATGTCCTATGCAGCTGGGTATCATTGTACGTTAAATAAAAGTTTAACTTACAATGAAACTGTATCCAGAACTTTTAGGTACAAGGGAAGTTGCACTTCAGACTTTTAGTCCCTGTAAAGTTCTCTCTTCTCTTGACTTAGTTGTTACTACTCATAATTTGCAGGGAGGGGTCACTGATCCCTCAGATTTGGTCTCAGGGTGAAAGCTCTCTGTTGATCAGCTGTAATACAACAAATCCCCCAGCTGGGTTCAGCACCCAGAAAGCCTCTGGACAGCTGAAAAGCAGCGCCTTTACCACAAAGCACTGCTTAATCATCAGAGCCGTCAGAGATAATGTCACAAGGCATGTCCAGCTGGATCTTACCTGAACTTGAGTGGTTTTTGGCCAGTTATGGGTAAGGTCTGCACAATGCTGAATACCCTGTTGCTGGTCTGGATGAGGAAGGCAGTCCTGATGCTTCCTTCCAGCTGTCTGTTTCCTTTTTTTTGCTGTCTTTCACAGCTTAATGTTATTTTGATAATTGGCTGAAACCTGAGCAGGCCAGTCTATTGGGCTGGCTGGAGCCCAGCAGGTAGAAATTTCCCAAATAAGAGCCTTCCCAGCTTTCTTCACTGAAGGACTGTCTGCTTTCCCTGAGTAGCCTCTTCTGCCTTCATGCCATTCAGTCAAACAAGATAGTACCCAGCAAGTTAATTGTGTAGAATTTGAATTAAAAAATAATGCAGGTAGAACTCACGCTTTCTACAGTCCTAAACCAATCTAAAACTTCTGTATGTATTTTCTATTTTAAAGTGTATATATTATCCATTGCCTTTTAACATATTTTCTATGAAACATTATGAGGCAAGTGGCTGACTACGGTTTGAGCGTCAGAGTGCTTCAAGACTTCATTCGAGTCTTACAACTCAAAATGAGAAAGTCTTCAGGGGTTGCAGAGCATAGACAAAATGTCTTGTATTTTTCTGTTTCACTAATCCCCACCCTGGCAGCGCATCATCCATTGCTTTCCCCAGGTAGCTCTGTTTCTTGGGATCAAATAGCGTGACAGTTAGAGCTTGGTACCCATGGAAAAAGATTAGGCTCTTTCCATCCTAAAGATGCAGAGAAAAAGGAAGATGTATCCCTCCTTCTTCTGTGTTGACTTGAAAGGAAAGAAACGTATATACGTGTGGTTTTTTAAGGCTAAACCCATATTGTTCAATCAGGCATTAAGTCTGTCTGAGCAGAAATGCCCTAGAGAATTCTTCCCGCAGCCACCACTTCTTTAAAAGTGGAAAGATGCTAAGAAGCCTTTCACAATGCCCTGAACATGAACAGGATCCCCCTGTTCATGTTTGTCTCTGACCTTCAGAGCAGAAGGGGACAGGAAATGCTGAGATGAAGTTGGTCCATATAGGTAAGGACTCTGACCCTACCTGTATGCACAGGGAGGACAGCTTTATGTGCTGCCAGTGACTTTTGAAATCTTGAGTGCCTAACTGTGGCAACTTAATAGTGCTGTTTTTACGTAGTTATTTCTTGAATGGCATAGGGAAAATTTATACCATGTGTATGAGGGACATATATATTTCCTATAAGGAATAGGAATATAACATATGTATTTCCTGTAAGGTAGGAAATTATACAATTTATGGACTTTAGTATTAAGGTTAAACACTTAAAAAAAATGCATAGTGTTCAAGTGAAATAAGAGATGCTGGGAATGTTATTATATTTATACTGTAATTTGATTGAACATCAGTGACCTCAGGAGATCTTTCATCTTTGGTCTATTGAACAAAAACAAAAGGGAAATCTTTTAAACCAGAAAGCTCTCAGGATGTCTGAAAGATTTCTCTGCAGTATGGTGTTCTGTTACTGTGGTACAGGTTTCACTTATACATGCTTGTTGGTTCTCCACTCATAATTAAGTGCTTAATGTACTTTTAATCTGGCAGGGCTGTCGGCATTAAGGGCCCAGCGTATCTGAAAATACAATTGAGAACTTTGTGTCTCATATCGTTATTCACTCTGCAATTATTTTTATTTTTAATCTGCAACTTAGTGTATTTCTAGCAGTTTTCATAGAAGTGAAAAGAGTAGTGGCATACTAAGTGCCTACAAAGAATTATGGGGATAGGCAAGTGAGGGTTTTTGTGTCAGGTGGGCTCCTGCACTCTGTAATCTTTGTCTTATAGCTTTATCAACAGAACTACTCCCATGGGACACTTCAGCTTTAACTAACAAATTCTACTCTATGTAAATTGTGATGGTTTATCATTCTTTTCATGAGGAGTTTTTTCTCCTGATTTTGCAAGTGCTTAAAAGAAGGATTCATCACAGGACAATCATACAGTGTAGCATCCCATTGAGATTTGTGAGGATCAAGTGGGTGCACTGTATGCATTTCATTACAGAATCATGGCCTTAGCAACCAAAAGCATCCCATGCTTGAAGTTTCTAAGTACTGGCTTTCAGATTTACAGTACAATACCTGTCGAAATGATTGTATTCTCGTAAATGCCAGTACTTAGTTATTTAACCATCATTTCACAAACTGAGGATATGCACAGAAAATCAGGACATTTGCTCGCTGTTAAACTTGGTTTTGTCTTGCTATACGCTTAAGTGTTCAGGGATTTCTCTGTGCTTACTATGATAATGTATTTTGGCCAGTGTTCTCCTAGAATCTGAGCTATTCATTTAGAACTTTAGAACAGAACTTCCCACACGGGTTCTTTTCTAGTAAGTACATCTGAATAGCCTCTGGCACTGAAGTGGGAATAGTATGTATATGCACGCACCTGTGAATTTGATTTCAAGTATCCTGTGGTGAGAGGATGCACAGCTTGACAAAATGTTGCTGAGTATGCACATACACGCGAAAGCAATCATACAAATCAAGCAGAAATGCAGCACTTTAAGATTAGTTATAGCTCTGTACCCTACTGTTGAGGGCATAACTGTTCCTCGGTACCTGATGCTCTGTTGGCAAAGAACCTGAAACTTGAGTACATGAGGTGTGCACCACAGACCATCCAGATAAGAAGAGCAGTTACATGTGTGCACATATCTAGGAGCAGAACTGAGTTCTTGGTGTCCATATTGTTCATATTTAAAGGCGTGATCCTTAAGGATGCTAAAAATATTTGCAATAAGCCTTTGAGAGCTGTTCCCTGGGTCGGTCAGCTCCTCAGTTTCCTGCTCTAAGATTGCAGCAGTCTGGTGTATTTGGTATTTGTATAATCATAGTTAATATTTCATGTAACCTAGTGTAAGCCTCCGTAAATTATTTCAGGATAATTCTAATAATCTGCAGTTGCATATATCTATGCTATAACCAGAAAGTTTACAGACCTTAGAAGCTTTGTATAATTTTGATGGATGCTCCAATAAGGCAAGGGAGATTTACTAAATTTAAATGGAAAACAGCTCTTGTTTTTTTTTTTTTTAAATAAAATTTATGTATATCTGTTTAATTGAATTATTTCCTCACAGTTGTGATGGTCCTAATCACAAATTATAGTATATGTTTAAGTGACAATGTAACTCTTATTACACCATACTTTTACAGGTAATATATATTGAATTTCCTTGACAAAAGCTGTATTTATGAGTAAGATGCAAGTATGTGAAGTAAATTTTGGCATTAATAAAAGTGTGAAAATACCATGCTAATGATGTCCATTGTCCTAAGAACTACCAGTGTGGATCAGAACCAGAGATGTTCCTAGCCTTGTATCCTGCCTCCAGCAGTGGCTACCCATGGATAGTAACAAAGGACAGATAAAGTGACCCTATTTTCTCCAGGAATTTTCCCATTTTTGAACTCATGGGTTCATTCAGCCTCCACAGTCCCTTGTGGCTGTGAGTTCCATGTGTTAAATATGTTTTGTGTGGAAAAAGTAATCTCTTGTTTGTCTCACATTTGTTTATTCAAGAATTGTTAGTGCATTTGAACATGGTTACTGTAACATGAAGAGTAATCCACTTCAAGTAAGTTTTTAAAAGCTGTGGGAATTTGTAATGATAAAATAGCTGCTTAGGCAGAAGATGTCCTGTGTTTCTGTCCTTAGACATGACGTCTGCTTAGGCAGAAAACTTGTCCTGTGTTGATGGCAATATTATTTAAGATAATGTTGTCCCTCCTGAATATATATTTACACATAAATTATTTTGGATGAATTATTAAAAGTCAGATACCAACTGCAGAGCAGTTTTTTTTTTTTCTTTTTCTATCAGTGTAAAAACAAGATCAGTCAAAGGAAAACCTACTCCTGGCGTATCTGAGTGAGGTACCTCTAGATTTGGAGACACTAGTATCAATGGGTGTAACGTTGTGATCATGTAGGAGACAGAAATACTGTCTGGGGTTTGCTGAGAACCACAGTCCTCATTCCGCATTTTGGTATCCTGCTTTGATATGTGTCTTTGGAGATTTTCAAGACCCACCTGGATGCCGTCCTGAGTAACATGCTCTAGCTCTGGGCAATCCTGCTTCAGCAGGGGAGTTGGACTAGATGATCTCTATGGTCCCTTCCAACTCTAAAAATTCAGTGCAATTCAGTGTCCCCAGTTCCAATTGCATTTGGAGTAGCTGCCGAAAAGGTGGTTTTGATTGCCATCAGAGCCTGAAAATGAAGGATGGGTCAAAAAAGCCTAAGCATGGACAATCTGCCCTCCATTCACATCATGGTCAGCATCATAGATTCACTAGTAACAGGGATTTAGGTGCAATTCTTGAAAGGAAATGTGTATTGTGTCTCTAATATCTCTGTGCTCTGTATTGCCTGTGAGCTTTCTTTTCCTTAAATCTGTTTCTTACAGCTCATGTTCTTAAGCGTACTTACTTAATACCATTGGGGAAAGCAAGAGTTTATTTTACAGAATATATTTAATACATGCCATACCTAATGGACTCCTAAAATACGGTTCAAAAGCTATAGAGATCAATTAAAAAGAGACCTCCTGTGGCTTTGCACTTATGATCACCTTTATATTTATTTTCAGTAAATATACATTAAACTGTTTGCTATGAAATAACAACTTGGCAAATTGTTCTGAAAGAAGTGTCTTCTTAGAAACTTGGTACTTTTTAATTCTACCACACTTACAAGTCTAGTGCCGTATTCATCAACTAAAGTTTATTGTGAACTATACTGAATGTATTCACTACTGTGACTATGTGAAAATTATTGTTTTGCAGTAAAAAAGGTTATGGCACTTACATTTTTGGGATCTGCTGAAGCATGTTTGCTAATCATTAGTTGCTCTTTTTTCTGTGTTTTAACCTATTCCATGGTTGTTTGCCCTTTTATTTAATTTGAGTTCAGTAACAGATGATTAGTTCTGCACTGATAAGATTTGGAAATACCGTAGACTACTTTGTTAAAAATTTATTCTAAGAAAACAGTGCATTAAAAGAAAAAAGCAAACCCCAACAATTTAAACTTGCAAAATGAAACAGCTACATGTGAGTTTTTATGAATGGTCCTGCTCTCTTCTTTGTATTCCTTTGCAGTGTTTAATTACAGAATGCCGTGCATGTTTGGTAGTACCAAATACCAAAATGTATGTGGTAGGAGTGGTACCCAGTGGTAACCAGTTTCTGGATTTGTAATACACTATAAAGATACATTTTATAATTCTGTAACTATATGGCAATATTATGCCAAAAAAAATGTATAAACATAAAAAGCAATAGTTTGTGTTGCTTACTGCTGTATTTTAAGTCATTTGTAAAATGAAATACTTGAATTTCCTTTCAGGTAAATATATTTTTAATAACAGCAGTCAAAACCTCTAAATTAATAAAGCTTCTTCATTTAGCAGCATTGGTTTAGCAACATGTACAAATATTGTATAGCTCTAATAACGTGTAATTGCTGTTCAGCTCTTCTTTGTATAGTCTTCTGTAAATGTATTAACACTTAAAAGTAGGTCCTCCTTTTTTTGTTTGTTAGTGGCAAAATCCCCATGTGTGGCAGGGACCCCGGTTGGAGGTGCAACCAGAATCGTTTATTACAACACTCAGCTTATATAGTACTAAGTATCTTTTTTCCCAACTGACACCCCCTTGCAGCCCCCAGCTGCCAGACTGGCAGAATTCCCCCCAATCAGTAGGGTCGTTAGGTGCTGTTTATGGGTCCTTAGGACTTGCTCACCGGCATCCCCTGCCAGTGTTCCTGCTTCTATTCCTTCTTCTGGTCTTTGCTTCTTCCACAATCCTTTTAACCCACATCTCCCCCTTTTTTGTTTAATATACAAAATAATGCTTGTGTTGGTATATCACATAATGATTATGTGTATGTTACATTCTAATGATTACATTGACTCTATACTATTAAAACTATTATAAACTGCTATTAACTATACTGTTAAACTTACTGATTTCTATAACTGTCTCATATAATGTGATTAGTTTACTTCCACACAAATTCTATGCTATGGCTGGTTTCTACATCCACTTCTTTTTCTAGCATCATGCTTTGCAAGGCAAGTACAGTGGACATTTGAGCATGCATGACTTGATTTATGCTTTTGTCAATTTTTTGTTGAACACAGGAAAACAAACATTGCAAGCATAACATAATCATCAACAGAACTACCAGGCCTATGACAACAAAACGGACGATACTTTTGTGAACAGAAAAGATTTATTACTCTGTTGTTTCTGGTGGTTGTTCGTGATGCTCAGCTTCGAGATACGGTTGAACATATCATGCTGGGATCCACTTGGGACCATTTCCTGTGGAAACACAAGTGTATCCTCGCTCCCAAGTTATCAATGACACGGGGCCATATCATGAAAATGGACCATTGGCCGTGTTTTGAACACTGGGGAAGCTACTTACTTGTGTCATGTCACTATTGTCTCTATTTAAAAATTTTAAAAGTGGCTTTCCATAGTTGTTCCTGTGGTGGATCTTCCAGACTCCCCCTTTTTTGTTTAATTAGCAATTGTTTTAGTGTGTGATGGGCATACTCAACAATTGCCTGCCCTGTAGTGGAGTGTGGAATTCCAGTGATGTGGCGAATGCCCCATTCCTGTAAAAAGAGTTGTATGGTTTTAGGTATATACGCAGGGCCTTTGTCTGTCTTGATGGTTTCTGGTATGCCCATAGCAGCGATGGCTGCTAGCCAGTGTCGTCGGACATCTCGACTTTTCTCCTGTATGTGCAGTGGCAAAGATATCATTAGAAAAACTATCAACCGTGACATGGACATACTTTAGGTGGCCAAATTCTCCAAAATGTGTAACATCTGTTTGCCGAATTTGCAGTGGTGAGGTGCCACGTGGGTTAACTCCCAGTTGTGGCAACGCGGCTATAGATAGGCATTCAAGGCATGTCAAGATAATATTATGTGCTTGGTCTGTGGTTAGCTGAAATTGCTTTTGCGGTGCCTTCCTGTTCTGGTGAAAAAAGTTATGTGAGAGCTGTGCTTGTTGAAATAATTGCGGTGTGGCGAGGGCAACTGTGGCTTTATCAGCAGCACGGTTGCCCTCGGCTAGGGGTCCTGACAGAGAGGTGTGTGACCGTATATGCGTGATGTAATAGGGTAATTTACAATAGGAAACATAATGCCATAATTTCTTAAGTTGTGCGAATAATGCTGGGTTGTTGACTTCCTTTAGGAAAGCGCCTTCTATACGCTGAACAACTCCTGTAACAGATAAAGAATCAGTTATGATATTGAGATTTGCATCAGAAAAAGGCTGAAAAGCACGCGCAACAGCTGCAAGCTCAACAACTTGGGGCAATCCATCAACACATTTAATATCTTGGTTTCGGAGATTGTTGGTGGATCGCCAAAGGACTACTGCCCCGTGTGTTTTCCCAGAACCGTCTGTGAGTGCTGTAACTGCATTGGAAACATTGCAGTCCGGTAGGTGTCAGCTGTCTTTTAGAGTTCAAGTCAGGATCACCCTTTAACAATTGAAACAGGGAGTGTAGATCTTGTGTAGTGATACCTAGAAAAGGTCTGAGCCAGTTGATGGTTCCTAACAATTTTTGCAGATCATTCAGTCTTTATTTGTAACGCCAGCTGCAGTGCTTGTGGCTGGATGGTGTGAGTTGTAATTTTCCATCCTAGATATTTCTAGGCTGGTTCACATTGGACCTTTTCCTCGGCTATCTGCAAGCCTGCTTCTTGGACAGCAAGGCGGACTTGGCAGATGACTGCAGGTCTTTGTCTTTTTCGGCAGCTTAAAGTATGTCATCCATGTAATGATAAATTATAACATGAGGGTTTGCATTTCGGACAGGTTGCAAAGCATTTGCTACAGTTAGTTGGCAGACAGTTGGGCTGTTTAGCAGACCTTGTGGCAGCACAGTCCAATGATAGCGTCATGTGGGCTGTTTCTGATTGACAGATGGTACAGAGAATGCAAACCGGGGTGCATCCCTTGGGTGTGGAGGAAGAGCAAAAAAACAGTCCTTGAGATCGGTGATGGATATTGGCCAATTTTGAGGCAGCATAGAAGGTGAAGGAAGACCAGGCTGTAGCGCACCCATGGGCTCAATGACTGCGTTTATAGCTTGAAGGTCATGGAACAATCGCCATTTGCTGCTTTTTTTTGGTATTAGAAATACAGGAGTGTTCCACAGGCTGGTGGTGGGTACAATGTGGCCAGCGACCAGTTGTTCTTGTACTAAGTCATGCAAATGCAGCAGTTTATCCTTTCTCAGGGGCCATTGATCTACCCAAACAGGGTTTTCTGATTTCCATGTCAATGAAAGGGCCTGCATTCACTTGCCCAGTGCAGTCCTTTGCCCAGTGAGGGCAGAGTTGATTTGAATCGACCGTCTCACTTGACTGTTTTACAATCTTTTTTAAGATGCCCAGGCTTTCCGCAATTGTAAGAGTCTGCCTTTTGAGCAGCCCCCACACTGAGCTGTGTTGATAATGCATCAGCTAAGAGACTCGTTTTATGAGTTTCTGTGCCAATATCTTGACACACTTTTGTCATATCAGTGATGGAAGGGTTAGCATTCTTAATTGTTTGCAATACTTTATGACAGTCAGCATTAGCATTTTCGAACACTAATTGTTTCATAAGAATGTCACGAGCTGCTCGGTTATCTACTTGTCTCTCTACTGCATTTTGGAGGCAATCAAGGAATTTTATATAGGGTTCTCCAGGCACTTGTGTGATAGCAGAAAAGGAGGCTTCTGGAGCGGCTGCATCAGGTACCCGTCTTATCGCATGCAATAAATTTCAAGCACAAGTAAATTTCTTTTACTTGCTCAAAACGCTGTCTGTCCATTTGGGCTTGCGTGTTGGGAGTAGCCTGAGGCCCCTCACCGAGCTCATTCAGACCAATATGATTTAAATTGCCAGTGAAGTTATCCATTGCCTTGGCAGTTGCGAGATCACGGTACTCGGTCATGAATACAGCATATTGCATAGCCGATAAAATCATACACAACAACGGTTTCCAGTCGTGAGGAGCCGTAACATATCTGTCACCAATAGTCACCAATAGGTTAAAGGTATATGCCTATTAAAGGCCATAGTCCTTTACTGATTTTCTCAATTCTTTTACCGCATCATAAGGTAGAGATTTCCAGCAGGGCTGCTGGCCAGCTTCGGTAAGGGAAAGCTTGTAGCAATTCTCATAGAATCATATGGGGCTGGAAGGGGCCTCTGGAGATCATCTAGTCCAACCCCCTTGACAGAGCAGGTCCACCCAGAGCAGGTTGCACAGGAACTTGCCCAGGCGGGTTTTGAATGTCTCCAGAGAAGGAGATTCCACCACCTCTCTGGGCAGTCTCTTCCAGTGCTCTACCACTCTCAAATTCTGTACCTCCCTTGGCTATAGCTTCTTTTCTACATTGCTCCAGAGCACCGTAATACACAGTCTGAGTCTGTGCAAGACCCCCAGTCGCCCTCCTCAGTTCGTCATCGGGGGGGTACAGATTTGGCTCCCTTTCAAGGTTCACAGGACCAGGGTCAAAAGGATGGTCCTCCCCAGAGTCTGAATTTTTCGCCGCAGGGTTACAAAGAAGTGGCAGCAGTAGAGCAGAGGAATGCCCTGTGTGTTCAGGGGGATGAGTTTTTGCCTCTTTTCTAATCTGTGTCAAGGCTTCTGACACTTGAAGCCACACCGGTAAATGCCTGGTGGCTGCTGTATCTGTTCCTGTGGCCGCATCCCAAAGTTTAGTGCTTATCTTGTCCCACACACCTCCGTCAAAGGTGCCCATCAGTAGAAAGTTGGGGACATTTCTCCTGACCCGGTCTAAGAAAGTTACTAAAGACAGGGTAGATACGGATTGATTCTGTTTTTAAAATGTACTACTTCGAGATTCATTTGCTGCTCTTTCAGCAGAGTGTTTCCCATTGTTCCCAATCGCTCACCTCTGTCCTGCAGAAAGGTGATGAGCTGGCAGTGAAGTCAGTTCTCGAGTCAGTCCCTGGTTCGATCGGGCTATGCTACCGGTATGGACATTTTTAGTCTCTTGAGTTATGCCCCAAGTTGGGCGCCATTTGTAGCATATAGAATCGTAGAATCATAGAATCATTAGGGTTGGAAGGGACCTTAAAGATCATCGAGTTCCAACCCCCCTGCCCTGGGCAGGGACA
>JAOXNO010000024.1:89311214-89363452 GCA_028565335.1 Limnodromus scolopaceus
TATTTATAGGTGTTGATCAGATCCCCCCTCAGTCTTCTCTTCTCCAGACTAAAAAGACCCAAGTCCCTCAGCCTTTCATCATAAAAGAGATGTTCTAGTCCCCTCATCATCTTTGTAGCCCTCTGCTGTACCCTCTCCAGCAGTTCCCTGTCCTTATTGAACTGGGGAGCCCAGAACTGGATACAGTACTCCAAATGGGGCCTCACTAGGGCAGAGTAGGGGGGGAGGATGACCTCCCTCCACCTGCTGGCTACATGTCCAGAAAAAATCAATCTTATGATCAACATGCCACAGGAATCTTATTTTTTAATTTAGCTCTCTAAGGGCTTCTCTTTTGATCCTTCTGATCAGACAAGACCAATTACTGTGCCTCTAAGCTCTCCCGTCTGGTCTCCAATTAGTCACATCTGATAACATTTTTTCAACATAAAAATAAGGTCATCTCTTCAACTGCTTATGTCTAAATCAGGAGCCATTATGATAGCTCATTCACAAAACAACACCTCACTCTTCCTAGCCAGCCTGGGCTTCTGCGTCCAGGTTTTCAAAATCATCACCTTTTAAAAATATTTGTCTGGCCTGTAAGAATGCCACAGATTAAATCTTTGGTTGAGATACCTCCTGGTGTTTTGAGAAGTACACAGGCAAAGCCAAGCACTTGAATACATGTGTTTCAGTTCACTAAATAGGCCGCCTGAGATCAGTGGGATACTGAGACATCCAAAATTGAGCCTGTTCTCAAGTGCTCAACCCCAGCCTTTGTATTTAAAAACATCATGAAAAATGAAAGAAGAGGCTAGCAAAAAACCCTCTAACTTTTCTCCCTTCATATGTGACCTGGCTTTTCCTCTGGTGTGGGGCAGAGATGGAGCCAACCCATCTGGGAAGCCTAGCCTAAACCACATTGCAAGGACACAGGCCCTCACAGCACTGCCCATCCCCACCTGGTGGGACAGCCAGAGATCGGAGAGAGCTCCTAATGCCCCAAAGACCTCGGAGGTGCGAATCCCCTGCTTTCATATTTGTACACAACATTTCCAGGGAGACAAAGCAGGAGATACCCAACAGGACAGCTAACATAGACAACCAACAGCAGGTGCTGGGCTCAGCTTTGAGATCTGGGAACTTTTCCTGGGATCTTAGGGGGACTCCCAGGAGGACTTCCTGGGAGCTCTTTGGAGATAAAGCTGAAACAGGTTCATTAGAGAAGATATTGCAAGGGATTGCACAACTGGTGTCAACAACAAAGACTCATCTTCAAGACCTTGGAAGCATTTTTGCTGGCCAAAAACTTCTTGGAAGCGATAGGATCCCCATGACCAAGCAGGGAAAAAATGTCTTTACCAACATGCTGGCCAACCTGGTAAGAAGTTTTACACTAGAAGTGACAGTGGAGGGAGTTGATGACCTGTAATTGAGTGAGGAAGTGGTTGGCAAGAAAAGTGCATGGGGTGAAGTGGACAAGAGACCTTATAATGAATAATGTAAATCCTGAAGTAAAATGAATGAAAATGCCATAACCTGCTACATTTACCTGAATCCCAGCCCTGAAAAAGTGCCTTTTCCTTGTGACAATGAAGTGTCTCCCCTGGTCTGCTTGTTTCTACAGGTATCTGGAACATCTCTTGCCATCAGGTTCTCCATTGCTTTGCCACAGTACTGTCCAGCTGGGGCAGACGGTGAGGCTCAGAGCATTGCCAGGCTCTGAGTGGCCATCAGCAAAACAGTAATATTCATCCACTGCTTCTCTAAATAAGCAAGTATGGAAAGTGAGGAAAAGGATTGGTAGATTTAGAGAGAACAAAGTGTTGTAGTTTCTTTTCCCCTGGGGTAAATATCTAACTGATTGAAAAATGCTGTATTTTCTCTACATTCCCCTGTGGTGGTTTACCTTGGCCAGCTGCTAGATGCCCACCCAGACACTGTCTCACTCTCCCTCCTCAACATGACAGGGAGAAAAATTAAGATGAAAAAGCTTGTGAGTTTAGATAAGGATGGGGAATTCACACGCCAATTACTGTCACAGGCAAACCAAGCTGAACTTGGGGAAGATTTAGTTTATTGCCCAGTAAAATAGGGTTGGACAGTGAGAAACAAAGACAAAACCTAAACCACCTCCCCTTTCCTCCCTTCTTCCCAGCCTCAACTTCACTCCTCCATTCTCCACTCCTCTGCCTCCTCTCCTCTGAGCAGCACAGGTGGATGGGGGCTGTGGTCAGCCCGTAACAGCTCCTCTTGTTGCTCCTTCCCTCTCACACTCCAGTGCTGCGGGGTTCAGCCATGCCCGGCAGTGGGGCAGCCCTGGGGCAGCCCTGGCCTCTCCTCACAGGGGTCACCCTGCAGCTCCCCACTGCCAGTGCCTGGACACCAGCACCCTGTGCATCCCCGTATCCTCCTGTTCTCTTTTCCTTTTAGTGAAATATGTTTGTGTTCTTATATTATTTAAAATTATGTACCCTTCCTCTTTAGCCCAACTCCTTAGACTTATTTTCTCCAAAAAGTGTATTTCAGGAGTTCGGGTTGCACGTTTTTTGTCTGTCCTGAACCAACCATTAACTATAGCACAGGTTTCAGTAACATAACATATATAGAATCAAAAGGAAAAAATGTAGTTCCTGTTTTTATGCCATAGGTCAGGAATAACTTTATTATTTAGAAGATGTGAGGAAAATCAGTGGTTTTGGCTTTAAGAAACAGTTGTTTAAAGTTGTTGTTGAAGAAGGTTCCCGTGTCTATGCAGTAGCTCCAAGAAGCTGATGTGCATATATGCAATTGGCTATATCTAGAATATAAAACTTTGTAATAATGAAATGCATAAGTTCCTGTTTCCTTTCTTTTTACTAGTAAAGAAATGTATTCCTGTAAAGACTAGGAAGTAGGATTATTTTTATGACCTGTATCTGTGTTTCTCATTTGTCTTCTGAAATTTCCTTTCAACATAGCGGGCAGTTTCATGCGTGTTTATGCAAAAGTAGCCAGTAACCAACAAATGAAGAACAACTGGGTAAGTGATAAATTGCACAAACTAACTGTAAATTGAGGATGGGATTCCTGGTAGTGCTCGGCATCTTCTCTGACTGGGCACTACGTAATGTGAAGGTGAATGTCAATGATTCCTGCATTCTTAGCTCAAACGCTCCCTCGACTTTACCTACAGTAGGTAAAAGTGCTGTTATCAAAGGTCTTCACAGGGTTTACTCTTTCCAACCAGAAAATTTTGTATATGTGAGAAAAGAAGACTCCAGACACTAGTCCTGGATTTCCAGAGCTCCAGCAGTCATGAGCCTCTCCAATCCCCCCCAGATTCTTTATAAATGTCCCTTATGTGTATACAGCTCAGCTTTTTGGTGGATGCACTTGAACAGTGAGGGGTCAGATGTACTACTCATGCATTGGACAGATGGTCAGTGCTTCCTCAGCAAGCCTACTGTGTGGAGGAGACCTCAAATACTTGTCATTTGACTGATAGATGGTGGCAGAATGGATACACCCTGGCCACTGCAGACTCTGTTGGCACGTTCAGAAACTTCTGGGACAGAAATGCAGTCCATCTTTAATATACAGCATAACACATTAGCATAAATAGCATTTTTTATAAGCAACTAAATAACAGCATAAGGCCCATAATCACGAATCACTTACACATTCAAGAGTCTGTTTCAGCAAAAATAGGATTTAGAGTATGTTTTCCTAAAGAACTTACATTTTTTTGTTTCAAGTTTTGCAGTGTTAATGGCTGTGGGCTCCCTCAGGTTTGCTACTGGTTTGACAGTCAGAGAAATATTACTTAATGCCTTCACAAAGTATGTTGAAGGTCATATCAAGGTATTATTTTTTAAGCAGAAGCCCTACAGAAAACAGCTGAACAATAAGTATTCTAATGATTGTGAATGTGATTGTATGTATATGTTATATAAAGAAATCAATGATATTAAAAAAAAATCATGGCAATTATAAGGACATAGCCAATTTGAGGGAGCTATTTACTGAATAGCTAGTGACCAATTTTTCAGTCCTCTTCTTTAAATTAATGAATATTTAAAAAGGAGACTAATTTGATTTCCCTGAAACCTGCCCAGTTTCATTAACGCAGCAAGGGAAAACACAAAATATGTATTTGAATGCTTTGTTCTTCAGGAAAAGCTATTCTACCTCTGATGCATAGAAGATTCAAATAAACCAATGAATAAAATAATATTAAGACAGTTTCTATCACTCCTGTTATTTTCCAGTCTTCAATGCTGGCAAGTGAAAGATGGTTAAATTCCTATTTTTTAATGAGACTGTTCAGAGAACAATATACATGCTTTGTGGGAAGGCTGAAAAACCACATTTTTTTCACAAAGCAACAACCGTTTGGAGGGAGGGTGATTCCAGTATGACAAAAGCGTGATGCAGTCTAGGGTGCCTCCCAAGTACAGTGACACTGTATTAAAGGCATTCTGAATGTCAACAAGCTTTGCTGTGCACAAAGACTGTAAATGATACAGAAGCAGTCCCTTATCTGGGTAGAACAAAGACTGTCAGAAGAATCTCTGTATTTTTTTTCCTGGATTAATTTCATTTACCTTTTCAACAGATTTTTAATCTTTTGTAAAGTATTCCAAGGGGCCATAGCACAGTGTGATACTTGTAATTAATCTGAAAAGAGTGACAGAAAACTGGCTTATTTGGTCTCTCCCAGTGCCTTCCCTCCCAGTTTAGATCACAGGAAATTTGAGTGGTAGCACTCAAAATTTGAGCAGGTAGCAGAAAAAAGCACAAAGGAGCCTGAGCAAAATATTTGAAGTGAAATCTATATTCAGAAGCAAATCAGGGCATGACTCACTGGCATAAACCAATTATTGTACATGCATAACCTTTTTTGTTGTTGATCCAGCTGAGAAGTGAATGCATTGATTTACCGTGAAAAAAAACCCAAAACCTAATCCTTAGCTGTGGAACTCTGGCAAGAAGTGCTGGAGTGTCTATGGCTGGTACCTATCAACCTATTTGTAATGGCGTGTAATGGTCAGACATGTGCCTCAGCCAGCTTTGAGTCCAAAAGGAGGTGTTTGCAAGGAAAAGTAGGCACCTGTGACTTGTCTCCTTATATTCTGCCTAAATAAAGAAATGCATATGTTTTAGATTTTATCCTCAGCCTCTTGGGACGAGCACCATCTTTCTGTCACATGTTGGTACAGTAGCTGCTCTGCTCCATGCCTGGGTTTTCTAGGAGAAACAAACTGTATATGTAGACAGAGAATACATGAAAAACGTGAGGGCAAAGATGATATTATGATGTCCCCATATCAAGGCAAGGCCCTTTGAGACTGGGACAGCTGCCTTTTGTCTCTCTCAGTTCAATCTGGAATTTTAAGTAGCTACTTCCCCAGGGATATCTTTTCTGGTCATTGCTATTTCTGTATTGTTTCTTTAAAATAACAGAATTAAATCTTTAAGAAACACATGCTGAAGCCACTAAAACCAGCCATTTTAATACCACTTTATCAATATTAAACGTGATTCTCGTGGTGCACAGCTAGAGTACAGAACATGCGGGATAGGATATTATTGTCTGGTAACATCACTCGGTAACCCCAAAGCTCCACGTCTACAACCTGAAAGTCTCTGCACTCTGACTATAAAGCTTCAATAGATGACTTGCACTGTACATTGCTGTTAGTTGTGAACAGGCTAAAGCAATACTTAGAAATAGCTAACAACTTCAAAATCACTAAAAAAAATAACTGGCTTAATGAAAGACCTGTCCTCTGTAAGTCTGAACAGATGCTAATGGAAGTAGAACTGGAATCCAGATTTGCTTGGGGAGCAGGTGTCAAGCCATGTCACAAACACAGGCTATATATGTCGTCTTTCATCCCATTTTGCTCAGCGGGGAAAAATTTTGCTTCTCATGTTCTCCAGGCTACACCTACACTGCCAGACACAACTGGACACACAGGACTGGAGGAGAATAGGACCACATGCCTGCTGCCTCCACCATGGCCTGATCATTCAACACAGATTTGGACAGAGCGCATTCAGGAGCTCTGCAGCTGAGCAGCCCCATGTTGGCTTGGCCACTGCACAGTTTAACAACCCTGGCAGCTTCCATAGTCTTGTTCCTTACACTTTTTCTTCCCATTTTATATGGATCACACAAAGAGATCCAAAACCACACATGTCTCTTCATCGGTTTCTGCTACTTCCTCTAAGGGGAGTGTGTAGGGTAAGCAAATATCTTAACCAAAACAGGCACCCTGTTTATTCTTCTCAGAGTAATGCCACACATTTTGCAGGATTAATCTACACAATTCACCTACAAGAAAGTGTAGCAGAGGGGAATGTTGTGCAGGCTAATTTGGTATTGTCCACCAGGAATAGAGAAAAGAATGTGTCATCTTTCTTCCTTGTTCAGCAGATATTTGGCTGAGGCAACAGCAGCGGGATTGAGAGTGTGCAGCTAAATAATCAATGTTGCAACAAGGGTATCTCTGGATAGAGATCTTCCTATCTGAATTATATCTACACCTATACAGGAGTAAAACATGGAGTTTCCTTTGGTAAACCATGCCTGGAAATGTGAAGGGGGCTGTGGGCAGCTCCTGCACTCCCTGCACGTTTGGCCACCAGTCCTGCAATGCAAGCAAGGACAGGGATCTTTTCAAATAGCTTGGATTTGTATGAGAGGGTTTTGTACCTCTCTCCCCAACTGAAACTCTAATCCTTCCATGTCTCAGAAGAAGTAGCCTCTGACATAAGGAGTAAAGAGATTTCTTTGGGGAAATGTAAATGTGTCTTATTTTGATAGTTAGGCTGTGAGAGTCTCAAGCTAGAGAAGGCAAGCACTTGCTATTTTTGCACAATAGAGCCTGGTTTTAGCTGGGGCCTTTTACTGTGTGTATCATATAACAATGTCGTGGTTTCAGCCCAGCCAGCAGCTAAGCACCATGCAGCTGCTTGATCATTCCCTGCCCCTGGTGGGATGGGGAGAGAATCGGAAGAATAAAAATGTGAAAACTCATGGGTTGAGATAAACACAGTTTAATAAGTAAAGCAAAAGCTGCACACACAAGCAAACCAAAGCGAAGAATTCATTCACTGCTTCCCATCAGCAGGAAAAAGCTGCAGGAAAGCATGGCTCCCTCATGTGTAACAGTTACTTCAGAAGACAAAATGCCATACCTCTCAATGTGTCCCACTTCCTTCTTCTTCCCTCAGCTTTATATAGCGAGCATGACGTCATATGGTATGTAATACCCCTTTGGTCAGTTGGGGTCAGCTTTCCTGGCTCTGTCTCCTCTCATCTTTCTGTGCACTCCCAGCCTACTCACTGGCAGGGTGACGTGAGAAGCAGAAAAGGCTTTGACTGCTTAGCAGTAACCAAAACCACCAGTGTGCTATCAACACCATTCTCATCCCAAATCCAAAACATAGCACTATGTCAGCTGCTACTAAGAAAGTGAAATTTACCCCAGCTGAAACCATGACAACCAACCAGCAATAAACAGCACCATATTCTCAGACAGCAATGTGTTTAGACTAGTCTAGACTAGTCTAGACTAGACTAGAACTATTTCAGTTGGAAGGAACCTACAAAGATCATGTAGTTCAACTGCCTGACCTCTTCAGGGCTGACCAAGATAAAGCATGTTATTAAGGACATTGTCCAAATGCCTTGTAAACACTGACACTCTTGGGGCATTGACCACCTCTTAGGAAGTCTGTTCCAGTGTTTGACTACCCCTCCGTATGTCCCATTACTATTGAGCAATATATTTCCACTCAGAATCCAGTCTTGTAAAAAATAATTGTCCTTAGGAGGCTATGATAGCTTAATAATTTTGCTGTCTTTTTACAGTTATCACTTCTATTAAATATCTCGCTTGATAACAAGTGGTGGGACATGGTTGAGCAAATTACACATTCCTGAACTGAACACACCAAGACATTTCTTTTTATGTATTTATTTTTCATAATGAAGACTCCACTATACTCTGGACTGCCTTCAAGATATAATTTTAATTGCCCTAAATTATTGCATTCTGTTGTCATTTGGTTAGTTAGAATGTTATTTTCTGGTGTATGCTGTAACACTAAAGTAAATTGCCCTAGTATTTTAAAATTACATTGGCTACAGCTTTCATCTGCAATAAAAGGTCAAACCTTACTAAACTGAGCAACTACTAGCAGAAATTGTCACCGGGCTATAGTTAAAAAAGAAAGCTTACAGCATCTGCACCCTAGAGAGATTAGGGAGGTTTAGGAGCTCATTGTGTGAATGGGAAGAACAAACCTCAGCTCCTTTCCATAACACCTCTGGAGTCTTCTCCTCTCATTACATTACAGCATTTCCAAAGCTGTTTGCCAGGCAAGTTCTCCTTTCAGGGCTTCCTGAATCCTCTAATCCCTAATCACCTGAAAAAGGAGTTACAAGCACAGCAGCTTGTCCAGCTAACATTTCTTCAACTATGTCAGTTTCTTTAATAAAGAAGACATTTCTCTATAAATTGTGCTTCACTTAATCACAGGCAGTGGATGAAATCCCTTTACATTACCATTTACATGCAAAATAACTGGAAGAAAAAGCACAGGGATTAGTTTTAAGACTGTGTCATAATGTGCCAGGGAAATTGTTCATCCAATAACCAAAGCAGCTCTGTAAAAATGCACAATTAAAGAAATTCAATTATTTAAAGTAAATAAATTGTACATGAGCTTTGCCAAAATTATTATGTTTGATATATATCAATATGTTTGATAATGCATGGTCATGTTTTGATATGACTTGATTAGTGCTAAGCCTTCAACAGTATTATGAAGCCAATCCACTGTTTGGCCCTAGTGGTAAAAAAATCTTCTTGAGATCTCTCAGTGTTACTGCTTCTTCTGTTTCTACCATTTTATGTTTCCATCACAAAAAGAGCTGCAACCTATTAAAAATAAATTACAAAGTAAAGACAAAATTTTGCAGACCAATCCCAGAAGGTTTATATATTTTTACTTAAAGAAAGTAGTGAGCCTTGATGCCTTTGAGATTATTCATATGAATTAATTCATGATTATTCATATGATTAATTAGCGGTTAGAGATCATTGCTTTAAAACTAATGTCATGAAAAACGAGGGATGTGAATTATCCATTATTTCAATGGGACATCAACTCAAAATGTTACTGTCGCATTTAATAAGATCATTAGACTAGGAAGGGGGAGAAAGGCTGTATTGGCCCAGATAATGATCATCTCATGAAATCTAGCTCACTTTGCTGGGGAATGGCACAGAAGATGACAGGAAACCGTGTGAGATTAAATTAGTGATGAAAGCATACAGTCTGTTATGAAGATGTGCCAGATCTGCTGTATCCCACACCCCAGGAGCAGAGCTGTGATGCTGCAGCCTCCTAGCATCCCCCCTTTACAGAGTCTATCTTGACTCTGGCACCTCAATACTTCAGAGCACATTTCTCCCACCTGCAGCCTTTGGAACGTGTAATGAGCCCATCTAGGCTGACCAAGTAGTCTCTAAATCCTAATCTTGATGCGTATTTGAAGAGAGTCACACATTGCCAAAAGTCCACCTGAAACTTGTAATTCCTTTTATAACATCCTGGAAAGCATGATTTAAATACCATTCTTGGGCATAACTCCAATACTATCACATAAGGACAGACTAGTTCTCAGTTCTGGGGACCACATGCAAAGACACATGTGACTTCTGCCCCAGCTTATAGCAGCAGCCGATGTACCGGCGTCTTCAGAAGTTATAACCATCAGACATCACTTCCCCTGACAGAAAAGCAGACTGGTACCTCACATTGAGTGACGTGTTTGATTATTTGCTGGGTCTTTGGCATTTGACTGTCATGGCAGCGTGGGCTTTCCTGCATCACCAAGTTGTGAAAGTGTGCTCCACTGACCTTTATCTCCCATAACCCTGTCCAAGTGATAACCACTCATGGTGGTTACAATGGGTGTATCTAGTTGTGATGGTTGTATCCTTCTCAAGGTGGTTTTGGGGAGACAGTTAACAACACAATAACCCAGGGCAAACTTAAACAATGCTGGTACCATGGACGATATGCAAATATGACTATAAGTCAATCATCTTACTCCCATAAACAGCAAACAGCACAAGAGCCCTTTGAGCTCTCCTGTATGGCAGCGGACTGTATGCCAGGATCTCTCCATGAGTAGGGGTGCCTCTCAAGATTACTCCTCGAGATTCAGAGATTCCTTGCCACAACAGATCCTCAGTAAATGACTAATAGTATGCTAAACTTTGAAATAAAGGATCCGTTGTGCAAAATTAATCTTTCAGACATAAACCATTCACCGAATATGGGACTAGGATTGGATCCAGCCACACCTAGACTCCTCTCTGAGAAAGAGTTTAGAAAGCAAGGGAGTCCTTTCTGAACCTCGACTCAATGGGAGGCTCTCCCTGACAGTTCTGTCTGACCCTGTCCTCTATGCAGTAAATAACTGTCATGGGTCTGGTGGGGATAGGGTTAATTCTCCCAGGCTCCAGTAGGGACACAGGTATTCCATCCCATGGGAGCCATGCCCCCAGTACCACGGGCTGGGGCCTCCCGGATCCAGTCGAGGAGCGGTGGTATCGTAATCATGGTTGTATATTCCTCTCTCAGTGTTAGTGTTGTTGTTTTCTTGTTCCCTTTGCTGTGCTATTAAATTGCCTTTGTCTCAACCCACGAGTTTTGCCTTTTTCTTCCAATTCTCCACTCATGGTTCTGGGGTGGGGGGAGGAGGGGGCAGTGTCCAGTCCAAGACAGAGGCTGCCTCCTGGTTCTTTGTTGCCGTCTGAGGCCAAACCGCAACAATAACCAACTATGCCTTGCCATTGCATCTTGTTAAAATACTGTTGCCTTTACTATCAAATTTTGTTAAATCCCTGTTTTAAATCAATAAATGTATCACTGCTTTTCTCTGTGAGTGAAATGCATCATTCCATCTGCCATACAAGTGTCCATCCATTTGGCTGTGGTGGCATGACTCCAGGCTACCCTTCCAGCCTTCTACAGCTGTGCTACAGCCTTTAGATCCCACTTGTGCCTTTTGGGTACTACTTCAGTCTCTGAAATATCCAGCAGACAAAGCTGTGAGAGGTGCTTCTTGCCTAAGGCCATGCTCCCTCCGTGCAAGCTGCAGGACAGCCCACAGGCTGACAACATGTCCCCTCTCAGGGGACACCAAACTCCACACCAGGCTGTGTGTTTCTATCCTCTGTGAAAGTTGTCTCCTGGTGTGAACAACCTTATGCAGAACCTAGTCAGAGAAATTTTGGTTTTTTAAAAACACATAAAAATGCTAGCCCTTTAAATGAAATATCACATAGCTTTAGTATCGCTTTGTGTCCTAAAGGTCAGCTGTCTAAAAAAAGTATTTAAAGTATTTAAAGTGTCCTGACAAGTATGAAAGGATGATCATACTTGGAACAATTCACTTGGAAATGCACTACCAAAATATGCTTAGCCTTAGGAGCACTGTACAGTCACGTGTCTATCTGCCCCAGGTACTGCCTTGCTCACCGTTAAGGCTGTGGATGTGGGATGTCATCCTGGAAACTTTTTATTAAGGATTAATAAGAAAACTAGAATCAGCTTTATTTCTGTTTGTCCATAAACGTGTTTCAGACTTCAGTCCTGTTTGCTACTATTAATTTTGCTTTATTTTGTTACTCTGAAACATAATCACTGTTACTGCTGTCTTTCTTTAATATTATTTGAGATGTGATGGCACCTAAGGACTTCAACTGGGAGCAAGGCTACCTTGAAATTGGAAAGAATATGGATACATGTGAAGACATCATCTGTGCCCCAAAGAGTTTAAAAAGGAATTCAAAACAAGTTGTAAAAATGAAAAACCAGATGGAAGATGAGCACAGTGGTGATGAGATGAAAAATCACAAAGCTGTCATTACATAAAACACAGCTCTGTGCTTCCAAAGAATCACTAAGTGTGATTGTCTGAATATAATATAAGAAACCCCCAAGACTATCAGGTTCATTGTGTCTTGTCTATTAATGGGTGACTGATTTCTTGGAGACTACACACGTAGGCTGCAGAAGGCAGCGATGTCTTGAGGAGGTTTTTAAACAGATCATGGTGTCACCACGGGGTGAGTGCAGCATGTATGGGAAGCAATTCTTTTGTGAATAGTGCAGAGAAGGGAACCTTCAAATCTGGAGGCATGATAATGAAAAGTGGAAGGGTGGCATGTTGAGACAAAAATCAGAAAAGTAGGACAGGGTTAAACTGTGCGAAGCCTCAGGCATGAACCATCTCAGGTTCAGCAGCAGAAAGGGCAAACTTGTGAAGACTTTCAGCAGGGTGTGAGAGCTGGACAGCTAGCTCAGGATCACATTGGCTTTTCTCTCATCTTTTCATAGTTTGAAAGGAGTAATACAAGCAAAAGGAACCAAATGTGTTACTACTATGGGAAGCAAGGAGGGTGAGTAGTGTACCGTCAATGATAATACGTTTTAGAAGGAGTTTCTAATGGATTTAAATGTGGCTTGGACGTTTGAAGAAACGAGAAAAATAAGCCCCACGGTGACACAGGGACAGTTTCAGTGGTAGAAGTAGCAGAGAGTGAGAGAGTTTGAGAATTTTACAGGGAAGACAAGGAGTTTTGATTTTACTTACCTGAGCCCATGATTAGATATTCAAGGGGAGATACCCTTTTCTCTCGGGAAGGAAGCAGGAGATATGGTCACCAAGGATACGGAGAGGGCTGAGGTACCGAATGTTTTTTCCCCTCAGTCTTCGCTGGCAAGGTCTCTAACTGTACTGCCCAAGTCGCAGAAGACAAAACCAGGGGCTATGAGAAAGAAGAACCGCCCACTGCAGGAGAAGATCAGGTTTGAGACTATCTAAGGAACCTGAAGGTGCATAAGTCCATGGGACCTGATTAAATCCATCCACGGGTCCTGAGGGAGCTGGTGGATGAAGTTGCCAAGTCGCTTTCCATTCTATTTGAAAAGTCATGGCAGTCTGGTGAAGTTCCCACTGACTGGAAAAGGGGAAACATAACCCCCGTTTTCAAAAAGGGAAAAAAGGAAGACCTGGGGAATTACAGGCTGGTCAGTCTCACCTCTGTGTCTGCAAAGATCATGGAGCAGATCCTCCTGGAATCTTTGCTAAGGCACATGGAAATAAGGATGTGATTGGTGACAGCCAGCATGGCTTCACCAAGGGCAAGTCATGCCTGACAAATTTTGTGGCCTTCTATGATCTTTACACAGCACTGTAAGGGGAGAGCAACAGACATCATCTACGGGGACTTTAGCAAAGCATTTGACACTGTCACGCACGACATCCTGGTCTCGAAATTGGAAAGGCCACTTGGTGGATGAGGAACTGACTGGATGGCCACACTCAAAGGGTTGTGTTCAACTGCTCTATGTCCAAGTGGAAGCCAGTGATGAGTGGCTTTCCTTGGGGGTCAGTACTGGGACCAGTGCTGTTCAGCATCTTTGTCGGAGACATGGACAGTGGGATTGAGTGCACCCTCAGAAAGTTTGCTGACAACACCAAGCTGTGTGGTGCAGCTGACATGCTGGAGGGAAGGCATGCCATCCGGAAGGACCTGGACAGGCTGAGAAGTGGGCCCATGTGAACCTCATGAAGTTCAAACAGGCCAAGTGCAAGGTCCTGCACCTGGGTCATGGCAACCCCAGGCACAAATACAGGTTGGGTGGAGAATGGATTGAGAACAGCCCTGAGGAGAAGGACTTGGAAGTGCTGGTGGATGAGAAGCTCAACATGAGCCAGCAATGTGCGCTGGCAGTCGAGAAAGCCAACCACATCGTGGGCTGCATCAAAAGAAGTGTGGCCAGCAGGTCAAGGGAGGTGATTCTCCCTCTCTACTCTACTTTGGTGAGACCCCACCTGGAGTACTGTTCAGATCTGAACAGTTCAGTACTGTATTCAGCACAGGAAAGACATGGACCTGTTGGAATGATTCCAGTGGAGGGCCACAAAATTGATCAGAGGGCTGGAGCACCTCTCCTGTGAAGACAGGCTGAGAGAGTTGGGGTTATTCATCCTGGAGAAGAGAAGGCTCTGGGGAGATCTTATAGTGGCCTTCCAGTACCTGAAGGGGGCTACAGGAGAGATGGAGAGGGACTCTTTATGAGGGAGTGTAGTGATAGGACAAAGGTAATAGTTTTAAACTGAAAGAGGGGAGGTTTAGACTAGATATTAGGAAGAAATCCTTTCCTGTGAGGGTGGTGAGACACTGGAACAGGTTGCCCAGAGAAGTTGTGGATGCCCCATCCCTGGAGCCCCCAGGCTGGATGGGGCTAGCAATGTGGTCTAGTGGGAGGTGTTCCTGCCCAGGGCAGAGGGGGTTGAAACTAGATGATCTTTCAGTCCTTTCCAACTCTAACCATTCTATGATTCTATGAAGCTATGTCAAATATTGGCCAAATTTCAGAGGTCAGCAAAGAAGCAGTTTTGAATTGCAGTGAGCTGCAGAGAGAAAAGGCTAAAATGAACTTGACTGGAAAGTTGAAGTTCTAGTTAATAATGGAAAACTTAAAGGAGGACAATATTTCAGAAAGAAAATTTAGTTAATTTGGATAGAAAGCATCTAAGAACAAAAATACAAATTTTGGCGAGGATAGCAACTTTCCAGGTAGACTAATGTTTTAATAGGTCTTACTAATGCTTAATTACAGCTAGGTCTTTATTAAGGAATTTAAGGAGAATGCTTTGCGATTCTTTACAATGGAACAATATACTCATTGTAAATCAACTCAGCATCTTCATCTTTCTCTCATGCTATAAAGGGACTTGAAAGTTACATAGTTGAAAGGATAAGCTATTGTTCCAGAAACTGAAACTAGATAAAATGCAGTACAAGTTTAATGTAAAGCTACTATTAAATGAGTAAAAAACTCGTAATACAAAAAGCTTTGATGATGAGAATGAAGGTTTGCAAGACTGTAACACGTAATTATTGCTAATAACCTAGTTTTACTGTAGCACTTTCCAATTTAAAAGCTCACAAAATGACTTAGAGACTATAATGTAAAGATAAGCTTCTAAAAGTTTCATTTTGAGCTTTTTACAGTTGAACAAAGAAGTAACAGTACTTGCAAAATCACCACCATGAGCAGAAGTGAAAACAATGGCCATTCAAAGAACACAGTTCAATTTTTCTCAGTCTTTAGTGTGACCCCCTCCTTCTCACATACCCCAATTGCTTCAGTTTTACTGATTTTCCTTACCCTCTTCCACTTCTGAATCCCCACTCACTTCCCTTTCCTTCAGTCTCACTCTTCCATTATTTCTCACATGATAGTCCCTTTGTATCAAAACCCAGGCCTAATAATGGATCTAAAATGACATTTCCTTCCTCTTAGAGTCTATTTTCTGTGTTCATTCCTACATTCAGCATCACCCTTGCCCAATGAGGGTATAAATGCAGGGGAACAAGGCAGCTGGCCGCTCTGTGCTGGGCAAAACCCTGGGACCAGGCAGGAACATCACTGGTTGATCCAGAGCACACCACAGTACTTGTAGTTAACACAGCCTGGCTGCCATCACAGTAACAAACTCAATGGAAAATGGAAAATGCATTCAGTTAATGGCTGTCTTTATACAAGGGACCAGTTGGAAAGTAATGTTATCCTGGAGGAACCCAATCCAGCTCCATACCAATAATTTGTAAAAGTAACTTGAAAGTGAAGATCAGCAACTCTATTTTCTAAATGCAGAGAAATTACCCAAGAAGGAATTTGTCCTGGTTTTCTGGCTAACACCTTTCCCTCTAACTTCTCTGCCAGGTCCTGTATACAACTGATCGTGACTCACACATGTCTCATCTGAAAGACAACATTTACAAAAGCTCTATGTCCCCATCACAATCACAGAGCCCTGGCAAGTGGTGGAATTATGGGGAAAGAACAGGAAAAATCTGCTTTTCTCGATTTTCCTTGGAATCACTTTACTTTCCTTATGACAAGCACTGCTTGGGAGATATTTAGATATTTATTTTTCGTTTCATACGGTGAAAGTGTTTAGGATATTGTTGTATTTCTATTATTGAGGCTAATGGAAAGTTATTTCTAAAATAGTTAAATTTTTCTGTCCTGCTGTGCTACAGGCCAGACATATTTTGGTGGATTTTGAGATCTACAACTTTTATGAAATTATCATTAATTGTCAGTGATATGATGGATCCAGGGCCCAAATATCAAATTTATTTTCTCCAAAATGGAAACTGATGTGTCAGGGAAAAACAGCTCAGCACGATACTGCTATCTGAGAGAGTTTCTGGACAGGGAAAATGCTACTACATTTGGCAATTTGTGGTCCTGATAAAGCTCTATGTATTTTTTTAGTCTGGTTATTAATTCCAGCACTGTAACTTCAACTATCATGTCTGTTAAATATCCCCTGCAGTTCCTATTTCTGCACCGCTTTAATAAGATGAGATTCAAACAAAAAAAAATGCAGAACAAATTAAACAAAACAGATTGTGTATTAACAAAAATATAGTGAAAACTCCTCCTCATAGCTTTTACAAACCCCTATTTATATCAGAGAGTTGGAAATTATTTACGTTTGCATTTGTCCATTATCTAGTAAACTGAAGTGTGGCTTCAGTGCTGCATGAAATACAAATTCTGAACGGAGCTGTCTTTCATTGCTGCCCCAAGATTGAACTGACATTTTAGATAATATTCTCTGACATGCAGGGTAAAAACACAGCCCCAACTCTTGTGAGATGCTGAGAATCACTGATTTCAATGGAAATCGAGGTCATTTGGACTCACTATTGTTCGTCACTTCTTGCTTCTTGCCATGTTTATACCAGCCCATCAAAGTCAGTGTCAGCTCAGACTGGAGTCAAAATCAAACATTAAAAGATGACAAAAATGCAAAAGGACACACTGGTGCTGAAGTTCATTTGAATTTCAAAATAAACCTTCTCACCACCTGAGCTCTGCGCAGTACTGGAGTGTGAAAGTAAGAATAGAAAAAGGTGTATGATAGAGTGACATTTTTGGGATTCACAAGTTCAGGATTACCTGATTGTACCGAGCATGAACATGCATGTGACCATGAGTAAGTCTTTTTAATTTTCCTTTCTGTAAAAATCTGCAAAATGTCAGATGGGTGGGAAGTTTAAGTGACACTAGCAGTGCATTCCCACATCCTCCAATAAGTGAGAGAAAGTACAGCAGTTGTACATGAAAATAAGGAGGCATCTATTTGAGGAAAGTGCTCCACAAGTTCAATGCATTTTGACCTTATGCAACATACAAAGTCATACTTTAGAATACATGGACTCAACACATTCATACCTTGGTGGCCAAGATTCTGCAGAGCTGGAAAGAAAGTTCCCTTGAACCAGTCACAGATTTCTAGAGGTGCAGATGGGCAGAAAGAGCATGGTAGGAGTTGTAGCGTCTCATTAGCACTTTCTGGATTGTTGTAAAATCTTCTGTGCCATTTGACATGCTTGTGTTTGCAGAGGTCCTCCCATTGATTTGGGAGCTGCCTTTTCATCTTCTTTTAATGATACAGACAAGTGTAGACAGAAAATCAGAGCTCTGTGGATGGTGTGAATGGCTACATCTGGGGACGTGTGGAAGAATGAGTGTTTGCATAGCTGGAAGATAATGTACTGCTTCACATCATTTATCGGAGAAATCGGAGACCAAAGTTGTGGGGAGGAAGAATAAATATGGAGCTCTTGTGCCAGGTATGATTTTAACAACATCACTTCAATTATAAATGCCACATAAACAGCGGGAGAATCACAAGGGCAGCAGTATCAGCAAATGCATTCATATGAGCCCTTATTTAGCACTTCTGGCATTTTTATAGGGGACACTTTGTTGTTGCTGTGGGAATAAAGAGAAGGGGGAATAATAAGAGCCTCCTGAATTTCCTCTGATTAATCACCTATATCTTTTCTTGTCTATTGGCAAGAGTTAAAATAAACCTGCTAGACATAACAGTCTGACAACAGAAGGGAATGATTGGGGGAATTTTATATCCTCATTAGCCAATTGCGGAACAATTTCTCTGATGCTGCATCCAGATCACTCCTTTTTCAAATAGCTTAAACCAGTGACAGTACTGTACAGAATCTGAGGCCAGAGAGCATTACGTTGTTAGAGAGTGGCTTCCTGTATAACCAGGCTGAACGCTTTCTCCCCACTGCCTTACAGTAAGTCCAATTGCTCTTTTTGAATATAGAGACTTTCCTAAATGCCTTCAGACCTGATGTGAATATAATGAGAGAAAGAAAAAACATCACTGCGGATTTTTAGCAATGGCCAAGCACACTCATCATTAAGAATCCCATTTAAATTTATCTGTGTTGGTTCTTGGCATGACTTTTCCAGAATGGCTGAAGACATAGTCCTCAGTATTTTTTCCTATTAAGGGATGTACACTTTGCAGTTAATTTGCCTCTCAAGCTCCCGTTTTATACATTACAGAGAAAGACCTTTTGAAGAATTAGGTCAAGCAATGGGAACAGTGACATAAAGCTCAGCACCATAACTAGAGTATAAAAATACTGAAAATCTCTTCAGTGAGAAGCCTTTACTCCCACTCTCAGATATTTCTGTGAATCTCTTATGCACATTCTCTAATATTTCAGGATTGTTCCAAAACATCTTGCTATGAAAATATGCGGAACAGTTCTGTACCAGGCACGTGTGTCTCTGGGGTAAAAGCATGGCTTTGCCCCTGCTCAATGTCCTCTCTTACTACAAACAAGATTTGGATTTTTCTTCACGGTGGCTTCCATTCACCTTTTCACTCTTTCTAAACCCAGATGGTTTTCAGGATTCAGTGATTTGCCAATAGATTTCCCTGCTTACTGCAGGGGGAGTTGGACTAGATGACCTTTAAAGGACCCTTCCAACCCAACATATTCTATGATTCTACATGCCTATTCTCTTGATATGGGCTAAAGTTTCTGTTCCTGCATATTAGGATGTATTAGCTGTATGAAAATATTTTCTGTATGAATGGGCTAGCATATTGAATTATTCAAGTGTCTCAAAAGACTGTCTAGCCTTCATCAATATTTACCGCTTTACCACTATCATCCAAAGTTTCTGTCAGGAAAGAGCTCAGGATTATATACAGATCACAAAATTTTCAGTAGTATTCAGTCTACTAGCAACGCTTGCAGGATATTCCCCACTGAAAATTAGTGTTTAAAATTTGACTCCTAGACAACACTGAATCCATTCTAAGATGTATTTTACTGATACTGCACTCCATATATTTTTTATCATAATGGTATCTGTTACTAAGAAGTCTGGATGTATCATAATTAGGTAGCTATTTTTATTAACTAAATTTGTAAACTTATCAAAAAAGGAAATTATATGTCTTTGACCAGATATATTTTCCATGCTTTAATGATATTAATGATGCTGTCAACTTTTGCTTCATTAAGAAATGAATCCCATGAAGCTTTTGGATTGATGTCAGACACAGCCCACATATAATATCCTGAGTGATTCTGCTCACAGTATGAATATTAGCACAATATTAGTGTTCCTCCAGTCTGGAGGAATTTTCATGGCATATCAAAGCAGACATATGGGCCACAAATCTCCATCACTAGCTTTTGCTCATTGGCAACCCCGCAGCTGGTACCAAATCTGCAGGAGTTTTTAAGGAAGTCATTGCAACTTTCCAAATCATTGAAAATAGCGATGACTAAATTGTTATAAAATCTTCTCTTTCCAGGCAAGGTGCACTGTGTTTCTGTATATTAAACAGTACAATTATCCAATGGCTGAGCTGTCATTCTAAAGCCAGATTAATTTCCTGCAGTGTAGCACAGAGAACTACAAATTCCTGCACTGCTATCTACATTTTTTCCCCCTGTGTAATGGCTGATTCCTGGAACCTATTTTGTGGTTTCATTAAATCCCATAATGCTTTCAGCAAAGTTCCAGGTCACGGCTCATCAGATGAGCAATTGGTAGACACGCTTGATAATGACTTACACTCCATATGAAAAAAAACCAAACCCACAGTTAAAATATGTTCCAATTTAATTAGAGACTTTTTTTTTAGACAATGATTTGTCAGTATTAACTTACCTCCCTTCTTCTCCCTGAAACAGTCTATTGGATATTAGAATCAGAAGAGAAGAAATGGAAAAAATAAGGGAGTAATCACCAAGATTCTGGAGTGTTTTAGGAACAATTAGTGACTGAGAAATTTGGGCAATTCTGAAGGAAACATTGTAAGAATAAAATTCCCCCCCTTTTTTTAGAATTTTAGAAGGCTGTTATCAAATTCTAAAACTGTAGCATTTTCATAAACAATGTGCAAAAAATACATATATATCATGAATTCAAAACTCTTGTACAGATTTTCAAAAGACATCAGAGATTATTGTGACCCTCTAGTCTGACCTTCTACAGTATGTACAGGACTTCCAAGAATATATTACTGTGTCTTGCTTCTCTCTGTCTGGTATCATTTGGTAAAGATCGAACTTTTTAGAAAGAAACATCCAGTGCTGATCTACCTTCTCTGTGCGATATTCCAGTTTTAATTATCTTCCCTGATAAAGTTTTGATTTTGTTTCTGGTGTGAATTTCTTTTACCTCAACTTTCAGCTGTATTTTTATATACTGCTCTGAAGATCCTTCATTAGTAGCAGTTTCTTCCCTTTGTTGATACTTTTGAACTGAAAACAGACTTTCCCTTAACCTTCTCTTTAATAATACAAATAGATCAACATTTTGAATGCCTTGCTACAAGGCATATCTTTCAATGCTTTAATCATTCTGAAGACTTTCTTCTCTGAGTTATGTCCAATTTCTCAGTGTTTCTCTTGAAGTACAGGTGCGTAGCAGAAATTGCACTACTGTTAGGTATATTTTTTATAGTTTGGGTTGGTATTCCTTTTTTTCTGCACCCAAAGTGCGTATTGGTACCACACCTATGGACATGGCCTGCACTCAACTTGCTATCAACCACAACTCACTTTTCAGAACCTATGTGGTTTCCCCATATAAATCTCCAGATCCCTTTTATTGTGAAATATGATTTGTACTTGCCCATAAAAAAACACATACAGGTTATTTTTACTCTCCTTTGTAAGCAGTCAAGATCTCTAACTATTGTCCTTTTTTTTGTCATGTATCAGGACTATATATTTTAGTCATCCAAATGATGACACATAAGCGTGTATTTTCTTCTAGATCATTGGATCTAGATAAGGCCACGAAGATGATCAGAGGGATGGAGCACCTCGCCTATGAGGACAGGATGAGAGAGCTGGGCTTGTTCAGCCTGGAGAAGAGAAGGCTCCGGGGAGACCTTATAGCGGCCTTTCAATATCTGAAGGGGCTACAGGAGAGCTGGGGAGGGACTCTTTGTCAAGAAGTGCAGTGACAGGACAAGGGGTAACGGTTTTAAATTGGAAGAGGGGAGATTTAGATTAGAAGCTAGAAAGAAATTCTTTATAGTGAGGGTGGTGAGGCACTGGAACAGGTTGCCTGGAGAAGCTGTGGCTGCCCCATCCCTGGAGGGATTCAAGGCCAGGCTGGATGGGGCTTTGAGCAACTTGGTCTGGTGGGAGGTGTCCCTGCCCATGAGCAGGGGGGTTGAAACTAGATGATCTTTAAGGTCCCTTCCAACCCAAACCATTCTATGATTCTATGATTCTATGATTGACAAAAAGGTCAACCTGAAGAGGATCAAGACCTGAATCCTTTTGGCCCTCATTAAAAAGATACTTATTTGAAGCTAATTTAATACTGTTAATAATGAACCAAGAAAATTGTTCCTTTTGTTCCTGCTACGTTGAAAAAATATGTCTCTAGTGCCCTTCCTGCAGCTGGCTGTTCATTGATCCATGTTCTCTTTTCATTTTCTTATCAATTTTTGAGAATTCTAACTTCTTTTTTACATCACTTTCTATCCAGTTGCCCTCTCTCTGAGCACACGCACATGTGTGTGCACAATAATTATTTGCACCTATTTCTAGGCTAACTGTCTGATATCATACCTTTCTAGTTTTGAGTGTAGCTTTTTCTGAGACTAGTAAACAATCACAAACAGCTGTCCATTACCTTGCACGTTCTGCTGTCAGTCTTTCTTCTGGATAATGTGCCTCAAAATCAAATTGTGCAGTCCAACTACAACCAAAAGGAAAGAAATATTATAGTGGAGGTGAAGGACAGAATTCAAAAAGGAACAGGTCTACTTAGTTAAGAAACAAAACCTGCCAATTACAATAAAGTGAGCAGCTTGCCAGTGAAAAGAAAATTAGAAAGAGAGAGAGCAGAAGCCAAGAACAGTTGTCACAAGGCAGATGATTGGGCAAGGAAAGCTCCAGTCATACCTGGAAATAAATAATAATTTTTTAAAAATCCCCAAAATAACTCCAAACATATCCCCCTTGAAAAGGAGAAAGGAGCTTAGTACCTGCAATGAGACATAATCAGCTAAACGCATGTTCAGGACCCTTAAGGCATAGCTGTATGCTTTTCAGACTCTGAGTAATATCAAAATATCATGAATGTCAACTCACATTCTAATGGAGGCTCAGTTAATTGGCAAAATATGTCTGAAGTAGTTTTAGACCAGCTTACATCACCCTAAAGTGCCGTAGAAAATTATATGTGCAAAAATATACAAGCTGGGGTTTTTTGCCTATACAGAGCTATGCCTGCATCAGGAGCATTTTGCTGATGTGTATGGCAGCATACCTACAGCAGAAAGATGCTTTGAACCCAGGGCTGGTCGAAACGCCAGCAGGTAGAGACATTTTCATGACATACAGACTTGAGTCAGATGCCTGACATACGGGTTTAGGTACCCTGCTTGAGACTGCACTGGCCATAAAGCCTGAGATGGACACTTTGCAATCAGAACACATACATTGATATACATGAGTAAATGCTTGAGACAAATTATGAAGAGATGTAACAAGGATAATAGTGTTGCAAATATCCAGGAGCTGTGACATGGCTGCGCTTTATTATACTGAAACAGCTTTCTAATGAGAATGAAGTGGGCATCATTTAATCAGCTCAGTTTTTCTTAGCAAGCAGATTAGCCCATTGGGACCAGCCTGCTTGCATAGTTTAATAAAGCACATTATAAACAAGAATTATATTCAATGATGTTGCAGCCTATACATTTGAATAAAAAATGAGGTTAAGGTAGAAGAGAAGATTTGGGAAAGCTTCATCATTTACTCCATTCTAGTATTAAAACCTTAGATTTACTGTTTTTAATTAAGCATCCTAGCTGTTCCCCAATCTGCTAAGAAATCCTTTGTCTGTTTTAACGTCCTGGCAGCAAGATCATCAGTCTACAAAGAAGCATCATCAGTTCACAGGGAAAGATATTAAAATAATGTATTATTATGTCTCTTGCTTTTTACAGGGTCAGTGAAATTTCATTAAGAAGAAAACTAAAACACACCCCCTCCATGCCCCCACCCCCATTCTTGAAAAAAAGTCCCACACTGTAAAAAGAAAAGGGGAAGGGAACAAAACTTTTCCCATAGCATAAAGGAAAACTACTTGAACTTGTAAGACTTGAAAAGGAATGGAGGACACTGTGCATTTAAAAATTCTCAGCATCTCACAAGGTTGAACTGAAGCAGAGATGCCACTGTACTGTACAGATAGCTTTGAAGATAGGCAGGCCAGCCTGGCAACTGTATTCTAGTTCAGCCCCAAAGGAAATACTTAAAAAGTTGAATACTGTGTGCAGTTCTAAGTTTCTTAATCTGCAAAATGATGCTCTGGTGTTGGGAGAAGTTCAGAAAAGAGTGTCACAGAGGATCAAATCACAGGAAGGCTCCCATAGTTCTGGCTGAAGGAAGAAGTAGGCCAAGATCATTCCTCTGAAAAGACGCAAATTGGAGTAAGGGGAAATAACCTGGATGCAGAAAATCATGACGGTACAAAAAGAGTGAAGATGGAGCAACTGTTTCTTCCAGTAAAAGAAATAGAAGGCTACAAATACAGCTAACAGAAACTTGGTGCAAAACAAAACTAGAAAGTTTGTTGCAAGTTCATGCAATGAATGGTAGGCTTGGGACACCTGCTGCCAATAGAAGCCATAAATGCAAAATGTTTGCATAGATTTAAGGGGAGGCTGGACAAACACATTTGGAGATGTCCATTTTCATTCAGAAAATGCAGGAAAAACATCAGACTCAGAAAATTATCTACATTGAAAATAGTTGGGGACCAGGAGATTACTTGAGGTATCGAATTCTCCTCTCCTGTCCTCACTATTCTCTGGCATTCACTTGTAGCCGGAGACAGGATACTGGGCAAGTGGAGCCCTTGATCTCCACCATGAACAGACATTTCTATTTTCATTGAAATGAATAAACTCACTGATTTAAAATTGGAAGAAGACTCCTTAAAAAAAACACCTATAAAGTGGTCATTCATTTCCCCTCATTACCTACATCATTAGGGACCCTGATACCTGTTTTCCTTTTTCAAGATAGCCAGCCCTTCTTTGATCACCTATATCATAATGAAACATTGCACCTGGAGAGAAAAAAAAGTCTCTGGAAGAAAAGAAATTTGAAACATCTTTTTGCAAAGCTTTAGCACAACTGGGCCCTGATCTTTGACTGGGCAGTGCTTTTACACAGGCCATCATAATTAGCAGGGGAAAAAATGAAGAAAAGAACCCTCATTTCCTAATCTGTTGTGGCTTGGTTGAATTTCAGAGAAAAGTAAGGGATCTCAGCACAAGTTGTCACCTGAATCAGCCTTAATACTCTTTAATGAGCCAGTCAAAGAGATATTTAGGAAAAGGCAGTAGTTCCCAAAGGCTTATTCAATAGTAACCAGCACTTCTTTATTCTCTCTTGTAATTTTCAGCAATAGTGCACATTTTACCCTCCTCCTTTAACTGCCTTAGAGGATACTTTAATTTGGGATTTTAGGAGTACCCCCTCAGCGCTCCCTGCCAATGACCAGCTGTCTACTGTGTGGAAGGCAAATGTCTCCTAGCATTTAATTTTGTGCCTAACAGAATCATGGACAGGTGATTGTTATTTTTTTGCTACTTTGGTTAGGAAAATCTGGATTCCAATTACTGCAACAACTTGGAATGAGACAAAATGTGCATACTTAAAAAAATACTTTGTCCTTATAACTGTGAGACTCAGCTGCTTTTTTTTTCTGAGACCAGAGGTATGAGGTAAAGTACAGAATATATTTAATAGGTTGTTATCCAGAGGTTTGGTGGGATGCAGGTCCCCTTTCCTTTGCAGGTGTTTTCTAGAGCACCTCTCCAACGAAGACAGGCTGAGAGAGTTGGGCTCGTTCAGCTTGGAAAAGAGAAGATTCCAGGGAGACAGCCTTCCAGTACCTAAAGGGGGCCTACAAGAAAGATGAGGAAGGACCTTTTGTCACAAGAGTATAGTGATAGAACAAAGGGTAAAGGTTTTAAACTGAAAGAGGAGAGATTTAGATTAGATAAGAAGAAAAAATTCCTTACTCTGGGAGTGGTGAGACACTGGAACAGGTTGCCCAGAGAAATTGGGGATACCCCATCCCTGGAAGTGTTCAAGGCCAGGTTGGCTGGAACTTGAGCAACCTGGTCTAGTGGAAGGAGTCCCTGCACGTGACAGTGGGGTAGAAACTAGATGTTGTTTAATGTGCCTTCTAACTCTAACAGTTCTATGATTCTATGATTCCTTGTCCCTGCTGCACCACTCCTGTCCCCTGGCCTGCTGGGGAGCGCCAGAAGCTGCTTCCAGCGGGCTCCAGCCCATTGCAGCCCCAGGCAGGAGTCATGTGCTGAACAGGAGGAGCAGGAACTGCCTGGGAGCTCAGGGCACTGCTTCTTCACTTGCCTTCAGCCTCCCTCTTGCACTGGCCCCCTATCCTATTCTTTTTTTTCCTGTAATGAAACAGCCCCTAATACCTAACAGCTCAGCTGAAATTCACTGGATGCCATCCTTGGCTTTGGAAACCTTTGGTTAAACCTCTTACCATGCACTTAGACAATTTCAGTCAGGAAATCTGCAATGTGGTGAAATTGGGGACAGGATAAAGAAAGAGGAATTTAATATCAAAGGTCTTCTTGGCCACCTGCATGGCACAAGGAAAGGAGAGGGCTTCTGCCACTCTTTTGCATGGAGAAGGAAGGTGCTCTGGCATTGCTGCGGGGAACGGGTAGGAGATACAGTTATTGCTCACACACTACCTGCACACAGAACATAGCTCTGGCTCCCTTCCCCTGGGAAGGGATTTACATTTTGTTGCTCCAAATGTTTATAAATAAAACTCAATGATCTCAATAGAAACTGAGGTCCACTGTGTTGTGGAATGTGTAGAGTTTTGCTTTAAGCAGGTGAGAAAAGGTGGCTCATCCTTGCAGAAATTTGTTAAAATGAAGATGCCAGAAACTGGAAGAGTAATTGGTGAAGAGTAGGTGCAAGTTACTATTCTAAGACTCCACTGTGTGCTTGGGAGGACAACAAGGGAAATTGAGGCCCAGATATTACTTGAGCATGGGGAGGCATACCCCAGGTATAACTGGAAAAAGATAACACTGAAAGGGGACTCCACAACTCACAGAAAAAGAGTACCCTCCACTTACAGCATCTACACAAAACCACAATGTGTCACTCCAGATGAGCAAATGGATGACAAGACGGAAACCTTGTTTTGACTCTTACAAAAGAGAGATATTTAAATCTCTCTTTTTATCAGGATATCAGAATTGCACAGTCAATATTAGTATATTGAATTGGCACTAAAAGTAACACTAGTTGACAGAAGCCCTGTCACAGTCTCCTCAACTTCTAAAGAAAAACTTTGCTAAAACTTGTAGTAAAACAGGTTAGTGGTATCACATAGTCTCTAATAAGCTGCTATAACTTGGCTTTTTGGTATGTATTATCCTGCTGCAATTATACTTGCTGCAGCAGTATTTCCTTAGGGCAAATCCTCCTGCAAAAGCCATGAGGGGGTTCTATGTCAATGGCAGAAATGATGCTATTTTTACTTCACTGTGGGATTTTCTAAATGTTTCCCCCTGTTAAATAGAAATTAATTCTCCTAGGAAAAAAAGTAAGACCTGAACAGGACAGGGAAACTTTTCTGACTCTTTCTGTCCCGTAGTTGTTGAGATCATAATGGAGAAAAAAGACACAGACATGAGTTACAACCTATGAATTTTAACAATTTGATGAGGAAAACTTTTCTATTTTCATGATAAACAAAAACTTAAGACCTGGAGTTCACACCAACAACCAATGCTTTTTACAGTACGGTAAATCACTGCACAATCACTGCAAATGATGTAAATGATGCCACTTAGACACTAGTTTGAGAAGAGATCAGTGCATAGCTACATGTGCAATATGGGACAACATAGAGATGATTGTGGTTAAAGAGATGACATTTTTGCAATACATAATGAAATATTACAGTTCACTTCTCTCAGTGAAATACCTCTGTTTTGCTCTTCTGTGCTTAAGATATTTCACTCCTAAGGAGCTGGGCACAATGGGGTTTGTGCATCCTCCAGTACTATAACCTCACTTACCCATCAATAACAATATGGCACAGCTGGGACAGACGAGTTTACAGCTCAACCATACTGACCTATAGATGCTGTGTGAGCCTTTGGGGACTGTTGACACCCACCATAGATTAGGACATCTCCAAGGTCCCTGTTTTCTGAGTGAGGCAGAAAGACTGACAAGAGAAAAGACTGACAGAGAAAAGAGCTAAGTTCTGCACCCGGCCTATGCTGTATGTGCAGATGTAGCCGAGGAATTAGGCTGACAGTTCAGAGTAGGCAAAGAGGAGCCAAAAAGGGCAGAATGTAGGTTTTCTGCAGTTGTCTGAGTCTATGGTTCAATATTGGGAGCTAAAAGTGTATATGGGATCTGTCAGAGAGAGAACATTTTCCCTGGATCTGGAAGACACTCTTTTTCTTTATTCTTGTGTATAGCAGAAATAATATCACTTAATAAACATGGAACCTATGAAGGTGAATTCATTAAAAAATGTGAGGTGGACAGATAGTGATGTAATAACATGCTCCTGAGCTATTTGAGGTGGATAAAAGGAGGTCACAAGTATCTGGTGGGAGAACTTTTTTAAAAAGTGCATAACCTGTCATTCATTCACATTGAAATATTTTGAGGTAACGAATCAATTTTTTCAAAACTTTTGTGGGAAATCAAAACATTTCAGTTTGCCTTTAGGATATGTTAAACCACAAATTTTTGTATCAGTATATTAAATACATTTTATTCTATCAAAAAAAATGACAGAGTTCAACTGTTTGTCCCAGTGTAAAATGAAAACAAACTTTGATAACCTCCATGTGTTCCCAATGGTAGAGAGAGTCTATTTTTAGTTTTACCTGGCAGATGTAGTGGAGGTCTTGGCTGAGGCAGAACAGTGACTTCTTGGACATCTATCCATGCTCGGCTGCAATAAAAGTCATGTCAAAAGCTAAAGGTATTTAGCTTTTGTACTCTGCCAAGCTCAGGCTCCCTAGGGAATTGGAAAATACCTTAAGTATTTTAAGTCTGTGTAAGTAGATACAAAAGTCTTTTAATGAAAAGTTCATGAAGAAAAACATCTGCAGCCAAAGCCGTCAAATGCATCACTCTTCCTAGAAGTGACAGTTCCTTGCACCTATGACTCTGGGTTACCAACTTCCAAATATCTGGTGCAAAGCTAGAGGAAAAATGGAGCTATGCACTTTGCATAAATATGGTTATCATTTCTCAGCATGAAAACAGAAATGTAGAGAAAAGGAACTTGGCATTAAACCTTGAAAAGTCAATGTCTGCTCTGGAGCCAAATATGGAAAGTTGTTGATTTGGCTTTATGGAATTTTGGAGAAGTCTGATTTCAGTACCTGAGAAGATACTGGGACATATTATTATATGACTGATTTATAATCACCTAGAGAATAATAAGGTGATAAGAAAGAGCCAGCATGGATTTATGAAAAACAAATTATGTCAAACCTATTTGATTTCCTCTCTTGATAGGCCAGCTGGATAGAGTAGAACAGTCGCTGAGACTTCTTCAGCAGGGCTTTGGACACAGTCCTGTATAATGTTCTCCAACGTTTCATAGCACAGTGTGAGATGTCCTGGTTGAAATGACTGTACAGTGGATATGTTGCTTGAAAAAATATAGTCAAAATTATTCACATTCTTATCAACACTCTATCAAACCAGACAAGCATTTTATATGGGCTCCTACAGGGGGCTATCTTGGGCCAGTTCCGTTCAATAATCTCATTAGCAGTTCAAATGATGGAATAGCATACATACTAATTTGCTGATAACACCAAGCTGGGAGTGGCTGCAAGCTCTGTGGAGGACAAGTTTAGAATTTGAAATTGTCTTGACAGATCGGAGAAATGGCCTGAAATCAATAACATGAAATGAAATAAAGACAAGTACAAAGTACTGCATTTAGGAAGTTAAAAATCAAATGCACAAATACAAGCTTGGGGATAGATATTGAGAAGGATCTGGGATTACTCTGCAGAACAGGATCTGGAGTTACAATGAACCACCAACTTAACAAGAGTCAGAAGCAAGAAACTGTTGCTTAAAAAGAAAAATATGAGATGTATTGGCGGGAGTGTCAGATAAGACATTGGAGTTAATGATCTGGCTGTTCTCAGTGCTGGTGGAATACTGTGTCCAGTTCTACTTTCCTCCTTTGAGAAAATAATGTCCACAGAAAAAGAGCAAGAATGCAAAAATTCAAAAACCCTGATGTCTAAGGAAAACCTCAAGTACATAGTTTGCTTTCTTTAGAAAATGGAAGATAGGGGGAATATAATAATGGTCAAAAATTAAAAAAAAAAATGACTGTTTAAATTGGACAGTGATTAACTATATTTCTTTTCTATCAAAAACAAGACAATAGTTAAATGTGCAGTAACGCAAAATTATTTTATCACAGAATCACAGAATCGTCATGGTTGGAAAGGACCTCTGAGATCACCGAGTCCAACCATACACACACAAAAAAATCCCCTACAATCTCGGCCACTAAAGCATGCCCTGAAGTGCACATCTACATATTTCTTAAATACCTCTGGGGATGGTGACTCCACCACCTCCCTGGGCAGACTGTTCCAGTGCCTGACCACCCTCTCAGTAAAGTAATTCTTCCTAATATCTGATCTAAACCTCCCCTGCTGCAACTTCAGACCATTTCCTCTGCTCCTGTCATTATTCCCTTGGGAGAAGAGGCCAACACCCACCTCTCTACACCCTCCTTTCAGGGAGTTGTAGAGGGCAATGAGGTCTCCCCTCAGCCTCCTCTTCTCCAAACTAAACATGCCCAGTTTCCTCAGCCTCTCCTCAACTTGTTCTCTAGACCCCTCACCAGCTTGGTGGCTCTCCTCTGGACACACTCCAGCACCTCAATGTCCTTCCTATAGTGAGGGATCCAAAACTGAACACAGCCCTTGAGGTGAGGCCTCACCAGCACCATCTCTGCCCTACTCCTGCTGGCCACGCTGTTCCTGATACAAGCCAGGATGCTGTTGGCTTCTTGGCCACCCAGGCACACTGCAGGCTCATGTTAAGCCAGCTGTCCACCAACACCCCCAGGTCCTTTTCTGCTGGGCAGCTTTCCAGCCACTCTGCCCCAAGCCTGTAGTGTTGCCTGGGGTTGTTGTGACCGAAAGGCAGGACCCAGCACTTGGCCTTATTGAAACTTGTCCCATTGGCCTCAGCCCATTGATCCAACCTGTCCAGGTCCCTCTGTAGAGCCTTCCGACCCTCAAGCAGATCAAAACTCCCACCTAGTTTGGTGTCATCTGCAAACTTACTGAGGGTACACTCAATCGCCTCATCCAGATCATTGATGAAGATATTAAACAAGACTGGCACCAAAACTGAGCCCTGAGGGACACCACTGGTGACCGCCTGCCAACAAGATTTCACCCCATTAATCACAACTCTCTGAGCACGGCCATCCAGCCAGTTTTTTACCCAGTGAAGAGTACACTTGTCTATGCCATGATTCACCAGCTTCTCCAGGAGAAACATAAATATTAGGAAGCACTTTCCAGTTCTTGGGCTAGTAAGACACTGGAAAAAACTTGTAAGGAAAGCTTTTACACAACCTTCACTGAAGGTTTAAGTGGTTAGACATGGCTCTTGGAAACGGTGTGAAAATACTTGGTTCTGCTGTAAAGGGTTAGGCTTAAAAGTTGTCTTGGAGTTACTTTCAGTCTTGCAATTGTATGATTTTGGGGAAGCTTTTCCTGATAGTTTGCCTACATTTTAAAATGTGTACTCTATTGTCTTTCATTCTGCATAATTCTTTTCTTAACAGATACATTGTCACGTTTACAACAAAAGACATTGTGATTTAGGGATCTCGCTGAAGGCAGTGTTGGAAATCCTGCTGACTCTAACTGCTGCCCCAAAATGTTTTCTTCAGGAGATAATTTCAAAATGTCTTTACTTTAGTAACAGTGAAAGGCTGTGATTTAAGCTCTCTTCAGAAAATTTATAATGTGATCTCTGCTACCTGACTCCTGCTAGAGAGCAGATGCTGGTATTTGTATCAGTCAAAGCTGCTTTGAGCTAACTCTTGTTAGGACTGCTAATGGTCCATTATATTATTTAGAGTGCAACAGACTGTTTATCTGGTGCTGTTAACTAGTTATATTTCATTTGTTTCACATCAAGTAAAAAAAAATTTCATATTTTTCATTACACCGACTCCCGAGGTTAATCGCTTGGTCTAGGCTAATCCTGTTAGATCTGCAGGTTGGCAGAGGCACTTCTGGCAAGGGAAAGTCCAGAGACAGGACAAAACTCTGTCCTGCCAAGCATGGTCTTGGCTGAGATTACAAGGTTATTAAATACTGTATAAGCAGCCAGCAAAGTGCAAATGACCATTGCACAGTTCTGCAGATAACTGGCTTGCTAGCAATGCTGTCCCTGGCATGGAGAGAACCTGGATTGTGCACAGTATTCAAAACAACAATAGGAGACCCCACAGGACTCCCACACCGTGACAGAGCATCAAACCTTATCTACAGTCATACCTAAAATTCAAAAGATAATGTGGGTGATTCCACCAAGAAATTCAGGCAGACCCAGTAATTTAGTGGGTACCAGCAAATCACCTTGCAACGTATCAGGTAAAACTTAGCTGCAAAGAACACAAATTCTTCATCTATATGCATTCAGAAGAATGCAAGTTGTCCTCCCTCAAATGCATTTGGCCACAGCAATCTGTGATTTTACCTGCCAGAAGCTGTCTTGCAGTAACCACCTCTCCTGACACCTGGCTGCTCTCTGGAGATAAGTGCGGACGTCTGCCTGCCTCGTCACCGAGTGCACCGTGGTGCCAAGCACACAAGGGTAGCAATGCTCGGGAACTCGGGAATTTCCTGGGACTCAGTAGACTTCTGCCTGGAATTTACCATAACTGTGTTAATATATCAAAGGCCTGCAAACCCTTTTTTCATCACTTTCCCTAGACCACATAGCCCTGGGAGAGATTTGCACAAGCAGTTGCTAATATGCTGTGTTTCAGATGGGCCTCAAGGCAACCTGAAATCCCATTTCAGTCAAGGGACTTTCAGCTGCAGAACATGCCCTCCTCTTCTCTGCTTTGCCAGATCTAACAGTCCTCTGGGCATGTGACTTAGTCTGTCTTTTCTTGAGGTTGAAGCCAATAGCTGAAGGTTTGGTTTTAATTTTTATCAACTCATTTGCTATATATACATATATCTATATCTATGTGTGTATCTTCAGAAGTTCTTACCCCTCCCCTGTTTATTTGAACTTATGGAATAAGTAACTGTAGAAGTTTTATAAGTAAATATTGTAGATCCAATGTTGTGGTTTGGATAATGCGCTGCAGCTGGTCTGAAAGGAGATGGCAGTGCTGTGTTCCCCTGGGGTGCCCTGTAGCTTTCAAGGCTCTGGGCTCAGGAGTGCTCTGAAAACACACTCTCATGCCCAGTGCCAGTGTATTACTAGTTGGGTGTGCTGAAGCTGATATTCCAGAAAATTCGATCTGCCTGTATTTGTCAAGCAGAAATACAAGGCTGTACAAGTCTTTTCTTTATATTCTTATGTCAGCATTCAGGAAAGCCCACAGCAACTTGGTAGGCTTGTTGGCTTGTGAGCAGTCCCATGAGGTTTATTGGTGGCACAGCTACACAGGCAGCGTGAGACATGAACCACGGAGAGGTATGCTTTTGTGTCCAGCTGTTTACCAAAACGTCAAAGGCCTTCTATAAACTGCTCAGGGGCATGTATGTATGCTATGATAGCAGCTTTCCTGTGTATACAGCTACAACCTTGCTTATAACCCTTTACTTCATTAGCCTTTGAAGATTTATCAATCTTATCAAGTTTTTTAAGTGAATGACTTGCTTTATTTTTTTAGCAGACGGCTGAGTGTCGTGGTTTAGGCCAAATTGGCCTATGACAGCAATAGATGATGCCCCCCAACCTTCTCACTCCAGGAGAAAAAGGAGGACAGATAATAAGATTTACAAGTTAAGAATGAACTAAACTACTTTAATGACATAGTAATAATAAAATTAAAAAGGAAATAATAAAATAGATACAATATATACAAAAGAGTATCAAGCTCCCAGGAAGACGTCACCAGCAGGCACTGGGGAAGTCCCAGACTGGACTCAGCAATGGATGGGAACTGGGTTCCAGCTCTGGACCCAGGAACACATGGATCGGAATCAAAGGCAGATGAATAGACAGGGTCCTCTTTGGATGTCAGTCATTGAAGAAAAAGGGCTGACCCTTTGATCCCTCAGCTTTTACACTGAGCATGGGGCAGATGGGATGGAATACCCCAGTTGGTCAGGCTTGGGTCACCTCTCCTGTCCACTCCTCCACACAGGTGGGACCCCTCTATGCTTTTCCGCTTCAGTTTTTTACCCAGTGAAGAGTACACTTGTCTATGCCATGATTCGCCAGCTTCTCCAGGAGAACGCTATGGAGGACGCTGTCAAAGGCCTTACCAAAGTTCAGCTAGACAGCATCCAATACAGGCTGGGGGATGAAGCCTTGAAGTTATTGAGAGCAGCCCTGCCAAGAAGGACTTGGGGGTAGTAGTTGGGGCTAGTATTGGATGGAGAGCTGGACATGAGCAGGCAATGTATGCTCGCAGCCCAGAAAGCCAACTGCAAAACCCCACCTGGAGTACTGTGTCCAGTTCTGGAGCCCTCAGCACAGTGGGTCCAGAGGAGGGCCACAAAATTGATCAGGGGGATGGAACATCTCTCCTATGAGGACAGGCTGAGAGAATTGGGGTTGTTCAGCCTGGAGAAGAGAAGGCTCTGGGGAGACCTTATACCAGCCTTCCAGTACCCAAAGGGAGCCTACAGAAAAGATGGGGACAGACTTTTTAGCAGAGCCTGTAGTGATATGATGGGGGTAATGGTTTTAAAATAAAAGAGGGTAGACTTAGACTAGATATAAATTTTTTACAGTGAGAGTGGTGAAACACTGGAATAGGTTGCCCAGAGAGGTGATAGATGCCCTGTCCCTGGAGATATTCAAGGTCAGGTTGGACAAGGCTCTGAGCAACACAATCTAGTTGAAGATGTCCATGGTCATTGCAGTGGGGTTGGATTTTAAAAGTCCAAAAAGTCCCTTCCAACTCAAACTACTTTATGATCCTATAATTACATATGGTTATCATATATATATATGGTTTCTCAATGTCCCAGATTTCAATATTTATTTCAGAATATTAAATGTGACCTTAGTCTAACTCCTTGTTTATTTTTCTTCCTTTAAAACACAATGAAGATACTATAATAGCATTTCTTCATCCCAAATTTTTCATCTGTCACCCATGGAGTCAAAACCAGATGTGGGGGAACCCTTCTGTTGTGGTTTTATAAGAACCTGAAAAGTTATCAGCAGAGACAGAGAGACTATATAGCCAATCTTCAATAAAAACAAAGGCTGTAAGCAGAGAAACCTACATGGATATGAGTCATATCAGAAAAGAGTCTGAATGGGAGTGATTGAAGTGACCTCACTTCAGGACAACACAAGATCATAAGAGGAGAACAAAGGACCATGTAGAATCCCCAAAGAATCTAAGAATGTTGCCAAAAAGGTCACCAAAAATTGACGAAAGTGAATGTAAGACAGATAGTTGCTGTTAAATTAACTGATAGAAATACAAGGCAGAAGGCTGCTGAGTCTACCTCAGTACTAAAGTACTCTAAATCAAACAAATCATAAGAGAGAACACGAGCATTACTATGGATATCTCATTCAAAAAGTTTCAACAGGAAATAAGAAATCCGATCAAATCAATGTTAAGTTGTATTAATAGGGTTACAAAGAATGATACCAAATCAAAAGAAGATGCTTCTGCTGCAGGTCACTGAAGCCCAGTTAACTAACATACAAGGAGGTCTCTAGGGTGGAGAGTTTCAAGTAACCAGCTATAAACATTATATCTGAAACCCGAGAAAGGAATAATACCAAAAATATGCATAGAATGTATTCTCTTTAAAAGTTAGGACAGACGACTGAGCAAACATATAATGCAGAAAATAGGATAGAAATTGAAGTCTACTACTAACACATTCAAACTTAAGAAAAACAACCACCCTTGTAGAAATCAGAAATTCCACAAAGATAACTCTTTTCCAAACATTATATAACTGTCATGTGGAATTCATGGCCATGAACTGCTCTTGAAAGCTTAGCAAGAGTTAGATACTTCTGTGAGGAACAGAGCAAGTGGGCTTTATTCCTCTCTGATGAGCTCCCACGTGATGGGGAGAGGCTCTGCAGTTGTACCCAAGTCCCTTACACTTCACAGCTGCCAGCTGCCTTAACAACACTAACTGCTGCTGTATTGACCAGGGTGAAAAATGCATGAAGCATGTATAGCTGCCTACTTTCCATGGCTTTCAATGAAGAACAGATTTCCTCTATACATACAGTAGTGCCTAGCCTCCTTTTTGGAGCCACAAAGCCTAAAACCAAACATGTTGTGCCAAACCAGTTTGCTGCTGGCCATCACTGGAGGCAAAAACTGGATACAATTGGTCTGATTGGGTACAGTGCAACTCCTCAGGTTTCTGACAAGCATAGTTGACATTTACTCTTCTGGGAAGAGACAGGAATATATAACCACTTAGTCATTACATATTCTCTTTGAATTTTTTTTCCTTCTAATATTCAGATTGCTGAATCCTGATGTGAATTTTAAATTAAGGAACCAGTTGCGAGAATGCATTTCTTTTTGTTAATGGCTTTTCCTTTCAAGCCACGTTATTATTCGGTTGCCATGGTTTATCTGATTTTGTGAAGTACCCAGGGAGATATGACAATGATTGGGCATTTAGAAATACACTTACAGAAAGACTTGGTATATCTGTGAAGGGTGGAATATTAACATTTTTCCATGTGGTCCTTCAACTCGGGAGGTGTGAGGAGAGAGGTTGGCAGTGAAGACCGAAGCAAAAAAATTGTTGAGAACCTCATCCTTCTCCTTGTCTGTTGTTACCACTTTGCCATTCTTACTCATCAGGGGGTGTACACTTTCTTTAACCTTCCTTTTCTGGTTGACATACCTGTAGAAGCCTTTCTTGTTATTCTTAGCATCCCTTGCCAGGTTCAGCTCAGGCAACACCTTGGCCTTCCTCACCTTGTCCCTACATAACTGGGCAGCATCCCTATACTCTTCCCCGGACACCCGATCCTGCTTGAACTGCTTGTGCAGTTCCTTCTTTTCTTTCACTTTGACCAGCAGGTCCCAACAGCCATGCTGGTCTCTTCCCTTTCTTGCTTGATTTCTTACACTTAGGGATCAAGAGCTCTTGTGCTCTGTGGAAAGCATCCTTAAAGATCTGCCAGCTCTGTTCTGCCCCATTGTCCCTGAAGACCATTTCCCAGTGGGTCCTATTGACTAACTACTTGAAGAGCTGGAGGTTTGCTTTCCTAAAATTCAGCATCCTGACTACGTTCCTGACATGTATCCCTTAGGACTGTGAACAACACCAGGGCATGATTGCCGCAGCCCAGGCTGCATCCAATCTTGACATCTCTGGTGTCAGAGATTTGCATTGGTGACTATCAGGTCCATTATTGCATTACCTCAGGTAGGGCTGTCTATTTCCTGTCTTAGGAAGTTATTGTTGAGGCACTCCAGGAACCTCCAGGATTGTCTACAGCTTGCCGTGTTACTTTTCCAGCAGATGCTGGGGTGGCTGAACTCCCCCAGCACAAGGAGAGCCTTCGAGCGTTATGCCTCCTGTAGCTGGAGTAGAAGGCTTCATCAGTAGGTTCCCCTTGATCAGGCGGTCTGTAGTAGACAACAAGCACAAGGTTCCCCTTGTTGCCTCAGTCTCTGATTCCTACCCATAAGCTTTTGACTTCCTCTTGGCTATTCTTCAGGGACATCTCTTCACACTCTATCCATTCCTTAACATAGAGGGCAACCTCTCTGCCCCTCCTTCTTTTCCTGTCCCTTCTGAACAGCTTGTAGCCATTAATAGCCGCACTCCAGTCACAGGATTCATCTCACCAGGTTTCAGTAATGGCCACTATGTCATAGCTCTCCAGCAGCACGGTAGCTTCCAACTCCTGTTTGTTGCTCATGCTGTGTGCATTTGTGTAGAGGCACTCCAGCTGGGCTGTTGGCTGTGTCACCTTCTTAGAGGAATATCCCTTGAGGTGTTTCATGGGTGTTTCCCTGTTGACTCTGACTATGTCAGGAGCCCCTAGATCATCTCCATAAGACTTTGACTGTCATGCACTGTCCCCAGCATGCCTCAGGGCAACAGGTTGAAGGCCCTTATTAGCATCCTGTCCCTCTAACCCTGATGTGTTACCCCATAGCTTGTCGCAGACAAGCCTGATATTATTATCCCCCTCCCGCTTCACATCTAGTTTAAAGACCTGTCGATCAGCCCTTCAATCTCTTGGGCAAAGACCCTCTTCTCCCTTTGAGAAAGGTATTTCCCATTTGATGTCAGCAAGCCTGGTACCATGTAGGCCATCCCATTGTCACAAAAACCAAAACTGTGGTGGTGACACCAGCCACAGAGCCATGTATTAGTATACTGGGTCTATCTATTTCTTCCAGTGTCACTGCCTGAAACCAGAAGGAGAATGAACTTTTGTCAACTCTGACAACATTGCTGTCTCCAGAACACAGGTCTTCCTTCACCAAGGTGTAGAAGGGATGCTCTCAGCATCCTTTTTTGCCACCATCTCACATTGGTCTTGGAGGTACCAAGATTTCCTGGACCATCATCAAATGTTATTAAATGCACTACAATAACCCAAGCTAGTGCAAATTAGGGCATGTGCCTGCAAGATGCTGTATCAGGCTCTGGCTGGTGGTGCAAGCTGAAAAGCAGCTCATTTAACAAGCTCAGTTCTCTATCTGGCCTTTTGCCAGAATTTTGAAGAATTTTTACCTTCCCAAAATGCTCCTTATGTCAAACTCTTGACATGTGCATTTGTGTCCATGCAGCCAACTTGCTCTTGCTGCGTGGACTTTTACCATAATGAATAACATGATCAATTGTCAAGCAAAAAACAGGATCCCGCCCTGCACACATGTACCACCACTTGTGGGAGTGCCACTGCAGAGTGAGTTTGCTCCTGCAAGGGAGAGGGCAGCTTGCTTCTGGCCTTGCTATGTACTTGGCCTAGCTTGAAGCACTTAAATTGTGCTTCAGGGTCAGAGGAATAACTCGCATGGTTAAGCTACAAGCTTGTATTTTAGAGCAGTATTGCTTGTGGCAGATTGCTCAACATCTTGCGGAATCAGTTCCACAAGGCTGCAGGCTATGCAGGTGAGCAGAAATGAGTAGCAGTGAGGTTGCTAGACCTCTCTGTTGGTATAGACCTAAAGCATTAAAGTGTACACATCCCAGGGGAATGGACCATAAAGCCCTGGATGGGAGGTAATAAGCAACATTGCCCCAGGAGATGCAACAGAGTAGTATCTCCTGGTACTACTTGGATTGTACCACCTAGGGATGCCCAAAAGGTTGTGTTAGGAAAAGGGCACATAAGTCTTCCCCCGTCTGAGGAGCAAAATGCTCTACAATGGCTTCTTTATAATAGGAGCAGGACCACAACCCTTTTGCACTGTAAGGTGACAGTTAGTGAGAAATCAGTGTTGCAACTAAGATGACTCTTTAGTATAATCACAGCTGTAGAAAGAAGAAAGTGTTTGTAGCAGGTTCCATATGTGTGAAAGTTGTTCCTCAAGCTGACAAAAAAAAAAATTACTAAAAAAAAGTAATTGAACTGGGAGTTTACACTTCAGTTTCAGGTTTGAAGAGCCAGAGGGACTGTCCCATCCCTATGGACAGGAATCAGCACCCAGCAGTCCCTGTGCTCATCAGTGCAAAGAGGGTAGGCAGAAGCACCAAGGGCACTCAGGCAAAAGCTGAGACTGTTGACTATATATAAGGGCCAATCTTGCCCCTCTCAAAAAGCAGAACATGTAGAGAGTCTTTGCTGTCCCTTGCCTTCCCCAGATGCCCACTAGCCCTGGCTACAGTAATGCTAGGAGAAGGAAGGGATAGGGAAGGTGTTTGGTGAGGCTGATCACGTGATTGCAGCAAACAGTTAACGTAGAGTATGTGCAGTGACAACCCACGGGTCTATGGAAACATGGGGTACAGAAATATAGTATGGTAGTTGGGCATACATCTGCAGTGTATGAGCATATCCAACAGGGTCACTTGGGAAAGGATTGCCCACATCTGGCTCTGTGGTTCTCAGCTCAAGAGGGGTGCCAAGGGCAAACTGGAGGGCTGCCCAAGCAAGAAGGGCACTGTTTCTGTAATCTTTCCCCAAGAAGTGGAAAACAATGCATATTTTGTTCATATGCCAAAGTTATCCAGAAAATTCACCCCACTATCAAGACTGTCACATTTAATTGAAGAGCACTTGTTTTTTTTAATGATCTTCTAACCTCTGCACTGCACCCTGGGGAAGATTCCTGGTACTGTTACCTCTCCAGCCCTGAGACTGATAGAGCAATCATGTAACCCTCCCATTGCCAGCATGTCAACACTCCAACAAATGCTGTGGTTTATTAAAATACCATTATAGCCTTTTAGTGACTTTTAAAAATTAGGTCATCACCAGATCAATGCAGGTATGTTTACTTCATTTCAGGGATTGATGTTGTTGCTTTATGAGGATAAGCAAATGGCTGATAGTAGCTGACTCTTTGGCATTGCAGCATTGAGTAGTTTGACTGTAGGCTGAACCAGTAAATCTCTGCATTTTTTAAATTTCATATCTAGTCAGTCTTAGGGCAAAAATTTTACTCCCAACCTGCAAATGACATTTTGCTTCTGATACTGTTCTTTTATACGCCGAGAGCTCCCATTGATACACAGCCAAACACTAGGAGAGTCAGGAGTCATGCTGCACATCTGAGAAATGGTGTTGCCCTCACGATGCCCTTACACTCTGTGAAATGCCTCTGTAAAAAAGTGGCACACGGCATTCAGCCATTATTCAGCAGCTTCCATAAGACATGTGGTCTGGTTACAAGTGAAAAATGATGCAGTTACCAGCCCTGCTTGCTCAGACTGGGCTCTGGGATTCAAGATGCCATCTTTCCTTCTCACATGCCATCACTAGTGATAAAGCACTGTGAGTCATTTCAGTCCTCAGAGTCACTTGTGTACATCGGTGTTCCTGCAGCCCAGATGCAAAAATGTTAGGATTCAGTAAATGACTCAACTGTTGACGTGTTACAATGTCTTTAATATCCCATCATGGTGCTGGTTCTTCTGGGATAACAGGAACAAAACTCTGCAAAAAAAAAAAAAAAATAAAGTAGTTTTACCACTCCAGGAAGCACTGATAACCAAATATAGAGGCTGTGAATATGGGAAAGCGAGGTGTTATATACAGTTGCTTTTCAGAGCACTATAAGACTAGTGGCTGCCAAGTTGGTTTATCGTCCTCCTTGGCTATGGCTTGTGCCTGTTAAGGATAGTTGCCTTCATCTTGTGGGTCTGTCAAAGGGATAGATCCCTGGTCTTGTCTGGAGAGCCTCTGCTGCCTGCAGGGAGCTAGGCAGGTGGGCTTTGGGCATGCAGGCCACCTCCGGGTCAGGAGCATTCCCACATGCAGAGGCATCCTGCTGCCTCCCGATCCACCACACAGTGCTAAGAGGCCTCTCCTGCAGACATTTATCCCAGAGAAATGAGACTTTTCATCTGACCTGTCCTTATTGTTATTATTGTTTATTTTGCCACACAATACCTGGAGGTACAAAATATATTAGTTGGAAAAAAAATAGGGTTTTATGGCATTCTCAATAGCTTCCCATAAAAAAAAAATCATTTCTCAGAAAACATAAAAGTCCTGAATCTATCATAAATCACCCAAAGACACTTTTGTTTCAAAGTAATTGAGAATCCAGAGCCTCTTAACCTTCTTTTAACCCTATTTTTCATCACATCTCCTACAACTGAAGAACATTATCCTATATGCCCTTGCTGGACCTTAACACTTGCTTTCCAGTAGTTTCCAAAGTAATACAGTTTATGCTTTCTTTAAATCTCTTACAGTGGTAGTTTTTTTTTTAATAAACTGCAGTCAGCTTTAGGAAGTCCAGCTTTAACAGAAGTGATTCAATAGCTGCTTGTTTGCCTTGGGCTTCTTCAAACAGTGTTTGAAAGGGAGGATGTGTTGAGACTGATAATGGGATATAGCATCTTTTATTTCCAAACTGTGAGCTTGTGATCAATGCTCTTGAAGTCACTGATTTGAAAAACTATGTGAAATGTGCTTGTAGCCACCTTCATTTTCTTAAGGCCCGTTGCCTACTGCAAAAATGCCTGCCACTGTAAAAGTTACGCTGCAGCCTGAGGAAGGGGCAGCGGGTGAAGATGAGAAGGGCAACACTTGCAGCCTGTTGTAGGACTTGAGACAGTGAATATGAAAGTATCTTCTGTTTTGGCTGGCTTTTTATTATCACCAAAACAGTTGAAAAGTAAACGGAAAATATGGTCCCAGGGAGGAAGAATAATAAAGAGATTTTCAGACGTATTGTGTTTTCAAAATTTTAATGGTTTGCAAGGCAGTCTTACTACTTTAGGAGACTGTCACTGTTTCTGAACATTTAAACTTAATATGAGAGGACAAATTTCTTAAGACCCTTTTCTTTTAAGGATGGTGCTTCTAGCTCAGGCGAATGCTGAAAGATATTGGCAAAGCAGCATGGAAAAGCTATTGCTGAACAGCTTGAGCCATAGGTGCTGTGCGAGAATGACATTAATGCTGCTCCCAAACCCTCAAACAAATCAGATGGAATATCTGATGTTCTGGACATCAGATCTGCACATGACGCGCATTGTGCCTGCCTGTGAAAGGAAAAAATATTTCTGTAGCACAAAGAGGTAGCAGAGACTTCTTGGACTGTCTGCAGGTCTAGGTCCACAGGTGCCACCTTTGTGATAAGGCAGAACTTATTTTCCAGCCCTGCCAGTGTAACACCTTCAGACATGAGCCTTCCTGGAGCTGATGTGGAATATATGGGAGTTAAGAGGCAAATTACAACCTGAAGGTACCTACAGCTTAGAAATTTGTCTCACTTAATGCTTTCAATAGAAGCATCACATTTCAGCCCACTCTCCTCACCTGGTAACGTTCTTCCCATCCAGTGACACCACATATTTTTTCCAGGATGGCAGGAATACATGGGAAGAAAATTCAATATAACTAAGGAAGCTGTGTTATGTTAGTCCCAAGGGTTTAGCATTAAGTGAAATGACCCTAACAGCAATATTCTGCTGCCCCCCAGGGGAAAGAACAGGTATGGATGGGCTCTGAGTGACCTGTACCACTTCACCCCCAAGTGCCAGAGCTGAACTTCTGCTCCTGGACCTGCTTTCTTCAGCCCCTGTGCCTCTGGGAAATGATGTTTAAAATTGCACTGTTTAAAGGATAGAGCCGGAGGCTGGAAAAGCAGTGGGTGCTGCAGGATTATTTATTGCCATTTCACACAATGAAATACTGAATGATGATTGCTTACCTGGGTGTGCAGCAAGAAAGGTGAGGCAATGCATCTGTATGCAAAATCTAACTGTTTGCAGAAACAGCAACGCTAATGTCAGTAGGCACAAGAATAACTTTCTGTTGCCAAATAACATACATTATTTAGCAATAATACATGCGCATAAATAAGAAAGTGCACCAAATATATTTGTGCTGCCTTCTTTTTCTTCTGTAAAATATAAGCATTACAGAAAAAATGTTGTTTGTGAAAATAGACAAGGTTAATCTATTACACAATTTTCTACCCATTCACATAAAAATATGATGTTCAAAATTTATTTAGAATGAGCTGCCCTTATTAGGATAATTCTAAATAAATGGCCTCTGAAGGCCACAGTAAATATCATGAAAATTGGGTCTTCCGTGGTTTTCCAAGAGAAAATGTTGTCCTATCTGCCCACCTGGGCTTCTCCTCTACATTTAGGCACATGACATGTTGTCCAGTCCAATGTTAAATGATCTTGCATTTGTCTATGTGGATTTATACTGGATGGTGGTGTTATTCTACTGCCAAAAGACTGAGGGCTCAGTTATGGGAACACATGAAGAGTGAGAACGTGATACTGAACCCCTTGTGCTCTTTGGTCCTTCCAACTTGGAAGCTGAAGCAATTGGTAATGCAAGTCAGAAAAAAAGTGCCACCTGACCCTCAGAAGCAATCACAAGAACAAGCACTGTGTTTCACGTGATTACTCTTCCTCCACAGAGAAATAACTATGTTAACCCACATTACACATGTTATTTCTCCAGGTGTCCTACCTGAACCACAAACGCACCCATAGAAAGTCACAGCAACAAACACAGAAAAAAACCCTAAGTAAATTAGTGCTCACCAAATAACTCGTATGGAGATGTAAAACTGCATTGTTTTTATTGCTGGCATGAAATGACGCTCAAGATTTCAAAGCAAAGCCCTCAAGATTAGGGAATATATATGCACCAGGGGCTGAATTAAGGCTGCTGGGCAATTATCAGCATTTCTTTGTATTTCTGCCCTCCCTGTTTATCTCAGACACGAGCATCCACAGCATGTGTGCTGGTGGGTACCACAGTTGGTGTAAATGCCCTCCAGCCCCTCGGCCAGCTCCGCGGCAGCCCCCAGCAAGAAGGGGACGGCAGTGCAGAGGCAGCACACCCTGCCCACTACCAGCATGCTCTCCAGAGGGCTTTGCTACTGGGGTCTGGTAAATCTTCCCTGATCGCCCATGTCCACAGATTTCTGTGCTGTCTGACACTTGATCCAAATTCAAGAAAGCTTTCACAGGGACAGAAAAGTACGTATCCCCAGCCCAAGTGTGAACAGTTGCCAGACCACAAGTCTCTGCTTGAAAGCATGAAAGAACTTGTCAAGGAACTAATTTACTTTTCTTAGCTTTTACATGAGCTTACTCTTGGAAACAATTGAAGTGTATCAGCTTTTTTTTAAAAAAAAGATAAAAAAGTAAAGTGGGGCAGCTGGTTGGCATGGAAAATGTCAAATACAGCTTATAGCAGGCAGGTAAGAGCAGACCCTTTAGTGATGAGAGATGGCCTGGGGTTTCCCTTATTTCCCTGGGTTTTTCATTATTTCCCTGAAGGCAGGACATGCCTTCACTCATTGCCTTTGTATGTTGATACACAACCTTTTCCTCTGCTTGGATCTGTTTCCAGTGCTGAAATGAGGTGACCCCAGGCTGTGGACCTGCTATATGTGGGGTTCCCTGCCTCAGTACATCCCTTGCATGCTTACAATCCTTCATGCCCCCAGAAATGTCCTCCTGGTACATGGGTTCGTTGAACCTATTGAGTCAATCTACTCTTTAAGTCTTTTGTAAACCCGTCTGCATAAAAGCATAGCCAGCTGTCCTACCTCAGCTTGGGAAACATTGTCTTTCTGGTGCTTCAAAATCATTCTTATCACTCCCATTAAGACATTCTGTGTCTAGTCTGTCTTCTCCAATGTAGTGTTCTTCAGATCAGGAGGACATATATTATGAATTAGAAGTTCAATTATAAATAAATTCATATTACATTGAATTAGAAGTTAAAGCCACATCTAAGATGGTGCTTATTCATCCTTACCATCTATTTCCAGGGGATGTGCAGGACTGCACTGTCTCAACACACTTGGATAAGGTCTATTAAAAGTACTACTTTATGCTAAGAAGATTTGAAAAATCTGCAGTCTAAGCAAGTAGGTTTCCTGACAAGCTTATTTCATATTATGTACACTTGGTTTTATCCTAAAGTGACTGCAATTTTTTAAGATACAGTACACAAAGAAATTAAATGATAAACTTAAAAGCATCCATCAACTTCAATTTGATTTGTTTAAAAAAGCTAAATTATGGGTTAACTCAGAAGGTAATAGATTTTAGAAAGAGAATACTTGTGATACAAAGAGTCCCTTCATACATTAATTTTCATTTCTGGTGAGATGAAGTTTGAAATTAGATTCAGATTGCAAATTATAGCTTTGTATGGGCTCTGTATTGCTAGTTTATGAAATACTTGGATTCCTGAGGATGAAGCAATTTTGTTTCCCATAATAGACTGCAAAAGCCTTATTTCCCACTGGTAGAATAAGTCGTCTGAAGCTTGAAGTGTGAGAGCGCCCTGCCTTTGCTTCTTGACTTGGTCACCAACAGGGATATATGAAACTAAACTATATAACCGAAGAAGAAATAATGTAATAAGGTCAGTTTCATTTTAATGCAAAGCTTATATCTGTCCTATTCTTTTCTCTTCCCCACCGCAACTAACACTACAGTCTGAATCCTGTGGAGGAGACTGCCCATCACTTAATGCCATACACATACCTTATTCACCTTTCCCCATACACTGCTGAATTCTTGATTTGTACCAGTTTTGGGGCTACACAGTGCTCACAGACATAGAGGGGAAAGCCATTTTTCTCCTTACATAAACTGATGGACTCATTTAGCAGAAAATATCCATTACATTTAGGGAAGGCAGAAGGAGTAATATTTATGGCAAGAAAGCAGATGTGTGATGCCCTGTAACCCTGGAGGCAACATATTACATTTGTAAATTGTGTTCCTGCTGTCTCCTAAGCATCCATGGTCGTATTCATCCACTATTATTGCCTTTTTTGGAGCGGCAGGGTGGAAGACTGCATGGAACCACACCTCAGCAGGCAGGCACCACTCGGGCCTGGGTCTTTAGTTAGGAAGAGGTTCATAAGCTGAAATCATGATCAGCCAGAGTTTAATACTTACCTGCTCTGCTGTCTCATGTGGCTTAAAACGAAATGAGTGCTGTGTGGGTGCAGAAATAAAATGAACTAAGAAAATTTCCTAGAAGAAGAATGGAACAGAGTTTTTTAAAAAAAAGATGGTATATTTCTCCAGAAATGTGGAAAATAACAGGAGAAGGTTTGAGTTTGGTGTCTGGTGCAGAAAAAAGACAGATATTAGGCTATAGTTCTGAATTTTGCTGGTTCTGAAGCATTTTCTGGTTTTAATAGCTCACAATTAACTCAGACTGATAATGAAATTGTGTTAATGCATAAAAACTGAGGAATAGTGGTGAAATGAAGCAGGTGTCAGATGTGTTTCCAAAGTGCAAAACAGACGTTTCAACTAATCACATCTTATAATTTTAGCAATTTATATTTCTGGGCAGAGACCAGATTGGGACTGGGAACCGAGACAAAAGATTTAGAGAGAATTTCCAGCAAGACCCAGTCAAAACAAACTTAGATTTTTCTATGTAAAATTGAAATCCAGTCTGGCATGAAGCCTCCAGAATGTGACTAGCTCTTTGCTAGTCAAGAGTCAGGATGCAAAACTTGAAGCTGGAGCCTTCAAAAAAGTGTCAGAAGAAAGACATCTTTTAGCAAACATCGCAAGGTATGACAGGGTCTGACCTTTGGGAACTAATGTAAGAATTTCGGTGGAGTACATTGTTCAGTGAGAGTTTACAGAGAGCCTCTGTAAGGGTGGACACACTACACGGACAAAAACACACCAGCAGTTTCACTGAAAATCTTTGTATAATACAGAGATATGGAGCCTGAAAGTAAATGGGATTTGTTTTGTTCTGATTTTTAACTAAGGAGAGATGAATAAACCAACATGGTGATAAAAGTGGTGATACTAATGCTAAGAGAACAAATACAGAGAACAGAAAACAAATGGCTAAAGTTTAGGATGGAGGGTAAGAAATCTAGCATCTCTGACGTGGGATAGGACCTGCAGGATAAAAAAAAATATTTGGAAAAAGCCTCAGACACAGGGGAAATGTCTGCATTCCTCTGCTGGAAACATGTCCACCCTTCGGTCTCATTAAGAGCGTGCACTCATTTGGGAAGCTAGGAACCAGAAACACAAAGAGTTGGTGTGGGGATGTATTCCAGGGGAGAAGGGAGCTGCTAGAGGACTACAGCAGGATGGAGCTGGAAGGAACATCTCTCCTGTGATTCCTATATTTAAGAATGTTCTCACGTAAGGCAAAAGTAAGAAAAAAGGATGGTTTCATGACTCTGGAGATCTTAGAGCAGAAGAATCGGAAACGTAATGCTGAATATATGCAAAAAGACATAATTCTTCATTGATGTAGGGTTTCAGAAGGATTTAAACTGATATGTAAACAAAACTTTTCCTCCATCTATAAACATGGAACAGCTGGAAGAAATGGCTGGTATCTTCATGCATCAGGACAGTGATATTTTCTCACTAGGCATCCTCACTGGACTGGTAATCAAAACTGATGTGTGTCTTCAGCATCAATTGGTGCCTATCTCTGGAAAAACTGAACAAATCCATTAGTGAAAGTAGTCAGCGGTGCACACAAAGCAATTTAGCTGACCAAGGTCTAGAGATAGTTTTCTAACACACAAGCATTGAGTGACGTTTGAGATGCCTTAGGGCATCTGGGCCATCTGCATGAGGCTGGTCAAATTAACACAGGCTTTATGGTGACATCTCACCCCAGTGAATTAGCTGCTGCACCAGCTGCTGCTGGTGGGTTATGCAAGTGGATCCCAAGTAGGATTTAACACTCATGTGCAGGCAACTGTACCAAGCCTTTAAATGTCCCACTGGGTACTTAGGTATTTACTGTGCCTGTGAACACATTCATGCAGACATCTTCACTTAGATGTTGTAGCCTTGAGGTAATCATAAAATTGTAGGATGGTTAGAGTTGGAAGGGACCTTAAAGATCATCTAGTTATAACCCTCCTGTACAGAACCCTCCTGTCACAGGCAGGGACACCTCCCACCAGACCAGATTGCTTGAGCAATCATCAGCCCCATCCAGCCTGGCCTTGAACAATTCTAGGGATGGGGCATCCACAGCTTCTCTGGGCAACCTGTTCCAGTGCCTCACCACCCTCATTGTAAAGAATTCCTTCCTAATCCACATCTCCCCTCTCTCAGTTTAAAACCATTACCTTTTATCCTGTCGCTCCACTCCCTGATAAAGAGTCCCTCCCCATCTGTCCTGTAGCCCTCTTTAGGTACAGCAAGACTGCTTTAAGGTCTCCCCGGAGCCTTATCTTCTGCAGGCTGAACAACCTCACCTCTCTCAGCCTGTTTTCACAGGAGAGGTGCTCCACCCCTCTGACCATCTTTGTGGCCCTCTGCTGGACCCAATCCAACAAATTCTGCCATTGGAGTCCTACATGTAACATATGAGGGAGGAAAGGAAACACAGTGAGGTGTATAGGTAGCTCATAGAAGTTTAAGACCATATCTAGCAGGATGTGTTTCCAGGTCAGAGAAAATGTCATGGTTCCTGTAAGTGATGAAGCAGGTATGGACACCCAGCACCTGGTGATTGCCAGTGTGCGAAGATGTGTGAGGACTCTAATGTGCAGCTTCTGATGAAAAGTGCAGGAAGATGATGGAAGTATTCAGAGCTGGAAAGCACAGGAAGTTGTACATGGATGCCTCCATATTGAGTATTTGCATGCCTTCATGCAGTTGTGAGGTCAAAACTGAAGGCTCGTGGTTAATGTGCTGTGGGTTCTAGCAAAAAAGGATGCACACTCAAGAAGGAGGCCTTGGCTTTGTTCTGTGACTATAAATTTTCATGTCTCTATTTATGGGAGTCATGCACTCACTGAAACTGATCAAAAACAGTTAGTGCCAGTGCCAAAAAGAGACCAGCACCAGCTTATGCTCCGAGATTCCTTTTTTCAGGGCTAAGAAGTAGACAGCTGTGTGTCACCCTATCTCAAAAAGGAAAACTAGAAATTACACAAATATGGGCAGCAAGGTACTGAGTGGCTTCTGCAGGAGAAGTGGTTAAATACACAAAAACACTTGGATCATGGACAGGATTGAGAACTTAAATAGAAAATTATCATTTCTACAATCAGAATAATTTATGTTGGAAGGGATCTCTGAAGGTCACCTAGTCCAACTCCCTGCTCAGAGCAGATCCAAAGGACTCGGGGACTTTCCCAGCTAAGTGCTGAAATCTCCAAGGATGGAGATTCCACAACCTTGCTGAGCAACATGATCCAGTGTTTGACTACTCTCACGATGAACATCCTATGTTCCAGCTTGTGTCCATTGCCACCTGACTTATTCCCATGAACCCTCAAGAAGACCCTATATCTGTCTTCTCTACCCCTCCATCAGGTATTTATACACATTGATAAATGCCCCCCCGAGCCTCCTCTTCTCCAGCATTTCCTCATGCTCCAGTCCATTGATTATCTTTGTGGCCCTTTGTTGGAATATCTCCAGTTTTTCCATGTCTCTATTGTACTGAGGAGCCCAGAACTGGACACAATACTCCAGATGTGGATTTATGAGTGCTGAGCAGAGGGGAATGATCACTTCCCTTGACCTGCTGGCTAACTCTTAAAGTATGCAAGTTTGCTGCATCCATTATTGCACTCCACACAGGAGCTAGAGGGCACTGGTCTTGCAGCAGACCATTTAAAGCAAGCAGAAGGAAGTTCTTTTTCATACAACACAACTGTCAAAGCACGCAACATAGCTGTGGGACTATCACTGTATTCTATTTTAGAAGCGAAAAGCATAAACTTGTTTTAAAAAGGATTAAATGGATTTGTTAACACAGGACTATTATTGCCTGTTAAACATGATGATTCAGACACAAGCTCGTCTCAGCATGCTGCTAAGCTGCCAGCTTCTGGAAGCTGGGAGGGCATGCCAAGGGGAAGGAGCATGTCCCCCTTCTACCTTTTCTCTTTGTAATTGCTATATTTCATTGTCCTTGCTGAATTGCCATGGAAGGATGAGCTAATGTCTAGCTTGAAAACAAAAAGATGTCATTGAATTGGAGATAATAAATCCCAGGTGCATCAGCAAGGGTCAGAGGTTCAGTGAGAAGTGACAGGAGGAGAACATTGAATGCAGCATATCTGACAGTACCGCCACCCCTTGGAGGTGTTCAGTGACGTTTTCCGAAAGGCATGAAAATACAAGGCCACAGAAACAGCTCCAGGGTTGACAGGTACAGGTTGTATCTGTTTGCTTCTCTGTATGGCTGACTGCATAGGGCTTTAAAAATGGTGCGAACACAAGCCAGGTGAGGGGAAGGGTGCATCCAGGTTCTGGGGAAATCACACTTCAGTGCATTTATCTATGTTAAGATATTTTTTGTGTCACTGAAATATATACAATGAGGGGTGCTCCAAATCACACTGTGAAGAAATATGCAACATCCCTGCCCACCTTTGCAAAACTGTGCTGCTGGAGGCAGGAGGGTAGGCTGGCTGGTGGTAGCTCTGGCTTCCCGTGGTAGGCAAATTCTTACGCAAACAGAATACAGATTAGCCAGGATTTAGGGGAGGCAGGCACACTTGTAAAGCACTTGACAGGAATGCGGTGGATCAAAGACCCAAGCAAAATGATGTTCGCGTCAATACAGTTTTTTAGAAAAATACAAAACCTGTCTGGTCCCAGCCAAAACATGGATCTCTCATTGCCAGAGCTGTCGCAGGATGAGACAGCAGAGGGTAATTAAGGCTCTTAGCAGGTGTCTGGGATTGCATATTCCTAGGCTTTTTATCAGTGTAAAGTGAAGCATTCAAAAGGAGATGGGCTTTGGATGGAAATATTTTTTAAGAAAAACATGAAAGTCATTATTGGGATGTTTTATATTGGCCTCAAATGAGCAGCAATATAGATGGAGCTACTTAAGTTTATTGCATGCACCAAATATGGACAGGAGACACAGAAAAAAATCACATACTTTGTGCAAAGTACTTGTGCTTCTGGAAAAATACAACCTGACTGTCTGAGAACTGCTTTCTTCTCATGCTAGGACTGATCTAGCTGACAGAGTACTAGCTGCTCGGGCCACCGGTTAGGTACAAAAAGCCCCAATTAATGGCAATTTTTGTGGAAATATCAAGAAATCCATGTTATCCCCACTCAAGGGAAAGGGAGAAACAAATTGGCACTCATTCAATGGGTGTATAGCATTTCCCAGGGGATAGCCTCAGCGAGCAGAGTCAGACTCCTGGTTAAACTTCAGAGGAGCACCAGGGAAGCATGAGTTGTCCTCACTTGATGTTTCAGTCAATTGAAAAATGAAAACAAGAGTGCCTTCTCAGGCACTGGTTGGAAACCAATCCCTGAGCCACAAGGAACCCAAGGAAATCCAATGCAAAAGAAAAATGTGGAAATTACTTGGAATCCTGAAAAAAATCCATTTCTTCAAAATGAAGGGGTGCAGATCTGCTGTGGGAACTAGAGCTCACTGACAACAGCAGCCTCACAATTCTCTATGAGGCTGCTGCCCAAACAGATGCATATTGTGGAGAAATGGCTGATACCTTCTTCAGGCTGCAAAAGGAAAGAAAGAAGAGGTATGAAATCAGACATTTTGCTAAAAATAACTCACAAAGCTTCTTCAGGCTAGTGGACAACAAACATATAATTCAGCCCAAGAAAGTAATGCTACCAGTCACTGACCTGCTACCACACAGGGGCAAAGGAGAATTTTTAAGCAGGGCTTCAAGGAAGATGATAAGGTAATTTTACAGTCCCTCCAAAAGCATGGGAGAACATTGTTTGTTAAAAAATGGAAAAGAGCAAGCACTGATGACAGGTACTGTTGAGGTGTTGTTGGATGTTCTTCCTCCTATGGAATCATAGAATCATTTTGGTTGGAAAACACCCTTGGGATCATCGAGTCCAACCATCTACCCTACTCTACAAAGTTCTCCCCTACACCATATCCCCCAACACCACA
>JAOXNO010000024.1:89363552-89414074 GCA_028565335.1 Limnodromus scolopaceus
TATTGTGGCCCAAGTGCAGGACCTGGCACTTGGCCTTGTTGAAGCTCATACCATTAATGTTGGCCCAATGATCCAATATGCAAGCCCTCTTGCTTATTACAATCTGCTTCACATGACTTTTTTTTTTTTTTTTGATTGCTCATAAACTACTTCTCTGTTAATCAGTTTGTCCTCCTTTATTTACATATACTTTGTCTCCTCTCATTTTGATGTGTGGTGTGCCTAGCTGAGCAGGAGCACAATGTGGGCAACCTCCCATGAGAGAAGATTCCAGGGACACCGAGTCAGCGTTCTCATTAAGGATAAGCATTGAGATGTTACCTTGAGTCCTGGAAGCATTCTCTCTTGCCCCAGCTTAATCTGCATTTCAGCTCCAGGCCAGCTCTTTTTGGTACCCACAGCAGAGCTCTACAGAGGTGAAAACCAGATTAAACTGCAGCAGACAGCTTTCAGGAGCCAAGCTAGTTTTTTAAGTCTTACTGAAGTATGTCTACATTACAATGCAAATGCACTGTAGATATAGTTTAAGTATAACTTGCTTTATTTACACATATCCCTGATCTCTAAAAGAAAAAGCCATAAGGCATGCAAGGCAATTCTTCTTGCTGGAATTTTACCAAAAAGCAAATCCTTATTTCCCAGGGGTCAGCTTTGCTTCAGGGACTGATGCAAATCAGCATCTCTGGCAGAAAGCAAACTACTTTGCTGCTCGTGCAGTTCCCTGTCTCTAAGCTGATTCTGCATAAAACCATCACGTAACTTGAAATTCATGGTCTTACGAACAATAATCTGAAGACTGTGCTTAACATAGCAAGCGTGTGATGCCTACCATAATAATATATTTATTGGTGGACTATCTAATGACTGAGGAAGCATATTTTACCATAAGTCTCAGATACAGAAAAAAACCAACTCTTTGTAATTTTGCTCTGTTTTGGTTGCTTGAGCATATTGATAGTGCTAATGACCAAAGTTTGTGCCTTTTTTGCTAATCACAGAAAATCTCTTCATTGATATATTGTGCTGTGACAGAGTGATAAGAATTAGGGCCGTGCACCAAAGAGGCAGCTTCCTCCACAGAGTGACTTTGAACTGCTGAGCCAGAGCAGCAGAGAAATGTGGTGGCATTGCTGCCAGCGGCAGCCCTGGGGAGCAGGCAATCAGGCTCTGCGAGGGAAACCAGGAGTAACTAAAAGTGGAGAAAAGGAGAGAGCAAAGAGTCATAGCAAAAACCCACATGACATCGTTTTTCAGCACCTATGGGTATGCATGCTGCTCAGGTCAAGGGGAAAACCTGATCTGATTGCAGCAATTATGCTAAAAAAATCCTCCCACTGATTCTCTTTCTACCACTGTGTGATAATTTGCTCTTTTTAGAATAAGACTCTTATATGCAAACATACATGTTTGCAATTTTGCAATACAGTTCTTGGGAGGACAGTGCACCATTTTTGTGCATCTGAAACCCATGCAAGTATGTGTCAGACATAGTATGTCATCATCGCACAAAATTATCACTGGAGAAAACTTTGCAGTTTATTACACATTTAATTTCTACCTTGTTAAGTACTTTGCGAGAAATTTTGGGCTTTATCCTAACTCCCCAGGATCAAAGGCCATTTTTCCACTACTCTCAGTGGGAGCTAGTCTAAAACCTTTTAAAATGTCCTAACTTGCTGGAGCAAGCATTTCCCTCACATCAATATTCATCGTGTGCAGAAGTTTGGTTTTGGAGATATAGGAGGAAAAATCTGCATGATCTGTCGATACAAGCTGCACTGTAGGAGAAGAGAGACAAGAACTGCTTAATCTGATGTATACAACCCCCTTCCCAAAGAGTAAGATAAATTTTCCTCCATGCAGGCAGTGAATAAGCAGAATTCTCCATCTGCTTTCCCAACAGACAGGAGCACCTGAAGTAAAGGTATATTACAAATATGCCTCTTGGGAGACTGACATTGTGTGGCCCATCAGCTTGCTACTGTCCCTTGATTTATTTGAGCAGTGCTGTGTGTCTGTCTACAGGGTGCATACATAGAGAAAGTGAGATCATCTACTCAATTACTTGAGACAGGCATCCAGGAATGGGATTTGGCTGCTTGGAGGTGTGCTCTGTTTACTCACGAGCATCTGTTTGGATGACGATGTCTCAAAGTCATGGTCCAAAAGAAGTCACAGTTGATTCATATGATTTGAATCTTATCTTTGGTTTCTAGTGCCTACATGTCTTATTCCATATATAATTAGCCTTCCAAAATCACAGTTTGTAAACACTAATTATAAGCATACAAGGGTAAATGTTCAGGTAAATCCTGCTCTGCATCTTTGGGTGTATCAGGTGCTACAAGCAAACAATTCCAACACTGGAAATAATCAAGGCAAGGCTCAGTGAGGCCCTGGGCAACCTGGTCTAGTTGGGGGTGTCCCTGCTGACTGCGGGGAGGTCAGACTAGATGACCTTTGGAGGTCCCTTCCGGCCTGGACCATTCTATGATTCTATGGAAAAATGCTCCAGAAGTTTTGTCCATACAACTTGAAAATTTGAGCCCGCATGTGAAAAAAAAAAAGGGTGTTCTGTTAAAGCTGGTTTAGACCAGGAGTCAGGAAGAGTTACAGAGAGGCTGAAAATTGCACATAGTAAAGAGAGTAAATCAATAATAGAACCACAATTTGTAGACCCTATGTAGTAGTAGCATAATACAGAGATAAATTAAATAAAAATTGTTAGTGGAAAGGACACCTTTGGGAACTGATAACAAGATTTTATTCTGAGCTTAGTGTCGCCTGCCAGCGAGTCACCGACACTGAAAATGCCAGACTAAAAAATAACAAAGATCGCTACTGTCAGATGCAAAACTGGTTGCATCAGTCTAGTGTTTCGCATCCAACACAGACCTTGCTATTTTCTGACTCCATGAAGAGGCCCAAAGTTCAATGGATGGAAAATGAAAACTGCACCTCCCCACAGAAACTTGCCTGAACAGGTATGGAATAGACTGATGAGGACCAACAAAAAAATATTTCTTATTTTCTACATGTACTAAATGTTATTTCAACAATACAGTTGCTATTTCTCATACTGTCAGTCAGAGCTTTCGGACAATTGCTAAGAAAGCTAGAGACATAAGAAGAACTAATCATTGAGAGATGGAAGACATAAAATTTAAATGGGAATATTTTAAGCATCAGGTTGACGATTTCTAGCACAAAGCACCAGGAAAATAAGTGGTTGACTCTCCAGGTCTTGGGGCATACTGGGGCATAGAGAAGATACCTTCTGAAAGAAATGTTCATCCAAGTTACTGGTTTTATTTTGCCAGCTTTCTGCGGGGGTATCTAAGTAATACTGAACTGTATTATAAATGACATCTGCCTACCAGCATAGGCAGACTGTCTTTTAATTGTGAAAAACACATGATGGTAAGGAAACTTCCATTCCTAAAGCACCATCAAAGTTAGGAGAGAAAGAGAACATCCTTCAGTTACTACTGCATTATGCAAAAATTATTATGCAGAAAATAACTGAAGAATGACCTGTTGCAGTGACTTGTTAAAAGCTTGAGGAGGTATGAAAATTTCACATAAGTTTCTATTAAGAACCAATCAAAACTCAATTTAATGTGTCCCTCCTTCTTATCACAATTTCAGTCAGGATCTTCTGTGGCAGAAAAAGCCCTAATATTCTTTCATCAAACATACAATTATTCTTTGGTGTTAATATCACACTACTTCCCATGTCAGCTGGTCTATCCTTTCTATAAGTTCTGCTCCCCAGTGTAATTTTCTTGGATGTGCTGTTCTTCAGCAATACAGATGATACATTACCCCTCCTGCAACAGATATGCCTCCAATTCATCAGTCTTATTAAATGTGCTTCCAGCAAAGTTTATTGTAATAGGTATTTCATACTTTCTTTCTCCTACTGTTCTCCTTTCTGTACATTGCCCCTTGCAACCTTTGCCTGCAGTTCAGATCTTTATGGGTCTAACTCTGACACCACCTTGCACTGAACAATTTTTCACTAGAAAATTGACTCCTGATTTACAGTCAGGTAAATAAAACATGGCCTCAGGCCTTTTGTCTCGAGATTTCCATCTTACTCATTGTTAACACTTAAAAATGCAATTGGGTCATTTCTGCTGATCCATTTATCTCCGATGCAATGCTCCCTCCTCCCGCAGACCTCCCACATTAAAAAAAGGAAAACTAAAAAAGATGCATTGTCTTACCTTTCTGTGATAACACAAGAAGCAGAAGGAGGGGTTTGAGATGCTTTGAGAGCATTAAAAAACGTGTTTTTCATCTCAAGTGATAGAAAGGACTTAGTCATCATAAAATCTACTAACCATAAACTGCAAAAATTTCACACGTTTTGTATTATTATTATTACAAAGAATTTATATAGTGCCATACATTTCCGTGGACATTTCCTCCAAGCAGATAATGCACATTCTCTTCCTCAGAGAGCCTGCAAACTAAAAAAGTCAAGACAAATATTGTACGTGATAAAAATAGACAACAAAAGTTCAGAGGGAATTGATGTGTAGAGACAGCTGATAAAGAGAAGTGTGGAAAGGGAAATGATTAAAGATTGCTGTTGGGGATCCTTTCAAAACTAGCGAGAGGCTCAACACACTACAAAATGTATGGCAATAAATGCAGTACTGGTAACACCTTGGTTGCACATGTACTTTGAAATGTATTTTACATGGAAGTAGTGCTGCCTGACCAAAATGGCTCCTGCTGGTCTTTCCAGATGAATTATACATAAAACGAATCCGGAAGAATCATACATAAAGCTGGCATTGGTTTGGATGCAATGTTTGTATATGTGAGCAATTTGGGATTTCATAAATGGGTCTGATTTTCAAGAGGGACACACCAATACATATCAATACCCTTTTGATGAGAACTCTCAAACTTGGACACCGAAGACAGAAGCATCTGATACTAAGGAGAAAGTCACAGTTTGCAGTCAGAGTTTGCAAGCAGGGTTTCATCGGCAGATGAGAGCTGCTGGCAGCACACATCCAGGAAACCTGCTGATCCAGAGAAAAGCAGAAAGTATTTCAAAAAAGCACTGCTTCAGCATCCATGCCCATCAGCTGGGGGGTGATGGTAGGTCTTCCCACCTCCAGCTGGTGCCAGGAGATGCCCATGGCCACAGCGCTTGTGGGGCACTCAGTGCCCATGGGGCACATGACTGTGGCAACCACTTGGAGATGATCCAAGTGCCAGAATTTGTGAGAGGCTGAAGCAGGGTTCCCGAGGGAAGGCAAGAACCCGAACCCCTTTCTGCCTGCACTGCCCAGCAGCCCGAGTCAGGGCAGCAAACCACTAATTCACTTTATGGTCTTCCTCTGGAAAGAGATGTTGTGCTGCATATAACGAACCACCAAGGGGACAGGTGCAGCTGGGATAGAGCCAGAGCCTGAACCAAGCAGCAGACTACTGGCGCCAGCACACAGGAGGTGCTGTGCAGGTCACTCCATGCCTCTGCTGTCAAGCAGCCTTCAGTTTAGTGACCTGTCCTTCATGTCCTCCAAAGCCATCACATCCGCACTCACCCCACAGTTGCAGAGGCAGCTCTTTGCTCTCCAGAAATTTGTCACAGGGCTTCACTGCACAAGCAGGTTCTCACTGAGGTCTTACGCTGTGATTTCAGACTTAGGTTTAGTATTAATATTAACTTCTTTCTGTGATTTCCTTCAGGTGGCATAAGCAAAAGCATGACTATTTGGCTATGCATCCTCAGGACATTTACATACATAGAGGTAATTCAGAGATTCAAGATAGATACATAAATATCTCAGATGAAGCAAAACTAATTAACATCTTTAAAGTTTGTAGGTATAGGACTGTATGTAAGTCTGTGATCAGTGTATACTTTATCAGTGATACTTTAAAAAAAGTTTTGTGAGGCACATGCTTTACAATATGGACTGGGAAGCAAAACCAGTATAAGCATGGGAGAAAAAGGAAACCTGCAATGAAGTTGAATATTCAGAAGCAAACAGGAAAGGTGGATGTAAACAACATCAATAGATACATAATTCAAGAATCACTGTCTGAAAGTGAACACTTTACTTTAAAAAAGACTTCTAATTGTGAAAGCCACAGGGAGGAGAGGAGGAAAGAGATGATGCCAAATACTAGCATTTGATTATGCCCGCTTAAGAGAAGTAAGGGCTAATATTTAGGTCCAGATCCTCTGAGTGTATAATTTTTTTTTTGCATCTTATTATTATGCACATAGTAAGAATTATGCATAAAATACACAAGAACTAGCCAGATACTCCAAAACACATCATCTGTCTCCTTTCATAAGCGTAGCGGGTTGGGACCTTCACCCTTCTGATGAGCTAAGCCAGTGTATAATCAAGTGAAGTGCTGACATACGCCTAGAAAAAGCTGACTACTGTCAGCATACCAGTAGAGGAAAGATGCTAGTGGAAACTCCAGATAAAGAAACAAAATGGTTTCCCCTTAGGTTGGACTATTTCCTGCTGGGAAATAGTATTCCTTAAAACAGTAGGCATGACAAATAGGAACTAAGAGATGAGTTTAATCCATTCACCTCCTTTTAAATAACATGCCCATTAGTTGAAAAAATAATGAGTCCAGTATGAATTTGTTTCAAAACTGGAAACACAAATAAATACTACATTTATTAAATAAGTTGTTCTTGTTGGGAGACAAAGTAGCAGCTCAGTATGGATATGTAGTAACAGCATTTGACAGAGATTCATCACCATTTTCTACTGCAAAGAAAGACTTCCCTCCAACTCAGATTGCATCCCAGCAGTAGATATTAGTAGTCTTTCCAATTTCTAAAGCTTTTTGAAATTATTTTCAACAGCACAATATATGCAATTTTTAATGTGACCCCCAGTTCATGCTTGCTTCTTTCCAGAAGAATTATCTCAAGAGCGTTCTAGTCCTAAAGAGGGACTTTTGGTGCCACTACATGCAAACTTGCTGAACAGCAGTCACACCTGAGCTAGTAGGTACTCTTCTCCATTAATAAGAATGGTCTCAGGACCAGTTTGAGTCTCAGGACTCAGACGCTGTTCCTCTTCTTGCAGCCTGAGGTGTTCCCAAAGGGATTCTTGCAATGTGCAGTTGAGTACTGTGTCAGTCATAACATCTCCATCACGCATGGTAAGCATGTCTCCTGAGAGGAGCTGGGCTTCTGAAAACACATGCATTCCTCTCCTTTACACACCTACCACCAAATGTGGAGCAGCACAAAATAAAATCACTTACAGTGCAGGCACTATTTGTAGGTCCGGCAGGTCCCAGCCCCACCGTGCTCACTTTGGAAACCTGTGGACTTGTTTCGCTCCTACTCCTGCCCAGCAAAGCTGGAGCAGGCTGTTAATGGGATAGAGCTAAACGGGAATTTGAGGCTCCTTTCTTTGGGAGACGAGGGATGGATACATGGAAGTTGTCTACATGTGTGCTGGTCACCCTAGAATCAGTTGATTTAATTAGAGTGAAACAGGCATGTGGGGGTTAAAATTTGTTTAGATGTGTGTTTTAGTATTAGAAGAATCTTGCTTCCAGAAGGGCATTTGTTGGATGGCAGATGGTGTCCTCTCTCCCTGCACTGGCACTGTGGAAGAGTGATCAGAGAAGACCTTGTGTGAACACGTACAAGACCATCCACATGCACGAATGGCCCTGATGTGGTGTTTGGATGGCTTCAGAGACAACAGTAAATCGTAAAATAGTAAGTCATCTACTAAAAGCTGGTAGAGGGGAGGCTTCCAGTGGCCTCAGTCCTCTTCTGTCCCAATACTGTGCAGCTCAGATACGTGCCCATGTGGCCCATGGGGCTGCCACGATCTTTGTCCAGCACACTGCTATGGAGGCAACCACCACAGGAGACCCCCAGGAGCACCTGCGCCTCCACAGCTGAAAGTTCCTTGGGGGAAGGTGGGACAGAGGAGAGGACAGGAGCTGGGCAGCAAATGAGTTGCAAAGAGCAACAGCAGCACTATGAGTTCACAGCCTTAGAAGAAAAGACATTTCCAAAGAACACAGAAGGGACTGGGTAGACTTTGTTGCAAAGCAGGAGGATCACAAAAGTTTTTGGGCTGAGAGCAAGCCTTGATAAAGCACAAGGAGACAGGAGATAATTGCTTATGTGTCTTTCACTGTAATCCACCTTACTCGGAGTTTCTTGGTTTGAGACTCTCAGTGTTTTCACTTCTAATACAATTTGCCCTGAGACACGTAAAACTCACTGATGTCACATTAGAGTCACCATGCAAGTGACTCTACCTCCTCATTCTGGCCAAACTCAAATCCTGTCTCAAGCACTCCCCCAGACATGAGAAACACAGGTTCAGTTCTCTCTTCACTCTGTGAGGCTTCAGAACTATTTTTATTATGTCCCTGGTGAGCTCTGTCACCATTACACTATCAAGTTGGAGCATTATTTCCTTTTCTTATCTGAACTTCTCCAAGTTGCAGAAGATCAATTCAATAACCAATAACCATGGGCCAAATGGTGTAATACATTGAGGGTCACTGAAAAAGAACTTCTGGTTTCAATTCCTGTACTAAGGGGTACTTACATATTTTATTTATACCAGCCACAACATACAATGCAGAACTGTCTTCTAGCAGAGACTGTCCCTGCACTACCCCCTGCTTTCAGCTGTGCTGCAATCAGTAGGTTGCAGAGATATGATTTCTTTCTCTGGCCTAAAGCTTGAACTGTAAGCTTGAACTCTAAATACCTGGAAGGTATTTATAGATCTCAAATCCTTTTGAAACATGAAAAATCAAGACCTCTTTTCAGAGCACACCATTTTGCAGTCTTTCTTCTTGAGAAGCAGAAAGCTCTATGATCAGGCCACAGACTGTGTCCTAAAGGGCATGGGCCATAGACTTTCAGAAATATTTGAAGAACAGGAGAGTGAAAACTGATCTATAGCATTGCATACAAAATTCTGGGAGGCATAACACCTCGGGGAATAACGCACACAAGCAGAGGAGACAAATATCCATGGTTACTGAGCATCTGGTAATGGCAATGACTGGGGTTCAATCTCACCAGTCTTCAGCCAGAGCCAGCTTCTACCTACAAACTGCCCAGTGGTGCAATAGTTGTTTCATCTTCTGCCTTGGCAGGAGATGACAACTTCATGAGAAGCTCACATCACCTTTCCAGGAGGGGATGGTGAGGAGGTCTCCTATCTGACTTCTCGCTATCAAATCACTCAGATTATCTCCATCCCAAAATGGAGGTCCTTGTACTCCTTAACAGGAGATACCCAAAGCAGTACTTGTGCCACTGGGGTTGCCACTGGCAAAATATTTCTGCAGCAGAAAGCTAACAAAATACTATATTTTCTCTAGAAATAACTGTAAACAAAGCATTTGGGTTACTAGACTGCATTGGATTTCCAATATTACAGGGCTCATATGTGATTAAGCTCAAATGAAATTTAAAAAGTTGTTGGGAAAATACTAGACTGCAGTCTAGTAACCCAAATACTTTGTTTAGAGTTATTTCTAGAGAAAATACAGTATTTTCTTAGATTTCTGTCAATGTTGCTGCTGTGGTTCACGTTGTTAATTAACCCTTTCTATAGCGCTGGATTTCAGCACTCTTCTAGCTAATATTCTCAACTGTATTAATCTGGCTCTAACTCACACTCTTCTTATTTAAGTACGCTCCAGCAGTGATTGAGCAGTGTGAAAATGTTGTCTGCAGGCTGGCGGGGGTCTTTGGGATGAGGGGGGGCTTTAAAGCCAGCCCTGCACCACCACAGTTGGTGGCAAACCCTCAGTGCCCACCACAGTTCAGAGCTGTACCTGCTGCTCTCTGCTTTTCTCCCTTGTGCCTCTGACGGCGTTAGCTTGGTTTCTCTTAAAGTAGATGTTGAGAACAGAAAGACTGCACAACCATGACCGCATGTCGATTGCCCCCCACTAGCGTAAGCCTTGGCTCATTTTGCATCTGTACTCTCTCTCTCTCTCTCTCTGCCTCCTTTTTCACACATCTCCCTCAGATTAACACTCATTTTAGCTAATACTAGATATTTTTAGAGATGCTCTAACCTTTGTTTCTTCCATTGAGGTGGAAGAGAAATGAGAGGCAATGCAGAGCTGAAGGAAGCCATTGGCCCCGCCAAATGACAATACGACCCTAGAGGCACATCTTTCACATACGGCAGAAGATTCAAACCTCCTTCCTGTCGATTTAAATAAAGCCAATTGGATGGATTTATTTCAGAAGTCAGATGCAGAAAACATTTATAGGCACATAGAAATGACTGCTGCAGGCACTCTCCTAACATTGCTCCATTGTTTGGCTTAGAAAAGGCTTTTGACAAAGCAGAACAATAGTCTGTGAGTAACTTTCTTCATGGGTGATCAACCTTAGCAAGGATTATATGGACCAGATTAAAAACCTGGATAAATAAACTATAGTCATACTCTTATGAAAGACAGGGTCATTGCAAAGTTCTCTCCTTGTCCTTTAGGTAAAAACGGTTTTTTGGTAATCCAGTTCTGCTCAGACCATTAACGGTTTATAAGGTGGCTGTGCTACATGCAAGTTGTAAAGTCCCTGTTTATACGGCACAGTGCTATCAAGAAGAAATTCATTAATATCTAATGTAAACTTCCCTTTCCTGTAAGCCTAACCAGATCAGGCCAAATGCTTTGATGAAGTCTTAAGGGAGGGAAAGCTGTCCAGTTGTCTATTCTGTTTGCCATTTTGCAGATCACTGCTGTAAGTTGCTAGAAGGTCTTTCTAAGAACAGACAGTGGCAAAGCACTGTAACTTGCAGAAGCCTGTGCAATTATGATGCATTCTTTACCAGACAGATGGGTGTCCTTGCAGTTTTTCCACGTGCAGGCTGCTCTCTGCATCCTTACATCTCCACAAGGCAGACTTCACAGAAACGTAATTGCAGTTTTTGTGTCATTTGAAGGAACCATTTCCATATGCTGTAAAGACTCAGCAAAGACTTTGATTTTGCATCAGGGGCCTTGACTTCCACATACTCATTCCTTACCACAGAACTTCTAAATATAAAAAGCACAGTTATATTAGAATAATCGTATGCTCTTTCATTATCCACATGCTGTTGCATATGTTAGCATTTCCCCTTGCCTCTCTCAGCTTTAGCGTGTCCCAATCCAATTAGGCCATGCTCAGTTTGTCTATGTTTTGGAGTATCAAGAAGACCTTACCACAAGCCAATGTTCCAGAATCATATGTTAAAATGTTATTGCTTGGTGCTTAAAAAGTCAAAATAAAAATAGATTTTACAATCCACATTGAAGTGTCCATTTCTGTCTGTATCATGTAAGTGATAAATTATTCACCTTTATTTTATGGAATTTCTTTTAACGTAATTACATGGAAATCTCAAGTTGTATTTATAAGTGATAGAGTGGTTAAGATTTTAAATATCTCATTTACATGCTAGTGGTAATCCTTCCATCAATATAAGACAAGAAGTTACTGGTTTATGAATTCTGTCTGAAAGAACAGTATTCCGAGAATGTTTTAAAAATAGCTATACAGTTACTCTTTCTTCCCTGACTTCCCATATGCACAGAAAGGATTTTGATTCCAGAGCATGCTCTACATTTAGATAACAATGGAGCATAAGACAACAATAGAGCACAATCTCTGGCTGAAGCATGATTCCAGCTCTTCTCCAGTTCTGGCATGCGCATGATTTCCATACACGAAATCAATGACTGTAGGAGACAGTTGTAGGCAACAGGTTGACCAGGAAAGTTGTGGAGTCTCCATCCTTGGAGACACTCAAAAGCTGTTTGGACACACTTCTGGGCAACTGGCTCCAGATGGCCGTGCTTGAGCAGTGTGCTAGACCAGATGACCTCCAGACGTCCTTTCCAACATCAACCATTCTGTGTTTCTGTGAATCCAGCATTGCTTTTAGGCATCCATGAACTGTAATATTCTGGAGGCTGCTAATGGTATGAATCCAGCATATCTGATTCTCATTACTTGTAGATTGCAACTTAACTTCATGAAAGAGAAAAATGTCATGGTAGCATCAGATGGCTTTCATGCAACCTAGTTCCCTCACCAAAACTAAGCTAAATTCTGTTTCTCTGAGCTCTAAAGTAATGAAAGGAATACTTTGTCAATTAATAATCCACCCCTGATGTTTTTTCTCTTATTTTCCCAAGAATTTTGTGTCAGACCTTCCCTTGCTGGGCCAATATTGCTGCCTTCCTTCTGAGTGTTTCTGCTCTTCCTACAGCTTCTCTCAAAGACAAAAAGAACTTCACAAAATTTACCCAGATAGACACCTCCACCACCAATTGCTCTGCATACATCTTTGATTTGGATGGCAGTACAGACCTGCCTTTAAAGCAGAGATTGCTGTTATTTTAGCTACGTCCTCACCATTGGCATGACAAACTTCTCTGAAGTGTAGCAGACTAGATACATGCCTCCAACTTGATCCAGAGATGTATAAGAGATCTAACCCACCGTGTAGCACAGTCTGGCAAACTGTACATACTAGATCAGTTTATGTTTTACAGTGTAGAATTTTTCTATTATTATGGAAATGTAATACTGAATTAAAGTTTTTCCTCACCTCTTATTTTCTGCTTTGGTTGACTTATGGATTAGAAGAAAAAAACCACAGATATCTTCTGACACCTAGTCTTCTGACAGATTTTATAATTCACAGTGCTATCATGCAAGTGATGGGTTTTCTAGAAGACTTTATGTTGAAATATGGGCACCATTCTGTTAGAAATGAGGGGGTGCATTCCTGCTCTAATGACAGTGGTACCTATCAGGACTGTGCATCTCCTTTGAAGCTGTTAGAATAAAAATAGCTAAAACCAGTAAAAGAGTGAAAACCCAGGAATTATCCCAGATTAATTTTAGGGTGAAAATTTCACCCTGCTGCACTGAATCTTGCAACCAATGCAGGAAAATGCAACACTTCCTTACCATTTCAGATCTCCAACAGGTGATCAGATAAGAGACAATGGATAAACAAGAGATAATAGATTCTGAGGTGGTAGAATTGCAGTGGCCGTTTGGATGAGACCCATGGGGTGGTTTTTATTCCCTCCCAAGGTCAAATGCTATTGTGCACCAGTGGGCTGAACGGTCCCGCAGTGCTGGGGCTGGGCTGCACCCAGGCACCGGGCTGGCTGGCTCCGTGGCTCAGTCCCCACTGGGTCTTGGCATCAACCTCACTGGCTTCCCATCCTCAGATCCTTGCAGCATCACCCACCCTACCAGAGACATTTTGGGAAGACCGTATCTCCTTGATAAAGGTTGCAGTACTACAGTGCCTAGAAGACGTCATATTTCCATGGAGGAGTAAGGTCAGTGAGCCTCTCAGCAGCACTTCCCAGGACCACCAGGTACCAGCTCTTGTTTGCACTCAGACCTTCCTCTTACTTCCCCATCCTCACATTTCCATCATAAGTGGATACAAATTCACCCATGAAAAATGAGTTTAGCATTTGTCATACAAGAAGCTTACAACAATTACATAAATCAGCACCGGCCACAAAGCGACCTGGACAGTGGCTTGCAAGAAAGGATAATCCAATATTATTGTTAATGGCAAAAGGTTCTTTATCCCTTTATTTTAAATAGAATTCAAAGTAAGGAAAGTTGATAATAAAATATGGTCTTTCATTTCATCAGTGTTTCTGAGCAAGCATTTTCTAGTGCTTTCTTACCCGAGACATTTAGCCTGTTTCCTGCTTGCAAATTATTCATCAACAAGCTTTGATCTTAAAATATGGTGGTTTTGCTGTTCCACAGTAGTTTTACAAACAGATTTCAGTCTCTTGAGCTCTTAATTTAGGATATTTGCTATTCACTTTTCATTCAGAGCCCACCATAATTTCCATCCTCTGACCAGAGTAGAAATTCAGCCTGTCTGCCAACTTCCTATAAAATAAACGTATGTGCTACTTATATTTCATCTTTTTCTGCTTCTCTTTCATATTTTCTTATCTCCTTTTGTTTTCAGCAGCTTTTCTCCCTAACTCTCTTTTAAGTGCCCCTTTCACTGTTTTCTTTTTCCTTGCTCCTTTTTCATTCCATCAGACTCCCATCCTCAGACTCCCATACAGCATTTTCTTGAGTTTCACAAAAGTTTAGAAAAAAGTGTTTTCTACATGTTTTCAAACAGATTTTCCGAACTTGTATGAGAGTGTTTTCAAAGGAGGTTTCCCTAGTCAAGTGTCTTTTGTCTGGAGACTGCCACAAGAGCAAAGTTGCTAAGAAAATCCAGGAGGCACCAGTTTACAGTTTCAGGCACGGCAGTGCTGCATACAAATGTGCCTTATTTTAAAGAATGTAATAAACCTTTATCAGCTGCTGAAATCTGAGGATATATATATATATATATTTATTTGTAGCCTATGGCCAACTAAATGTGTTTAGCACATGAAAATTCTCCTAGTAGGAAGAGCTCACTTGCACATATTATTAAGAAAAATACTTTGGCAGTTTTCTGAAAACCACTGTCTCATTGATGAGAGTATGTCAGAGAGCAGAGGTCCTGCTGAGAACTTAAAAAAAACCCCAGTATGATATTAATGGCTCTGGTGAACAGTCCTTTCCATCTGTCCAGATATTGTATCTGAAGTCAATAATGAGTAACACTGCATGAGTTGCAAGCAATAATTTATTAAAGCATATATGTTATGGGAAAAGCAAGCAGTGATCAAGCTTCACTTTCTGATCAATTAACAGCACTCAGACAAGCAGAACTCAAATTATTTTGAAACCTCAAATGAACTGATCTAGTCATTAGGAAGTCTATGATACTGCTTCATGCAAGCAGCTGTTCATTTTATTATATTTACTTTTAAAAATGACTGTTATTATCATGCAACCTTAGCTTTTTGTCTCTTTGGGAACTACCCAAGGTTTGATTTTATGGACTTTATATGCAGTTTAATCTGCTTCAAGAGAGAATATTGAAAATTTTAAATGAATTGGATTTGCTGTAGGAAATGTTTTAACAGCTATTTGCAAGTAAGAAAAATATATTGTAAGCTCCCACAGACAGTCCTTTCCCAGCAATGGACTTTCTAATCAGGGATTTTGGTCCAAGATGGCAGACAAACTTCTGTGATTAGGAAATGTCTGACAGCTTCTCCCATTTAAACAACCTGAGATCCATACCCCAAAATCGTATGTAGAAACCAGTCCCCAAGGTCAAACAACCTTTCATTGTATGTGTTTCCATTGCCTTCATGTTATCATCATTTGTTTAACCCACAGTGTCTCTCCTCCCCAGGAGCCTGAGTAACCCTGAAGCTTCCGCTCGTTGTCAGATGACAATCATCATGGATGACAGGAGAAAACTTGAGATTTGACTTCCCAGAAGAGTGGGACCAGAGCCTTTGGGATGGGATATGTTAGAAGTGGGAAGGAGATAATGTATAAAAATCAACATCTGTGTTTATTACAGCAGTGCTTGAAAGAGCCCTGGAAAACGGGATCATGCCATGCAGCTGGCCAGTGCCACCAGTGTCCTGCCCCAGCGAGCATCCAGCTGGAGAAGCCCAGACCAGTACTGAATGTGCCAGTGAGCTACAGGATGAGGCAAACACTACTTTCCTTCCAGGACTACTTTTCTTCCTCTTGTTCTTACTTCCATTGTTATTATGGTTGTTATTTTAAGAACACTAACTGGAAGGGAAGAAGAAAATGAAAGGGCAGGTGGAAAGGAATATAAAAGGCAATTCAAGTGAAGAGGGAAAGAAGAGAACCAGGGCAGAGGGAAGAATCTGCCAAAACTCTACAAACCTTCCCCTTTGGTGAAATTTAACTTTCAGGCACTCCTTGATCCTTTCTTTCCTTTCCTACATGCAGGTGGCTTTTCAAGATGTATTGCTTCGCATTCATAATTTTTTTCCCCAGACTCTTCATTTGGCAGCACATGCTGCATCTACCAGTGCGTGTAGCACAGGAAGAGCAATTCAGCTCCAGAAAAGTAGCTTGTAACTCTACTATGTTGTAGAGAGACCCAAACTTTGGGGGAAGAAACCACACTGCTTGGTGTGTACTCTCTCATCCCTTAGTGCCAGGGGGATCTCAAGCTCAAGGCAGCAGCAATGGCAGGAGGGACTTCACCAGGGCTGCCGTGTAACTACCAGCATGGCACAAGTCAGTGCGCTTGTTTTACCAGATACATTTTCATCCTGAAAAAAACCCATCATTTTTCTCTAGCTAGGCAGCTAAAGCACGCCTCCTCGCGCATGCTCTACTACAGATGAGGTTAATTCAATATTATCTTTATTTTGTATATGGGAAGCATTGGCTGCTGAAATGACAAAAAGTACTGCAGGTCTGGTGTTACCTTTTGCTGAAAAGCCGGTTGGAGCAGCACTTAGTTAAAAGAGGCAGAAATTATCTACTCAAGGGAAGAAGTCCATCTGTCTGAGCCTGGGAAAGAAAATCAATATTTGATACAGGTCTTTCCTAAATCATTTTTCCAATTTGGATAGTAGAAGGTTTCCATAGTCACTCGCTGGCTGTGATTTCTAAGGCACTGCTCTCTGCAGGGGTCCTTGCTCCTACCTTGTTTCCGGTTTTGCTGATTGCCCTTTGTATGAGGGGATTTAATTGCAGAGAGCTGTTGAACAAACCTGTGTTTCCACCCTCCCCATGCCCTGCTATGAGGCGCTGCGGCTCTCCCGAATGAGGGCTCCCGCACATCAAGTCCCAGGCCTCTGACCACACGTGACCACACAGTATCACCTTGGGCTCCTACGGGTGATCTTTTGGTTTCATTTCCCTTAATGGTTTCTGTACAATATGGAGTCAGGCCAAGACCAAAATGCACAGAGTGGCCCATTCCTGTTGCTTATATGCATCATAGCAAAACATGTCTGTAACAGCGACCCAAGCTGCATGGGCAGTGCATGTCTGAGACATATATGTAAAAATTTATTCTAATCTTGCTCTTCTCCTGTTATGCAACTAAGAGCAGAAAATGTGTTGACAAGATGACCATTCTTGCTACCAGGATAAAAGGTTTTAAAGTCTGAGTGGCGCATGTACTGCTCTGGATGTGGCCTCTGTGCACTGTAGCGTCACTGCCCCTAAATCTTTATTTACTTTCTCAGCCATTTAAAATCAGCAGTGCTTTTGCAGAGAGCTGTAGTTATTAATTTGGTTGTTAAATACCAGGACTATGCTTAATACTACGCTGGACACGTCAGTCACAGCCCTCCAAGGCAAAATCCTCCTCCACGGAGCACCGATCTCAAGGACCTGCACCACCGAGCCCACGCGGGGCTAGGCTCACCCCTAGCACAAACCCTGGTGCCCAGCAGCTTCCCACTTCCCCTACAAACGACTCAGGCTGAAGCTCAAGCCATGATCATTAACAAGTGCTCGCTGAGTAAAGGACCAAGGAGAGGGGCAGGCTGCTTAGGTAGCCATCAGGAAGAGCAGGGCTGGAGAGGACCCCACACTGCTCTCCCCTCTACCCAGGCAAAGGACCCCCAGATGCTCCAGCTCCCTGCTGCCCACAGCCTGTGCCAGGCCTTGGCAGAAACCTTGGTTTCAGATGGAGATAAGTAAAAGAAGAGAGCACAAGAGACAACCAAGTGGTGACTCCAAAACGATTTGTTTTGCTTGTGTACAACCCTGAGGCACCTTTGGCAAGCCTGTGAACAGGGTTAGGCCAGAAAAGTGCCTGGATTTAAAAGCTGGCTCCTCGTGCAATGTGGGTGAACAGGATTGTGGAAGAAGCAAAGACCAGAGGAAGGAATGGAAGAAGCAGGAACACTGTCGGGGGAAGGCCCATGAGCAAGTCCAGACGACCCATAAACAATGCCTGGCGGCCCCACCGATGGAGGGGAATTCCACCCGACTGGCAGTTGGGGGTTGCAGGGGCGTGTCGGTTGGGAAAGGAGATACTTGGTACTACATAAGCTGCCTGTTTGTTGTAATAAACGATTCTGGTTGCATCATCGACTGGGGTCTGTACCTTCACACGCTACAGTGCAATGGCTAGCAGAAGACTTCCTGACCTAAGTGATAAAATGCCAGCACAGACATAATTATATTGACAGCAAACTCTGTGACAGAGCCCCAGGTTGGCCTCAGTTTTGAGATGTACACCTTGCTCTTATCAAGTCAAAGCCACAAAAAGGCGATCATTCATTAGAACAGAATTTCTTTGCATTTTTAACAGAGAAAACTCGAAGGGGTTTATATAATTTTGCAAAGAAAAAAAGGTTTGAGGCAGGATTGTGTGAGAAATAAAATTCTGTCCGCATCCTTGCAGATGAGTATTATGTTTTGGTTATGTAAAATGAGCCAGCCTCGCAGAACCCACACCTTACTACCTTCTTCACCTCTCAGTAGGTTAAAGGCCATTTTAAAGGTTGCATCAACCTGTGCCTTTAATAAAATGGAAACATCCTCTCAGGCTGCAGGTTCTCCAGGCAAGCAATAACACTCCCTCCTTGGAAACAAGGGCCATCACACCACAGTGTTGCTGAAACGGCATTTTCCAGCCACACAAAAGACCCATGTAGGAGAGACTTGGACCTCAAAGCTATACGCTAGAAAATGTATTGTCCTTCCAGGGTTTGATCAAAGAGATGCAAGGAAACATTTGCCTGGACAAATGTTAAGCATTGAGCTGAGGGGGAAAAGTTGAGACATATATGTGCCTAGGTTTTTTTGAGAACCACCACCATTGCCCATTGCCACTTTCAGCTCATGCATCATTCACTCAGCACTCACTTTGCTATATTCACATGATACACTACTGTAATATCATGCAACCGGAAAAGTTTTAAGCCTTGCCAGGAGAAAATAAAAAAGGTATTATTTTTCAGCTGCTTGCTTGGGTTAGCTGATCATTTTTGCTCACAAATTCTGCTGGATCTGGACCTCCTGTGCAAACATGAATAACCATAGCTGGAGAGTGGGATGAAGAAGGAAAAAGTCCTAGAAATTAGCTGCTTGCCCGATCAGTCTCTGATTTGTATCAAAGGAGACATTTGCTGTTTCCAACAATTCATTAACTCTCTCCTGTTTCACAGCGCATACAGAAAAATCTTTGTAAAACTTTTTACCATTAAATCCCTTGCTATATTTGTGGCTCTGCTGCTATTCAAAGGGTTATTCAAGGCTCTGGCTCACAACTCTGTGTACCATTTCTTATAATGGTCGACGCTATGGGAATCAAAGACTCCATTATATCAATAGATGGTACCTGTTACTTTGTAACATGCTTTTTATGGCAGGGTATTTATTTTTCAAAGATGTATTCCTCCCGCTGTAATTCTACATGTTCCTCCTTTACACTTGCAACATGCCAGGCTTTAAAGCAAAGGACAAAGTAGCTGAAAATAGGAACCTTCCACCCACCCAACCCATTTCTTTTCAGATAGTGAAAAATTAAAACATTGGGATTTGTGCATGAATTGCTGTCAGAGTCATTTGATAACTAGGATCCCAGTAGAAGCTTTTATAACAATGTTAATAAAGACGCGCTAGCAGTAAGATCCCTGTGTGCCACATACCAATAACACCATTTAGAATTACTGCCTTCAGATAATAAATCACATTTTTTTTATGAGACAAAAATTTATTGAATCTATTTCCTCTTCCCACCTGCCCAGGGTTCAGTAACAGGAGAGTTATTTAAAAACAAGGCTACTTAGAAGCACAATCCAGCTGCATCTCTGCCCGCCTGATGGCTGCACCTCCAGCATCCTGCGGTGCAGTTATTCAATTAGAAGAGGCAAAACCCCACCTCTCCGTACTTCCAACATTTGCTTTCTGCTTCATGAAATAGTCGGACAGGCTTTGTTAGCCATCAGTGGCAGTGTGGGCCAGGGCTGGAGAAACGATTACCTCCCAGCCTGGCCTCAGGGAGCCAGAGCCAGAAGATGCAGTATCTTTTCTCCTAAACCTAAAGGACGAACAGAAGAAGGGGTGTCTTGAGCACAGTGCATCATGTCCATCACTGCACCCCCAAGACACAAGAAGCCAAACATGAGTTCTGAGGTTACTCTGCCTTGCAGAGGCAAGATCAGGTATATGCAGTGCACAGGGCGTCTGATCGCTCCCTCCCTCCTCTGCAGGAGCTCTGAGCTGCTGCAGTCGAGTATTGGGCTTAACCACCTTGGAGGCTGCCAAAGGACCCCACTCCATATTGGAGAGGTCCAGCACTGAGGATTCCAGCATTGAGTTTCCAGGTCTGAATATTGCACCTAGCACCACGATAATCTTACTGGGCTTCATCTGGGATCTCTGATATGCCAGGATACTTTGCACAACACATGCTCCACGGAGAGCCCACGTGCTACCTGCAGCATGGGGACACAGCAGAGGACAGAGGTGCCAGACTAATGTGGCACAGGAGGAGGAGTGCTGGACACTTGTCCCAGAGGCATAAACAGCAGCTAGGCTGTGAATAAATGAAGTTAAACCCATTTTGCTTGTCCTCCAAATCCCACGGCAAGCACAGCTCTAATGAAAGAAGACCAGGGTGCTGAATTTTAAGCTATAACAGCCTAGAGCTAATGTTACAGACCAGCAGCATCAGCTCTTCTGGGATATGAGACTTTTCATGTATTCCTAGGTTTAAACAGTGCCAGTTGGAGCAATATAAGACTGGAAAGAAAGTCCTGAGTCTTTAATCCTAGTCACTTGCCAAATACACTGCTCATAGTATTTAACAAACTGACCACTCTTACTTTTAACAATGACCAGGTTTTATACCACCACTATCCTATTCCACATCCTCAGAACACAGATAATGAAAAAAAATTTGTGAAATCCTGCCTAAATGTATTCCCAGTTGCTTTTATAAGAATGATATTCTTTGGCTTAAACAACTTTTCTTCTGTTTCTCCAGAACGTAGAGTCATGATGTATTTGCAGGGAACAATTACATCTCTTTTCATCTTGAGAAAGACTAATCATGCCAACCCCCTTCCTATCCCTCCCATTTCCATCCCACAGGCAGTGCTCTGTAGCTCCTCCATCTTTCACGCATGGGTCGCCACCACCGTGCACAATACTCCAGACAAGGTCTCAGCATGGTCTTCTACAAAACTGCCTGAATGTTACTTTTGCTCCACTGGAAACATGTCATCAGATATATCCTCAGCCTGGACTTGCCTTTCATGGTTGGATCACATTGATGACAATATTCATCCCGACTGACTCAGTGACCCAGTGCTTTCTCCCCATTTCCATTTCCATCTGATAAGTTCCCAGTTTTTAGTGCAAATTCTCCACGTTAGTCTATAAATAATCTTGCCCTTTATTCCGCTTAAATTTATTGCATTGTCTGTCTCCTTGGAATAGCAAGTTTTTCTGCCTGGTATCTTCATCTTCTGCCATATAGACAATGCCTCCCATTTTCATGCTACCAGCAAATTTCAAAAGGACTTTAAGGATTGTTCACAAAACCCAACTTAATATTTTTAAAGTACTCTGTGTCTTTCCATGTTAGTTGATAATTTACTTAATTAAATAGATCCTAATTTTTTAAGAAGAGTGTAGATACTTTATTTTGTTTTTTGAAGAGTGAGGATTGCTTTATATCTAAGGCTAATTTATATTTAGGTCAATAGAGCAGTTGTTTAGCATCCCTGTTATCATCAATATTAATACTTTCCTTCTCTGTACTGTCCATTGTCTCATATTCTGTAGTCTGTACAGATTGTCATATTTTTGTTGTGTTCATTTTTCCCTTTTTTTATATTAGATTTCCAGGTGTGGAGGTTAAAGAAGTTTCTTCCATCCCTCTCCCTTCATTTCCAAGTTAAAATTCTTATCATGGTTTACATTAGTTTCAAGCCAAGATGAATACTGCCCCAGCAGACAGACATTCTAATTTTGCAGTGATACACAGAATCAACCACTCAGCGTGTTTGTGTGAGTGAAAGATATGAAAATGCACCCAAGTGGTGGTTTTTTTTTCATTCAGGGCATATACCCTAGGAAAACTCTGAAATCCGAACCATTTCCCTGTGTACCACTGTAAACATGACCACAATACAGTATTTCACTTGCCTATGGATTTAAGCAGCTCTTAGTCCTGAAGAGGATTTATGCAATGGCATAAAAGGGAGTTTGTGGGGATACAACAAGAGAGAAACAGTATTTATAACACTTCTATAATTAAAAAAAGCCTTTGGATTTTCGAGGTAGAGGAATAAGACCCCTGTGAAACTCTGTGGTTGCCCATCTGTCAGTTGCGGGGCTGGCGCGGGCTGCCAGCACCAGCGGAAATGGGGGCGAACATGGGTGGCAAAGAGAGGGAAGCCAGCCTTGGGTGACAGCATCAAGTCCTGCACACCCACATGTGCTCAGGATCAAGAGATCCTGGCCATACCTCAGGGGTGGAAGCAGAATAGTGCCTTTGACTCTGTTACTTGCCATGAGTAGCTATCATGGTCTCCCATCGCTGTGGCTCTTAAGAGAAAAGAAAGATCCACAAGCCCCCATGTTGTGTTACAGACACAACCACTATTTGTTTGTATATACAGCCACTGTTAATCTTCAGCTGACAAATTTGATTTGTGGCCCTTAATATCTTCAAAGTAATGCTCTTGCTAATTGTAGTCATGCTATTGATTTTCATAGAGGCATTTTACTCCATATGAATCCATTGCTTTTAAGCCAATTAATCATGCATCACTAACTTAACTGCAATGGTGGTTTTATTGTGAGTATTCAAGTAGTGCTTCACTTCAGGATTTGTCAACAGCTACCATCTGAAGACAATTTCAAAGCCTTAAGAAACTGCTTAATATAGCTATTGGGTGCTCACCAGTTCATAAGACACCCTTCCCCAGCTGCCTCATATATTTTATGCAGAACAAAATCTTCTAATTAAGTAGATGAAAGAAAAGAATTAACATACCACCTAGGGGATTGAACATACATGATTATTAAGCATTATAAAAAAATGAAAAAGGCATGCCTAGCTCAGAAAACGGATTAAAAATCAGCTAACTGGGGGAGCAAGCCTTCATTACACTGCAACAGCGAAATGAAAGTTTTGGCAGACCTATTGCTGTGACAGGCAGCGCAGGAACGTGCTGGAAGTAAGGTATAAGATTTTTGAAGCAGCTGTGTGTGCTTTTTAAGTTCATCAGCCCATTTATTTTCATTTCCATTTACAAGACACCTTTGGGGAAGTTTCCTTCAAGAGGCCCTGGGTGGCTTGTCATGGACGCACTGACCCTCTCCCCACCAGCAGGCACCAAGACCTCCCATCCCACCTCCACTTCTAGCTGCTTCTGTCCCCATTACAAAAGTAATGATTTTCAGTCTAGGCCCAAAAGGAACACAGAGGAAAGCCATGTTCCTCTGACCTTCCAAACAGACAGTCAGCAATGCTCCTGTCCTGCTCTGTGCTAAGGACTTCTACTGTTTCAGCAACAATGTTTGCTGCTGCATCAACAGTGACTTGAAGTCAACTGCACCATCACACCAGCCCACATCCTTCTCCCAGGCTGCATGCATGAGGGACAGAGCCAGAGTATTGATTACCTCCACCCACTGATTGGCCAATCCAGTCCAAGCAATTACACCTCCCCAACCATAGGCGCCATTATATAAGTGCTAGCTGGCAACCACTTCAGGAAGGGGGTGATGGGAAAGAGGTATTTTCATTCCAGGCTTAAAGTGACAAACTTAATGACAGAAATGATAGAGCTACTATGGTTGGTCCATCCTACCTTCCCTTACGTCCAGCTTTCCTTGCCTGCCTGCAGAAACAGTTAACTTAACCAGAACTTCTTCCAGCTGCTTCTGAAGCAAATGTAAATATTTGTCCATATCAAGAGAGCTGTTTGTTCTTTAATGGGCAACAGTTGAATTAAGGGTATGCTTTTGCATACAGTGACTCAAACACAGCGAGGGAAGTAGCTGTCACCTCAATATCAGCAGCACAGCCAGAGTCAAAGAGTTAGTCCATGCTGGACTGGGTTCATATGGTCACAAGTCTGAGAGCAGAGATCTTAAACAAAATTGAGGAAAAGAGAAGACTAGGGTTCAGAGCATGAGACTGACTTGGTTCATATATGCAGCCTTGGAGTAATTTTTAAGAAAATCTAATTAAACAATTGAAGATGGATGGAAGATTAATGCAACATACCTTTCAGATGAGCCTAGCATCTTTCTTGGAAACTATAATTCATATTTTTAACTATTGTTATTATGCATTATTAAGACCAAAACCTCATTTATCTAGACATCTGTGAAACATCTGATATACAGCCACACAGAAAATTATTTTGTTTCAAGAAGAATCAGTACAAGTCATGTAGAGTGAGTACGGCTGCTTGAAGTGAAAACGTCAACACGATGGGCTGGAAGGGATGGTCCAATGCTGGAAGAAGATGATGAGCAAAGTTTTTCAACAATGGGGTCTGATTTAGTATTCACAATATTAATAGCACAAGAAGTGGACAACTGGCAACAAAATTTGCCAAGTAGTCTATTGTCAGTATGGGGGAGACTGTCTGTCACACGGGGAGAGATGGTGCTAAGGACAGGAGCAGTCCCAAAGGAATACTGTAACACACAAGGCCATGCACTTCAGCAATAATAATAAAAATGTGCACTGTAATACAGGAGTTCCTCAGCTGTCAACAAACACTAAAAATAATGTGTGGATATATGTGCGTGTGCGCACACATGTGTACTTATGTAAATATATATGCTTGTTCATATGCACAAGGCCTTGTGCGCATTTGCAGATGCCTCCAAGTCTTGCAGCCATGACAAAGACAGGTGAAACATTGTGGTGGCTGACAAAAATAGGGCTGCCTTTGGGGTCTCATACAATTCTAGTCATTTATGTACAAGAGAGTCGAATTTTAACCAGACTAGACATAGGAGAGAACTTAGGATGAGCAGAGCTCTCTGCTGTATTTAGTAGAGAGGACCAGAACAGCTTGGTTTGCTTAGCTGAGCAAAACCCTTGGAAGGATGAGGCTCCTTTACATCAGAAGGGCAAGCTTGAGGAAGGGAAAAACTATTTCAGACAAAATGGCATAAACCAGCCAGGAAATAAAAAAGAGATTGGAAACCAGGAGGTGGTTTCTGAATGTTGCAGCCAGGAAGATGCACACCATAGAGCCAAGGCAGCCTCAGACAGGGTTTGTGACCCAGTATGCTGGGGGACCAGAAGATGCAAAAATCCTTTCTGGACTTGTACACATAGGAATGTCAGAGGATCAGCAGCCCAGCCCAGATGATTTAGTGGTGAGACAGCCATACCTTGTGATATTTGGGTGAAGGGTGCTTCATTCTATGGTGACCACAAGACCAACCTCAAGTGACCCCAATTCCATTGCAAACATCTCATGCAGCTATATTATCCATAAATCAGTTAGCATATTAAAATACATTACAGGAAGAAAACCTTTGCCTAGGGCATTTAATAAAGCTTTTAAATGTGCTCTCTTTCATTTTGTTGCTTCCTATTTGAAATATATGAATAAGTAATCAGTACATCAATTATTTCTATCTATTTTATAGTCAAAATGTAAAATGTCTCTGGCAAGTACCCTTGTTTATTAATTTCTGGTTTATGTCTAAAAGAGAATTAGATAATTAATAACAAGTATACTTATTCTTTAACAATTATATTGAAGAAAAATCTTGAGGCCTCCACAGCAAATATTACCCAAAGTTCTGGAAAGATAAAGGAAACATGCTGCTGCAAGGGACATTAGAGTCTTCCTCAACATAAGTAGTAAGAAACAAATAGGGTAACTTACCCAAGTCCCTATATCTACGTGGATAATAATACAACATCCCTGTTGTATTCGAGGCACACTGAGTCCATAAACTTGTGGCTATGAGACATAAATGCTGTGCAATTGCGTGCAGTATTGTTCATAGCATTTATCCTCAAATTGGATGCCACCTTTCTTGTACAGAAAGAGGTAAGAGACACATTTGAATGGGAACAACTAAGATCCATCCATAACCATTGATTGTGTCTAACATTCTTCTTCTGCAGTGAACATGATTGACATAATTCTCTTAGCAATTATTATTTATTATAACATTGTAAACCTAGAACTTTTTCAGCAAGTTTTGTGAAGATACTCCAGGTTTACAGTCAAGAATGAAAACAGAACCAACATTTTCTATTTACAATAGAAAATAATTAAATTAAGCCTATTTCCTTTGTATGAGTTATCCATAAATGGATTTAAACATCTTTTTTTTACCTTACTTAAAAATTTTTGAGTGATTTCAGCAGACCTGTTTCAGCCTAAGGAATTCTGATAGACAAGAGGTGGCAACTTGCCTCTTTCATGGGTGACGAGACACAAAGCAAAGACAATATTCCTCTGCAGGCACAGGAGAAAAATGACACATTTCAAAATGCAGAAGGGTCTATGAAGTCTTTATGCCAACAGAAGCTTAAGCAGAGCCTTGGAGAACTGTTTAACTCTTTCTTCTTAAAATAACAAGTGATTTTTATGTGGATATTCACAGAAAGCCTATTAAAAGGTTTTTACAAGAGGAAATTCTTTTCACTTGAATGAGTAACCACACTTTTATATGTATGTTTATATATTTATACATTTATATATTTATGCGGTTTTTTTCTCCACTTGGGTAGAGATGCTGGCTCAATGGAGTCAGTGTTTCCTGAGAGATAGCTGCTGGCTCCTTTACAGCGAGTAACAACGATACGCTCTGAAGTATTATTACAATTACAGCACTGAAGACATGTAATGATAACGAAAGTTAAGAATTTTGTATATATTTATGAAATGTTACTTATATCTGTGGGTAGTAACATATTCCCAGGCACAGAAGAAAACATCTTCAATGTATTAATATTGATAGTATTATTTGTGTCTTAGAATTATGAGTGCAAGTTTTTAAGACAATCGTAAGTACTAAGAAGTGATATGTTGCTTCAATGATAATCCTCCAGGGATAAATCCTGAATGTCAGCTTTAAAAAACTTCACACGGTGCATAAACGTAAGAGTGGGAGGGCTTCGGGGAGCAAGGTAAAGAAGTTGCATTGTAGCTTTGCAAATACAACTCTCATCTAAGCTTTTGTTGATTTATTTGGACTTTGCATTTTGCATCTTTCAAAGGGTGGAAGAAGTTGACATGAAGCTCAGTTCCACCTGGTTCAATCTGTGAACCTGCAAGTGCAGAGGAAATATAAGAAGAGACTCAAAGGAAGTTGTTTTCCATTCTTACTTTGTTGTTTTGGGTTTTTCTCCCAAAGGGCAATTCGGCACCGTCTGAGCTGGAGAACCCTAACAGCCATGAGGACCATCTCACATCAGAAAATATCACTATTGTGATTTATTTTTCTCTACATTTCCCTCTTGTGTTGGGGTTCGAGCTTTGCCGCAGAGCCCCCAGAGAGAAGCAGCCCCAGCTGCCTAAATTCAGACCACTTAAAGTTTTTCAGAAAAAAAAGAAGGAGAAAAATGTGCCCCCAGATTGCTCTTTCTTTTTCCATGTTCTAGTCAAATGCAAACAGCCGCAAACAGTCAACACAGCGAGGAGCTATCACAGGTTTATGCGTTAACAGGAGATGGTAAGATCAGCTCCAGTGTAGCCCCAAGAATGTTCGCTCGGCAGCATCCAGAGGGTGACACTGCAAGGCACTGCAGAAACACTTGATTACTTTTGGACAGTGACTGAGACCAAAGGGGTGAAGACTCTAAGAGAGGAGTAAAAAAAAAAATAAAATTAAGTAACAACAAGCTTGACAGGAACCGACACATATGGGAAAGTAGCAGAGAAAACAAGCATTTCAGGGAAACAGCACAGAAAGGAAAGGACTCACATAAAAGGAGAACGCTGTCTTGAAAACATGGTTAAGGGAAAAAAGTAAAGCAAAATATAAAAAATTAGGTGCAGAAATATTAGGTTGAAAACAAAGCATATCTGGAAATATAAAATACTACCATCTAGACATGAAGAATATCAGTACAGGGGAGAAAGAGACACCAGTTTTCCCAGAAAACCCCCAGTTTTCTAGGAGGCTGCATTCAGAGAAGATCTTGAACTTACATAGTCCCACAGGCCCAGGGCTACATAACCAGCCACCAGTAAACTTGGAAATTTGCGGCTGTTTTGCAAACTCTTCTAACAGAGCAAAGCAAAGGGGTCGTGTCTTTAGAGGTCTTGCTCCAGGGAAGTCACCTGGGATGAGCCTGGACCCGGAGCGAACAGGAAGATCTGCTCAGTTTCCCCTGCCAGAGGTGAGGGACCTTCTCTGGCGAGTCAGCACGCTGGGGAAATGAGGAGTAGCAGCTAATGATACCACCTTCAGCGCTCAGAAACAAGGTCAGTGCCAGCTGCGAGCTTGCCCGGCTCACACAGGGACAGGCAGCGATGGAAACACAGGAACACGTCCCTGGCTGGGGTCCTCCACAGCCCCCTCAGATAACTGGCTCTATGGGACACCCAAGACTGCCTGAGAGGGTGGTTGCCCAAAGGCGGTAGCGCTAAGGAGGAAGATGACCAGACTGATTAAACAATAACCAGGAAAAAACAAAGAGACCGGGGGCGGGGGCGCGGGGGGAGATGCCTTGGAGCAGGAGGAGGAGCGGTGACCCCGCTGGGGCACTGACAGTCATTGCCCCGCAGCGTCCCCAGCAGCTCTCCATTGGGAGCCAGGGCAGCGGGCACTCAGCCGGGGACGCACAGCATGAGGGTATGGTGTCGGGGGGACACCCCTCCTTGGGGTGCACGTGGGGCCATGTGGAGCACCTGCCAATGGTGGTGCCTTCAGCAGGGTGCCGGTGGCAGCATGGGTGTGTGCACCTCAGGAGCACCCACATCTCTGCCTCTACGTGGAGGCCCCTGTGCCCACACACAGGGCATGGGCTGTGTCATCCCCACTGCCTGGGAGGGGTGCTCTTAGATGTTGGGTTTACAGAAGTGTGCTTAGAAATCTGCAGGCATTTATTAATGTTTTACAAGTTCTAGTACTGTGGTTTATCTGATGTGCTGCCAATTTCAGTCCTGATCATAGAGTTCACTGATTGCAGGTTAAACACACGCTGCTAATAAATCAATAAATTGCTTTAATCTCAATTTGATTTAAACCATGTGAGCTGACCGCTTTTTCGTTGCAGTAGGGCTGCACACGCCAGCGATGTTGTATGAAGCCAGGACCGTGCTCTCAATAGTGGCAGCATTAATTGTCACACCAGGGACACCATCTTCCACAAGCAATTTTAGCACCTAATCTACCTTCCAACATTCTCCTGATGGTGATCACCAGAAAAGAGCTATGGAAGCTGTACTCTTCATATTGAGGTCCAGGGTAATTCTTTCATAGCTCTAGTTTTGAAGAGACTTTTTGTTCCTCTTTCCAGTTGCCTGTAATGGTTGTGGTGTATTGGACTATGTCAGATAAAAGTTTCAGTGGTGAGCAAATGAACTTGTGATTCTTAATGACAGCTCTGAAAGCTCATGTCTTTGCCGCTGTCATTGTGTTGCTGGACCATGACTGAAGAAACAACCGCAGTTGGATCAGTTAGAGAAATGCAGTTAAATGCAGAGTAACACTCTACTACGTGCATATTGAAATATAAATAGGCCCAAGCCAGCCTTCACTCTCTGCTGACTGCTGGACAGATAAAATTCAGACCCAAATCAGAGCATCTTCTAGATCATCAAATTATAATTTTCATACTAAAAAGTATGAAAGAACACTGACCAGCTCCTGTTATGCAGCATTATACGCTGCTGATGCTGGGTAAATGTGGGCATAAGCTCTGTATTGTGGATGTATATCAATTATGTGCTTGACTATATTACTCAGGGATTTTAGGACAAAGACTACAAAAGAATTTCGGGTCTCAGAATGTTCATTTCTGGCCAAGTTTCATAAAAAGAACTCAAATCCCAGCAGTTGGTGATAAAAGTCTCCATTATAGACCTAACTAAAATAAATAGGCAAATCTGTATGGTCCAGATCAGCACACACCTGCCTGGATGAGCCAGCACGAATTATCTATACACACAAGGAAAATGATCAGAAGACTTTACCTCATTGAATATCTTAAAAATATTTTCACTGCATTAAAAAAGAGAGAAAAGAGAATGTTGCTTTGCTGACTGAATTCTGCCATAAGAACACACTGTATTTCTCAGTTCCACTATGCACTGACTGAACACGGCCTACATCCACCAAAAATATGTGTTTATGTTGAGGTGAATAATATGCCGCAGTTTCCATTCTGCTCCCCAATGTGACAGTGAATTTGCCCTAATTTGTTAATTATAAACATGAAATGTACCCCCACATGTTCTGCAAATTAGGAGCTTCTCCATTTGAGCAGTGACCCCAGAATATCCCGTGTCTCCCGCTGCGGATCGACTCACTCCTTTGGGCCAGAGGTGCTCCTAGTGGCGCTTTGCCTCTCACCGCTCCCCAGCTGCCACGGCTGACTTACTCTTCTATGGAAATGGCAGATGCAAAATCTATAGCTCATTGCTGATTAATAACTGGTTTTCCATGGACCAAAACGCAGCGTTGGCCCTGCTGCAGCAGGCAGGGCAGGTCGCACATAGCTATGGCTCCGTTTTTAACGTTCCAGGCCCGAAAAATCCCTCTTTTTACTATTTCTTTTTTTAATTTCTAATTTGTTTTTAATTCTGCGTGCTGCGAAGTCCTTCCAGCGGCAGCACCGCGGCAGGAACCGCGCATCCCCCGGGCGGTTGCCCGCGCTGGCCGCCAGGTGGCGATGCAGCCTGCCCTCCGCGCCTCCCCGCGCCCGCGGGAGGAGGGAACCCGCCACAACCCCCCCCCCCGCCCCGCTGCGGCTGAGGAGCCAGCGAGCTGCCTCCGGGTCCCGTCGGGACACTTGGCTTGTTCAGGCTGAAGAGAAGGCTCTGGGGAGACCTTACTGCGCCCTTCCAGCGCTTAAAGGGGCGTGTAAGAAAGATGGGGACAAAGTTTTCAGCAGGGCCTGTTGCGACAGGACAAGGGGTAATGGTTTGAAAGAGGGAAGACGGAAGGTAGAAATGTTTCAGCATGAGGGCAGCACAACGCTGGAAGAGGTTGCCCAGAGGTGGTAGATGCCCCGTCTCTGGAAACGTTCAAGATCTAGTTGCACGGGGCTCTGAGCGACCCGATCGAGTTGAAGACGTCCGTGCCCATTGCAAGGGGGTGGACTAAATGACCTTTAAAGGTCCCTTCCAACCCAAACTATTCTATGATTCTAGTTAAGCACTTCCTAACATCCCTGATGAGCAGCAGGGACAGTTGTGTCTTTGCTTAGTGCCAGTTACTGTTCTGCTCTAACAAAATTATTTTAATACACGTGGTTCACATCTTCGTAACAGGCACCATAGTTTACTTCCAGTTAGCCTTTTATTTTGGAACATCTTCTTTATATTCCCATCTGCTTCACTTCACTGTAGGGGTGAGGAAGGGGCTACAGATAACAGCAGCAGGCCATCTCCTGGTCAGGCACCCCAGAGAAATTAAGGACAGAGGATGGTGTGATGGATAATGCCGAAAACCTGGGATCAAGCGATATGGGCTCTGGTGCTTCACTGCACCACCTGTGAAGCGGGGACTCATTCGTCACAGGAGTGCCATGAGTCCTGAGAGGATGCTGGCAAAGTGCCCCAGCACCCCGCAGCTTTGCGAAACCACGGCTTCTGTGCTTAAAGGCTGGAGTTCTTCAGACAGGTAACCCAAAGGAGCTCCCATGTTCCGCAAATCTCTGTGGCAGGATTTCATCAACGCTGCCTTTGGAAAAGCCCTCCCCTGCTACCACAGCCACACAGCTAACACGGGCTGAAGGCTTCACGCACAACCGCTCCTCTCCCAGCCAGCCTCTGCCTGCCTCTTGCCTTCACCCGCCGGCCCCGCTCAGGGCATCCAGCCAAGAGCACTGCAGTGATGGACAGCCAGAGCAAATGGTTCATGGGGGTTAAAGCCAAGGTTGTTAGACCATCTAATTAAATCTTTATTTAATACAAGCCCTTACATTTACTCAGGGTCTCCTCTCCTGAACCCTTTTTAACGTGTCTTGCTAAAGTATGTCTTCTTGCAGGGTATCCAGCATGGAGAACCAGGAGCGGAGAGTTCACCACCCACTTCTGCTGCAGCAACAGATTATTTGTCTTTGCCATTTTAGACATGCTTCACTTCCCATTTGATTTTGTTCCGTTTTATCCACCTGCCTGTGGTTCTTACAATACATTTCCCCAGTGGTTTAAAGAGCTCTTTAGCACCCAGATTTTTCTTCTCGTGAAGCTATTTATAATGTTAACCAAGGCAGCCCAGGGTGTTTCTCATAACCCTATCAGCAGGACGGCTTGTCATTTGCTACAGGGCAATCCCACTAAGCCTTGCCTCAGCTTCATGAGGTTCTCTGTACTGCTTACACTTTCTCAGCAAGTGAATGTGAGCGCCCTGACTTCTTACAGACAGCAGTGTTTGTGTGTAACACCTTGTCATGGTTTGGCCTCAGACAGCAACAAAGAACCAGGTGGCAGCCACTCTCTCAGACTGGACACCGCCCCCCCCCAGCACCGTGAGGGGAGAATCAGAAGAAAAAGGCAAAACTCATGGGTTGAGACAAAGACAGTGTAACAGAAACAGCACAGGCAAACAAGGAAAACAACAGCAATGACACTGAGAGAGGAACATACAACCAAGGTTAGAACACCAGGCCGGACCCCATGGTGGCTTCCTGCCCCCTGTGTCCCTGCTAGATCCTGGGGAGAATTAACCCTATCCCTGCCAGAACCAGGACACACGCCAAATGGAAATGTGCACCGTGATGTAAAATCAAAGGGCCTGAGTTTCATTCACATTAGTCACCTTTAACTAACTCCAGCAAATTACATTTCATTTATATCCAACGTATGGCTCCCCTAAAATGCCAGTGTTGGAAAGGGGCCAGACTGTAAACAAAGAGTTGACTCTCAGTTATTTTTATTGACTTAATACTAAACCACTGACCCTACCATGAGGGTTACTGTGCTTTTGCTTCTTTCGCCCTGTTCGAAGCACACACTCACTAGCTCTCACGTATCCCGGGTCAGCTGTGCACGTCCTAGTATTTTACAGTGGAGTACACAGATTTATTTCCATCTTCTTGTATTTAGTGAGGTCAGAGGTGCAGTTCCTGAGGGGGCTGCTGCTCTGTGTTAGCGTGGAGATGGGAGACCTGGCCAGCTTCTCTCCAACCCTACCTTGGCACAGCTTCATTCACTCCTTCAGTGCATACACGTGCCTGATTTATGTCAGCATTAATAAAATAAGAATTAGACCTGGTGCTTGTGCCCTGAATTTCCGTTACCCCGGATCACCTTGCTAAGGCATGCCTGCTTCTACATTCAGAAGTTTCCTTTGTCCCCTTTCAATACGCCGTTATAACAGCTATAGAGGGGGGCTGAAAGGCAACAAATACATTGGCATTTCTAAGCACAGCTGATGCTTTCTTTCCTTAAAATTACTTACATGTGGCATCTACTTGCCTGAGTCATTAATTCCCCTCTTACAGAGACTGCTTCCATTATTTTTATGCTTTGTCCTTGATGTTTGCTTACATTGTCCCTGTTTTCCGTGTCAGAGAGCACAAGGTGCTGTACCCCATGAAGGATGACTAATACATGGGTAGAGAGAAAAAAAGAGAGAGATTAAACCAGAAAGAAATTTATACTAAAAACATTGTGGAGTACTTAACAGAAAAGCCCTGCTGCTCACATGAAAGCAATCTGGGAGAAGAGACTATTAGAAAGCAAATGCACATGACTGAGGTGGAAATAAAATGAAACCGCCAAAGTAAAATAACAGATAATGTAGTAGTGAGATTAATAATAAATTCCAGTCATGAAAGCATGAAGTGTAGAAGGGAAATTACACTGCCAGTCATCACCTCTTTATTAGGAAACTCATTAAAACCAGAGCAGTACCACTTCTTCCACTGGAAAATTTGGATGGGCATGAGTGAGTCCCTACTGAAAAGAGGTAGCCGTGTCCAGCAGAGCTCCATGTGGGCACAGAGGAGGTACGATCCCGCTGCAGATGCTAATGCAATATTTTCATTAATTGGTTTATGCGCTTACTGTGCATGCGCATCACAAACACAGCTTATTGCTCACTACTACTCCCTTGGCTTCCTTTTATTTCATTCACCCTCACCTACCTTGCAATTTAAAGCCCCATATTTTAATTTCATGACAGGACAATATGTAGCAAAATCTTTGTTCCTCTCTGCCTCAGTCATCCTGGCTCATTCTTGCTCTGCCCATATTCGGATCTCTTCATACTACCTGCCCTTCCAGCTTCATGCTTCACACTCTCAAATCCCCTCCTTAAATTCCTTCTTCCCCTTCTCTCCTCCTGGCCCTGCCTTTACTTAGAATCAAACCCGCTGCCTCTGTGCGCAGCCAGTTCGTGTGTGCCAGGAGATGGGGACGTAAAAAGACCAGAGAAATCAGGAACCTCGTGGTGGGGAAAAAGTGGACTAAGAATGGGGATGTGCATAAGTGCAGCTGCCTGAGTAATTTTTGCCTAGTAAAAAGGGCAATCACAGCAAAAGAAAAATCTTGATGAAAACAACACTTTTACAAAAACATTTCAGGTTTGGTTTTTATTGAAAGCGAAAGCTCTGTCAATACAATTTGCTGAGGCTCAGAGACCTTTAAATAATTAGAATAACACACACTCAAACATGCATTTTTATCAGGAACTTGTAATCCTTAGCTGTAATTCTCCAACTAGAGAAACTCCAGATAAAGGATACCAGTGCAAAATTTCACAATGAATTTTTTTTCATTCTCTTCTGTTATGAAAAGTTTTTAAAATTGTATAGTTACACTGCCAAATTAAAAGTCATCTCGAAATTGCTTTAAATACAAACGCTAAGCACTGAGGGAGGTTTGCAAAGACACAGTGAGGGGTGGGTACGCCATTCCTGGTGACCTTCAAAGCCCTTTTAAAACCTTGTTCAAAGCTGCTAACGGTGCCTCTGTTTTGATAGAAGAGTAGGGGGTCCTAACTTTCTATGAAGTTTCTACAGACAGAACCCCACTGCCTCTGTATTTATTTACTCTCGTTCTGTACTTTAAGAAGGTAAATACTTCAGAAGAGGGATCCTATTTGTGTAAAATACGTATATGTTTGTGTTGTATGAATGGAAAACTGCACTTAGCGTGAAAAACGGTAACTTCAACACTTATACAGTGGGACTGAGTGTACTCTCAGCAAGTTTGTAGATGACACCAAATTGAGTGGTGCAGTTGATTTGCTGGAGGGACGGAATGCCATCTAGAGGGACCTGCACAGGCTTAAGAAGTGGGCCTGTGCAAACCTCCTGAAGTCCAACAAGGCCAAGTGCAGGGTCCTACACCTGGGTTGGAGCAATCCTCGGTATCAACACAGGCTGGTGGATAAAGAGATTGAAAGCAGCCCTGCCGAGAGGGACTTGGGAGTGCTGGTGGATGAAAAACTGGACATGAGCCAGCAATGTGCACTCACAGCCCAAAATGCTAACCATATCCTGGGCTGCATCAGAAGAACCATGGCCAGCATGTCAAGGGAAGTGATTCTGCCTCTCTATTCCACTCTGGTGAGACCCCACCTTGAGTACTGTGTCCAGATCTGGAGGCCTCAGCCCAGGAAAGATACGGACTTGTTGGATTGGGTCCAGAGAAGGGCCACGAACATGATCAGAGGAATGGAACACCTCTCCTGTGAGGACAGGCTGAGAGAGTTGGGGTTGTTCGGTCTGGAGAAGGCTCGGGGAGACTTATTGCAGTCTTTCAATATACAAAGGAGGCTTATAAGAAAGAGAGAGACTTTTTACCAAGGCCTGTAGCAACAGGACAAGAGGCAGAGGGTAGACCCTTTTTTCTTTTTGGACCTAAGGAAGAGGTATTTTACAACGAGGGTGGTGAGACTGGAACAGGTTGTGGATGTCCCATCATTGAAAGTGTTTAAAGTCAGGTTCAACAGGGCTTTGAGCAACCTGATCCAGTGAAAGATGTACCTGCCCATGGCGGTACATGTACCCCCATGCCCATGGGGGTGGGTGTTGAACCAGATGATCTTTAAAGGTCACTTTAACCCAAACCATTCTTTAAACATCAGATGTGTAATACTCTCTCTCCAGTTGCCTCTCCTGTCCCAAGAAAGGAAAGTCAAACTGAGTAAAAGGATATGGGAAGCCGGCTGAAGCTGTGGTCCCCCAGTGCTTACAGCCCCATCCCTGACCGGGCTGCCCAGGGAGCCCATCCCTGCACAGCCAGCTGGTGCCCCAGACCCAGTGCAGGAGGCCTGGGGGGATAGCCACCAAGGGTAAAAGAAACAGGCTGTGATGGGCCCCAAGTACAAGGTCCCTGAAAGCAAAGAAGTTTGTATCAACCAAGTCTGGACAAGGGAAAGTGTCCCTGGTGCCAGCAGTGGGCCCTGCTGGTGGCGGTGTGGTCAACCCCCTCCTCCACTGTGTTCCTGGCAAGCCCTGCCCTTCAAAAGGCTGGTCAGAGAGGGGTGGGCAAGGATGCAAAGGGACATGGTGCAAGAGGATGCCTCCTTCTACACAGGCTGTGGACAAGTGGGACATTGCCGGAGAGAAACACTAGAAGTATTGGTTCGTAAATGGAGAGAAAACATTGAAATGGCTGGAGAAAGCAGACCCTGTATTTTATTTAATATCCTCATGACTCAGAGAGAAACACAGGGTCAGCAGTCCCACAGCCTGGGGGCTTCCAGGCAATACCTGCTGCTGTCCCAAGTGGGTGCACCAGGTGACATGAAGTCCCCTTTTTCTCCCTCTTTGACCCTGTGATTCCTGCCCTCACTGTAATCCATCTGCCTGTGTTCCTTCAGTCAGTGTATAGAAATCGCAATTTCTTTCTTCCCCTCGTTTCTGGCGTGACTTGCATATGCCCTCATGGAGAGGATATGCTTCTGAAATGTGACAAATATGGACTTAAGCCATCCCAGCTGGGTTTGGGCCGCGGGTAATTGCTGAGCTACTCAGTAAAGGAGAGTTCAGGGCAAAAAGAGTCTGTCAAACACTGGAGCGGTCACACAGGGACACATACCCAGTTTAGGTGCTGCAGCTGAAAAAAAAGGTTTAGAGGTGGCATTAGGTCATAAAATGGGGCTTTAGAGAATCAGACCTTTCATAAGCTCTAGTCTTAATAGTGGATAGTAAAAGGGGAAGAATCCCGGTGTGCTTTCCAGATGACTGTATGGTGATACAGCCTCTACATCTAGTTCTCCTTCAGTTAACTTTAAGCATGAGAAATACTTGAAAACACATAAACAAGAAGTGTCCAGACCTTAGACACCTACCCCAATAGCCTAAAAGAAAGCTTTTAATAACAGGGAAAATAACCCTCTGACCAAAAATAAGCCTTAGAAGAAAAAAAAAAAAAACATAGGATAGGGAAAAGCTGAATATATGCTGCGATTCAGGTAAGGCAGAAGAGGGTTTTCCTTTAGGATTGGAATGGGATCCAGAATCATACTTGAAAAAAAGCCACCAGCTCAAACCTCCTCCCAAAATTGTGCAAGCATTTTGCAGCCCCTGAATGCCTCCAGCTTCCTGCTCCTGCAATGGATGAGGTTCTCACTATGGCCTTCTTCAACATGAAATTTAAATTACTTAACTATAAACTGCTTTCCAAACAGTGGCTGGCACTTTGTATTTTAGTCAAAGTCACTGGTGATGTGTCCAGGTTTCCTTGGAAATGCATTCAGAAAGACTTCAATTGATTTAGACCTTCACACAAATCTATTATTCCCAGCAAAATTTTCCAGGGGGTGAAGTTCCCTGGAAAGAGGTAATGTGCAAATGAGCACGAATGTCTTTAATTACCCTGTAGTCATATGAATTACACAATAGGAATTTTCTACTGAAAGCTTTAGACAAACAGTTGCTGATGTTCTGACTGTTTAAAATCAGTGGCATGGCTACCACTAAGCTATGCAACAGAGAAAATGTCATTTGGAAATTCTAATGACCCTTAACATCTGACCTGACATTGTGAAAGGTGAATCTGCATCAGCATGGACAGCCTGTGAGAGTAAAAGGAGAACACCCAGGACTTCAGGAGATGTTTTGCATCTATCACAGAAAAACACTCTGGCATAAAAAGGAGGAGTTATGTGGAAAAAAAAAATAGTTCTGCATAAAAAAATGTAGAAGCATAAATTTGACATCAGTCACAGAAATCTGGAAGAACAAGAGGAATCTGAAAAAAATCATTGATCATTGTTACGAGATGCATCCAAGCACAGATATTAACTAGCTTTCAAAAGTATTTTTATCTTATGTTCTGCCCAGGCAAACTTCATTCATGCATGCTATAAATACAGGTAGAGGTGAAGGCAATTAATTATGAAGAGAGGAAGGACTAGCAAACCCAGCTCTTAAAATGATGTCTAATTTAACACTTAATCCTTTAAAGGATTTAAGATAAATTATTTGGACTTTACAATAAATAGTGATCTATAAGGGATCTTCTCATGGAATGACTTTGGTAACTGTGACTCCATCTCAATCTAGCTAGCAACTCTTACAATAGTGAAGTTAATATATTTGTCATAGGCAGTTCAGGGTGGAATTTGAAATCATGTGGTCCATGGGGGTTTATATATTGCATTGTAGGTGGGGTTTTTGAAAAAGTCTACCCAAATATGCATAGCATTTTAGAAGCAATATGCATAATGGACCTTCCCTGAAGTTCCTTTTTTTCCCCTTTATTAATCACAAAAAAAGTTATTTTTGACCAGATACTTCATGCATTTAATTTCAACAAGAGCAGAGGATCGGAGGATGGACTACCTAAGACAGGTTAGCTGTATTTATAGCAGTTGTCTCTGAGGAAATTTCTCAAAGAGTATTTTAGGACTTATCCTAAGCAACCTCTGAACTGTTAATGATCATTTCTGAAAATTACAGGTGGACAGGGAGTCCCAGAGAACTGCAAAAAGGCAAACAAAATCTATCTCAGGAGCAAGACTAGGAAGAAACCTGTGGGACACACAACGATGGATTAGTTTAACTTCAGTACCTGGAAATGCTCTCACTGGACTGTCACTTAATAACCAACAAAATAGACAATATATAGTTTTGTTATGAGCAAATTACACGATACCATTCTAAAAATATTCCTTAACATGGTTAGAAACATTGCAAAAACATGAAGAATGACAGACAGAATTTCAACTGACCATACCACGGCTTTTGACAATCCCACACAATGTTCTCATAAGCAAGCTGAAGGAAAATGATCCAGATAAAATCATAAGGTAAATGTACAGCTGATTGCAATTTGAGTTTATCATTCACTGGGTTTCTTAAATGCAATGATACAAGAGATGGAGACCTGCAGAAGTTTGTCCTGATCTGTTTGGCTTTATTCTGCTGCAGAAAAGGCTTCAGAAAATGACAATGGATTGCAATTGGAAGTGCAAAATATAGCGCTGTTGCAAGACATTCAAATGCCCTTCTGGGCTGCATTAACAGGTATAAAATACAGGAAGCAGTTCTTTTACTCAGGTTCACATTAGTTACCTCAGCTGGAAAACTGTCCATTTTGGGGCTAGGTATTTTTAGAAGAATGTTGCTCTATGAATCACGCAGCTCCGACGTGAGCAACAAGAATGGTAAGAAACATGACTTCTTGGGAATGGCTGAAAGAATTGAGCCTGTTTTTCCTAGAAAGAATACAAGGATGATGTGAATCTTCACATGCACAAAATATGTACTCTTCCTCCAAAATCAGCAGGAAAACAAGTAATCCTGGTTGATGGGAAGGGAAGTAATTTAGATTAGACGTTGTCCTTTTAATTGAAAGGGCAATAGAGCATTGGTTACCACAGAGACTACCGGCATCCTCTGCACTGAACGTTTTTAAAAGCAGCTGAGGATGGTAGAAATCTGCTCGATTTTGTCTCAAGGATGGGGATAGATTAAATGAGGCTCCCCGTCCTGCAAACCATCCACAGGTTGCTTGGACGATTTGCACAGCCTGCTGTCAGCTAGAAGCCAGTCTGACCTGGCTGAGCTGTTTGGGGGTGGGAGCCTCTGACCAGCTCACAGTTTCATAGGAAGATTTCTCATATGATGCATATCAGCTTCCCTGGCAAGAGAAGGACCAGAGCCATTCAGGGAAGATGGTGTTTGGAAGCAGTCTGTTGCCAGTGCGTTTTGTCTGCTCAGAACTCTTTCTCAGCTGAAGTCTGAGGACTACCTTGAAAATGGGGGAGCCAAGAATAGGCTATGTGAAGTATGAGGGTGGCAGCAGTATACACTTGAATCTGCAGCAGAAGGAGATGACTGATGCTCCTAGTCTCAAGATAGCCATATTGAGGTCCTGGTGGTCCATGAGCCAGGGGTTCAGTGGTCCATAACTGGCCTACAGAATCATGATACAGTTAGTCCCCATTAAATATGTGACAATAAAGCTAGATAGTAGCCCGGAAAATATTCTGAACTTTGGCACTGACCCACTGGTTGAAAATGTGTGGAAATCATTAGATGAAATGACCTCTTGAGGTCACTTTCAACCTTACATTGCAGAGATTTCTGTGAAGCAGTAGCATAATTTCACTCCTCTTTGGAATAAGAGCAGGACTAAAAATGGAAGAGCAAATAATAGGTAAAAAATGGTATAGTTCCAGTATGCAATACTGATAGAGGAAGTTCATGAAGCTTTTCTTTTCATGCTACATGTAATAGAATGTTAATACAGATTTGGAAGAGCTGGCATGTTAAACAATGCCATTTGAGAATTATACAGTATCTCATCTTTAGTGAAAACTTCTGGCAAATAGCTAAACTACACTAAACTGTATTACTTGAGAATTACAAATAGTGGAATTTGAGAGGAAGGTTGTGACAGGTACAACTACTTGCCTTGTCTTTCCACAAAGGGTGAGATGTCTTATTCGTCTCAAATGCCAAAATTGGTCAAGGTTTTCTAAAAGAATAATATTCCGTCAAACAATATGATAAACCCCAATCCTTAAAGTTCCACCTGCCAGGGAAGAAAAGAAATTAACATTTCTGCATATGGTATCTTACTGATACGTACTGAATTCCAAGCTGCAGGGCAAGAAATCTGCTGTGGAAAGACCAAATTTTTGTGCGTTGAGACTTCAGGTCTGTGAGAGCTACAGTATCGTTACACTGACACAGAGTGGGATAAGGACATATTTTTGAGACCTGCTACTTATGCTTATCAGAGCAATCCCCTGGTATGAACACTTGGCACAGCCCTGTTCTCTGAAGGAGGGGACTGATCCAGCTGACAATATGCCCCAAGCTCTAACTGAAGTTACAGTCCTACACGCAATCCTCGGCACAGCATGGCAGGGGCGGCACATCCCTAATGCAGGACGGTGCTTCAATCTGGCCCTAATTATTAAATTGCACTATATGCTACCATGTTTCTGTATCTAGCCCTCACCCTTAAAAAGATAACAAATCAGAGTGTTTGAACATGGTGAACAGGAGTGTAAGCTGTTTACATAATCACTGTTTACATTCTGTTAGAGGTAACAAAATCATCAAGAAAAAAATAGTCAGTGTTGATAAAGAGCCTATCAGTAAAGAGCAGATTAAGCAGGACACAGAGAGCCTTACAGCCCAATTATACAACATTTGCCATGGACATGGTTTGAGAAAGAAATGCATACAATGACGTAGAGAGAATTGCTTAGCTTGGCCACATCTTTATTAACAAAACAACAGTGCCTGAGGGCAAATTGTCCTTGAAAAATAACTCCTGGGGATAATAGCATGTCCTCATCCTTTGGCTTGTGGTGAGGAAGAGCCTTTTTCTCCCATTCACAATCCCTTCTCAGGTATGATGCTAGCCTGAGCCTCTTCAACATCTACCCGACCCACATGCTTGTCCACAGCTGCTTAGATATGCCCCTTCTCCCTTGGAGACCCAGAGTCTAATCCGTTATGGCTCTTCAGAAGCTTGGTTTTTTGGATCTATGCAGTGATTTTCTTCTACCTTACAGCCAGGGTAGCGTGGATTTGGGAGGCTGCTATGCCTCTCCCATCCCAGGTCTGCTGTTTTATCCAACAAGCGTTCCTGCGTCGTGCCCAAAGTCTTATTCCCACCTTTTTCTGCACTCACGCGTCAACTGCGAGCACAAAGGCAAATCAAACCACCAGAGAAGTGAGCATATGAGCCTACCAGCAGCTGAAGGAAAGTGCCTCTGCTGCTATATTCTATTGCAGACGTTTGTGAAAAATGTGCTTTTTGTTCCTCCACATCTTCAGCAATGATCCTTGGGGTATTTTGTTGGTCATATTTCAGAGTAACAGTCAGCTCACAATAAATTTTCAAAATCAGAACTTATCAAGGAGGAGAAAGATGGTGACTTCTTACCCCTTGTTTTCAGGTAATGAAAAAGGGATTTTTAAATTCCATTAAAGTAACATGAATATTAAGGACAGACTGTCAAAAATGACAGCCCAGAAAAGACTGGAAGGTACAATGTCTTTTCTCATGACTTAATCTTTCCTAAAAAAAGGAAGTATGATACATTGCCTAATGACCTTTAAAATTAATAACAAGAGAACAGGCTAGAATAGGAAAAGAATCTTCTAAGGAATATTTGGATTAGCTGGAATTACTCAAATTACCATTCCTGTGACAAAAATCTCAGAAATCACTGCACATTTTGTGAGTTTGTGGGGAATGGAGAAAATCCTGAAGAATAAGAACAGGAATAGCAAGAACAAGAAGAATCCTGAGGACAACCACATTATCACTTTTAGTAAGGAGGGAATAGATTATGTACAGAACACCTGACTAGGGAGCAGTACCATAGAAAAGGGCCTATAACAGGTAAGAAAATTAATCTAACTGTTCCAAGCATCATATGGAAGGTATGGGTGGTAAATACTGTCCTTCACATGGCACTGGTAAGATCTTGATCAGAGCAATATTTCTTGTATTGCAGTCCACATTTTATGAAACACGCAGATGTAGTGAGAATACTTTTATGTATTTGGAATTCAAAAATGAACTTATAGGAAAAAAATGCTTTTTGTAGAAAAGCAGAGATGAAGGGGAGGTATTGGTGCCAGCTGTGTAAAAGGTTGCTATAAATGGGAAAATGGTCGATTATTCTCCATTTGCACTGAGACAGTAACCTGGGGACATATAGTAACAGTAAGGCTTATGTTAAATATCAGGAGAACTTTCTTACCATCAGGACATCAGGAGATGGCTGGATTATCATCATGGGAAGTTTAGACAAATGTCTCCTGGCTTGAAGTCAATGGTTGGACTACATAACCTTTTCTGCCTGGCATTTCTACAATTTGTTTCCTCCTGGCACATACCTTGATTTTTAAAACAATTCAGTTTGTGCCACATTCAAATTGCAGCTGCAAGCTCTTTGTTTTGTTGGTCATATACTTTTGAGCATAGAGCAGTGTGCTGTGCTTGGCAAGCTGGGAGGCTCCAGGGACATCCTGCTGGAAAAAATGCAAAGAAGAAATACTGGGAAGGTGAGTGAAGAGGGAAGGGGGGATATATTAGCTCCGTGGTTTTGGCGGTAGTGTTACAAATACCTCCAGCCAGTTCCTTCAGCCCAGCTCAAGGTGTCATTGAGCCCAGCTAATCAAGGGCTGAGTTTGCAGGCTCAGCACAAGGGTACTGCGTAACAAATGTATTTATGGTACCATGACCACTGTTAGGATATAATGAGAATTTCAGTGTGGGAGGAGACACCATGAACAGATGGAAAGGGTGCAGTAATCCACAGACATATTGACAAGGCATGCAGTCCAACTGGGTGTTGACCAAGCCCTGCTGTCCCTCTCTCTGGTCTAGTCTATTCAAGAATAAAAAAAAAAGAGGCAGAGTTTCAAGTAATGAAACATGATTTTCTCATTGGTGTTGACATAGCATAACCATTTTCCACTGTCTTACCCATGACAAAGATGCCATCTTCATTGCCTTGAAAGTACCACCATTCACAGCCTGCGCCAGGTTTAGGGAGGCAGGTATATGCCCTAGATCTTTGAAGTGATCTGCCAGTCTCCAGCTGCCCAGACACTACAGTGCCATAAAATACTTATCATCTCAGAGATGCACTCTGAACACCAGTTTTCAAAACACACCTTCATAAAAACAGAGCTGGTGTCAGCCAGTTATTTCCATACAGCAAGGGCCATCCCAGAAGTAAATATCATGAAACCACGTCCCAGCCAAGACCAAGAAACTTTCCTATCTGCTGGTTCGCAATATGGGGTGTCACCCAGCTGCCTTGCAAGCCTTGTCATACAATACCCCCTTATCCTGGTGACCGCCAGCTGTCTCAGTGTCACTTCTGGCAGCCCAGGTGGGGTGTTGGCCAGTGTGAGAGAGGACAATAGATTCACAGAGGGATGATTTAGTCTTCAAGTAGGGTGAAGCGACTTTGCTTTCTGAATCAGTCAACTGACACAGGCCCACCAGAACCACCTATGTCAATGGTTTTACTTTCAGAGTGGCTTATTTTGGCATAGCCTAAAGCCTTTTCCTGATCAAATTAAGCTGGACAGAAACCCACTACTTAAGCACTAAAATAAGTGTTCTTGCAGAGAAGTTTGCTTACATTTGGCTATGCTGGTTTAAGTCCATATTTGATTACACTAAAACAATTTATTCTGTCAACAAGGCCTCATGTAGGTTTGAAACATGATGGTGTGAGAGCTTCTTTCAGGATTTCAAGAGAAACTGGAGAAAATCTTTTGACTTCTCAGGGACAAAAAAAGTATTTATCAACTTGAGGCTCTTACAAAAAAATATCCCAACATAGTGAAAGAAAACATTATCTTTATGAGGAATAACTCGAGGCTAACCTGGAGCTGTTCCTCTTTTGAGGGCATTTTGGTAAGCTGCTGTATCAGACCTGACAAAAAGCTTGTATGGCTGAACACTTCTCTGCTTGGGTTTGGTTTTTTTTACTGTACCATCTCGTCTACTAGAAGATACATCTCCTTACAAGCTTGCCTGTCATATGCTAGGACACTGGTGCTACAACAACATTACCTCATTAATATAACATTACATTAGAAACAAAATATGGAATAAAACATTCAACCCTCTTAGTATTAGGATCAAGAGTCAAGTGGCCTTTTTCAACTATACAGCTTTTAACTTTCATTTTTTTCATACCTGGGGCTGCTCAAAAGATAAGTAAACTGACCAGCTACCAAGACTCTGGGACTGCTCAGGGGCTTCTGATATGAATTATATGAATACAGGGAAAGGGTAGCCAAACAGCGTAAGGATGGTCCTCTTCATATTATCTGAAAAGGTAGATTTAAAAGAAGATGAAAGGTGCAAAGGCTGAATCATAAGGCAAGTGCTTGAAGAGACCACTTTAACGTCCGACACGCAATCTTATTTGTAGTGCTTCCAATCCTGGAATGCCCGAGTTTGCATTCCTGCTACAACCCTTGTAACACAGCGGGGGTTTTTGTGCATGTAGTGTTCTAGGCGGAAAAGCACTTTCCCTTCTGTGTAACTATGTTACCCCTGGCGGTTATCTCCAGAGATCACACCTCCCGCTCTCTCTGCCCCACCTGCCTTTGCTACTCCAGCAAATGCTGTAGCTGTGGGTCGTCACCTAGGATGTGGCTCAGCACCGGCGGCACACACATTGGCACAGGTTTCAGAGGGGTTTGCTGGCAGCAGATGTTTGGTGAGAGGATGCACCTGGAGGACGTCCCCCGAGCAGGTTCTTTGCATGTCCGATTCCCACCTCTTCCAGTCTTCACCATCAAAGCCTGTGGCAACAGAGGGATAATTTAATCTTTTCAGCATTCAGGATTCAGCTCCGCATTTCAAACTTATTTTGCCTTACATTTAGCATATTTATTTTCAATTAAAACAATGTTTGCTTTTGTGATCGTTTCCATCAAGCTATGCATAGCCGAGTTCCCTCCGCATACCCGCCTTCGTATGTCACACCTTCCTCACCTTGCTCTGTCCCAACGTGGCATTTCAGAGCTCTGAGAGGCAAGTACGACCCCTTGCTCATACCAACTGCCTGGGACCACAGAGGTCCAAATGGGCATTTGCAGCTCTTCTTTCCAGGAAATCTGTCGCTGGTTGCTATAGTGATAAACAAGTTGGCTTATTAGGAACACGAACAAAGCACTAGAGAAAATTATTTCAAAATGGCCTACGTGCATACATAAACATGCAGTCTTGCTCTTCATTGTCAGCTCGGGCAGCTGGTTTATTGTTTCTGGAACAGAACAGACCCCCCTACACAGTTTTAGCAAGCCCAGCCCGGTCTCCACCGCCTGTCTTTTCTGACACACTCTCCTGTGTACAAGTGCTTCACTTCTGAGTTGGACGATTACATTTCTTGGGGGCTTCCACAGCTGGAAAGTGTAGGAAAATGCACTCTTTTAGCAAAAGTGTTAGATGAGATCTAATGAGGCTGAAATAAGTCTAAAGGAACAGAAAAGGACAGCAGAAATTAAGCTTTTGCTGCATCCTGTGCTGCTGCTTCCTTTTTTTTTTTTTTTCCTTTCTTCGCCTCTCGCTGGGATCTGGTTTTACCCACCACAGAGACTAGGCTGATGAGCACCTTCGCACACCAAAGCCAATTACCCACCTTCAGTCATCAGCAGTCACTGCTGTTGACAGAAAACCATGAAACAGTCCAAAGAAATGAACCATTCTTAGGTTTAATCTATTCAGTTACAGCTATGTGAAATAGGAACTATTTCTCTGCAGTGTTTTATCCACTCGTTAAAAATTGCACATTTTTATATGTTTATCCAACTGGTTTTGCTTCTGCTTCCTGAAGGACTGTAATACTTCTATCAGCTGCAGAGCCTAGAAACCAATCAATTTTAATCGCTTTTTTTCAAATGTTATCTGTAACTCTAACCATCTTTCCAATATCTGAAAAAAAGAACAGTCTGTAATGTCGTCTCCAGTTTGAGCAAACCCCGGTGTTCAGAAACTGAGGGGAAATTCAAATGGAGCAAGCAAAAGACTCAGAGGCCTTCAGATTGCACCTGAGGCCTCCAGCTTGTGCCCCGCCAGCCCTGGGCACATCCAGCTGAGAGGTGGGTGGGGAGGCTGGGTGGAAGCAGGGCCGCCTGACGGGTGGATGACTCCGAGGGGTGAGGGAGAGGAAAGCAAAAAGAACAGACTTATTTGAGAGAAAGTGGAAAAGTGCATCTATGGCATGGCTATAGGAACTCTCATGCCATGCATATCCTCTTCTACAGATGTTCAAAAGCCTGAAACCAGTGAAAAAGGATGAAACTGGGGCACACAATTGCTAGCATTACAATCCCTCATGACTGTGTCCAGCCAGCACAAGGTGAAGAGTCTGCATTGTGCTCTGGTTTGCAAAAAGCCTCAGTGGGCCTGTACAGAATGTTCCCAGAGATGAGATTTATTTTTTTTTGCATGTACGTGCGTACGCAGATTTGCACACACACACTGCTTTCCAGCATTGTTTCAGCATCCCCCAGCCAGGCATCCTCCTCTGGTAAGAAGGGCACAAAACTAAAATAGAGGTAACATTTTTTAAAACAAATGAAAAATCAGGTGCCAAGTCCTAACACATCTCTGACAAAATCTTTAGAGAATGAGGGCAGCAATCAGCAATGCCATAACAGATGAGCCAGGCAATAAACTATTACAAATAATTTTGGACCAGATCCTGAAGAGCAATGCCTGCCCACACACTCTGATACAACCCAGAATATGCACTGTACTGTATATTGTATGTGAAACCATAGGAACAGCCCAAGTCACACAATGATTGGTACCATCCATCACAAGTTAGAAACTCGTCCTCTCTTTCAGAGTTGCACCTGAGGCCTCCAATCAAATGTGACAACTGTTATAATAACCAGTGCTAAGGTGTTTGGCAGAAAAAACTATCCCTGTAGACAGTTTGTCCCCACAAACGGAATGGTTTCTTTCCAAAGGAAGAATATTTTGCTTTGATTATCAAGAAAAAACAGTTTAATAAATAACATTTGGCTTACAGGTAGTGTCTTCATTATCTTTTACCTCTCCACCTAAGATAATCTATAATCTATACCTAAAGCTAACAGAAAATCTGCTGCATTATTTGATATCATGCCTGGTGCACCTGACTCATGATTTCTGAGTCTGTTCTGTGGAACATGAAAACATGTTACAATGCTTCTGGGATAAAAATGTAATTATTGCGATTTGTTATCAAACAGCTGAATGTCTCATATCATTACGTTACAGATCTTGTGTACAGTCAGAAGCAGTATGTTAGCCAGTGTACAGAAGCACGTAGTTACAGCTTTCAGGAACACAATTATAGAGGTGGAAGAACACCAAATAGTTCATCAGAATAACTCCCTGGTGCTGAGTTAGTGTTTGTGCTCCTTCCTTAACTGCTGCAATTACGTTTAGCTGTTCTTATTGCTGCCTTTATTAAGGTCTTATAGCCATAAACTATTACATATTCTCTCTAGGCTAAGCTCTGAATATGACATGCAAATACACGGAAGATAATATTTTTGGATGAAAAATAATATAAGGTTAAAAATACTATTTTTAATATAATATTTTGGGCTATAAAGAATGTCAGTTAAACACATCCGTTGGTAACCCTTAGTTTCTAGGTTCTGCCCAAATAGCTTTTCAGGTTTGACATGGTATCATACAATATCTAGATATTACTAGCTTTGAACAGACTTTTCCAAATGACTGCTGACTTCCAAACAAGAACAAGCAATTCCTTGTTGATATGTTGCTTTGATACATATGTTTGCATTATTTGAATGAATTATCTCTGTAAATAGGATTGCATGGTAAATGAGAAAAAATGGTACATTCAGTCATTAGAGAGAGACGGCTTTTAGATGACTGTCCTCTAGATAACTGCATCAGCACAAAATGAGCAACAGTAATTTCACGTCCAAGATGTTTTGGATTTGGATATATCAGACTATTTATGCTCACTGCATTCCTCCATATTATTTCGTTAATCACATAACAGCCCTTCCACTCCCTCACTAAACTTGCTAACTCTAGTTAGCTCTCTGCTACAGATGTTTCCTCATTTAGATGTTCAGTGCCTGGTCACGTGTCACCCTCACTTTCACATGGATTTCAGTTTATGTTACATCACTTCAATGTCCTTTCTGTGTGTGAGCTCTCTGGGTTAATATGTCCTTTTGAATAACAAATTGATTGCAGATAGATATGAATGATAGATATACATGTGCCCACATTATCCATATTTGTTATACACATGCAAATATGAAGGAAACATATAAAACAGAAAGCAGTATTTTAAGCCAAGGAGGCTGGTGTGAAGACATGACCAATCTCTCTAACCGGCGCTATTCTCACCGTTAAATCAATGTATCAGTGATAAATTACTCTATTTCTGGTCTCAAACAGTGCACAAGTCCATCATTTCCACAAGGACCATCATTTGATCTATACAAGGGTAAACGTTTTAATCACAGAATTATGTAGAATTCAGCAACTTGTAAATACTAATGCTATGCCTCTGTGTTTTTATGCAATATGAAGTTTTAAAAGCACAATTGAAGCTGTGTTTAGTTATGACAGCATTGAAAAAATGCATCATAAACTTCCCTGGTAGGAAAGGATTTGTAAGAGGTTTTAGATCGCGCATTTCACCGGAGCTGCAGGACCTGGTGAATGCCTTTTTCTCAAGATGAAGACAGGTGGATTATTATGAAATTCTTACATGCGGATGCGTTTTAAAAAGGAGCTCTCTCTTCAGCACGCCAGAAAAACGTGGCGCGGCGGTTCAGGCCAGCGCAGGCCCAGCGGGCAGTACCTGCTGCGAGCACCGCGGCCCCGGCGTCGCCGTCGGGGTGCCGGGGGGCGGGAGGGTGACAGCGGCTGACAGGCACCGAGGGAAAACGAAGGAAACCGCACGAAACGGCCGCCTTATTTACAACCTGGCACTTTTGCGGCGCTCAAAAATATTGCTCCGTCAAAAAAACCCCAAAGAACAAAGATGAAGCGAGCGGCTGCCCGCGGCTCTCCCCGGCCCGTCGGGCGGGCGGCACTGCTCCAGGGCAGACGTCCCGGCCGCCGGCCGAAGTTGCCGGCCGCGGTGCCCACCGCGGACAGAAAGAGCCCCCCGCTGCCGCCGGCCGAGCCCCGGCGCTGCCCCCCGTGGACGCCGAGCGCCGCCCCCTCCCCGCCGCGCCCGGGGGCGGCAGCCGGAGCGGGGCGGGGCGGGAGCCACCCCACCGCCCGCGGGGACCCTCCCTCCCGCCTCTCCCCGCCCCCGCCAGAGCCGCCCGGGGAAGCGGAGGAGAAGGAGCGTCTCCCCCGAGTCTCCCGCCGAGCCCCGGCAATGCTGAGGGAGGAGGAGGAGGACGAGGAGGAAGGGCGGCCGCTCGCCGAATAAAGGCGCGGCGGGAGCGGGGCCAGGCACCTGCCCTGCCCGGCAGCGGCAGGGCTCCGTGGCGCGCCCGCGGCCCCCCGCGCCGCCGGTCGGGAGCGCCGCCCTCCCCGGCGAAGGGGCAGCTCCG
>JAOXNO010000024.1:89429922-89441965 GCA_028565335.1 Limnodromus scolopaceus
TGCTTCAGCAGGGGAGTTGGACTAGATGATCTCTATGATCCCTTCCAACTCTAAAAATTCAGTGAAATTCAGTGAAAATTCAGTGAAACTTCTTATTCTGGACTTCAAGATACAGGGCCAAATTCAAATCTACTGCAAGTGGAGACAGGTCCTGGTGATTTCATTGGGATCAGCTCAAAGACCCTAGCTAGCCAACTTCCTTAGATTCTTCTTTGAAATCTACTTGCACATGGCAGTCACATTAGATCAGTTCAGTAAACATGGCTTATTCCTTTGAGAGGTTTGTGGTTGACGCTGCTATTCTCTAATGCTAAACTGCATTCAGGAAGCAAAGTAGCTGTTTCCTGTGTTGCTTCTTGTCTGGCAACCAACACACCACCTGAATTAGTTGTGGTGTCTTTTAAGTTCCGCCTCAGTTTTAACTGCAGATGAGTTCTTGAGTTTGACCTCAGATATAGAAAAGCAAGAGAGAAGTGGGTGCTGTAAGCAAACAGTGACATTGATTCTGAGACTGGCATTGTGTTGTTTATTATAGACCTGATTTAAAGTGTTCTATATTAAATGATGCTGCTATTAATTTACTGTTGGCTTGTTCCCAGTGCCAGTTTTTGACCAGCCATGACAAGAGGGTAGATTGTGATTTTGCTGCTGTCCAGATTGTTCAAGGAGAACAGACGCATGCTTTATGTTAGCACCCCAGGAGCTGCTTCACAGAATCACAGAATGATATGGGATTGGAAGGGGCCTCTGGAGATCATCTAGTCCAACCCCCTGCCAGAGCAGGTCCACTCAGAGCAGGTTGCACAGGAATGTGTCCAGGCGGGTTTGGAATGTCTCCAGAGAAGGAGACTCCACCACCTCTCTGGGCAGCCTCTTCCAGGGCTCTGCCACCCTCGAAATGAAGAAGTTCCTCCTCATGTTTAGATGGAACTTCTTATGTACAGGTTTGTGCCCCTTACCTCTTGTCCTGTTACTGGGCACCACTGAAAAAAGACCAGCCCCATCCTCCTGACACCCGTATAGGTGTTGATCAGATCCCCCCTCAGCCTTCTCTTCTCCAGACTACAAAGACCCAAGTCCCTCAGCCTTGCCTCATAAAAGAGATGCTCCAGGCCCCTCATCATCTTTGTAGCCCTCTGCTGTACCCTCTCCAGCAGTTCCCTGTCCCTCTGGAACTGGAGAGCCCAGAACTGGACACGGTGCTCCAGATGGGGCCTCCCCAGGGCAGAGCAGAGGGGCAGGATGACCTCCCTCCACCTGCTGGTCACGTTCTTCTTGATGCCCCCCAGGATGCCATTGGCCTTCTTGGCCACAAGGGCACATTGCTGGCTCATGGTCATCCTACTGGCCACCAGGATCCCCAGGTCTCTTTCCTCAGAGCTGCTCTCCAGCAGGTCACCCCCAACCTGTACTGGTGCAGGGGGTTATTCCTCCCCAGGTGCAGCACCCTGCACTTGCCCTTGTTGAAGTTCATCAGGTTCCTCTCTGCCCAGCTCTCCAGCCTGTCCAGGTCTCACTGGATGGCAGCACAGCCTTCTGGGGTGTCAGCCACCTCTCCCAGTTTTGTATCGTCAGCAAACTTGCTGAGGGGACATTCCATCCCTTCATCCAGGTCGTTGATGAATATATTGAAGAGGACTGGACCCAGTAGTGACCCCTGGGGAACACCACTTGTTACGGACCTCCAACTGGACTCTGTGCTACTGACGACGACCCTCTGAGCTCTGTCTTTCAGCCAGTTTTCAATCCACCTCACTGTCCATTCATCTAACCCACACTTCCTAAGCTCACCTATGAGGATGCGGTGGGAGGCTGTGTAAAAAGTCTTGCTGAAGTCAAGGTGGACAACCTCCACTGCCCTCCCCTCATCTATCCATCCTGTCATGCCAACATAGAAGGCTGTCTTCTTCAGTCACAGAGTTTAATCTATGCTGGTGAATCACTGAGCAAGCAGCTTTTGCACTTGTGGTCCAGACCTTATCCATTGTCCCTCCTAAGTCCCTCTGCTAGGGCCTGAGCAACCTTATCTATTTATTTATTTTATTTTGCCATAGTATGAGGTCTTTAGTACATGTCATCTTTCTTATGCTAGTCTATTAATGACAGAATTATAGAACAGCCCAGGTTGGAAGTGACCTTGAAAGAACACCTGGTCTTACCTTTAGAAAAGGCTAAAAGTTTAATTTTTCAAAATGTTTAATGAAACAGTATTTTCACATTTGCTGTAGAATCATCCAAGCTTTATTTTGAAAGCATTGGAAAATACTGAAGTTATTAAAAATAGGAAAAAAAAAATTGGTATATTTTATGTTTAATGATAATAATGCATGTAATCTTTGAAAGAGTCACTGCTGGATGTCAGAAATGAAAGGTTTTAAGTGCGTGGCTATGGCAGACACCAAACTCAAACAACCCCCTAAACCACCCATCCATCAAAGGGTAACAACTATTTTAAATGTTGAGTTTAAAATTGAGACCCTCTTTCATGGTAAATTAACTGTCAGCACATGACTTTGTTCTGAAGTACTGCTTGAGCACTTCTGCCTTACTGCACCCCAAACAGTATGTCACAGGGAGAAGATATTTGTAAGAAGCCAACCCCAAATCATGGCAAGTTCAACAAGCTGAAGGCAGTACCTTGAACTGTGTGGAAACCGGTGGATTTGTTTCAACATCAGTGTTAAGCATTTATACACTCCCAAATTATTCCTTCAGCTATTATCCTATCCAGAGCATTCAGCATTAATCACAGCAGAAAAATCTTTAAAGGCCATCTCAGTCTAACCAGATGAAGAAAAATGGTTCTGGCTTTTAACAGACGTCTAACACCTTGAGCTAACACAAGTCAAGGTGTGAATTAACAGAAACAGCTTCTGTAGAAAAAAACCACAGATGTAATCTTTGCCATGTCTCCTAGGTATCTTGTCCTCCAACAAATTAATTCTTATCTAGGCGGCTCTTCAGCCAACTAGATTTAATTTAAAGCCTTGCATTAAACACAGAATAACCGTAAACGCCTCTTTACACTCTATGAAGTTGTCCTGTGGCATTTCATGTGATCCTAAGCCCAATATGACCTGGTAGGAATAAAGCATCGTAGCACGTAGCACTGTTCTGTTGTGCTGCACACAGTAATCCCAGACTAATCCCTGTTTGCAGGACAGAACTCAAAATAACGGTGTCTTTTCACCTGTTACCACAGGACCGTTATCTGCTGAGAGAAATAACTAGTGCCAGTCTGGTCAAAGCCAGAGCCATCTCCTTTCTTTTTGATGCTAAAGTGATCTGTCGGTGATAAAAAAAGTCAAGTGAAAATTGTTGTGAGAAAATGGTTTTCCCTCAAGTCCATCAGAAGTCTATCTACATAAATACAAAATGCCATATATGTGGAATTAAAGCAGTTAAAAAGCAGAGCTGAAGAACTAGAGAACCAGGAGAATAAGTCTCCTTCAATTATTTTATCTCTTCAAGTTGCTGCTTTATTGGATTTGCGTAAGAAACAAAGACTGCATTGACCACTGATCAAGGAAACAAACCTCAGGCCACAGGCCAGCCAGTGCACGGTAACGCACGTCCTCGCCACGCGCAACACTCAGTTTAATAATCTGACTTTTATTTCACACATGAAAACATGGGGAGTTTCTGATAACGCCCTAAAATGGTAGTTTGCAGCAGCTCGGTAGGAAGCGGGGCATGGCACGGGGAAGATATGCACGTAGGAGAACTCCATCCTCAGAACTGAATCCACTTTTCTCAACAGAGGAGCAAGTTTTGCAACACAAGAACGTAGGAGAAATGAATGTATGGATAAGTGGGGGCTGGGGGGGCACAGGGAGCCAAGCTGAGATACACAAAGATAAGCAGCTGAAAATCTGTGTGTGTCTTCTGCTTAGAATGACTCCACTCTAAAAACTAGGACACTACACTAATTTCGGCGTTTACTTCATTTTCTCCTTCATGGATGACCAGCTTAAATTTAAAAAAAAAAATCTTTTTAAGAAAAAACAGCAGCTCACAGCTGATTAGGGCTCCAACAATGCTTTCCCTTGCAAAGCAAACATTTTTGGAGGGGCCCAAAATATTAACCCCACTAAAGCCCGGTTACACCAAATATCTGCATTGTTTGCCTAATTGAAGAAAAAAAACCCCAAACCCTAACCAAAACCACTGAACTGAACCAGACCAATTTCTCCATCATTGATTAAGTCCCTGGTTGTCTTCCAAGGTGCAGAAGCTGGCGCTATCTCTCTCTTGCCGAGGGATTTTAAACTCTCAACGTTGGCTCTTCACAAATGATTACCCTTGGCTACAACCAGCAGTGGGATGGAGCCCACCGCGTGCTCCCCCGTAGCCGGGCTACAAGAGCCTGGAAGCAGTGAAGGTGTCTCACACCTCCTGCAAGTCTTTTACTCCCTAGAGTACTCTGGAAGGTGTGGATAAGCCCGTCCCATCTAGACACCTAGATGTTCTTCTTTTTCTTAGGATATAAAGTTTTCTTCACCTGTGTCTACCAGTGAATTGGGACCTCAGTTTACATCCAGCCTATAGTCTTCGAGTGCACTGTCCAAATCTTTAAAAAAAAATTTTAAAAAAAATCACTTTCTCCTATCTTCCTCTCCTTTGCTACAAGCAGGAGCGTGCCAGTTAAGATAACAGCGGTTTCAGTGTGCTTTCTTTACATGTGATGTAGTAACTACTTCCTTATATTTTCCTCTTTAAAAGGCTCCCATAAAAGCTGCAGATACTTTAAAGGAAAATAAAGTAGGAAGACAATTCTAGTAAAAAAGGGGACAGATTTATATTCTGTTAGATATACTCATTTAAAAATGAGAAAATTTTAATATTGGCTTTAGAATTAAATGTTCTTGCAGTTTTTCAGAACAGATGTCAAAACTGTTACTACTGCTGTTATAAAGGGACAGCTGGAACCGTGAACTGACAAAACAGGATTTTGTTGGTAGGCTTGGCAATTAGACATAAGGAGTTACAAATTAATTTTTCTTTACAAGTATATGAGTCAAATTTTGAGTCACGCTTAAAGCAGCATACACGTGCCAGCCTTGTTGAATGAAAACTGGGAAGTTCTGTAAATAATGGCCAAGCGGAGATCAGGAGAACTGCTTCAGAGAGGGTGGGTTTGTTCAAACTAGTGTAATTTCTTAGTTTGCAATCCCCCCGAGGGACCTGCTGTACGCTGTTGAGGAGAGCATTGCAGAGAGAGGCACGAGCACCGATGGGTGGAGCCCTCCCCGTCGGGCTGTGCTACAGGCGGTGCAGGTCACCGCTGATGAGAATGATTCCCAAGCCCCCATCAGCGCCATGGTGTGCAAGGCAAAACGTTAATAAGGCTTGTCTTTCATCAACAACATGAAAACTCCCTAAAGGCTAAGAATCTCTAACGACCACAGCCGTTGGAACTAACATGTTTTAGCCTTGTTTTCTGACTCTCACCTTTAAACCTAGAAGTGTTTGTAAAACATAAATTTCATACATTTTATTTTACTTAAAATTTGGGTTTCTTTCTTAATTAGAAGTAGAAAGGAAGGATAGTCAGATCTTAGCAATACCCAACATTTTAGGGAAAAAAGCCTATGTTCTCTACGTGACAGGAAACTGATTAAACATGTTGAAAACATGGTGCAATTAAAAAAAATCTGATTGCACCTTCAGGGCCAAACAAACCTACCAAATTTTGTCTATCCATATATCCATATGTATAGATCCATACACATTTTTAAAAAGAACACAGAACATCTCTATGCTGAAGTGTAACTTGCACAAAAATGTGAAACCTAAAGGTTTTCCCTGACATTTGTCCTCTATTCTCTCCAAGGATTTGCTGTGAGTCTTCAAGTGATTCTGTCGCATCCGAAAGCCGTATTCAAGCGTCGTGGTTCTCAACCGGGAATGCAAGAATCTGATTTTCTGAAACAGATAACAACAGTGGAGGAACTGGAACCAAAAGCAAACAACTGCACAAAGGTACTGATTTCCACACTTACTACAAATCTTCCATATTGTCTGCAGATGACCCTACTAACTGAAGTGTTATTTTATAGGTTCTTGTATGGCATACACGAACAGAAAAAGTTAATTTAGCTAACGAGCCAAAATACCATCTGGACACAGTCAGCATTGAGGTATGACCTGGGGACAGAGTTGACCAGGAGGTACAGGACAAGGGGTGTGTCGAACAGTCTACTCCGCATGAGACCTTGTAATGGTCACCTGATGGACTTCTGCGGGAGCAAAAGGAAGCTGTCAAATGCCCCAGCAAGTGAATCACGTGGGTGTGCTTTGTTCTAACTTGTTTGCATGCATTTCTGAACTCATCTCTTAATAAACTGACACTTACCCTTGTTTCAAGGCTGTTTCCACGTAGTAAAAACAGTCAAGAGAAACATGGCTGCAATGGAGCATTTTCAAAATCATCGTTTATGTATATACTTTTTGTATTTACCCAGCTTAACGGCGTAATTATATACTGATTTTAAATCACAAACTGTTGATCTCAGTATTTGCATAAATAGATCCTCCAAATTGAACACATTTTCCTTCACTGAAGTAGACTTCTTGAAGAAACAGCAGTCAAATAGGTCATACAATAATGAAATAAAAACCCACAATCATTTATGGATTTATCCTTTTAATATAGGGAAATAACATTTTATCATTACGAGGCACCATAAAATGTAAACACAATCACTGTCATAAACCTGGAAATTTCTGCAAAGAAAAATATATCTGTTCACACTGAGTTCCCTTGTATGCATATTGTTTCGCTGGGTCGCAGCATTAATACTGTGTGTGCCTCATCAGCCAGATCAGATACTTTATCACAGGAAACTCACATGGATCAAATGCTCATTTTTAAAAGAATAAACTATTGATTTGTATAACTACAGCAACATCCAGGTTTATCTTTCAATAACCATATTCCCTGTTATGCACACCATAATAACATCACAGTGAAATGTATGATGAAACAAAATTTGTTTGATATACTAGAAAACATTGCTCAGTGATACATTTACATTCTATTTATATATCATTAAACATTTGTTCATACAGTACCTTCTACAGGATTACTGGGTAATTTTGGAGGGGTCAGGGTTCATATTTTTGGCTATTACTAACATGATAGCTACATCCCTTATATGCAAACATTTGATCTAGAATTTTGAGGGGAAAAATTAAGTATGTGGTTAAGCAGCTTCTTAAATATATAGTCTATGAAATCATATGCATTGCATGAAAACGCTGCCAATGATACATAAATGTATTCTTGATTTGCTTTTCACTACATCAAATTTAAATCAATATAGACCACAACACGGTCAGTCAGTTATATTCTTAATCTGAACAGCTGGGGAGAAAGAAACAGAGAGGTACATGGAAGGAACAGTGAAAGTAAATGCATTTGAACAAGGAATGTCAGGTTGCTGTTCTGGGTGAGACTTCCATTGCAACTTTCATTTCCACAGTTGCGTGCTGAGAGTCTGACCAGAGGAGGTTCCAGTCCATCCTGCTGCTGTGCTGGGGGGCTGGCCAAAGCCCATCATGTTGCTAGAACTGCTGAGATTCATTCCAGCCATTTGCTGATTCATCTACAGAGCACACACATGAGCCTGGTTAGCACTGGTGCTGAAACACAACACACCAACAGCCAGAAAGCAGTCAGCAAACTAGCAGCCCAGTTAAAGTACATTCCCCTGAAATTAGTATTTCTTACTAAATAAAAATACCGACTCAATATAAGATTCTAAGCGTGTTTCAAGATGGCAGCTTTTCTGGAAGTGGTTTCTGTTCACGTGGTCACCACTGCACATCCCGACTGGCTGCAGCACGGGGGGACGTGTGGAGTCTGCACGAGCACTCCGCTGGGCACTCACGGAGGGTGTGACAACGGAGCCCCATGGGTCTCAGCTGGTAAGAGCTTGGCTTTCAGAGCTTCAAAGCTAACCAGCAGGGTTGTGGCAACTGCAATAAAGAAACGCCAAAGCAAGTAACAGCCTTGCCTGCGTTTGCAACTCTGGATGTGTTTTGTTCCTGCAACGCTGCTTTGGAGACCTCAAAATCTTGAATACGCAGGTTTTTATAGCGATTGTCCATTTCGGTGGCAATCAACAAAGAATGAGGCAGGTTTATAAACTTGAGTATTATCTAAATCTAACTATTCTCTCTACTCAAGATAGCGTAATGTCTCAAAAACCAAATTAAATAATACACACGAAATTAAAGATGATGTCTAGTTAAAGGTGGGAAAAGAGTTCAAAATTCAGCACATTCACTTCGGGGATGGTGCAAAAATACTTCTACTCTCTACAAATACTATCCAGTCGCTGTAATTTTCAGTGCTCAATGTAAAAGCATTCTTCAGGTTACTGTCCCTTGCCTTCTGAAAAATGGGCACTTACTGAGAAGCCAAAAACTTGGCTGTATAGACAGAGCGAAGGTGTCCCCTCTCATGAGTTTGAGAGCAAAGGAGCATTTGGAGCAATTAATAATCAGAGCTGATGAACAGGGATGTTGGATAAGCAACATTAGATTCAAGTTAGAGACAGCATTAGGTAAAAAATCGGAGTTCAGGTAAACATGAGCGGACAATGCTGGGTTGCAAAATGAAACTGAAACACTGGAGGAAAAAAATTGTTAAATAAACTGCAGACTGGCATTTCAGGGTAAAATTGAGTACTGTGTGCTTCCACAGGTGTATCTGCAAAAACAACCCGTCACGGAGCAGGGAAATTCAAAAAAGCTGATGAGAACATGCTTCACCTAGTTGTTACTCTCTTCGGAGCAGAATCCTTAGGAAGTAGACTAAATCTATAAAGCACTAAAGCACACTGTGCTGGGAGAGCAAGCTCTGCCCCTTTCAGCTGCAGTCAGAGACCAGACCGCAGCTCCCCTACAGAGTGGGGGAGGTCACCACGCCGGTGACACCTGAGGGGCAGGGGGCACAGAAACGCCTTACGAGCTTGGCTTAGGAGCCAACTTTTAATATGTACCTGATACGAAGCGTGACTTTAATTTCAAAGCTGTTACGAGTCTTTTTAAAGTTAGATACCTAAAAACCACTGCTAACAGTAAATCCACAGATTTTTTTTTTTTTTTTTGGTTTGACATTTTGAAATTCTCACCTTTTAAAAATCACTTTTCAAAGCAGGATGTCAGCCTGCATTTTCAAGTAGGGGCTGTTTTATCCATGTAGGAAATGCCGCTCACTTTCTCAACACCTGACTGAGGTGTGAGTAGACCAGGACTGAGTAGAACAGTAAAAATAAATATATAAAATCTAAATAGGTCACGATGGTTAATTTCCAAAATTACTAGAATAAGCAGCATGGAATTACTAAATTATTGTTATAATTCAAAGAACAGTATGAAAAAAATAGCTGCTGTCAGTTGCCAAACTGAACTCCAAAGGAATCATTTTGGTTTGTTCCGTCGCTCCCAAATAACCTCTCAAATACCTGATTTCAAGATGTTTCACTGGATAATGTAGAAATACAGCACTAAGTGCACAGTAACGCTTTCAGAGAACCTTTTCAACATGTTTAAGAAATTTAAAAAAAAATAGCACAGAAATGCTAGACATAAATAATGGATTAGCCTAAAATTAGCTACAGGAGACTGTTAAGAGTGCAAAGCACTGCACACTCCACTGAAATTTATCCTGAAGTCTGTAAATGGAAGTATTAATTGCTAATGGCAATTAAATTCTGCTTTTAGCTATAAGGCTGTGTTTACGTTTCAGTATTTTGTAACTAGAGCTAAGCTCGCTTCTTTCTGGGGTAGTTCAGGAGGAGAGTAGCTACGGAGGGAGAGAACTAAGTTTCGTCTACTTTGGCAAAATTTATTCTCCCTTTATATGCTATTTGTCTTTAATTAGTGACTGATTATTTTTTTTCCCCAGTACCTCTGAGCAGTTCACAGTCCGGAGGTCTGTGCCTCGGCTACCTCCCACCTTCCCTCCTACAGGCAGAGGTTTGCTGAAAAGCAGCACCTTTTCTAACGCACTCGTCTGGGAACAGCCGGTCTTTACCTGAGAGAGGTTCCACTGAGCCTGCTGGTTTTGTTGCAATCCATATTTGTTCTGTGGCGTGACCATCTGTCCCACCATTCCACTTTGAGGTCCAACGACATTTTGAGGAAGCCCCATCACACCAGTTTGTGCAGTGCCAGTAAATCCATTGGGCATTCCCATTCCTACCATCACGCCTGTGCTCTGTCCCATGACCGGCACCGATTGTCCAATCATATTTCCCATCATCCCGGTGGCTGCAGGCACAGGAACTCCCATGGCCGGAAAGCCTTGAAAGTGGGTTGATGGCTGTGTGGTAAATGGCATAGAAGACGATCCCATGAACATACCTGTACCACAGAAGGGAAGATGTCAGCAGAAGTGTTTCGTGATTTTCTCCCCATCCCCATGAATCAGAAGGGCACCGAAGTCACTTTAAAGGGTGACTTTCTCCGGCTGTACATCAGTGCTGGTAATTTAGTGTCTGGTAAAGTTAAGAAATTGCTTAAAACCTCTCAAAGGAAAGGGACTCTCCACCAGAAGGTAACTGCCAAAAGGAGTTTGGCAAATCCTTGTGGTGAACCAGAAAGTTTTCATCACTGCACTGGCAGTCTTTGTTTTCACACAAACGTGGCTAAACTGGAGCTCGGAGGGCGCTGCGCTGATGCCAGCAGCCTGCTCCTCGCACACTCCGACCCCACGCCATTAACGAGACGGCAGACACTGAACTCACAGATCTTTCAGTAAATTGTATACCTGATCATTTGAACAGCTATAAATAAATTAAAATCTCACTATTTTTTTTAATTTCATTTCAGTAATTTTCTCATTTTTATAAATGGTAAAAATAAAAATCTTCATGTCGCTATAGGTAGCAGGGTACCCAGCCTTCAGTTTACACTAGTAGGAGATAACTGTTGTAGGTGAAGCTTAAAATAAGGCTGCAGTGGAACCTTTAGAACATGATTTACCCGGAGCACTTTGCTGCTGCATGGTTCCTGTGCCATACAGGGATAAGATGGAGTCTTTAGAGAGTTGTTTTTTTGCCAACTCTTCGGACTTTGTTGTTTGCTCAGTGAACAGATCAAGATCCCCCGATGCCGCAGACAAGGAGGCAGCTGCTGGTTTAGTCGAAGTGCTCTGGGAAATAAAGGTTAAGACAGGCTACTGAATGAAACCGGCAAAAGACAAAGTTAACTCTTTACTCCACATCCCCACTCCTAAACCAAGTAAAACCCAGCTCATTTACAGAAATTAATTTTAAGCAAACGAGGATTTAAAAAGATGTTGTATGACCAAAGGCAGAAAAGTAGTGCCTAAATAGGGAAAAAGGACCGGACCAGGCAGTGGTTACAACACAAGGAAAACTCAATCCCCGACCAGTGCCAGGGTGGGGACACACGGATTATTCACTCCTGTTGCTCCTACATTTTTCATCAGTGAGAAGCATAAATCGTGCGCTGTAGTTAGACTATGAAAAAAAATTAAGAAATCAATAAGGAGATTACAATTCGCATCTCATTAATCCTCTCACAGGCTGAATAGATTAGAGAAGAGCTAAAACAAAAGATTAAGTGCTTTGGAGTGTACTACTACCACTGAGATGAACGGTGGTTTTGGAGAAAAGGGAAAGTAAAATTGCAGGTGATCGACTTAAAGTAATGAAATACTAAAAATCTGAAAAAAATTGTTTATAATTGGCTTAGAGTTTTTAAGCACATTTCATTGATTGAGAAAGCATAATTATCTAGAACTTGCTGTAGTCCACAACTGAAAAAGTACAATACAGGCAGGCTGTCAGGGCTCTGACTGCGCTTGTTCTGAATGTTTTGTAAACAAATTACATCCAGGTGTCTTTTAGTGCTGTTACCAGTGGGAACTCTCAATGCAAATCATAGAAAGGTTCAGGTTGGAAGGGACCTTAAAGACCATCCAGTTCCAAACCCCTGCCCTGGGCAGGGACACCTCCCACCAGAGCAGGTTGCTCCAAGCCCCCTCCAACCTGGCCTTGAACCCCTC
>JAOXNO010000024.1:89449927-89480922 GCA_028565335.1 Limnodromus scolopaceus
TCAAGGCCAGGCTGGATGGGGCTTGGAGCAACCTGGTCTGGTGGGAGGTGTCCCTGCCCAGGGCAGGGGGGTGGAACAAGATGATCTTTAAGGTCCCTTTGAACCCAAACCATTCTGTGATTCTATAAACTACATGTATCAAAATATTTCTCTCACGGAAGGTCTAGTGACCAATCTTTATCATAGAAATGCACTTTCAATGATCTATTCTTCAATCGCTAATACATATAATTCAATTTACTTTAGCAGCCATTATTAAAGCCATCACCAACTATCACCATCCAAAGAATCACCATTCACTTTGGTTTCTCACACAAGCATCTAGCCTTCTTTTGGATTTATGTATTGATTCGACAGCTAAATCACTGCTAAACTAGCAGGTCACATCACTTGCTCATGGAATAGAAACAAGAGAAAGCTGAAATTCTGAAAGGCCGCAGAGAAGACTCATTAGTGAACGTTAATAACAACCCAAAAATCTTTTCTGTTGAGCAGATGGTAACTACATACAGAAGTCATCACTTCAATCTTCAGAAAGGCAGGAAAGGGGGAAAACGAAGCCAAGTTGACCCATTACATGTGTCACTACCACTGGCCCATTTATTAGGGGCTGAGTGGAAACTTCAGGATTCTAGATTTGAATTTACTCAATCTACACCAAAAGTGGATACATTAAAAAGCTCAGTGAAGCTACACACGAGTTGTTGCTTTTCACATCTACCTCTAAAGGCGCGTTCCTCTAAAGGCGCGTTCCTCTATTTCCCTCTATCAATTTTGACACAACGCAGTAGAACAGCAGACAACAAGCACTCAGATACTGTTCTTTCTGGCCCTTTGAACAGAGACTTCCACAACAGCCAAGAAGAGGAGCTGCAGCTTTAAGCATCTTCTTTGTCTGTCCCAAAGCTGCCTTTTGTCTGCCAAGCTACAACAGGGACGGCGACGGGGTGTCTTCCAAACTACCTCGGCTGTAGGAGAGAATCACAGAACGGTCCGGGCCGAAAGGGACCTGCAAAGGTCATCTAGTCCGACCTCCCCACAGGCAGCAGGGACACCCCCAACTAGACCAGGGAGTTAGCCAGGTGCAGGGGTAGTGCTACCCTTCCTTGAAGACAGAAAGACGTACAAATTCCAAGATGAGACAAAACCAGATCAGCCCAGGAAGCAAGATTTGTCCTTCTTGATATCCATTCTTGATTTTGAGTATGAAGCTTGAGACACCAAATTTTTATCAGCTCTTAAGACAGATGCATCTGCTGTATCCTTTCCTGATGCTGTATCCTATCAGCATCATAAAGCAATAAGAGGTCCTTAAAAAGTATGACTTAAAGCCCAATAACCTGAGAATATCAAGTAAGAATACATCAAGCAATACCTATGAAAAAAAAAAGAACAAGACGAAAGAATATAAATTAGAAGAAAACATGACTACCATCACTAGGGTGAGACAGAATCCAATATAGCTGGCTAACTGGCTGGAATCAGAAGAGAAGACCACATTATCTCCTAATTCTATATCCAAGCAGCACGGAAGCCTGAAGAGGTGAGAAAAATATAGCCATAACAGCTGAAGAGTCTCCAGCCACGAGTGTTGAGAAGTCTGCATTCCTTCTGTGTGAATGAACAATTCCTTGAAGAAAAATACACATGTACACACACATATTTACACACTCATAGAACTAAATAAATGTTACCTGAGCAGGAGGTACGGCAGCTGCTGGTAAAGGATTCGAGATCATTGGACCGAAGATATCCAGGTCATCATTCAGAGCTGTGACAGGGGCAGTGCCTCCGTTTGTAACGGAACCTTCAGCTGGACCATCTTAAAGAGGCAACAGAATCATATTTAAAGTGAAAATTGTTAATATTTTAACAGCATGAGAATTAAAGCTGCTCATTCCCTTAGATCCCACCCCCATCAAAGACGCATCCTATCTCAGAGACAGGACATTTTTCAGACTGTGATATTGGATACTGTTCAGATTTTGTAAGGACTTCCTTCCCTAAAAAGACTACTATGCTTCACAAAAAAACGAAAAACAAACAAAACCAAAAACCCCAACCAAGCACTTAGAGACTTCCCCACGTCCAGCCACACCAATTTATCAGTGTATCAGTACATTTTTCAAGTACACCAACATTTTGAGTGAGAATTTAAACAGATGTCTTAGTGAGAAGGCCCCAGCTTGGTAACTGTGTATCAGACAAAACACACTGAAAGGTGCTCTTGAATTAAAATTTGTATTTTAGAATGTATAAAGTTATTCTTGATACGCTAATTTACTCAAGGGTACGTGATTAAACTGTGCATTAGGAAAAAACGTCCATCCTTTCCCCCCTTTTTCAAAAGCACTTTGCCCTGACTCTTGTGCAGCTCCCCGGCCCAGCCCCGCGCTCCCTGTGCCGTGACCCCGCCACAGCCCCGGTGCTGCCACCACCTCCCCACGTCCCCACCGAGCGATGCCACGGACCGGAGCGCGTGCGGGACAAAAAAAGGGCCGAGGAATTCCGCTTATGAGGAGGACTGCAAGGAAACACTTCAAGAGATGTAGGGACAAACGTATCACAAAATGCTTGTAAGTAATAAAAAACGCTTGTAAGTAATACAGAAATCACTCCGCATTGGATTTTAAGCTGCCGGAGAACAAGTGGAAGCACTGGCTGATAGATTATGTTCCTAAGCCGATCACAGGTGGGTTGCCATTACACAGAGCTGGACAAATACAAAGGTGAGTGTCGATTCTGCTGAACCCCGTGACGACTGCAGAGCGTCAACAGCAAATTTCAGAAGGCTTTTTTAGGTGAAATAAGGAGTTAAGTCTCAAACTATTCAATACTCACTGCAGAAATCAGACTTCTCTGGCAGAAACAAACCAGCTGAATTAAGCCAAAACTCTCCAAATGAGACATTGCCATGACAACTGGCATGGCTGTTTATATATATTGCAGGAAGGTAAGTACCCTAAAATCACTAGATTTCAGTGCCCTGAAAATATTACTGCTCACACCGTAACACAATTTCTAGCCGGTGCTTTGGCGTGCGTACAGAACAAACATCCTTTGGGCTGCCACGTTGGACCTGCCCTTCCCATGCTTCACAGTAATTGTCTACAAAGCTGATTTTAACTTCCCCAGCGTCCAGATGAAAGGATTCGGGTGGGTTTATCTGTTTGCTTTTGAAGTCCCACAGCCGCACACCGGCAGCCGACTGCACAGCAGCCACCGGGAGCTGCCATCGCACACGGACACACACCCCTCACCACGCGCCCCACGCGGCAGCTCCCCCGGCTCCAGGGGGACAGGGCTGGTTCCCCACGGGCTCCGGTGGGGACAGGGGGGTCCCCTCCCACCGCAGCCCCCAGCAGCTGCGGGGGGGTGGCAGGGGGCTGGGGAGCAGAGAGAGATGGCGGGGGTGGCTGTGGCCGCCTGAGGCTAAACCCCCAGAGAATACAGATCTCCCACTTCAAACAGCACCAAGGCCACGAAGAAAGGGTTGCTGTATATTCCAGAAAAATAGTCACATTCCTCTTTTTACTAAACGGTTGGATTTTGCAATGCCCACCCCTGTGTCAGCCACCTTCCCCGGTGACGGGACCCCTCCGCTCTCATCTGGCCAGAGAAGCGGGCTAATTAGTAAAGAGCACGCTCAAGAGACAGTATTTAAAAATCAAACCCTGGGAACCTGCCAACACTCACTTGAATTAACCCAATGCCATCTCTCATGTAATTGCAACGTTATTTGCCATATGCTACAAAACAACCACAGAAGGACTGGTATTGTATTTTTCTAAGGAAAAAGACGTAACAGAACAAAAGAGTTAAGTTTATTATTTAGAAAGAAGGTCTCTCTTTGCTCTTCTTTTTTATTTAAGAACACAAATAACTGGCAGACCATAGCAAGACTGTCTCCCCGCATGCCAAATATTACAATTTTTCATTCCTTTGTTCTGCCACATGCAAATCCCTGCCATCGGAGACGACCCTTCCCCGTAGCCCAGGACATTGATAAATTGGAATAAAATAGCAGAAACGATAACAAACACCAGTCTCGTCACCATCTGGGAATCCCTTGACTGAGGAAGCTGTCACAGAAGATTTTTGTCTGTCCAGCCCTACGAGAAGGCGCTGCGTTCTGAAACATCTCCCCTCACAGATGCCTTCTCACTTCTGTCCGCCTCCCAGCTCCGACGGAAGGCAGCCCCCCTCTGCTGCCCTGCATGAAAGGATTTCTTCATTTTCAAGATAAAGACTGCCGCTGCTGTGTATTTGAAAACTTGACACAGAAGTCCTGAATGTCAAAATCCAACAATGTGGAACATGTCAGAAGGTACCACCCTCCACGCATATCTGAACCCAGTCCTACTGCACAGATGCTAACCTTTGCGCCTTAGTACGTATAAGAAATGTGGCAGAGCCACAGCTGCTACAGAAACCTCAACTTTGGAAAGACTTCAGTGTATGTGAAATCCCCAGTATATTTTTAAAGCACCTACTGCACCTTTTTAATACAGGGAATTATGAAACAACCCAGTGGAAGGGTACTGGCTTGCGATTCTCTGGGAGCTATATGCATGCTTGTGGGACTACTTCAGATACTAACTTAGAGTATAAAATAATTTGTGTATCAAACATGAACATTAATAGCTCGGCATTTGCAAATTCTCAAATCCACTTCATGTCAATGCGAAATTGAGACCAAACTGTGCATGCTAGCAACGTAGAGCAGACCCAATAACAGGGACCAAGATACCTTGAAGGCAGGGACAGGGACAAAGGGAGAGGCATTCACGAGGAACTGAACCTCAGAAAATATATTTATTGCCAAAATTTGCGTGAAGTTTGTGAGGATAACTGTGCTGTCTGCGAGAACTTAGAAACACCCAGCAACTCCACAAAGGCCAAATGGCCAGAGGTGCAGCTTGGCAATAGGAGTTCTTCTGTGCTGAGTGACCAGTGAGCAGCTTGAACACCGACCACAGCCACCTCAGCCAGTGTTATTACTATGTCGTGACTGGACTTAGCTGGGAGGATCACTGCCCAAACAGTTCTGAAAAGCAAGGTTACAAACTCACCTAGGATTACGACAAAGCTACATACATCTTAGCTACACAGGTCTCCTCCTTCCCTTACTTCTATTCTGACGGGTGGAAGTCAGTGCCCCTCTGTATAACGTGTTCCACCGCTCCATCCACACCAGTGCTTTAACACGTGTGGAAACAAATACACTGGCAACTTAAGTTTTCCTCAAGCTTCCTTTGAGGTCACTCTGCAGACAGGCAGTTCAAAAAACATCTCCCCAAAGATTAACTGTTTCACATAAATTTAGAAATGAATCATGCATAATTTTCATGCAAAAGGATTGTCTGGAATTAATAATTTAATGTTCTCGTTTTCTCAGTGAGGCACATGTATTAAAAAAAAAAACACCTCTCTTGTCATATTCCAAAGTGGCTGTTTCCATGAATGTAAAAAAGTTTAACATGTAAGACTAAAAATTTAAATGTAATCATTTACTAAAACGAGCATTTCACATTTTTAGAACACTCACAAAAACCCACATTTGCAAGAACATAGTATTTTTCAAGTATTTAATATGCCACTTACAAAAAAATACTACGAAAACCCAGGTTTTTGCTAGATTGCTTCTGTAAGCGTTATTTGGTAATGTACATACCTTTCATCTCTTACTGAATTTTACACTAAAAAGAAATATTTCTCTCTCTGTGTCGGTGCAGAAACCAGACATTTTGAATTACTGTTTACAACATGGTTTTAAGTCTGTATGAACAGTTTTAACAAATGATCCTGTCTACCAATTTCTCAAAAATGTAATAGTTGAAATATTTATATCTTCTAAAAAGAGACTCCAAAAATATTTCCACCCCATGAAGCGAAAAGATTCCATAAAGAACTAAATTTCAGAATATAGAAGAAACCTAACAGTGTTTTCACACCAGTTTAGTACTTGTAGCAATATGAGTATCCTCATTTAAATATATATAAGCATGCAGATCTGCACAGACTTGTATTTCAACACAACAGTTCACACTCACTATACAGAGTATATACTCTGCTCCTGCTCCTGGCTGTGGTCCCAAAACTTCTCTTCTTACAATTTCTGACAATATGGCAGGTAATACCCGACTCCCGTCTGCCACACTCTGCAACGGCAGAGGCTGCTCCCCATTTCAGATTGTTTGAATTTGATAGCAGCAGAAACCAAAGGTATTTACCAGGATATATTGAGTAAGTGAAGGGTTACAGTGAAGTTTACATTTACAGTGCTTTTCTGTATATATTTTATTAATGCTTGACATGACAATTTCCAATTCAGTGCTGCCTTTTGTTATGGAAGCTTTCATGCACACCATTAATCCTCGATGTATTTATCTGTACTGAGAGTGAGAATGACCAGCAGAAGAGCTTCAAAGGGACTGCAAGAAAAGGAAACGGCAAGAAAGATCTGTTCTTAAACCTCTCACTGTTTCTGAAACTCATCTTCCATGGGGCAAACTATTTACAAGAACTTGGTTACTAAACTGCCATGTATTTTTACATATACAATCATTTCTGACAGCCATACCAAGACTTGAAATAGAGGAAGAATATGCATGTGATTATTTATTACACCAAATTACTAGAAAGGCAGAACTGATGGAAATACTTCAATGCTTTAAACAAAATCTGGGACAAAGATACAAGCAAGGTTTGCCTGTCCAAAATTATTGTGGAATTATTTACTGCATTAGTCAAATTTTATTTATTGGCAAATCCTTTGCAAAAGTGAAAAAGCATTCACTGGGAGGATATTTCTATATAATACTTTTTAAAATAAAGTGTGGAAAGCCAGAACGCTAACAATGCTGTATGCCTCAAGTGGTTGCAAACATTTTCAGATGGGTAGATATATCCTAAAATTATGCTTAGCTAAGCGATGTATGATATATATGCACTTATAAATGTTATTTTTATTATTTCATAAATGTAGCTTTCCAACTTATGACCAACCACGCTGCTTCGGTACTTACTGGGCAGTACGGACAAAAGTACCTTTCCCAGAAATGCAACATTCAGCTACATTTCATACCAGGATTAAGCTCTCAAAGCTTCAGAGAATTCCTTCAGAGAGTATTTCCCACCCCCAGATGGGATACACAGATACACAGCTTTTAGCATATCCTATTTCATATCCAACCATGCTGGATGAATGTCCCACAGATCACATTCAGTAAATGATAGCAACATAGTAAATCTCTTTTCTCCTGGTCATTCCTTGTAACTTACTACAATGGTTATTGCAAAATGTGCAATTGTCTATTCTAGGAAGGGTGCATCTAAACATGGTAAATAATGCAGAATATGTAAAATGCACTTTCCATCTTACTGATAATTCAGTGAGATAATATAGTTTAAAAATAGTAATTTTTCATTTTTTCTAAGTGACATAACTTGACAAACAGAATGGTCCAAACCTGCCTGTGTAATATTCCAAGAAAAGATTCCCACTATCATACATGAGCATCATACCATTTTTTACAAGTATTTTAAAAAACTGTCTTTATGCACATCAATCTGGCAAGTGGAGACACTTAACTCATAAGACAAAGCCCCACAATAACAAGCAGCACAGAGCACAAGGTTAACACCAGTGGGATGAAAACACAGTGCTGTCACATCAGTGCTGAAGGACTCACACGCTGTATTTCCAATAATACCCCTATTAAAAATAAAATCCCATATTATTGATTTTAGCATCAGTTTTAAGTTCCTCCACATTCAGTGGGGCACACTCTCAGTGTGGACAAGATCCAACTAATTGTAGAGATCATTTAAAAGCTGCTTCAGTTTTAGGCTACAGGAGTCAGGTGGGATTTCTCATAGCTCGGGAAGAGAATTTGCGGTTGCACAGCAAGAACACTAACGCTATTGCTTGTGGAGAACGTCACGATACTTAGCTTGTACATGTGCTGATATTAATACTGAATCAAGGACTTAGAAGCTGAAGAGTGTGATGAAGCACAAGAAGAGATGCTTTTTCTTAGGAAGGGGCGAGATGGTCAGCTGTTACTTGCTTAGATGCCTCGTCCTTTGAAAGCCTGTAAACTGAAGGCAGTCAGTCTTGATCTAGTGTGACTGTTCCTACAAATGCCACATTACATGTAACTGTGTTTCTCCATCTTTCTGTGTGTGGAGTATTGAGCTAAAAATCTTCTCTGAATCAAAGGGCCAAAAGTCACAAATGTTTATGTAGCTGGATCATCAGAAAGTGAATATCCAAACACTATCTTAATATTAAACGCCCTGAACAGGATCTCAAGGGAACCACATGAATCTATTTAAAAATGTTCAGAAGAAACACAAACATGATAGTATATGTAAGGTACATTTGCAAATTCTAAAGAAAAATAAAAAACAATTTCCTTTTAGAAAATTATCTTGCCTAGCTACAATTCCTACAGGGTAAGTCCTATCTCACAAAATGTTTACTTTCTAATGAGGTCACTATTAAAAACCCAAGTGAGACAAAAAGAGCGACAACCCATAAGTTAACTCCACACCCAAAGCAAGCACTGAGCCCTACTCAAGAAAATACTTTGCAAGAGGCTGGGATGCTTTGAAAGCCAAAAATTATTCTAGCATGAATCGTGATCCATTAGAATTACTTAATCTGCTATCACAAGCAATTCTGATCTGCCCTCGTAAAAGCTACTACTGTTTTTCATTTGCAGAAATGAAGTCCTAAGAGTCCTCATTAGAAACACATCCACTCAATAAGAAGAATCCATTTTAATATTGTTTGATATGACATAGCAAACATCTTAATCAGCAGTGTGCCGCTGCAGCAACAAAGGCAGATGGGATTCTGGGCTGCACCACAGGGGCATTGCTCACAGAGAGACCCGTGATCATCCCACTGTACCCAGTGCTTGTCATGCCACACGCAGGAAAGAAGTATTTTACGGTGAGATCAATCACTAGAACAGCCTCCCATGGAAGTGGTAGAGTCCCCATCACTGGAGGTTTTCAAGACACCCTCAGACAGGACGCTAGGTAATCTCGTCTAGGCTCCCCTCCCCAGTCGTTGGACCAGATGATCTTTTCAAGGTCCCCCACCAACCTGGGCTGGAATCAGCTACGATTCTATAATATATTGGGTTGAAGTGATTTTTTTTTTTAAATATTATCTTTTAATACTATAAAGTAGTCTACTCCATGCATTAATTAAAAAGCCACCCTCCAAATAAAATATGCAGGTCTGCTCTCATTAATACATAATCTCATTTGCAGCTCAGTGGATTCCAAGTGATATATTAGCTTATTACACTGCCTTTCTATTTGTTATTTAAAAGATTTTTAAACACTCCCTCCTCTAAAATTATGTTAGCATACAAATTATAAAATTTGCCCTTTGTATATCTTACCATGCTTCCTTACACTGAAGAAGCCCAGCTGTTGAACACCAATTGTAATACTTTCTATTGCAAATTGCATCTCAAGTTAGCCTATGCTACCTGAGTTTATTACCATATCATAAAACAGTGTTACCAAGAGTCTTTTCAAACCATGACTAAAAGGATACAGAAGCCTGACAATCTCAGAAGTGCATACTGACTAAATTTTAGTTCTTAATTAGGTTGTTGGCCTGGTGAAGGAAAATAAAGGAGAATCAGCTTTCCATTAAGTCTGAATTACTTTTGGTTTTAATAGGTTCATTCTCCATTCATAATCTAACTTCTACTATGAAGATTTGCAACAAATTAAGATTTGCTTGCCTATGGTAGCAGATTACTTGGGATGACATACGGACCACAACACATACATAATGGCTATAAAAATAGTATTTTACAGCTACTCTACATTCAGAGGGAAAAAACTATACATTTTGAATGATAGTGTGAATTCTAAAACAGGGAAGACATTTATTGGTTTGCTACAATATTATTCATACTTTAAAACCAAAAATTAAAAAATAATAACAAAACATTTTCCTACAAATTCAACATTTTAGAATAATTACATCTAAAAGACTTATTAGCCTCTTCCAATATAGTAAAAACTATGTAGAAATTTGAGAATAACCATTATATTGGTATAAACTGAATATAATATCCACTCACAACCCTCTGATAATTTTCCTAACAGTGTACAATAAAAGGGATTAAAAATAGTTATTGTAATATTTCATTCTTTCAGTTCCATTTTAAGATTCTATCCAATGGAAATACACACTTATAGTAACAGTATGTAAATGAACAATATGTTTTATGAATATGGCCTTCAACAATCAGAGAAAAAGCATAAAAACACAACAGTATAGCCAGACAGTGCAAATTAAATTATTCAGGTCCAAAACAGTTTATTTACAAGTCAAATACACAGTTACCTGCCAGTCAGAAAACAAAGGAATTAGATAAAAAAATGAATGATGGTAGCAGTGAGTACACAACACTGAAAAGGTCAATGCATTAAGTTTTACAGGATCCTAGTCAGCTGCAGTCAGTTTACTGTTCTTTTAACTAATATAGGGATTTTATGATACAAGGTATTTTACAGATATATAATTCAAATGACCTTAGCTTTCTCATTAAGAAGTACATTTGTACCATAAACATTGAAATACCACAATCCACAAGCCCTTTGAAGATTGCTTTGATAACTTCCCCTTCCCACAGGAGCTCATTACTCTCCTTAGCAAAACACAAGTATTGATATACCCACATCCCTATGGCATTTGCCTTTATAGTTTCAATTTCAGAGACTAAATCTTACAGGTTTCCAATTCATCTATCAGTAAGCACAGAGAAAATAAAAGTATATCCATTAAAATATAAAATGACATATCTGTGTTTGACTGAAAAACAGGTAATTATGTATCGCTTACCAAGTCCTAAAAGGTCAATAGTGGGCTCTGATGACTTTTTTGGACTTGCTTTAGCTTCTGATTGCTGATCCTCTTTCTTCTGAAGCTTTAAAAGAAAAAAAAACAAAACCAACAAACTTGTCTGAAAAAGATACAGTGCTTAAAAAAAATCTCATTAAAGACGCTGCTTCAGTGCCAGAAGTAAAAGCCTTTTTCTATATTTGTTTATTGTAATGAATAAGCTGTCATGAAATAAGTTGCTATTATGGTCATAAAGGACATGCCACATGACTGTAAAAAATTATCCTTACACCTTCACTGGTATGTAATAAATTTTTAAATAAATCTAACTTCCAGGATAGGTTAACTGATTTCTTAAACTGAACCACTGCATGTTATGCACTAAGCAAAAAGCTGTCTATAATTTGATTTGCCGACTAATTTCAGCATCCAAACTATACAGTTCTGCAGCATTAAAGAGAAAAAAAGAAGATTAAGTTTTTAAAAGCTTAAATTTAAAAATTAGAAGCAGCCATCCCAAAAAGAGCACCTAGGGAACATGCAGACTTTATAGATGCTGAGTACCAATGGACACAATCCGTGTTCATGGTCTTTCCCTTTGTAAACCTGAAGGCAACTAACAGCATTCCTCTCCTTTGGAGAAGGGAACGCTTAGGCTTTTCTTGGCCTGAGACTTCAAAACATCAGATGGTATTGACATGAAATTTGATAATAAAAATGACTTAATAAATCTGTTCATAGTTTTTCTCATACCAAGATCAAGCTGATCGCCTGAATCCACCGAAACATCAATTTTAAAAATTAACACAAACTGGTTCATAGTAGTGACACGACAAATGCGTTCCCTTGCGTGCATTCCACGTGCATTTACTCCACAGGTATCACAAAACCACGAAGCGATGAGTCGCTCGGCGGGGACAGCCGTTACCGTCACAGATCAGGGAGTAACGCTGGCAGAGCTGGGCACTGGGCTCACACCAACACCCCTGCCTCGCTCCCCCCCCAGCAGCTTTGGCACAGCCACTGAGCCTCCTGGGGTTACTGAAGTCCTTAAAGCTTAGTATTTAGTATTAGGGGAACTTTATAGTTCAACAGATGAGTAAAAAGTTATCTTCATTTCGGTAACCCTTTGCTTTCCTCTCTACAAACTGGGGGTGAAGGGTACTGAGTTTGGTGTTTGTCAAGAGCAGCGAGGAGACTCAAGAGCACTGAAAGATGGTCCAAGCCGAGAGCAGAAGGCCGTGGTACTACTGACACTCCTCGTAGGGAGCTGCCCCCCACCGAAAACCTCCAGGAGGAGCTGCAACCAGCTCATCTCCATTTCTGCAGCTACAGAGAAGTTGCATCTTCACGCTCAAAGCCATTTCTCTGAGAGATTCGCAAGGATATCTGCTTCCTCTCACCAAAAGCCCTCACATTGACTTTACATACCTTGTGCAAGACCAAAATTGTTTGGGAAACCGCCTGCTGGAAAAAAATTCCATGGATTCCCTGATTCTATATTGTATTACAACTTTCATCTTAGAGTATGTGGATCTGAAGATCTTAAATGTGACTCTATATTGCAGAGAAAAAACCCCTTACATTTGGTATGGCAAAACAGCATGTTTCCTGAAAGTAAATTTTTGCATATCAAGAATTTTCTGAAAGTGACCATTCAAAATAAAGTTTTCTACAACTGACCATACCGCAGTAAATATGCCATAAAACTTAAATTATTATTATGAACATCAACCAGAATTAATAGTGAGTATTTCAGAACAGAATTTATCATTAAAATTTGCATGTTTGGCTCTTCTTCAAAACTGTAAGGAACACCATGGGTCACAACAGCTGAGAAAAGAAACATTTCTGACACGCTGCTGGATTTTATCAAACTGACTTTTTTTTTTGCTTATACAGCGTAACAATTCTTAATATAGAAGAACAAATTAAACTGAAAAGCAAAACTGTTAGAATTATATTAAATGTGCAAATTTTCATTACTCTAGATGAGATTTATGATAGCTACCTAAAAGCACAAGTTTGAAACAAATTAACACTTGACAGGATTGGTTTAGAATGGAAACTTTTCACAGAAACCAAGACTTTTGCATATATTAGTAAGAACTAAACACATAGAGTTCAAATAGCACTCTCATTTAGTATCTATTACTGCAACAAATTAATCTCATTACCTCAACTAAAAATTTAAAAATATAGTAGGGATAATCTGCTTGGGTCATCTGCTTTGTCAAATGAACATTTTCAATAATTATTAAATGCATATTTCTGTTTCATCACTCTCTAAATAAGAAAGACAATGAAGATAAAAGGTATAAAAATAAGAATTTCTGTAAAAATAAGATCTTTTAAGATACCCTTTTCCACTATCATTACTATACCAGCAGTTCCCATTTTACTTCCATGCCAGCACATTGTTCATTCTCCTACGAATCAATTTCTAGGATTCTGAAATATTTTCCATTTCATCAGGTTTTGGTGGAAAGATTACAAAAATTTGTACCAAAGTTTTGCGCTTTATTTTGCTCAAATCCTTGACTACATCCTGACAAGATCAAAACAACATAATAGTAGAAAACTTCCTAATTTACCTGAAATGGGAAAGTTTTCTATTCCATCATGAAAGAGTAACTCATAATTCAACAACCTACATTTAGTGTTGCGTTGCTGCTTCTCCCCCAGTATTCTTTCTTTACTCATTTTTGCAACAATATAAAGCTATCTGAGGTTTAATTTGAAAAATAGGGTAAGAACACTAGTTTAGACCAGGGAAGAATAATAATTATTTGTCCCTACTAGGTCTCAATTTAAAAAAAAGCTCAGTTTTCTACAAACCAATATTACCTTTCATTGAACTCTTATAATGCATTGCTCCCAAAATGCCACTAATAACACCAATTCTAGTTCTATCTAATTTATGTTAAGCACCTTTCTTGAGTTAGTTGAAACCAAATAATTCACCAAGTAACATTGTTAACCACTCTATTCACACATCAAGTTCTAGCCTTGACTTTAGAGACTTGTTTCCCCGATACGTTCCTCTAAACCAAATTTTGTAGTCAATAAGGACATTTCGCTGACAAGGACAAGAGAACTGAAATCTACTTTATACCATCGAATTTGCAAACCAATTGCCTGCGTGGGTCTGGCTGGGAAGGAGACAGCTTTCTCCATCCCAGCCGGTCTGGTGCTGTTTTCAAGTGGTGGCTAAGGCAGTGCTGGGGACACAGTGCTTTGGCTGGGGCCTGAGCGGCGCTCGCGCAGCATCACGGCTGCCTCTCCTCCCCCAGGCTCTGCCCCGCAGTGGGCAGGCTGGGGCTCAGTAAGAAGCTGGGAGCAGCCCAGGGCAGCCCACCTCAGCTGACTGAAGGGATATTCCATACCAATTGACCTGACACCTTCTGATCTCATTCCATCAACACGCGCAATACTGGCATCATCCTTTTGATGACCCCATCACTTTAGTTTTGCTAGTTTTATGCAATCATATTTCTAGCAGCCTTTGTTTTGCTAGTTAAAAGTCACCTCTAAGCCCCTCTTGTTTAATAAACTCAAGGAGTACACACACACACACATATATACACACACAGAGAGCAATAATTCTCAATTGTTGAGCCATTTTCTTCACAATCACCTTCTTCCTTTCTCTAGCGTTCTACAGACTTTGCCAAGCTCCAAGATAGAGGAGCACGTTAGTCAGGTGAATGAACCTATTTATGGAACTTGCCTTACAAATCACAGTGATTCACAAACTGTTTCCTCACTGGAGCCTAGCGTGTGCAGGCCTCAATACCCTGCATTTGAGCTTGAGAGTTTTGCAGTAGACTCATCCAAAGGTAAACTCCCACCCCTGGAACGGGCAGCTATATTTCCTTGCAAGAGACCTAGACAGCAAGCTTGCAGGAGATGTGACTGTGAAGAACATTAAATAACACCTGAAGCCCAAGTTGCATATTGTAGGAATTCCGATGTCTCAGGCAGGCACTTAATTAGATTTTGTTCAGCCAGTTATTTTTGGAGATAAACGTTACAGGAGTAATTCATTCTGCCTCAGAGAAAAGAAAAATAATGAAAGCATTGCCAAGTAAATTCTCCTCTTTCCTCTGTACAAAGATTACAGTACGGCACACACGATGTTGTCCAAGGGATATGGTTATCTCGTGAGGAGGACATAAAGTCACCCTGACTGACAGTCACACGCACCTATTAAATTCATATATAGAACATGGTACATTGAGGTCTGCTGCTGGTGTTACCCACGCTCCTTGTCTGTGGAACAACAGCTTGTCCTCTCCTGGCTCTCAGCACTGCTCCCATAAGCATGTTGGGCTACCAAGAGTAGAAGAAGATGGGTAGGAGACAAGAGGGAAGCAGAAAGCTTTATGCCAGTTTGCATGGCTGGTGGGACAGACAAGTATGTGAGGTCTTAGACTTTGAAGGAGAAAAAAAATCAGTAATATTCAGATCTAGCAGCAACTACAATGCTCTTCAGTTATACCCATTCTCTTTTTTAAATCAGTACTGTAACAAAATAGGAAATCAATCCAAGCTTGTGAAATGCTTAAAGACACTGTAATCCTCTCAGAACACTTTTCAGTATGACCATAAACTCCAGAGCCTGTGGCCTGTCTGAACTCTGTATTTTTGGGCTACTATTCTGCACATTCCTGTTCACCAGATTATTCTCCTCTGACAGAGCACATTTTGCTCTAGAATTGACAATGGTGACAGAAGCTTCTTTGGTAGCAGCTGGCTCAAAAGTGCTAGCACACAGTGAAAATACTGTGGTTATTTTTCATTGTAAATGAGTGACTTCAGGGAAAAAACAAGAATAACGTTAGGTAATTCAAGTTTCTATTTTCTGCTTCTGTAACCTTATACCAATTATCTTCATATTTACAAACTTTGAAGGTTTAATAGTTCTGAAAGACATATGACACCCAATAGAAATGTAAACCCCTCAAAACACCTTAAAAACAAGTGGAACTTTTGCTGAATTCACTACTACAAGGCATTAATGTAAATAATGCAGCAGGTTTCAACACCCACATATCTATCCTACTTGAAAGCAAGATACCAGTCACCATCAAAAATCTGATCCCTCAGCTGTCCAATCCAGTTATCTGCTCCTATTTTCCTACTTTATTATTACGCACAAAAAATACTTCACATTTTCCTCAATTTTCTACTTCAATGAAAAATTCCTATGACTCTAGAATTCAGTCTGTTTCATACACATCTGGCTACCCATGCATTTCTAATTTCTATACCCTACCTTACCTACAAGAAGCTTTATGAAAGCAGGAGATCCATCATGTAATTTAGCAAATATCACTTCTAAGCCATGTAGAAGCAGCTTGCAGTTTACTCACTGGAGCTCAAGATGCTTCTATGGTTACTGAAAAAAATCTTCCTTTGCTGGTTAGGTAGGAATTGTATGCCTTGTGCATAAAGTAATTGGATTCCTTCCCTCTTCATTACCTATTTGCAATAAAACTCGCAAGACACCATAAACATTTGGGAATTCCTATATGAGAAAATAATGTTAGTAATTTACTGTAAGCCTGTAATAGGGTTGTAGATATGATTTTTCCTGACAGCTCAGATACTTCTACTATATGTGTTAGTTTAGTTTGCATCTATTTAAAGCATTACTCACCTAGATATCTTTGAATTTTTAAAGAACATTTTTACAACTTTTGTACCTGACATGTCAGTAAAAACTAATTCTTTCATAATACTGAACTTAAATCACTTTAAAGATGAAGCATGTCATTCCGTTTACCCCCCTATATGACACTAGCCTTTTTGTTTGGACTTGTAACTAAACGTTTATTATTATTCTGATTTATTAGGAAGAAACCTAATAAATCGGAATAACTCTTCAAAATTTAGCATACTTTTAGCAAGTGGTGAACTTGTATTTTGCCTAACTAGCAAAAAGTCCAGAAACCAAGTACACTATCTTGAATCACAAGATGTACTACTATCATTATGAAGTTGTACAGAATACAGTGGCTCTGCAAATTGATACATTTCTAATCAAAAGAAAAAAACCTGCGTGTCAACCAAAAAAAAAGTTGCCACTCTTAGTTATAAAACTAGAATTTCCTCAAAGAAACAGCCAAACCAAGGGGAAAATGTAAGTTTTAAATATTTAAGAGTGTACTGTGATTATTCCAATGAATCACTCTCAGACACTAAACTACTCACGCTGATGTAGGTGAGCTAATTTAAGGCATGTGTACCAAGCAAACCAACAAAACCAAAATGCCTTTTTTTTTTTTCTTTTTTCTTTCTTTTTTGTAAACTAGGATTCTGTACACAAGAAGGTCATGCAGTTGAAACACACTCCTGAAGGAAAACATTTTTAAGCGGTCTACAACTACACTTTAAAAACCTGGGTATATGGATTTCATTAGATTTTCCCAGTTAGGGCAAGGCACTCACACAAGAATTATGTAAAATGTGTTACATCTTTAGTCATTTGAATTGAAAACTTCATGGCAGAACTAACAGACAGCTGCACCATAATCTTATTCCATTAATAGGATTTTATCTAGGTCTTGGCTAATATGCTAATAATATCTATAGAAAGTGGATTAAGACTACTCCTTTGCTATTACTTATTGATCACCCAGTACTACCACCTTAGTTTAACTGAATTGAAAATGTTAGCTAAGATCTCATTTACTTTAGTCGATGTACTCAAAGATGGCTTAAAACCTTTCACGCATCGTACTTAGCTGAATCAATTTAGCTCCTTTCTAATGCATCAGACATTCTCAGAGGCCCTTTTACCTTGTTCAAGACAAGGTATGCAACTGTAGAAGCATAATTTCCTAAAATGAAGTTGTCTTTATACTTACTGCTGACACTACGGCAGAATATCAAAGACTAAATCTTTCTTTTTAAATCTACATAGTATCAACCATATTTGAAATACCGGTTGCATGCATTCATTGTCAAACATTATGTTCTTAAATCTGACAAGTTCAGAATAGGATCTGAAAAAAGAGAGCAAGCTCTTTCAGCCACGTTTGGCACTTGAAGAAAAGTGTTAAAAAACTGCAAGATGATTTCTAGGTAACGGTCATAACAAGCAGCAGGAACCTAAAGCTGAGCTGGAGATGGCAGGACTGCAGAGAAGGACAGGCATAGTCTGAGTGCAGAGGATTCTGGAGCCAAGGATTTGAGCAGGGTTTGCTGCACCTCGAAATCTCTGAAATTACTGCATTTGAACCTAGAAGCAAGGACAAGAAAGGCAGAGGGAAGGCTGTTTATCAACCCTTTTCCTATTTTGTATTATCTTGTCATGGAACTTGATTTGGATAAAATTCAACCATTGTACTTTTAATCCAATAAAACCCGTTTTTTAAATGTTTCAGAAGAAATCATTATGAAATAGAAAATCTGGGCAGATCTTAAAGCTGTAGCTGATCCAGTGTCCCATTACAGCATCTATAAATCCAATTAGGTACGAATCATTCCAATGCATCTCAGTCTGCAAGCTGTGAAACACCATAAACTTGGTGTGTATTTTTACAAGCTGTTTTAAATACATCTTCAGTTTTAGAACCGCATATTATGGTTACACAAACTCAGCTTACATATTTCTATTCCACTTCTATTGAGCTAATTAGCTTGGGCAAGGCTGCAATAATACAGCTATATTAGTTCCAGTTCCTCATCAAACTGTTTTCTTTGATAATCTTCCTTCTAAAAAACCTTTAGAGTCATACAAAATATAACATCAGTGTACCCAATTCAGAATTAAGAATTAATATTTGTAATTCCTTCTTCATAGGTCTCCAGACAAGAATGAGCTATTTCAGGCACAGTAACTGACTGAGCTCACACTGAAAAAACAATCCAATCCAAGCACTGTTTTCTATCCCTATTCACGAAGGGATGCATTTGCATTCTCTTCCTTGACTATAATAACTGCTTTTTTGCTGAAAAATACTTTTTACATCAAAGAAGTTCACCCAATATCAAGACCCTACACCCATAGCCAGTCACCAGCTCAGACCTTGGATCTTTCCCGATGCTGATCTCCTACTCGCTGGCTAGTTCAGCATGAATTCTGCCAGCAGTCGCACACGCGTGTGAGCACAGTACAGGTGTCTCCAGTAGCCCGTCTTAGACATGCCACTTTGCAATAGTTGGCTTCTAGATGGCAGTGTCTCCAGTTGTTGACCCTGATGTTCCTCAAACCCTGCTGTCTCTTTCTAGTGGTCGACACCAACCTCTTCTTCTTGTCTGGTAGTCCAACTTGAAGTTCGCTAGTTTTTACACACAGACGCAGAAGAGACAACCCCCTCACACATAGTATGGTTGCAAATAGAATTTGGCAACAATATAGGAGAGCCTGCAGTAATCAAGTGCAGGGCTCAGGCAAGCATACTGCCCACCGACCTGCCTATGTGTGACTGGCCCTTTCTGTCCCTGTCCTCCCTGCTTCCTCGGGCCTGTTCACCCCAATCCACCTCGATTCCTCTGTTTCCCTGCTTTTGGTCTGTCACCTAAACATCCCAGAATAAGCTTCATACAATATTCTCTACCCTATCCCCAAATTCTTTTCTCTAAGCATCCCATAATAAATCTCACAGCCTAGTATGCAATCACCCCTGACTTGCCTGGGGTTCCTGGACTCCTTCGGGGTGAGTCTCTTTGCTTGGGTGGGGGTCTCTCCTTGACCCACCTCACCACTCTCCTTCGATGGACCTAGGAGAAGCAGATCACTGCACTCTATTTTGATTCGTTAGATTACTCCTGTTCTCCTCTCTATCATTGCCCCTCTGATTTTTGCTGTCTTTATGCTTTAGTCACATAACCTAACAGTGTCACACTGAATATTGTTTCATATAAACCACTTCTGAATTAGGAACTTTCCTAATGGAGTTGTTTCTTGTGTTGAACTGATGCTATAGTGACAGAAAAGACGCCAGTACAGGGTAAGCAGTATGATACAAACACTTCACAATATCTCAGCATACTATGTCTATAGAGCTGCATTTTAAAACAGCCTCTCAATCAGCCCCATGGGAATTCACTCCTGTCGCTGACAGCTAATCAGACTGAAATAAACCCACAGGTTAATTTTTCTTACTTCTCTATCAGCTTGTTGCTTCTTTTTTGCTGCTATACAAGTACTTTATCATCCTCATTTACAAATACATCATTCTGTTCCACAGATGCAGAACTTAGAGGGAGAAACGTTTTATATAACTTATGCATCTTGTACTTATGACTTGTTCATGTAGACATGACCAAGTACTCATGACTTACAACCATTAGCTGTGTTAGTTTCTCCTGCCAATCAGGTTTTTCCCCATGGTTTTATTCTCATTTCAAAGTTAACCACTTTGAAACAATTACTGTAGAAGCTAATTAATTTTAACTGAATTAATTTTAGAAGCTAATTAATTTTAAGCAATACCAGAATGGACTTCCTTTTACTTGAGTAAACTCTATGTTCTTTGTCTTCCCCCTGCATATCACTGTAATCTTCAGCACCAACTATCGAGAAGCATTCTAACCACAATCCAGTCTAGCAGTCTACACCTCAACTGGAAAGGAGTCAAACTGCTTTCTACTTTTATTCCTCCAGTTCAAATAATGTAAACTTATATGAAATTTCTAGGTATTCCAAAAATGAATATTTAAATCATCCTTACTAAATGTAAGGATTGCTAAAACTGTTTAGATTCACAGCCTCAAAGTTTCTGAAGTTTTACAACAGACCCTTCAAAATGGTATTACAAGAGCTCTGACCTGCTTGTTCAAGCACCCCTTTCAACATTAATAGTGAGATTCAACCAAACATTCTTTTACACCACTAAAATAGTCTATGTTTAAACAAAGGAAAAGGTATCTTTAGATCTACTTACAGTGTAAACTGAGGATTAAGTCCATAAAACAAACAAACAAAAAATCTGTAGGTTATCTTGAGCAGAAGTTACCCATGTCACTACACAGTGTAAAATACACTACCTGTCTAGTAGACAAGCCTGCAATACCTTACTCTGACATGAAGTACAATACCCTCAAGTTGAGAGAGACTGTACCTACTGAGCAGAGAGCTGGGACACATTTATTTTTCAACAGGACACTGACTTGGCATGGGTACCAGCCTCAGAACTGCCCCCATTTTCTAGCTGCAGGCAGCACTTCTATAAAGGAAAAATTTCAAGTGGAACTGAAAGACAAGCTCATCCAGTTGCAACCCTTTTTTCAACAGAGACAGGAGGCAATTAATTGCAGATGGGTTAATAGTGTTGATTGACATATAAGGAATTTAGCATTAAAGAGTTATTTGAACAACTAGGTAACTGGTGAATTAATTTTGTACCATACTTGTAATCTCACTAAATTATCTAGAGTGAGAAACTTGTCCACTGCCTTCAAATTGCGTTAAAAGATCGTCTTTCTACCTCATCTTGCTTTTATCTCCACCACAGACACAGTGCTATCTTCCAAATACCTTTAATTTTGTGAAGACATAATTATATACCAGGAAGAAAGCCAGAGCCACAAAATTTTTTATGCAACTGTTCTTGTGCCATGTGCAACTATCAGAACATAATAAAGTCAACAGTCCAAATAAAAACTCATTCCTTTTAGTAAAAAGCCACACAATCAATATCTGTGTCAACTATGAATTTAAATTGGAAGACACTGAAAGTTGCATGACAGTGTTTGGAGCTTGTTGAAACCTCTTACAACCTTTTATTACTTTTTTTTTTTTTTTTAAACAATTTAAAGCTTAAGCTAATGTTGGAGCTTTAAATATTGTCAGTGGCATCTAAAATTGTTTTGGTTTTTTTTTTTTTTGGAAAACAGAGTTACTATCTTGACTCTTAAGTAAGACCTACACATCTGACAGTGCCTCCACTACCCAACTGCCTGATCTTGATGGTCACATACTGGAGTGAGATCTCTCCCCTCTGCAGCTTCAGTACATTCTTGCTTAAGCACAGTAAAATGAAACAGAACACACTAAGACATTTGATTGCTTTGCTCATGCTCCAATATTTGCATTATTTTAGGAAAATAAAGGCAGCCTATTATTCAAAACAAGATAATATTATTATTTTGAGTGACATTATTTAAATTGTCTTTTTCCTGTTATCAGCTTCATCTCATCCAATTCTTACCCTTCTTTACATTCAGTTCCATCAGTACCACTTCTGTAAAAATGCCATGCTTTTTGTTCTTGCACATTTCATTGATTGTATACAATCTCCTAATTAGTACTTCAATTTTTCTAAAGCTTTTTAGTTGAGATTGTATATTTGCACTTCAATCATGCATGCTCTTGTGGCTACAAATGGCTCAGAATGAATAAGACTTGGCGATGTAGACGTTTCCATCTAAAGACAGCATCCATCCATAAATAAGGCTGATGTAATTCATGCTTATTTAAATGTGCCCAATTTTTTTTGTTGTTGAATATACACATAAGTATATGTAGATGTTGCCTTCCAAATTGTCTCAAAATCACCAGGAAAGAGGTGAAGCTTATCATAAGCAAGCAGGAGAAACCTGAAAATGCTATCTGTTAATAAGTCCTATCAACTGAAAACCCAGGGCACTTTTAGGTTTTGACCCTGCACAGAGCAAAAATATAACCAAGGATCAATTAACATTAAGTATACTTAACAATACCTTTGTGTTAAAAATAGTTTGGCAAATCAAACAAAAGCCAATTTAACCAAAGCAGCCCTAAACCAAGCTTGTTGTCGTAGTTTTAAGATTCCACTTCTATAGAATTAAAAAACCCCAACCAACACAATCAAAAACCTACCACCCACTAAACCTGTTCTGCTGCAGATCAGAGTGGAGAGGATTAACCCGACACAGAAAACACACTGGGCTGAGGAAAAAAAAAGTGATACCCTTCCTGTAAGTTGTCTGCTTTTCCAACACTAAAAAGACAAATACCTTTCCTCCCATGTGACAAAAAAGGGTTTTCTTTCAATTGCTTTTACCTGCAGTATCTATTTCTTAATTCCTTTGTCTACAACTCCCAGTACGTAATAAGAGCCATGACAGATTAATTTCACTAATTAAGACTATTTTTCAAGGCAATCCTCAAACATAAGGAGCCCTTTGTTACCTACAAAGGGAACGAATCTTACAGTTTTGGGAAGAATCTAATTGGATTTGCTTTTCTCCAGATTAGCATTAGAAGCAACCAAAGAACCCAAAGAGTCTGATCTCGTAAGACTGAGAAGGTACGATTAGAAATGTAAAACCAGGCTGGGACACGTCCATAAAATGCAGACTGAGAGAAAAAGAAGCCTTAAAACCCTTCACACTCAGGGAGGGCTGGGGGGGAGGAGGAAGGGAAACAGATTGTCCTAAACCTTACCACATACTCCTAACTCGTGAGCCTGAACTCCTATCTACTCAAGTCTGGATTTGTGAAAACAAGGACTAGGAGTATAAATAAGAACATACATTCAGCCAGAGGGCAAAACACATTTCTGTTTCTCTGTTCCTCTGATATACACTTGATTGCTTATATACTAGCACTTAAATTTATGTAAAAAATTAAATTGATATAAAGAAAAAACATTAAAAAATGAAATCACTCAGGCAAATAATGTTTAGAAGTTTACTGAAACATATTATGAACAACTTCCCAAGGGATTTAACAAATATATCATCAATATGGTATCACAATTAAGAAAGCCTTTAGAATACAGAATCACAGAATCACACAGAATGCTATGGGGTTGGAAGGGACCTCTGGAGATCATCTAGTCCAACCCCCTGCCAAAGCAGGTCCACCCAGAGCAGGTCCCACAGGAACATGTCCAGGTCGAATACGTCGAATATAATTCTGTATTTAATTTATCATTCAGGTCAGTATTTGCACAGTCAACTTATTCCTGCAGCTTAAAAGTAAACACCTAAGTATATCACTTCCACCACACTGGTGTTTAAGCAGACACCAAAAATTTTGCAGCCTTTCATTCTTCCGCTCACTCTCACGATGAAGGGAAGAACGCGAGTGCACTACTCGCTCCAGCTCATTTCTCCTTGGACAAAATGGTTAGGATGATAATTTGGAAAACTCTGTGTAAGTAAAAAACATCCCCAGAGAACAAATAGGGACTAACAGTTCCTCTTGTCTCATTTGCCCAGACAGGTTGATTTCCTTGGGCGTTTTAGCTGTCCCTGGGGGAAAACAAACACGCACACACACTGCCCTAATAAGCTACATTAAATTCTTCCCATTCAGTTAAATGGGTATTTGACATACTGGTTTTTTCTATATGAAAGGGAAAAGCTGCTAATATGATTTGCCCTTACTTTTATTTGAGGGGTACTCTAGCACTTTTTAAATGCAAATAAAGCTATGTCAGTACCTCCGTAATGGTGGCCATCTGGTGCTGCTGGTGCCAGCTGACTGAGGGGCACCAGCTTACTGTTACTGCTGCGTAAAAGCTGGCAATTTAGTCTGCAGTTTGGGGAAGAAAAACAGTGTTTGATATACCACCATTGAAAGATAACCGCTAACCGACCCATTTCTGTCACTTAAATCAACTCTATACACAAACAAGAACTATTCAAACTCAAAATGCAATATAATAAAACAAACTAAACTCAGTGTCAAATAGGACTCCAGTTAATCAAGTTCAACTGCTGCCATCCTTCAGAAACATTCACTGTCCTGCTGTGGTCAGCAGAATGAAAAAAGTTTTAACTTTGAATGTCACGGATAGTTTGCAAAAGCACAAGTAGTTAGTGGGGGAAAAAAGAAAAAGTTTGTTCTCTATATCCTAACCATTTAACTTTACTGTCCCAATACAACACAATCATGTCTTTAAAGGGCTTACTTTCCATAAATTAGATGTGGTTTCACAGTAACTATTGCCCTCAATATGCATTATTTTTCAGTGAAACCATCACAATATTTTCCTGAAAGTCTTCAACTGATGTGAAACCTCTAAAATAAACGCTGCAGAAAGCTGATTCCAAACTCCTCCAAAGCATTCAGTGCCACGGACTTAGCCAAACTTTCGAATTTTGGATGTCAGAAATACTTGCCAAGTTCTCCATGGACAGTTTTCTAAATCACTTCTGGCTTAATTCTGGATTGCTGACACTGACGCACATCAGGTTTTCTTCAGCTATATAAAAGCTGAATCCAATAAAGATCTGAACATTTAGGCATATGAATGTTTTCCCTTTACTTTGGGAGCGCTCCAAAGCCACAAGACATCATACCTAGTGATGCCTTTTTTGTATGAATTTGTACCGCGGATAGACATAAAAAGGTACCTCTTGAAAAAAGCCTAGAATTATCCTAGTCACTCTGAAATTCAAGCAGACATTTACACACCTCAATCCAAGTTCTCTGTTCTAAATAGTGCAATGCAAGTGCCTCTACTAAATGAACTATTGATACCACTTGATTGTTCACAAGCACACTCTTCCTCAGCCCATTCTTTGCAGCTCTTGTTTATCCTTGGGGCACACAATCACCATGTCCCAACCATGTCCCTCACAGTCCTGATCCCTCAAGCCCAGACAACCAGACTGCACCCCATCTCCTTCCCTGCCACGCTTCCTTTTAGTGGAAAAAGGGTACAAGGTGGATGGAGCTTATCTGAACTGCTCCTCTGTGCTATGAGCAGAAACTCCACCTAAAACGACCACATATTTAAATTTTACTTGAGAAAACTACTATGAGGCTTTCATAGCTCCCTCACACACCAGCAGAATACGTAGACTACATGTGCTTTTTAAAGTCACCAAATGAATGCAAATTGAGCACATTCAATTATTCAAGGATGACGGTTCCCAAATGGAGAACTTGTTCAGTCAGCTCAGGCAGAAAAGGAAGGAGGAAAAAAAAAAAAAAAAAAAGAAACAAACAAAAAAGAAGGCTGATTTGGAAAATTTCACCAACTCCAGCTGTGCAAAAGGGTCATTAATAATAAAGGAAAGCTCCTCAGCAGCTGATGAAAGGGTGGGCAGGATGATGAAGTTTAAAAAATGGCTATTAAAAGCTAGCTTTTTTTCTCACCTACAAATTAAAAATTTTCATCTGTTACCATCAATGAAACACGTAAGGCTGGTGGTCAAACTACTGACTTTCTTCCCTCCCCACTACTGAAATGGACTCTTAAAGTATCAGATTAATTTTTAAAGACAATTTAATATCTCTAAATCTTAATTGTGTGTACACAACACCCTTCATTGCATGACAATCTGCCTTGTGCTATTATTCTTGCTATTGGCCGTAAGAAGCATGCAATTAGCTCAATTTGACTATTTATTCTTGCAATGCAACACATTTTCATATTGCCAAAATTGGCATTTGTTGCTTGCAAACAAGCTGGGCTTTGACTGGACATCTCAGCTCCACGTAACCTGGCCCCAGGTTCCATGTCATGAAGAGCTGTATCATAATTGTTTCAGCAGTTTTCTTACACTTTTTTTTTTTCTTTTTCTCCAAAGTAACTGTAAGGATAAGGTTATTTTAAGCATGAGCACTGAGGAAACTTGCAGTCTGTAATTGTGGAAATGGCATGGGGAGAGGGAGAAGGACCCTGGGAAAGTTATGCAAGTTTCTCAACTTTCTTCAATTAGACTGAATAAAACCAAACATTACAGCTGCCAGTCACTTGGCAACGTCACTTATTTTAATTTATTAAGAATTCTGCAGATCTGATGTGGAACATCACATCATTGGCTGCTTCCAATAAAATGCTGATCACTGTACTAGACTGAATCTGTAGGTGACATAATTAAGATCTTCTTATATTACAAATTACTGGGTAATTTTGTCACAGAAAGCGGAACAGCCCAGAAAAATAGAGTCAAACAAATATCCTTGCTACTCACTGTTCTGCAGCAGATCTCTCTGATCTTGAAGAAATTCTACTCTACATCTGAAATCACTGTCTCCAGCTTGAATGTCTGAGAAAAGAGACATCCAAGCTACAGCAATGTTTTTAGCCTTTATGACTAAAGTATATAGTTCTAAGGACTGGAATAAAACATTTCATTTGGTTGGATGCTCTTGTACAACTTCAATAATCAACAATTTTAACATTTTTGTTGTCATAGAATCATAGAATCACTCAGGTTGGAAAAGACCCTTGGGATCATCGAGTCCAACCATCAACCCTACTCTATAAAGTTCTCCCCTACACCTTATCCCCCAACACCACATCTAAACGACTCTTAAACACATTCAGGGATGGTCCATAAATATGCTTTAACCTCCTACCTCATATGGTATATGAATACGGATATCCTTTTCCCGTAGCTCAGTGAAGCTTTGCAAATTGTCATAAAGTTTGCTTCTACACTAACTTATTCCAAAACTACTTCCTCATTTCAGAAAAAAGATATTTGTATTGGGGAGGGGCTTTTTTCCCCTCCAAGTATGCACGTATTTTTGTATCTTGTTTTTATATGCAAAATAAAAAACTTCTATTTAAAAATTGAACTAGAAATACATCATCATGTATTGACTGCAATCAAAATGTACAAATATACAACATTTCTCATAATTGTAACACAGCACGGTTGGGGAATAAACTGACAGAGATTCCAATGCGTTCTGCAGAATACACTAAAGATCAGAACATACGAATAGATTCACATAATTTGAGAGAGGACATTCGCCTTAGGAGAAATTATTCTATTTAATACTTAAATTACACATTCCATTTTTGTTTAATATTAACTCTATACAGAAGTGCGCATGAAATTTTAATTGTACCTATGTTCCTAAGGCTGCTCATTCTGCTTTAATTTAGCTGCATATAGAAGCACCTTAACTGTTATGTTTTATGAAATGATCTAGTTGAATATTTTCAAGTTACCTAGAGTTATTAATTGAATTCTATGAATTATACACTCATTTTAAAAATGCATTAATTTATGAAAGACAGTATTAGGTGATCATACAGTGCTCAATAAAATTGAAAATTTTCTGTGCCAAGAATAGCAATGGTATATCTTAAAAACCTTAATTAGCTGAGATTAAGTCTTAACAAAACTTAACTCACTTCCCTCATCATATGGTCAACCAACCTATGTATGCAAGCAACAGCACAAGTAAATCATTCATGTGGAGTCTCTGGATTTCTATTCACACACACACATGTACATACATACATATATATACATATATGTACACACACAAACATTTATTTTTCCAAATCATTGTGCATGTCTAATACTATGAGTAATTTTAAATAAAAATAAAAAATAATCTATTCTTACCTTTTCAGCTGCTAATTGTTTTGATGGCTTTTCTGATTCTCTCTCTCTCTTTTTCTCTTCTTTCTTCTTTTCTTTTTCCTTCTGAAAAAAAGGCATTTTGCTAGTACTCAATGCATTTGCAAACATATTGAATGTCTATAGTCAATATAGAATATAAACAGAGATCTAGTTACTCCCTTTCAATTCAGAGTTTATGCCTCTATCTGCTCTGCTTCCAGAAGTGACTCATTTTGCTCAAATAGTAACTACTATATATACAGTATAAATACTAGTACTATACTAGTAGTATATACTACTACTATACACAAGTAAAAGCATTGTAACTCTGAGAATTCAATAAATTCTCAAATATAATACTACTAAAAGTACTGTAACTTTGAGAATTCAAAAATTAAGTATTTCACCTGTTCATCTGCACTTCTACTTATAAAAAGAAGGAAAAAAGAATCAGTGTTGCTACCCCTACACTAAGTAGATCTGAAAATAAAAACCCAAATAGTCCATCACCTCTGATAACCTCTGTCATCAGGACAGATGCCAGTGTCTTTCACCACAAAAACTATAGTAAGGTAATTTGCATGCAGCTTTCTGCAGAGTTACTAATTCTAAAAGATAGTCTAGTAGTCTTAAAAAAATACTCCTGAATGTAAGAAGCTGACTTGGGCCATATGCCAGAACTGCGGAATCATAAAACATTAAGTTGCTCCACAAAGAGAAGACATGAGACCCCTTTACTTTGAATGCCCCGTAATGACATTACAGAAGTTTTTTTCATTTAAGTTTTGAATGAATCAATGGGGCAATGTTGCAATCTGACTGAAGAAAAGCATAAAATATTCCTTAAGGCACCATAACATGCAGAAGATAAGGACTTTTAGGCCAGCAATTGCTTTGACACAGTGTTAGTGGTGATTTTTAGACCCAGTAAGCTCTCTGCGTTCACCTCGTGCAACTACAGTATGGTACTAGGAAGGATACTTGACCATTAAAAATGGAGAGAACAAGAGTTTACCACCTGTAATAAAGGAGATGAGACAGTAGCTCCTAAATGTTCCTTCAGTCATTAGGCTTGGATCCCTCTGTTCAAAGCTTCAAAACAGCTTTGTTCCAGAAAACACTATTTTTTAGCAAGTTTCCCAAAATTAGGAGGAAGGTTGAGAGGTCAGACTGAGAGGTTCGGTAACTGCCCATGCAGATCTACTATTACAAATAGAACAGCTTACTAGGCTACAGGATTCTGCCAAGAGGGATTTTTTTTTTTTTCCTTTTTAACATCAGATATACATAACTTTTAAATCTGTGTAACACAACATTAGGCTAAAATAGTTCTAACACTAAGATGCAGACCAGGCACGGTAGGACCCAAGGAACATATTCTTCACAACTTCAAATAATCAATTTCCAAAAGTTTCACCCTATTTACCAGATGGATTTAGGTTAATCAATTGAGGTAACTCAAGTCCCGACTAATCCCTGTGAATTACTTCATCAGGCATTAACTCAAACACTCGGGTCCTGGACCGTGAGACTATCACACCAAGCACCCGCTTAAATGCGGGTGTCACTCAAGCAACAGGAAGCAACGACCACAATCATGAAACATCAGAAAAGGGCAATTTGGAATGTCTGTTTTGAGGAAAAGAACCAGAGACCAACTTAGATTTTAGTGAACATTAGGAACACAAAAACGAGCACCGTAGCCCAAACCAGAGGTGCAGCCAACACTGTACCTCACCTGTGGCAGTGCGAGATGTGCAACAAGAAGTCTGTATGACTGTGACAAGTACAGAGCCCGGTTTTATTTTGAGGCCACCATAATAATCTGAGACTTGCAGACTTACTGAACTAAGATTACAAACGCAAAGTGATGCCTTTCAAACCAAACTCAGCCCTTCTTCCACTACGGCGGCACCGATCCTAGTACTGACCTGCCTTCTAAAGACACCCCAGATCCTGTACCTGCAATCACCTGCTGCACAAAAACGTACTGCCGGAGCAGTAACTTTTCCAAAAGCCTTTCATTCCCTGTCCCCACTCACACTTTCCCAAGTTGAATAATTTAAATAAACCTAATCGCTTCTCCTGTGGAAGCTTTTCTACATCTTAGACAACTGCAATTTGTTTTCTCTCTTCCTGGGAAAGATGGCTGGAAGTGTGATAGCAATACACTTACTTTTCAAATACAGTACTTTAAGTTCACTCAAATGTGTTTAAGTGAAAGCAAAGTTAAATTTCTTGCATATGATCATCTTCAGGATGTCCTGATTTCCAGTTTGACTCCAACATTTTTTAAAAATATGTTTTGTTAGAGAAACTTTGCTTCTAGAGGAAGAAGTATCTGGAAACTTTTATTCTTCCAGATTTTGAGAACGAAGAGGGCTTGCAGTAAGTTTCATATGGCAAACACTCCATAAAGGTGACCAAAAGACAATAAATGCCTCTCACTGCCCCTAAAAAATCTCTGAAAGTTTCATAGTGAATGTATGAAGACTTAAAATAAGCCATAGACCAGTGCTTCTGCCTCCACACCTCCCAAAGCCTACAGGAACTCTCTCCCAGCAACTTTATTTTCATTCACTTAATTTTCACTGTGGACTGAAAAACCTGTAAGTCCTTCTTCTTCACACTTCACAATTTCAATATGCAAACACTCTGCTTCAGCTCCGTTAGATAAAAATGAATTCAGACTAAATAAAAACATTTCTCAGATGCTGTATTCATGCCAGAACTTCAAATCGAGTGTTTCATTGCGAAGGGCAACAAAGATGATTCAAGGCTTGGAGCATCTCCCTTATGAAGAAAGGCTGAGAGAGCTGGGACTCTTTAGCCTGGAGAAGAGAAGGCTGAGGGGAGA
>JAOXNO010000024.1:89493456-89508343 GCA_028565335.1 Limnodromus scolopaceus
AGTTCCATCTAAACATGAGGAGGAACTTCTTCACTTTGAGGGTGGCAGAGCCCTGGAAGAGGCTGCCCAGGGAGGTGCTGGAGTCTCCTTCTCTGGAGATATTCCAAACCCACCTGGACATGTTCCTGTGGGACCTGCTCTAGGTGGACCTGCTCTGGCAGGGGGTTGGACTAGATGATCTCCAGAGGTCCCTTCCAACCCCACATCATCCTGTGATTCTGTGAAGAGTGTTCCAGGAGCCAGTAAACTAAAGAAGTATAAAGAGTTTAATAAGAGCCCAAACAAACAAAAAGCTTAATAAATAACAGTCTTCAGAACTAAGACTGTTAGATGAGAAACTGCTTTGGATGCTCTGCCCTTCAGTTCTAGGATTGCTACGTACAAAAAAACCTTATGATGAATATAAAAGGATTTGTCTACGTTTGAAAGTGCTAGTCTGAAGTGGAACGATATTCCTGAACAGTCTCATATCAGCACCCGAGTGAGAATTTTAATATACAAAATGGTCTTCCCTACTCAGCAGTAACACGCATCTCTCTTCAACTTGTCTGGGGTCTATCCTTATTGCTACGACAGGTATTAGTCCGCAGTACAATAAGCAAAATCTGATTTCTCCTTCAAACATATTAAGGCAGCAGTGGATTATTACAGTAGACACCTGGGTTCTCTGTTTGGAAAGATCCTGGGAGCCTTTTGAACTTCTTAAAGAAGTATAATTTTAAACTACTTTTTAAAGTACTTTAAACTACTATTTTCTACTTTGGAATCAAAGTAAAGAAGGGCAACTGACTCAAACCACAGTTGGTATTTTACCTCTTAAGTGAATTAATTTTCCCCCTACTTCAACAATGCTTAATGAAATACATTGCTCCAGTTTCCAGGTTTGCTTTTTTTTATACTTCTAAAATGAAACTACCATTCAAAGACCCATTTTCTCAGCTAGCAAAGACAGCATAAACTCCCACTCTTTATGACCACTCTTGCACCTGTTTCCCCATCAAAGTTCACTGCCTAGGCAGACAAAGTACTAAGTTACATGTTAGGCCATACTTACATGGCCTAGGTATAGAGGAGTGAGTGTTTAAGTACACATATACGTATAGAAAGAAAGATATATATAACTAGACTGTATGCACCACAAATAGCCGTATCCAAAAACTCCCACAAGGCTGTGAACTTCATTAAAGGGTGACACTCTCAAATGCACTTTGACAGAAAAGCACTCCCCAGCTTACTGTAGTAAATACCGAGCTGGATGATTAAACAGCTGGTTTGCCATAGTCCCCATGTTTGCTTTCACGGTGCACCTTGCTGCGAACAACAGTTCAGAATTCGGCAGAGCAGTAAGACCCTCAGAAGAGGGGCCCAAACCCTAGGATTTCTCATAAAGGTATTCCAGAGAGCGGGGGAAGATAAAGTCACCAGAAACAGTAATCCTATCTTATGCCTGTAACATGGAAAAACGTACTCAGAAAGGACACAAAGTACGCTGTTGAAGAAATACCCATCATTGAAAGAGAAAAAGCACAATATAAGAAGTCAGAAGCAAGCTATTTGTTGGATCGTAACGCTCTGCTGTGATAAATGTAATAGACAACATATGTTAAACTTACAGAACCTAGGAATAGCTTTCAAGAGATTCCAAAAAAAAGCATTTAGCTCTGTATTGAAAAGGTTTTGACTGTGAAAGACATTTTAATAGATGCACTGCTTTCTACATTTCTCTTACGTAGCTTTCAAAAAAGAAAAGTGACAGAATTCTTGGTGAAACTGTTTACTTACATTGAAGGCATTAGCAGCATTTTTATCATAGTACTTCTTCTTTTCGTACTTATCCCTGATGAAAAATTCCACAGCTCTGGAAGTAGTTGGTTGAAGGAAAATATGCATTCAGATAAATAGCAACATTCACCTAAAAAACTGTCAGGTTATTCAAATTAAAGAATTGCACCAGATTCTTGCTCCTTCTCACAGCTTTAGAACAACAGAACAAACTGATTTACAGAGAACACTGTCCAAAAAGAGCTTCTTCTTACTACAGAGGATTAATCAGTTTAATCTTTTAAAGAAACAATATGAGAAAGATACACTAGAAGTAACTCAGTGTTCCACAGTTAGGACATTTTCACTTGATATTTATAAGCTAAAGGGCTGTAGTACTACAAATACTTGAACAAAGGTACTCATATATGATAAATAACACAGTACAGCTTACCGTCATAAATTGGGAAAAAATACTTTCTCTTCACATTAAAGGTGAAATGTATGTAACTGATCTCTGATTCACACAAATTGTATCATGCATCAAAAGCTGACCATAAACAGTTTGCCGAGATCAGCAAGTCCTCCATGAGAGTCTCCTATTACAACAAATGTATCTGTGGAAGGGCAAGAAAACTAAAACACTAGTGATAAAAAGATAGAGACGTAAAGGTGGAAATAGCAGCAAGCATACTGATGTAGAATACCAGAAGGTGTTCTAAGCTTTGGTTGCTCAGGCTTTGGTGTTAGAGATTTTATTTCCTTTGCACAAATATTTCCCTATTTTTAGCAGTTTCTCAGAAAGTACAGTTGATATTTCAGACAATTAGAAAATTTTAATTCAAAAATTATTAAGACAGAATCATAAGTATTTAAATTTCATATGGATTAATTTTTCAGGATGCTATTACACTGGGATATTAAGTTGTGCATTTTGAAACACACCGTTCATACCCCACTTCAATAAGCATGAATTTTTGGACCATGCTTAAATTTCTCTAAATCAATAACCAACTGTGTTAACAAAAGAATTTAGATCAACTTCAACAGATGCCAAAATTGTTTTAAGAAGTGAGTAAAATGAAGAAACAAAAAAAGTTATTTCATCTATTCTTGGAAAAAAACACTTTCAAAGGGGAAGCTAAAACTGAAATCCCTGCCAAGTACAAGAATAAAAAAAATGCCCAGAAAGGTCAGTCTTGTGATTAAGAAGCAGAAGTGACAGGGAACCTTTAGCAGGAGATCTTAGACACGTCCCACATACACCTTTCTCCCGTGTCGCCATTCTACAACCTAAAAAGTAGAAATAAGTGTATTATAGTGCTACAGGAAGTTAAACACTAATACAGAATAACATATATAAAAGTGATCATTACATGCAAAGCATTTTCATAGTTCATGCAAAAGAATATTCAGAATACTGAGAACATTCACAACCAGGACACTAATGAGATACAATGCTGATTTTGTAGTGATACAAAGGGCAAAGAGAAAAGGCAAAAAAACCCCATAACACAACAGCTTGTCATGAATGTAAAGTAGGTAGGTAGCTGCCAAAGTTATGAGGAAATTGAGAAAAACAGAAAATGCTGGCATCGTCTCTCCAGGCACTGTATTTTTAAAAGAGAACACTTGCAGTGAAATAAATTCAGTTGACCAAGTCCACGACTTAGAAACTGACAACTGTTCAAAAGGCTATATAATTATTTCAAGGTATACAGTGTCAACAAAAGAATTATTTTGAAAGTCTAAAACTGAGACTTTTGGTCTAATCTGACAAGAGCAGCTTAGAGTAAAGCATTATTGCTTCTTCTGCAATAGAACCAGTGATTTCAAGTCAGCTTCAGTAAGAACAAAATATACATCTTCAAGATCCACTTTTAAGTAAGTTTCAGTTAAAGTATTTCAGTCTTATGACTGAAATTTCAGTCTTATGACTGAAATAAAGTCCTAGAATATTACAGCTGGAATACTACAGTGCTACCTGGTTCCAGTATGTACATTTAATTTAAAAGCTATTAGAAGATGAAGAAGCATATCAGTTTTGCTCAAGTGCATTTCATAATGAGGAGCCTAACCATTCAAAAAAAAAAAGTCTTCTACGCATAACACATCGAGCATAGTATCTAATAAGCAGAGGAACAAAAATTACTTTTGGATATAGACAGGTAATATTCACATCCAGTTACAACTAAGTCTGTTTATCAGACTCCACTGCCTGCATCGTTACCAAGCTAAGAAAGCTGGGGAATGATTCAGTTTACTTATCAGTAGGTGTTTAGGGTCCCATATAGTTACAGTTCCAGTAAGATCAGGTGAAGTAAATCCTACCTGTGGAGCAACATCACTAAATCAGGAGCTAATACAAAGCTAAATTAATGACATTTTATGTTATCCTAAGGATTCAGTAGATTTGAAATGGGCATTTTTTGCAGAAAGCTATTGATTGGCTTTTTTTTCTTCCAATTTTCCTTCCAATCCTCCCCTTCTAGGTACATGGTGATAACCACACACCAACACTAGTGGTGGCAGCCAGGGAGGTTTGCTTTATTTAGATATACCCATGCTAGTCATCTCTGCTCACAGCCTTCATACAATGCATAGACTTTAACTCAAAACAAAATTACAGAATACCTTCTGTACAGGAAGAAATCCATTCTTCACTTGAGTAAGATCCAATGGCTTATTTTACTCTACCATCCAGCTCATTATTTCCTGTTCAAATGCTTCTAACTTCAGCTGGCAGTTACTCAAGATAAAGACAGAATATTCAAGAGCTCTCTAGTATCACTCTAACTTCTTACATACAGAGAATTTATGAAGTCACTTCTGAAAGCAAAAATAAATGGGGCTTGCCAAATCTCATTACAAAGTAGATTTGCTACAACTGAAGTAATTTAAGCCTTTTCTGAACTGTTCCCAACTTCCATTATCATCTTCTTATTCAACACTATCAATGAAATAAATAAGGTGAGCTGCCAAACGTAGCATTACCTTGAAACAGTCATAACATCTACCTTGTATTAAAAATCATTTCAATGTGAAAGCTAAAACAAAAAGGATACTGATCTGTTTGAGGTCTTCGGAAGTTCTCTGGGAGATTAGCTTCATAGAGTAGTCTTGCTTTTGTATTTCCCATTTCCTGCATACACTAAAGAAAAGTGGAAGAAAACAGTTTTTTTTAAACAGTTAGTTACTTTAAACCCTGAAACAGCCAGAACGCTATTGGTGTACTTAAATGACACTGCAGGTTTTTAACTTGGAGACCTCTCTGCTGCCATATGTCTTGGGAGATGATCCCATGGCATAGGAGGGCTACCTGCCAAGACTTGCTGGACAAAAGCTAACACCACAGATGCTGTTTAAAGTGTAAACTAACTCATCCAGTGAAAGACAGGCTTTCATCTCTCAGGATAGCTCTTCAGACCATGAGGAACAGGAGTAAGAAGCCTTGTCTGGCAGCAGAAAGATGCTTCAGACTGGAGCACATCCAGAAAAGTCGGTACTTGGTACACCAAAACAATGTAATCAAGAATCAGACAGATGGGTGAATACTGTCCCACTGCCCGCTAATGAAAAAGAAAAGGCTTACAAAACATTTTCTACAGCTGCAACACAGAAGCAGCTTTCAGAACTTTTCAAAGATAGCTAAACCAATTTCTGAAGTGGGTTTTCAGAATCTGTATTTCTACTATAAGGAATTCAATCAAAGTAGTTCTTAGTGTGCTATAAAACATTTAAGCTGGAGTATCATGATAAACTCAAATCCTTTCAAAAGGATTCCTGGCAATCCCTCCTAGTAGAAAACATATTTTAAGATATTTTACCTGTATTTGCTCAGGTGTCCACTGGTCCAAATTGACAGACTTGACCCTTGATATATGGACACCAAGATTTCGATGTATTCCAGCACATCTGATACAAATAAAAACACCGGTGTTCCAAGAGGCCCATCTTGGACCTAAGGGGAATGGGTAAATGCATTAGTTATTTTCAAAATTCCATATACTGTGATGATTTTTTTCAGCATAATTCTGTACTGACAACAAGAATAAACAAGTCTGAACAAAGGCTCACAGCTGTTTCTTTAGGATATCTATTACTTCTAACAATAGCCACTGATAGCAACTTTATTTATGGCTTTCTACTTCTAAGTAATGTCACATAACGTTTGAGTTCGCCAGATTAAGCTAGGAAGCCATATGTTGTATCCACTGTGTGTCCTCGCTCCCTGCGCTCCTCACCCCCCCAACAAAAAAAAAAAAAACAAACAAAAAAACCCCCCAAAACACCACCAACCACCAAAAAACCCCAAGTAAACAAACTTTATAACACTGGCTTTGGAAGACAACACCATAACAAAGAGTGTCCCTTCTTCCCCCTCCTTTCCTTGAACATTTCTTGATGAGCTCAATCTCCGACAGAATAGTCAATTAGAGTCAGCATCTCTCTCCCAGCTGTGTCTTCAATTTCTTGCCCACCCACCACCAGCCTACAACTGTAGGGGGGCAGAACAGAAAAAAGAAAAGCCCTGATAGTGTACAAGCACCGCTCAGCAATGGCCACAACAGGGAAGCAGGAGAATTCTTTCAGTTAAACTCCATTCTTCTGAATTGGTATTTGAATATCCCAAGACACATTAATAGCTCCCTAGATGTGTCGCAAGAAGCCTTCCTCTTACTAGTGGAAATACTGGCTATATTTTGCGTAGCCACCTCACTTCTCATTTGTCTTGTTCAAGATCTGAAAACGTCAGACCATCTGATATCCATTGCTTGACCTTTAAGATCAAAACTATTACAGTAACTGGCAGTTTTACAAAATAAGTGCTACCATCGTAAAATTAGATTTCAGGGACCAGGGGATCTAACAGTTACTCACTGAAACTAATACACCATTTCCCACATGGCACCTCTACATTAAAACTACTAACTGTTAGGTAAAAATGAACAGTCAAGCTGTTTGCAATGTGTGTCTTAAGTAGTTCAACAAGTAGGAACCTGCTGACCTGCCTTTTTGTTTTCCCCTATAGAGCACTACAGACACAAAATACTCACCCTGTCCTTACAGTCTGTGTAGATCTATAGTACAGCAAGATCCCACTCAAAATTTATACTACTTTAAGTTTTAGGGCTCCAGGATAGAGTTTTGCAGGTCATTTGCCTCAACATACTAATCAAGTTTCAGCTGAAATGCACCCAAAGAAACTTGATCAAAAAAATTCCTCGGCCACTCCATTGCAAATAAAGTATCTTAACTGATCCAATTGCTTAAAGTAGTGCCATGATGGTTTAGAAACAAAAAAGTAAGGCAAGGTCTTGTCTGCCCAATAGCTTCTCCAGTTTTTCCCCCAAACTATAGGGGGGATGCCCCTTCTAAAGAGGGAAGTCAGTTTTGATCAGGTAACTATAAGGACAGGAAGTGTTTATCTATAGTGTATGAACTGTCCAGATTTTTATCCTATCGGGTGTCTACACAGCCACTATAAACCTTTTACCACACCAGAGCCTGTATAACTGCACAGCACATGAGTTTCCTATTCTTCAGGTTCTTCCTCAGGTATAATATCTCAGATCGGCATGGTCTTTGTTAACAAGACAAGACCAGGATGAGGGCTTGACATGCCTGAGGTCTATCTTAATAAATTAAGAGGGAGATCATTAACTTTGTAGTTCAATATTTTAACTTAAAATGTTGTTAACAAAAAGAAAGACCATAACACAAGCTGTGAATTAGCTGGTTTTCTCCTGGAAAAGAACAGTTCTGTATTTTCTCAGAAAATGAGATTTCACTAATTTGTACTTATTTCTGAAATAACTTAGGGAAATCAAATATATTTAAACAGTAAAGTAACAAATTAAGGAATGGAATAACAAACCTGAGGCCAGACAAAAATGTTCAAGTGTAATCTCTGAATTTATTTCAGACTAATGACAATATGCAGTATTAAACACTTCCAAGTCAAAAGTGTTTCACGTAATTAACACAAATCCATTACCGCTACAGTTAAGTAGTACACAAAAGAAGTTACAAAATTACGTCCTCTGTGTGGGCATCAAACCAGCTGTGCTTGACTAAGCCAAAGAGTCAATTAAAGCTCAGTATGCACGCCTTCCTATGCAAGAAATGTTCAACAGTCATTTGGACTAATTCAATAAACAATTTACAGTTACCCCAAGTTCTGTATGAAGTGAGGATCCTTGCTTCTGTGCAGAGGAAATATTTTGCACTTAACAGAAATATTCACAGGTTTCTTCTCCTTGGCTCCTCAAAGATACATTTGTTTTTCTTCAGCAGAATTTACAAAAGTAACCCAGTTCATCTCCTGTGTGTATTTTGCCAGCCAGTTAAGAAAACAGAAACCTAGATGTTAAGAGTTTTGATAACTGCTATTTCATGCCATTTAAAACACCTTTATGTGTCAGCAGTAATGCTTTCTTGCCTACCAAGAACTGCAGTGCAACTCCAATGAGCCAATATTAACATGAAATATCGACTGACATAAATTTTAACACAAGGGTAATTTTATTCTTTTGAAAGCCATTTGAATACAAGCTTTTTATTAGAAGAGCTGAGCTGCATTTCAGCAGCTTGCTGCACCACTACCAATGCACCACTCCCACACAAAAATACACGTCAATTAGTTTCTTCAGTCATTTAAGATACAGATAACTGCTTAAAAAATTTCAGCCTCTTTCAACTTTTGCTGAAGTTAACTTAAGGAAGAGTGCCATAGGACTTGTGCTTCCCTAAAAATGGCCAATGTTTATAGCAGACTATATACTACTACAGTATGAAGTCCCTGAAACGAAGCCTGGATGAACCAAAGGAAAAACTTCAGCAATTCTAAAACATCATGCTGCTTCCAAGATAAGAATCTAATCTTATTTTTCCTTCAAGGAAAAACCTTCTAAACCTTTCTTTCCTATAGTTGTCTGCTGATTAGACTTAAATTTCCTTTTCAGTTCTTAATAGGTAGTTAGGTAAGGTCTGCTGTGAAGGTGTGTGCTATTTTCCAGAGAAACATCAAGACAAGATTTTGAAAGCACTAGGTCATTCTTGTGAACACCATCCTTAGGACAGTCTGCCATCAACAATTTAAGTAACCCACAAATAACTAAACCTGAATAAAAACCCACAAGATTTATTGTGTGCATTTAGTCTCACTGGCAACTGTAATTCAGTTACCTTCATAAAAAGCAGTGATTGAGTTTTAATTTTAAATTTAAACACAGCAGAATTGCAAATTTCTTGTAAGAGCTAAATGGAAAGATGGATTTGAGCTGTTGCATGGCTTCACAGAAGTTAATTTGGAGTCCTGACTACTCCATGTTAAATGGAGAATACCAAGTGACACTCTGCTGTACTGGGCCTGGCTGGGATGGAGCTAACTGCCTTCACAGCAGCCCACGTGGAGCTGTGCTGTGGATTTGTGGCTAAAACACTAATTCTTTGGCTGTGGCTGGACACTGTTAGTATAGTGGCACGGCTTTCCCTTCCACCCCCACACAGTAGGCAGGGGGTGGGCAAGAGGCCAGGAGGGGACACAGGCAGGGACAGCTGACCCCAACTGACCAAAGGGACATCCCAAACAATACGGCATTGTGCTCAGCAACAAAAGCTGGGGGAAAGAAAGAGAACAATGAGGGATATTGGTGGTTATGGTATCTGTCTTTCCAAACAACTGTTACGCATGCTGAACCCCATTTTCCAGGATGTAGCTGGACATCTCCCCTTCCTTATTAAACTGTCATGATCTTGAGCCACAAGTCTTTCCACCTTCCTTCTCTGTCCCATTCCATCGGGAAGGGAAGTGTATGAGAGAAGGAGTGGGCGTTCAGCTGCTCACCAGGGTCAGCCCAACATACTCAGCACTACCTTAGTCTGCATTCAGGAACTCTATACCAAGTTTTGAATAGAAACTAGAATTCAATGCACAGAAACAGCACTAATTGTGACATTTAGAGTATTTAAGGAGTTCTTTATTAGACACCATCTAGACTCTAACAATGAAAGAAATATGTAGCCATAAGACACAACACTCCCTGGTATGTCTTCAAGTTTTTATAATTGCTAGATAACTTGCAAATTTAAGAAACAACCTGAAGAGTGGTTTTTTTCCAGTTGCAGTAGATTTTCCATGCCAGTACGGTTACTGTGCAGAATAACATTCTCCCTACTTGCAGAAGTATCTGCAGCTACTAAAAAACTAAAGAACATTTTAAAAATTGACTTCAACTGTTTAAAACTTAAGCAAAAGAGCTTGACGGTAATTTACATAATTTTAGACACCAGTTTTCACATAAGTTGATTTCAAGACAGTTTTTAAATTGCTGAAACAGTTATCCATCTTCAGATGGCATTCTTTTATTGTAAAAAGTACATTAAAGTGTGAATTTTGTGAAAACAGCATCACTTTTACATGTTCTCTGGTGAGGTAAAAGCTTTTCTCCCAACATATTTCAAAAGTTTTCACACTTCCCCCACCTCCCTCCCCCTTCAGGGTATCATTTTTTAATTATATATTTCCCCTCCGTATTATTTAAACTGGACGAGTGAGTACCTTGCCCATACACAACGTGTGTGCCTATACTCCCATACGCCCCTTTCTTCCACGTGCTCATAACTAATCAGAAAAGCGATTGAAGCAGCTGCAATAAGCCTTCCCAGCGCTGCTGACACAGCCTGCTCATGGAACCAGAGTTGGTGAAACCACTCTTCTGTGGGTACAGGTGATACAGATCTTCGGCAAGAACAAGGACAGGAATGGTAATGCAGAAGCCGGTACTGTGCCTTACAAAGATTTTAGAAGTCTAAGGTTTAAGTTTTATTCCAAAGTGTTGCGTTTTATCTGTGTTAGCAGATGCGTAAGCCTGTATCGTAGAGAAGAAACAAGACTTACAAGACACTGACCACATAAAAATGCTGAAGGAAAAATGCTTTTGCCCGCATTACAAAAAACGCGGAAGCCTCAACTGTGTATGAATCAAAACGGTCAATTCAGTGAGAAACCCTGGGTTAGCTCTCATTTTGATTAGCCTGTATAAAAATAGTGCTTTAAACCTCTCAGTCAACACTCCGTCCCCTACTCAGCATCAAGAACCTAGTGAGAAAGTCGATATGCTACCAGACAAGAGTGGGCAGGAACAGGTGTACCTCCCACACAAAGAAGTTTAAGAAGAAAAGAAAAAAAAAGAAAAAGAAAAGTAGCGGAAAGCAGAACAAACTAAAAAGAGGAACGTCGTGGTTTAGGCTGAATTGGCCTATGATGGCAACAGATGCTCTCCCCCAACTTCTCCCAGGAGAAAAGGAGGAGAGATATAGAGGTTTATGAGTTTAGAAGGAACTAAACTACCTCAATGAAATCGTAATAATAAAATTAAAAGGAAATAATGAAATAGATACAATATATACAAAATGATATCAAGCTCCCAGGATGACATCACCAGCAGGCACTGGGGAAGTCCCAGGCTGGACTCAGTGACAGATGGGAACTGGGTTCCAGCTCTGGAGCCAGGAACACATGGATTGGGATCAAAGGCAGATGGACAGAGTCCTCTTTGGACGTCGGCCATCAAAGAAAGAGGGCTGACCCTTTGATCCCTCAGCTTTATACTGAGCATGGGGCAGATGGGATGGGATACCCCAGTTGGTCAGGGTTGGGTCACCTCTCCTGTCCCCTCCTCCCCACAGGTGGGACCCCTCTACATTTTTTCACTTCTGACCCTCCAACAGGCAAATAATGAAGTAACCCGACCTCGGTTGTTACAGCAATCAGTATAAGCAAGTGCCTCTCTGCATACGTTCCTTGGCATGGAGCACAAACATTGGTCTTATCCCTCCAAAAGCGAGCAGTTTTCTCCACAATACGCCGCTCATTTCAGAGAGTTAGCAGAGGCCAAGCTAAGATGTACAACTGCTGAACAGAAAGTTGGCTCTGTTTTACCTCAAATCAGGACAGGGAAAGAGGAAACAAAAGCATTGGGATATGACAGAACTGGGAGATGTCCCTGATGAAGCCAGAGTAGTCATTATCTGCAATGATCTTACAGAGAAATGACAACGGTTGCCTCCCTCACGGCGGTAATTCGGTCTCCTTCCCCCCACCAGCCCACCGCCATCTGCCGAGCTTGTACCTGCAGGGTAACCCCCCAGTTCTGCTGCTGCTAAAGAGGGGCTGCCCGCTCTCACTGACCATCCCACCTCCCGGGGAGCACAGAGGCCAGAGCTGGGGTAAGAAGGGCAGGCACGCAGCCCTTCAACGTTACGTTTGGTGCCAAAGGCAAAGGTGACTCTTCTACACCCCAGCAAACTACTCCGAATCCTTTACACGACGTGCATAAAAACAGTTAGCTAGGAGACTAATGAGTTTGAAATAAAGTTTTCAATGAAGAAACATGTTGAGGCTAAGTTTAAATAAGGTTTTGTATTACAGAGGCACATGAAACCACATTCAGCTTTCCCTTCCCGTTCCGGCGGTTACCCACGAGCAATGCCCCGGGGAGGGGGGCAGGTACCCCATGCCCCGCAGCACCGCCCGCGGGACGCACCGCGGCACGACATCTTCAAGGACTTCTGAGAGACTACGGCTCCTCCTCTCACCCCACTGCACCCTGCCCGCCGTTTAACCGTGAAGCACAGTTAGTTGAATTCCCTCCTGCTTCTCCAAATTCTGCTGCTTGTTGACAGACTTCATTTGCCAAATAACTGGCTCCATCTTGTGGAACACAGAATTAACTGCAAGAAAATCTACACCTCTCTTCGACTCATCCTGACTGGTTGCCAACCAGTTCCTAAAAAACTATTACTTTTCCGACAAAGGCTTGCCAAAAAGCCTCGGTGTTTGCATGAGTACGAGGAAGCCCATGCAGCGCTCACTGGCTCTGCATCAGTCCCCCCCAACTCACCCTGCACAAGTATCTGCTACTTGAGACTGCAATCATCCATGAGTATTTTCCAGAAACACCTGTAATTTCTCCAGGCTGAGATACAGATAAAGAACACGGACAGAAGACAAGCATTCTTATACAGCGGATAGAGAGAAAAGAAGAAAAACAGCAAGCAGCAGTTGCGTTTTGTGTAATCCAACACAAGAAGAGCCAAGTAACACAAAATAGTCCCTCCTCCAGTGCGTACCCAAGGAAGAACAAAAGAACAAGCAGAACTACAGTGGCTCCTCCAAGTTTCCCTCCTCGAACTGTAACACACTAGAGACAGGGATTGAGTCAAAGTGATACTAGAATACGGTTACTGCCATCAGTCTACTCCTGCTGCTTCAAAGACCATCTCTGACTAACATCATTGGAGGCCACTTAGTTCTCCTCCCAAAAGGTACAATCACACCCACCATCCCCAACAATTTTTGATTCACAGACTCCCAGGAAAAAATACGAGAACACACACTCCCCACAACCCAAAAACCTTAAATGCAATGTTAATTGTGTCCACTGAAGCAGTTTCATCTTCAAAACAGTAGTAAGGGGGCAGGAAGAAATACATATCAGACTTTGTGAATTAAAGAAAAATTCCTTAGAAAGAATATGCAAGATCTGCAAGATCTTTTAGAGATCTTGAAACATAAGAGACTATGCAAGAACCACAGTACAAGAACTTTTATTCTCAAATAAAATGTTCTTCAAGGTCATTGAATCTTTAGTCTTTTGGGACTACGGATAGGGGACTATTTACCTGTCACTTGATCTACTGAATTAGTTTCTTATTGAGCAGAATAAATAGCCTGATGCACGTTCTCGTGTCACATCTACTCCTCATTAAGCTTGACTTCTTTTCCTCTATGGTAGAAAAGGCTTCCTTGTTTTGACTACGAACACCATGCAAGTGCAGCCTTTACATGCTTTTCAGATGTCAGAGTAAGTACGTAACAAAATATATGTTTTATATGAAGGCAACAAAAGGCCATGCCTTAAACATATCTATAGTTTTCAGAAGTCTCACAGCTGGCTTAGCCTGTGTTTTGATAGTCAAGACCAGAATTTGAGAATTTAACATTTGCTATATTACAAAAAGGCTGGGGGGTGTTCAAGCAAGAGGGGCTGTTTCAGTAGTTTTAAATAAAATCAAGCTTAACAGCATGAAGTTGCAGTGAAGGCAGACAATTCAAGCAACTAAACACACTGTTCCAGAGCCCAGCTTGGTAACAGCCGAGATCTGCACGGTTCAAGGTTTATTGCAAGAACAGTGGGAAGACAAGGCTTAGAAGCATCACTTGGCTATTTTTAGTCAGTGTCTGGTAAGTGATATGGAATTTCAGGGACAGAACTCCCCCAATTTTGTCTTTTCCATCTGGATAACCGTTTTTAATGAAAGTCCCCAACAAATCCATTAAGCTCATTCCTGTTGGTAGCTCCAACGGGGCTGTGCAGAAGTACTCTCAATGAAACTTCCCCTGCACAGCCTGCCCTACCTCAAGAAGTCAGAGAAAAATATGGTATCAACCAGTTTCAATCATTCCATCAGGTTACTGCTCCATTTGCTTCAATAGCACTGATAAATGCTAAAAATGTTGTAAAAAATGAGAGCTTCCCTATTTCAAGGGCTGTATAAAGTCTTAACTATAATGGAAGTACAGTGACATAAATGTACTTTCACTTCTATGTTTAAGCCACAAAATTAAGTGGCTGGCTTGATAACTACTTCAATTCTGGAATATATTGAAGTAATACAACATTTCAAACATGAAAAATCTTAGACGGGAAACAAAGTTAAGAATACAAAAATAATGCAGATTGCAAATCGGAAGATTGGTTAGTTCCAGCTGTGGGAGATGCACAGGTAACGTCAGTTCACTCCAGAGACGAACAGCCTTTTGCTCATGCCAAATGGCTACTGGATAAGAAATCTCGTACAGTGACAAAGTTAAAGGATTAAAAGGTTTTTGGCCTTATTAGCAAACAAGCAGTTAAAGAATATCTGAGCTTTGACTGAGTAAGACTGTGAGAAGATAATCTTATTTTTCAAAAATTGAAAAATCACAGAATCACAGAATCTTCTAGGTAGGAAGAGACCTTCAAGATCATCTTGTCCAACCATCAACCTAACTGACAAAAATAGACACCCACACAACAAACAAGAAGCATCATCACTAAACCATACCTCCCAGCACTAC
>JAOXNO010000024.1:89508443-89519512 GCA_028565335.1 Limnodromus scolopaceus
TCATGTTCAGCCGACTGTCGACCAACACCCCCAGGTCCTTTTCTGCCAGGCAGCTCCAGCCACTCTGCCCCCAGCCTCATCGTTTAACCAATGATGCAAATTCTAAATTGTTAAACAAACAAAACACTACTTACATAGTTAATAGCTCTTCAAATAAAGTAATATTAAGAGAAAAGGAGATAAAGAATGTTTTTTGGGGGTTTGTTCCCCAAAATGTCACCAAGGCCGCCTATTCAGCTTATTTCTAAGATGACAAGATTTAAATAAAACGCCTTCCTCATTAGAACACCTCTTTCTAATGCAAGTATCAGTTTAACTCAGTCTTTTGTACAGAAACTTCCTTTAAAGTAATTTTCCAAAGCTCGTATGCCCGAATTGGAAGTATTTTGCACCAGTTTTCCCCAACCATCCCAAGAGTGCCCAGGCAAGCAGAATCCTAACCAGGTACTGCCCTGCCAGAGAGCAGGTCCTGACCCGTGGCTGGCAACCACAGCTGCCACGCTCATGCTCGCTTCCCCGCAGCACGTGTACCCATCTGTGGAGAGCGTACGCAGGCATATGGGACACTGCCACAGCACTCCTATCAGCATCCTTGGATACCAGCCTGCTGCAGGCACACCCTTTGGAAAGTAAAGTCCCTGCCCTACGAGTCAGAAATGTCAGAGATGCCAACCCTGGCACATTCAATAACCTAACAATTTCAGAAGTCAAATTTCAATTTGGCTAAGGAGCAGTGCTCTAATTTTACCTTGACTCTTCACTCATAAAGAGAAAGATTGCTTGTGTCAGAGTTCAACCTGCAAGAATAAGCTGTGTAAGCTGTCATCTCCTGTTGGAAGCATTTGGTACTTTCTAAGAAGGCAAGGTTACATAGCATGTCACAGTATTAGTAAGAAGCTTCTGAAGCTGGTCTCGACTGCAAGGAACTGCTAAAAGGCTTCCTGTTTCAAGTGTAAAATTTACATTCCTTTTATAGGCAGAAATAAAAGGGAAATTGGAGAACAGTGAGCTCTAACAAAATGTTTCATAGGGTGATAGCTAAGCACTGAGTAAAAGCATCACTGCAAAGAAAAAAAACCAGAAAAGTAAAACTATGCTACTCTGCTGGGATGTAGCAAGAGCCCTCCCTGCACAGCCAGGCAGGGGATGAAGGTTGTGTAAGCATCTGCTGCAAAAACATCTGCAGCTAGCAACTGGAGTTCTTCCTTTAACCACGACAAAAACCTCAGAAATAAGACCGTCTGCAAGATGGGTTTATAACGTAGCCTGTTTGCCATAAACAAGAATAAAAGGCTACCTTTATCTACCAGACTACACATCTAGTAATTGCATTAATCAGCTTTCCTTTAGCATTTTTACTTAAATGGTAGAAGAGGCTGCTTAAGTAAACACTCCCCTAAAGAATACAACCTCTGCACACCCCTCAGTGACTCTGGAGATGCTCTCCCTTGGACATTCTGTGTTCCAAAGCAGGTAAACGCACCCCCATGACTTCTCCTGTATGAACTTATGTTTGAAAAAGATGCAGAGAGAAACCAGAAATGCAAGTCAAATGCAGAGTGCCAGATTTCAAGCTCTGGACTATAGAAATAAACCGAAAACGTCTATAAAGACTGTCCAGATAGGTTCTTGTACCAAACTTCTCTGCTATAGTGGTTTGTGCTGGGATGGAGTTTATTTTCTTCATAGCAGCCCATATGGCACTGTGTTTTCAACCCATGACCAACAGTGCTGTCAGCACAACAATGCTTTAGCTATTGATCAGCATGGCTTGCACAGCAAAGCCTTTTCGGATTCTCACACCACTCCACCTGCGAGTAGGCTGGGGGTGGGCAGAAGGCTGGAAGGGGACACAGCCAGGACAGCTGACCCCACCTGACCAAAGGGACATCTCATACCATACAATGTCGTGCTTAGCAAAAAAAGTTGGGGGAAGGAGGAGGAAAGGAGGGGGGGACGGGACATTCAGAGTTACGGCACTTGTCTCCCAAGTTACCATTACACATGATGAAGCCCTGCGTTCCTGGAGGAGGCTGAACACCTGCCTGTCAAGAGGAAGCAGTGAATGAATTCCTCATTTTGCTTTACCTGTTAAATTGTCTTTACCTTGATCCATGCATTTTCTCACTCTTACCCTTCTGATTCTCTCCCCTGCCCCAGTGGTGGGGAGGACAAAGCAAGTGGCTGTGTGCTGCTTAGCTGCTTACTGGGATTAACTCACAACATCCATGTTCTCTGCAGAGACTCAGTCACCTACTTTCCTCTCCTACACACTGTCTTCCCTCACTTCCTCTGAGGCTTAAATAAATGAGACTAAGTAGATTTTACCCTTCTTATCTACAGAGAGCCTATCTGCCCACCTCCAAACACTACTATATTGCAGTCCTCAGGCACAGGAACAACCTCCCATGTAAATGCAGCTCTATTCTTGGATGATCCCTGAGTTTTACTGTAGCAATATTATTAAGCTTCAGAGCAGCACTTGCTGTGGACCTCAGGGTATTAGCTTAACGGAAGACCATGGGAAAGAACAGGCTGAAAAGGACAGACAAAAATCAAGCCTTTCCCCTACTTTAAACTCCAGTGGCACGGACACAAATCCTTTCAATCCATCCCCAGGACTCACATGCCAGCCTAGCTACACCCCAAATACCATACTCCCCCAAAGTCTCAGTAAACGGCTCAGAGCTTAGAATGCTGCAATACCCATCCTCGTAGCTGGGTTTGGGCCAATCCACAAAACACAAGGTATATGTGCTCCGTGAGATGTTTAACACCTGTTCTGTAAAAGATACAGGCACTGTATTTCCTCAGACAGTGAATAAAACTTATAAATTAATTGAGGTATGAATGGACACCCTGAGGTCATTTAGGATAACTTGATGCTCAAAACAGATTTAATTAGACCAGGCTGCTCAGGGCTTTGTTCAGTTGTCTTGAACACCTTTAAGGTATGTTCCACCACCTCTCTGAGTATAACCTAGTCTGGTATTTGACCACTTCATGGTTAAAAAAAACCCCAAACTTCTTTATATCTACTCAGAACATATCGTGTCACACAAGGCTGAAACGCGCTTTGAATTTTTCTAAAGGCATCTTCTTGCTTCCTAAAACTATGCTGGTCTCCTCTGAGATTACTCTAATTCAAATTAACACAATTAAGCATTCCAGCATGACAGACAATCAACACTCAGCCATCACGTATCGTTATATCAGCTACATGCGGCTGGGAAAGGAAGAAACAAATTTACTTAAGTAGTGTTCTTCACAGTTGTTTTAACTAGATTTGTGTTACACAAAAACCTGACTACTCTCCGTTTTTTGGAAAGTTCTTTTTCCGAAACGATTGCTCCCTTCTGTAGTCATAAGAAAAGAACTTGTGGCTGTACAATATTTTTCCTCAAAGTATCATTTTCTTCAGAAGCTAGGAAGAGAAACTGAATACAAATACCAAAGTACTCAGCTTCATTTAGTCTGGAATACAGGAGAACTGTAAGTTTTCAGAGTGGAATTAAGATTGTTTGAGAAGTACCGATTCTCAAAATGTACTCCAAAAAGTTTACAGGATCCTCTAGCATATGATCTTGTACCTGTTGTATTTTTTTAAAGTCGCGTTTAAGACCAAACACTTGATAGAATCTTTTTGCTGTATAAACATATTTTTGGAGTAGCCTTTTTAAACAGGAACTCCACAAACACCCAAACCCATGGGAATTGCAGTGAACAAGACAAGGGGGAAGGGGCACTGTGCATCACTTCTCTCAGAGGCTGTTTGCTTTGAGAAACAGAACTACTCTTTTACCAATCACAGCTGCTTGGCAATGTTGCCTGTAAGCATCACACACTGCTGTCCTCAGCTGTGCTCCAACAGGGACTGAGCTACTATCTCTACCTTCTTCCTCCATGAGCTACTGGAATTAAATAACTTTCCTCAAGAGAGAGGAGGCAATTGACAGTCTAGGTTTACTGAGACAGGCACTACATTGACCTGTGCAGTTTTCACTTCCCCCATAAAACTTGTCACCATCTTCGTAAGCTCCAGAATTAGCACTCTCCATAACCACATCTACCACGGACTTGCAGCAGTAGGATGTTTTCTGAACCTCCAGGTTCTTCAGGCAGTGACTCCGTATGTGTGAGTCAACATAGTCAGAACGCAGGAACAACCACAAAATCACAGATGAAATGCAAAGGGTAAATTTAATCTCGATACCTCATGAACCAGGGCATCTCCAAAGCAGCACCCAGGTGGAGGCACACGAGAGGGAACACAGGCACCGCAGAGCTCAGCCCTTGACAGAGATTGTTACTGAGCCTGCTCTTCTCGCCAGGGATTCAATCTGTTGTAGTTCACCACTGTGCTTTGATCTTTCCAACAGCAAGGAAGGACTCTCAAGCATTTTCCATAGGGTGCCTCTGGGTCTATCACAGGCCTGTGTTATCTGAACACAGATGTTCTACTTGTCAAGCACACAAGACTAAACAATGATTAGTATGATACATGTGTTTTTCTACACCTCAGCTGCATGAGCATGTTTACAATCCTCCTCCTCAATCTTCTGTTATTTTCCCACACCAGAACACAAACGCATCTAGCTCCTCTGGATCTACTCAGAAGTATTTTGGATAAGGTAGAAACAAAGCAGGAACGCAGCTTCTCCAGATGGGGTCAAGAATCACAGTGCCAAGCAGGAACTCGGTGACAGTGTATACACTCAGACATAGATATCTATCACCTCCTGGAAAGCAACAAGCAATCAAGACAAGAGAGGAGGATAAATAAAGGTTAGCGTTTTCCATGTAATCAGAGTGTACTGTAAACAAAGATGAATACGAAATAGGTATCCATTCTTTCACAAAGAAAATGAAAGTTTTGTGTAAATGGCTTTTTGTGAAGGAATTAAAGAGAAAAATGTAAAAAGAGTAACAAGCTCAAGGTCTCAGCAGACATTAATCAGCTAAGAGGTCAGAATCGGAGGAGAACAGGGACCTGCAGTAGTTTCTTTTACCCCAGTCTTCCACGAGACACCATTTGTAGTCATAACACAGAGCTCCAACCAGCAGTTTTAAGATGCAGGGAGATTTCTGACACAAGAGACTCCAGTTCTAAGCAACTTCATACCAGCTCTAAAAGGCAGTTTAAGTTGTGAAAGTATCCTCCCAGCTAGATTTAGACAGCATTTCAGTCCAAAGACAACACTAACCTTTCCATGTAGCCCCCTCAATTCCTACTTGCTTCAAATGGCCAGGTTTTGTCCTTTTTACCTCTGGATGCACAAACCACAACAAGATTTCTATATCAGCTATTTCAAGAAAAGTCAAGACTACACTACAGTTGTATTTACTGCTGTTTAAGCCCTTTCCTTTCTCATAAAGAGGTCAACTTTACACAAAGAATCCACTTTTTATTGACGTAGGCAGGTGCTTGCACTGGAAAAACAAAAACTGAGGTGGTATCTGCATTGGGACTCCACACTAGCTCCTAAGTGATACAACAACTGAATTGGATCTGAAGTAGCTGAGATTAGAAGGGACCCATGAAGATCATACAGTCCAAACCCCCTCCTCAGAGCACACTACAGCAGGTTGCTTAGAGCTGTTCCCAGACAGGTTTTGAGTATCACCAGGGATGGAAACTCCACAGCCCCTCTGGGTAACCTGCTCCAATATTCAACCTCTCCTAGAGTGAAAAAAAGTTTATTCTTATGTTTCAGTGGAATTTCTTGTATTTCAATACGTTCATTACTGCTTGGCCCCATCACTGGATACCACAGACAAGTGTGTCTCTGTGATTTTTCTCTCTGTCACCAGGTATTTATACACATAGATAAGATCGCCCCAACAACCTTCTCTCCTACAGGCTAAACAATCCCAGCTCTCTCACCCACTCCTTGTATGTCAGACACCAACCTCTTCATTTTAGTGCCCCTTTGCCGGGCTGGCTCCAGCCTGTCCATATTTCTCTTGTACTGCGGAGCCCAGAACCGGACACATTACTACAGATGTGGTATTACCAGCGCCGAGGAGAAAAGCATCACCTCCCTCCAGCCACAGATAATGCTCTTCCTGAAAGTCAGTTCAACATATCATTGGTCTTCTTTGTGGCAAGGATGCACTAATGGGTCACGACCAATTTGTGATCCACAAGACCCTGAGCATCTCTTCTGCACCCCCATCACTCCCTCCCTAGGGGTAGGGCTTTGCATTTCCCTTTGCTGAACTTCATGCAGTTTCTGTTGGCCTGTTTCTCCCACCCTGATAATTCTTCTGCTCTGAATAGCAGAACATCCATCTGGTGTACCAACCACTGCTCCCAGTTTTGTATCACCTCAAGCTTGCTGATGGCACAGTCTGTCCTGTCACACAGGTCATTGTTGAAGATGTTAAACAGTGTTGGCCTCAGTATCAACCCCCAAGTTATGCCACTACTGACTGTCCTCCAGCTCAACTTCAAGCTGCTGATCGCAACTCTCAGTCTGGCATTTCAGCCATTTTCAATACAACTCACCATCTATCTGGACTGCACTTCATCAAGTTATAGGTGAGCACGTTACAGGGTTTCAAAAGCCTCACTAGAGTTAAGGTAAAAAATATCCATTGTTCTCATCCACCAAGCCAGTTGTCTGGCTATCGGGTTGGTCAGGTATGTTGACCTGTTCATAAGTCCACACTAACTATTCCCAGTCACCTTCTCCCTCATATATTTTCAGGATTGTTTGCTCTGTCACCTTCCCAGTGACTGAGGAAAGCCAACCGGACTGTGATTCCCTAGATGTTCCTTCCTGCCCTCTTCAGAGACAAGAATGACATTTGCTTTCTTCCAGTCCTCAGGACCTTTCCCTAGTCACCATGACCTTATAGTTACTGTGAGTGGCCTCAAAGTGACATTGGCCAGCTCTGAGTGCACTCACACATAAATCCCATAAGAGCCCACAGACTTGTATACATACACTTTCTGTAAACACTCCCAAACCTGATCCTCCTCTCCTATTGACAGTAAGCCCTCCTTGACTGTCCCACTGGTCTCAGAGAGCTGGTATTCCTGATGGCAAGCCTCAATAGTAAAGGCCAAGGTGAAGAAGGAATGGAACTCCTCAGCCTTTTCCACATCCCTTGTCACCAGGTACCCTGCTCCATTTAGCAGCAGGACCATATCTGTCAAAGCCCTTCTTGTTGCCACTCACATATCCTCTACCAGGTTCAACTCCATGTGGACGTTGTCCTTCCTACCTAAATGCATCCTTTTGTGCTTGGAGGACAGTGTCTCCATGTTCCCTGTGGCTCACCTGTCTCTGCTTCCACCTCTTCTATGCTTCCTTTTAATGTCTGAGTTTTGTCAGAAGCTCCTTGTTCATTTAAGCAGGCCCCCTGATGCCTTTTTGCAATTTTCTGCTTGTCAGGACGTGCCACACTAGGATTAAAGGATTGACTCATGGGAAAAAAATAATCAACCAGCTCTCCTGGACCTCTCTATTCTCTAGAACCATCTCCAAAATGATTCTTCCAAGAAGATCCATGAACAGAACAAAGTCTTCTCTTCTGAAGATCATGGTTGTGATTCTAGTCCATTTTGTTCCCTCTTCAGATCCCACAGTCACTGCAGCCAAGACAACTCCTAACCTTTACATCCTCAGCCTGCCATTCCTTGTTTGTAAGTAACAGCTCCATCAGGGTCATCTGAGCATCTGTCTTTGACCGAAACCACTTATGTTGATAAGTGGTCAACAATGCACACCAGTAGCCTCCCAGATTGCTCGTTCCCTGCTGTGCTATCCCTCCACAAATAACAGGCTAGTTCAAGTCCCCCCAGGAGCACCAGGGACTGGGCATGTTCGGCTTGAGTTGTCTGAGGAAGGCCTCATTATTACTTTTTGCTGATCAGGTGATCTGAAGCAGATTTCCACATCACCACCCAAAAGCTCTCAATTGGCTCATTAGCCATCTCTAGGCAAAGCTGTACGCAATTCCAATGCTCTCATAGAAAATGGCAACTTCCCCTTATCGTCATCGCAGCCTGCCCTTCTACAGCACCTGTAACTACATCCTGCAGTCCTCCAGTTGTGTGAGATATCCCACTCTGCGATGCCAATAAAATCATAGCTTAGTCTCAACTCATTTTTACCGTTCCGTAATATCTGAAAACAATTTGTTGTTGACAGTAGAGTGACAATGGATTCAACTAGTCATGGGTTCAGTAGTGTTACTTTTCAAGAATGTCAATGTGAGAACAAGGTATCAGTGAACAACCTTACCAGTTCACAATGCAAAGTCATTAAAAGTCTCGGGGAATTTAGTTGTGGCCACAAAGGAATAATACAAAGCCTGTAAGTTCCTAACATAAAGCTGAACCATGCTCAAATGAACCTTACTGAGCCATTCCTAGGACAATGTGACACCCGAGCTAAATTAATTCTGACTACTTCCTGAGTAATGGCTGATAATAGCTCTTAAATCCTATAGGAAGAGGGAGTAGAATCCTGTATTAAAGAGGGAGTCACCCCTCCAGGAAAAGGTACCTCCCTAAAAGTCTACTTACCACATACATATACCTAATTGCTGCTTCTCCATCATTGACAAGGACTTCTTAAGGCCGCTGAACAGTTGCTCTTTCTTTACAGTGCTCAGACCAAAGCACGCAGATTCACAAGACAGCACCAGTTTTGGTTCCACAAAAGGAGATTTAGGAACAAAGCAAAGATCAACAGCTGTTAACAGCATCCTGCAGTGGCATCTTTTTCACATCACTAAGCAGCGTCAGAATCACAGCTTGGGTATCACTAGGAGACACACACCAGGAGCCCCTTACCAAAAGAACTTGGGTATCTCACACTTCAAAAGGCAATAACACGGTCTCATCAATAGCAATAACCACTTTTCAGGAACTATTCCACTTTTACGGTCTGCACAAAGGAAACAGCTTAGATTGCTGCCCTACATTCAGAAGTATAAGCCTTGGCAAACTAAGGATGTAAGGACTTCTGCATCTGTATAATCTACCTCACAGAACCTGAACATCTACAACATAATAATAATAAAAAAAAAAAAAAATCCAAGTCCCACAAATATTTTTATTAGTAGTCACAGAAAAATTTAGGTGGAAAGGGACCTCCACCCTCCTATCAAAGCAATGCTAACTTCAAAGCTACACCATGCCCCTTTGGATCTGATCCAATCAAGTTCAGTTAAGTTCTGAAGAACGGAGATTGCACCCACAAATACCATTTTAAGGGCTTTGGTAGAAAGAGTTCAGGCTGTGCACGGAATTTCAACAGCAGGAACCTATATTTGAAAGCAACCCTGCTTTATTACAAGCTAAACAGGTTTCCTGTGACTTATTTCAGAATATTTTTCTGTATTACAAGAGCCAGGAGAGGGAAACAAATCCCTTCCTTACAGGCAGAAAAAACACCAGAGTCACCCAATACTGCAACACCCTGCCCACATACAAGTTTTAAGCTAAAGCTGCCACGCTCTTCTTCCAGCAAGAGAATTTCTCAGGTGCGACAATGAATTGCAGCCCTCGGGGCCATAACAGCAAAGTTTCAGTCTCATGCAACCAGCATCAGTAACAGGTAAAAGAAAACAAGGGCACTGGTAGCAGGAAATCAGGAAAAAACCCCACACTGGTGATACAGTGCCAGGAGAGACCGAAAGGAGTTCATGGTCCCTTAAGGTCTTTGAAGGCACTACTTTTCACAGAGGCCAGAAAAACAACCGATGATCACTAGGATTTCTAGTGATACAGTTCCTTATTGTTATTAGAGATCAAGATACATCATTCCAGTTGCTAAGTTTAAGCAGGACCCACACTCACTCAAAGCAGTTTGCCTTCATTATTCCTTGTAGAAGGATATTGCAAAGCCTCTCCACACAGCTAGAAGATGTCAATTCATAGTCTAATCTGTTATGCTCCTATGATCTTTACTAATCTGATCTCACAGTAACAATATCAACATTGCAACAGAACCACACAGAGACCCACTAGCAATGTCTTGCTACAAGTAACCTGAAGTCAACATCTGATTTGTGCACCTACACTCACAGGTACGAGATACCCATAGAGTACACCCATAGGGATCAGACACTGGTTGGCTACTACTCTGTGTTGGAACTTCAGTATAGGGCTAGAAGTCGCACTTGAGCTGATGTGTAGAACTGATCTCCAACATGAACCAACTCTTCCATTTTCCCTGTGTCCTATTTCAGCAGTTTCTGCACCTCAGAAGGAGGAGACAGGGAAGGTCTTCACCTGAGGAGGTATAGCAGCCTTGTCCTAGAGCAAGCTAACACTGTCTAAGGCTTTCTTACACTACTGAGTCAGAGGCAAAAGCTAAAGGCTTGCACAGGTTGAAGGCAGTGGAGTATAAAGGGTTATCCATTTGCCTTAGGTTAATTCCTGAGGAAGAAGTACACTATTTATTAAAGAATACAGGCAGGAGTAACACAGTGAGAAGACCAGCCATCAAAACGAGTAAGCAGCAAGATCAGCTTCACAAAGAGTGAGGTTCATGTACATTTAAGCTGGTCTCCCAGTCAGAGAAGAGATCATATGCAAGACTTAATTGTCTACAAAGAAAAAAATTAGTCTGAACAGCTGTAAACACATCTGTTTTGATAGCTAGTTTGCCCATTTCCATTTAAACTAGAGTGTGTTTTTTCTTCTCCCCCACTGCTAAGAGACGTTGTGTTTGAGATTGGCAAGTTGTTACAAAGCTAAAGTCAGGTTTACTTGAAGCCCAAATTGTAATAATTGGTTCTAGCTACACAAATATCAGTACCACAGTCTCTCCTGTTCAATCTCTCCCTGCAGTCCCAGGAGCCTGTATCTGCCACTCTTCAGACAGAGAAGACTAAGTCTTCAGTCATGTACAAATACCCAAGGATTGCATAATACAACTGTAAATACTGGAAAGTATTTTCATTACTATTATAATCAAAGTAACCCAATTATAATCTCCCCTGAGGGGAGACCTCATCTATGTTTAGAAGTTCCTAAAGGGTGGGTTGAAGGAGGATGGAGCCAGACTCTTTTCAGTGGTTCCCAGTGACAGGACGAGGGGCAACAGGCA
>JAOXNO010000024.1:89547874-89569796 GCA_028565335.1 Limnodromus scolopaceus
GCAACCTGGTCTGGTGGGAGGTGTCCCTGCCCAGGGCAGGGGGGTTGGAACTCAATGATCTTTAAGGTCCCTTCCAAGTCTAACCATTCTGTCATTCTATGAAATAATGCCCCTGGGGCGAAAAGATGGGCAGAAAGATTCCCCGTCTCTTGCCTGGTGGAGATAACATCAATCAACAAGGGAGCATGGAGAAAGACACAGAATCTGCAGGAGGTGTAAGCCATTCACAGGAAACAGGACTTTATTAGTCCTGCTCTTTAGAGTGGAAATTGTTTTAAGTAGACCTCTTTTCTCAGGACTTGCCAAAACCTGATTTTATATTTATGATTCCATTTCTACTGTGCCACCCTTTCTGCAACAAAAGTCCTTGGGAAAATGACACGGGACTACCAGTGACCACGATGTAAGAGGGAGCATGGGCATAGCGACGGCTACGGGCATGGACCGCACACCTCAGCTGCTCTGGCAGGAAACACCAACTGCCAGCTCAACAACGCTATTTTTGTATCGCATGTTAGGAAAGCATGAAAGCATCCACAAATGGTTATGGTTCTGATCACCATGAGCACACAGAAACACATCTCAAATCATGTCCTCACACTTTGATATGCTTGATGTTATTTGACTGATGAACCACAGAACTTCCAAATGCTTTTTTCTTACAAAGGAATACCCAATTTTGCTATTTTCCTGACATTTCAGAACAAGGTGTCTTTTTAAATAGCAATACCAAAATTAGTGTCATAAAAAGACACGTAATGTATCTGCCACTACAGATCGCTGGAATTTGTGATCATTTATTGCAGTCAATTGAAGAAGGAATGAAGTTCTATAACAACATCCGACCTCCATTTACAAACATTTGCTACCACAAAGCGTAATTTTACTTGGATTCAACTATATAATAAACCTTACATTTTACCTTAGTAAAATCAGCGCTGAAATACGTGCTTTCCAAACAAGGCAATATATAGCAATCATTTTCTTTAACTGTACAATGCAACTTGATATATTTTTTAATAAAGCAATTAGAGTGATTCCTTCACACAATAAAGGCTTCATAATTTTAATAGTGTACCAAATGTATCTATGCTAACTAGCAGAAAGAAGTATGATTTTAAAAGAGAAAACTTACTGCAGAAATGCAACATACAGCTTTTTAGTGAAGAAAACACACCGGCGCAGCACGCATCCCCCAGCACTGCAAGAATCTGCTTACACAAGCGGAACAATTTTCCTTTGTCTTCCAGAAATTTAACAGAAAATTGACATAAACCCTGCTGTTTTGCTCTGTTATACTAACAAAAATAGGGTCAATCAGTATTTATGATAAAAACATACCTGTGGCTGATCTAATGGCTGTCACAAACCACTGCTTTACCTTAATGCTATATCCAGTGAATTGCTAATACTATCCATCCGGGAAGAGCAGGCAGACAGCACTGAAAAAGCGCTGCAGTTCTTCTTTCCTAACTGCAGACACTGCAAGAAATCACACCAGAAATGATCGTTCATGCCCCACCGTATTATTGTGTCAGCCTTTGCATTCAAACCATCATTGGTTTGACAGATACCACAAGTGATTTTGCAGCATCACCAGGTGTTACTTCGAACTTAATTATTACCGGAGCCTAGGACTCCTCTTTGTCCCAAGTGCCACATTTTGTCAATGCCAGACCACACAAAAGGGCCCCTTTGCCTTCACTCTTTGGCTGTTACCTGTCATTTTGCCCAAACGTTCAGTTTCTTCTCTCTTATTTACACATTACCTAACCAAAGGAAGCAAATGCCGGGTGGTTACGGGCACTGGTGTGGGAGGTGGTGAAAAGGGCCTAATGCTCCTCAAGACTGAAGTGGTGTCCTGCTTCCTGAGTGCCAACTCCTTGACAGCTATTTACAGCACTGGTTAGCAAGAGCCTTTCCATTCCCATTTCCATTTTTTGAAAGCAAGCAAACCCCTGCCTTTGTGGGGCACTCCATCTCGCTGGTACAGACAGAGCCCGCAGGAGCGGCTTCCCCCAGGCGGGTGGGCAGAGCCTGAGCTCTGCGGGCACAGCCGCGTCCGTCCCACGGCTCCCTCACCTGCAGGGGAGCAGACAGGGCAGCACACGGGACAGCCCTTCCCACGAAGCAGGGCCAGACTGAAGATAATTAACTGAAACCAAGAAAACCATGGAAAACTGAAACCAGTTCCTCATCCGCTGTATCAAAAAGGCGCAGTTCTGCAGGCGGGGAGGAGCGCAGCTGCAGCCTGGGCTGAAGGTGGCAATTGGAATTGAAAATCAGGAATGCTAGGAGGAGGAACTGGGTAAACATTCACTGACTGTGTGCTGGGAAGGGTAAAACCTGGCAAGAAAAGATAATGAGTTCATACAACATTCCATGGATAAGGAGAGTAAGATTTAGAGTTCAAAAATAAAAAAGCTGGGGTAGTGTTACTGCCTCTTTGCAAATTATGCTGCTGAGCCTATTCCTAACGATGCAGAAAAGGCAAAAGTTTCCGATTAAAATTTCTGCTTCCTATTCGCAACGGTGGGGTACTGTGTGATGAAGTATTTTCCAACGCACTAGCAACTGAAAAGGCAAAGCATTACTAGAAATAAGAATTTTAATAAGCAGTATACACGAAAGATAGCTGACCCAGCGTATCTTCAGGTAGCTGAAAATGTCAATAGATTTTAGGAAAATGAAACTGCTGCACTACAGAAGGTCAACTAGAATGAATCAGGTATAAATACAGACTAATTTTCTGATATCCAAACCATGCTGCAGAATTTAAATTTATAGAAGTTAAAGGTTCAAAATGTAATTACCACTAGTTAACATCTTCTGTGGAAAACAGGCTTTAGTAGATCTCATTCTCCTCTTCAGTGAGGTATTTGGTTGATACACTACCAGAACAGACCGTATTTTTGTAGGGCATCATCGCAGCGAGTCAAACATCTTGACTCACAACTAGCACACTACGGCAATACAATACACAGAGGGTGTACGAACTGTCCGGTTCCACAGAGGAGCTTCCCCACTGGCTACAAGTCGGGTGAGTTTTGAGGAAGGTTGTACAGATTTGTGATAGGACGAACACATTTTAATGCTCTAATAAAATCATGCAAAAGGCAAAGCTAGGCAAAGCCCTGCGTTCTTACACAGAGCCAGAGTAATGCAAAACACCAGAAATCATGAAGTTAACCTGACCTTCATTCAGGTACAGCATCCTTTGGCATAGCAAAAGACAAAAATACCCATACAGGGAAAACATGTAAGCCACAAAATCTCCTAGGTATCTCCTAGGCATCTCTATTTATCACGGAAAAGATAACGCAAACAGCACATAATAAGGTGGGTTCTAAAGAACAGCATTCTACCGCTGCGTTAAGAGCGCCCCCACTACTCGCAGTCGTGAGCCGACCCTCTCGCAATTAAGCCTGCATTTCCATCATGCCATTTACAGCCATCAGTCCAAGACGAGAGAAAACGGAGCTTCTGTCCCCTCTGCACCAAGAGGAAAGAAACCCCAACCCACTCTAACGGAGAAAGAGTTCTTGATTAAGGGGGTTTTACCAATCAACCACGGTGCTAAATGCGAACATCAGCTAAGTGTCGATCTCCTCAGAGGTGGCTGCGCTTCTGAGGAACGGTATCTAGGTTCATGAACTGCAAAGCTCTTTCAGCACTTTCAAGACACAACATAAACATTTAAATACGTACAGAAATTCAAGCCCTTATACATCTCCGTAAGATATTGACTACCAATTTCATATCACTATACTTGCATAGCGTAAATAGTATTAAATATCATCTGCACACTGAGCAAATAGCAGGTCCAAAATTTGAGTTGCAGCATCATGTTTATTTACATAGTATCTGTCAGAAAATTCACCACAAGCATGACAGAAACAATAAGCTTCACAAAAAATCTGGGCGAGATTTTTCTGTACATTACATTTTTCAACAACTAGAAGTATTTTATTAGCAATACAGACATGTTTATACATTAAAAATCTATACAACGTCCTTTTCTCTCCCAGTCTCCGAAACGTGTAGGTTCAGGGCCTCTAGGTCCACCCCTCTCTTTTGTAGCAGGATTGATTCCATCCGGGAATTCTAAAATTACAGGGAAAGTTCATTAAAATACCTATGATATTGACAAATATAAAGATGTCACCATCTACAATGTTTGCCTCTTAGTTTCATTTATAAATACAGAATCAATTCTCTTTTAGCAGCAACCTGGAGTTAAACATTTCCTGGAGTCATACAACAGTAATTTCAGAGCTCTGTGACTACAGTCAGCAATATACAGGAGATCATATTCAGTTATGCAAATAAAAAAGCACCTCAGTGTCCAAAGGCACAAAAGCACAACTGTTTCTCATGAATTCATAGTGAAAACTGGCATCATTCAGTATGCTGTACGTATGTACACTACATCTAAAACACCAGGTCTATTTCTGTGTTTGTTCAGGTCTCTAATTTTAAGCACTCAGATTTTAATTTCAGCTTGAATTTTAGTCAAGATTCTATCATTCTTGTATTTAAAACACCATGTTTTCATGGATGCTGGTATGTTTTTCAGGAAATAGCATGTTGATATTCATCAACACCAGACTATATACCATAGTCACAGAAGGTACTATAAAATCCTAAATAGCTAAAATTAGACTTTTTACCTTCTAAAACTTAAGCTAAGGTCACTGTCACTGTGATGCCCTTTCAGGAGAAGGCAGACTCTTTACAAGTGATGTATGAATGCAACTTTCAGATCTTTCTGGCAAGCAATGTGCTAAGCTTACGCATCAGCAATGCTGCTGCCTCTGTTCCCAGCACCCTGCCAGCTTACACCAGCGACTCCACACCACGGGTCTTTCTGGGCTCAACACTCTCACACTACTCAGTGCTCCCTTACTCAGGGTCCTCTCTTAAGAGTAGTACCTCAGGCCACCCACCCGGCACAACAGCCACCCCACTAGGCATTGCCAAGCCACAAAGTACTTTTTGGCACAGCACCACCCTAGGCAGAGTGTTTCCTCATCCTGCACTAGGCTCCAGGGCTCCCTGAAGCTCACTGTACCCCACACATCCCCTGGGCACGCTGCTTCTTCAGAGCCTCCCGTACATATGCGTAACTCAGGGCTCCCTCAGTTGCATCCGTAACTCAGCCCTGGTAGGCAACACCAATAATGAAAATGAGAAAGGACAACAGGAATCCTGGAGAGCAGAGAAAAAAGACAGTAACGGAGGGAGACTTGTGTAGCTACAGGCTATACACGATGACATATAGGGATGCCTATTTAAAAATTCATGCAGCCCAGGATAGGAAATGTCTGCATTTGAGCACCTCTGGCAGTACAAGGAGAACAAATGCATCTAATATTATTCTGTAGGTATCATCATCCCAATATCCAGGCACTACTGATGTGCTGACAGTGGATGCAGAAGCTCAAAAGATTTCTCCGTGATAGTTACACTGCAGTGGGAATTCAAACAGCCAGCTTAACTCTTACGGTTTTCCTAATAACACAATGGGCAGTCAGGATTCTAACAAATTACCGCTGGCGTTACATATAAAAAGTACATAGGTACAACTAAATTTGAAGGCAAAAGAAACCTTGAGTCTTGCTCTAAACATACAACACCTAAGCAAAAGATAATTATGTGTTTGTTTTAAATGAAGCCGTGATGGCATTTATTTTCTTGGGAACAAAAGGACAAGAATTAAATAGCTGCTTACACAGTAACTCCAACTCTGAGTCAGTTCCCAAGTGAGTCAATATGAAATTGCTTGCAGCCATTTCGGAGATGATACTATAATTTTTCAGTCATTCTGTCATCTATTAGTCAGTCATGATTACAGTCATAGTAATCTATTGATATATTAAAAATGCTTGTCCTAGAGACCTCAAAGTAGATAAACATGGGGTATCACTACTGCTAAAGTGTAGCGGAACATCACACTACAGTGAATAACATAAAGCATGACTAGCACTGTTAGTGAGGGGAAGATGGCTAATTAAAAAGAAGGAAGAAAGATTCTTTCTCCTGTGACTTTCTAGTGACTGCAGCAGCAATGTATCTGTGTCTCCATCTCGTTGAGTTCTCTAAATGCAGCCCCACTAAGGTCACCGGAATGCAACACAATTAGCAGTTCGTTAGGTCTCCTCTGACCCCGGTAAGTGGCTCAGCAAACTCAGTATCTGCTGTCGCTTTTCAAAACGCAATCTGCAAGACTAAGAGACCACATATCGCTTGTGGACTAAGAAATAGAATGGGCTTTTTGTATAATAAAAAGTAGCTGGTGCCCTCATGAGTTTACTCCCACCATTTATAGTTCTACCAGGGTAGATCAATACCAGCTACCTTTCTCAGAATCATGCAGAGCCATTAAGGTTAGAAAGCAACGCTGAAGAGTGCTGAACGCCTACCCCCCTTCTTAAACTAACAGCAGCGCTGCAGCCCAGGATCTTGCCTCTAAAACGTGGTTTGCAATTTCATAAAATATGACTTACTTTCCAGGGGTTCCCTCTCTATACTGGACTCCTCAGATTCATCGAATCGACCTACTGGTAACTTTGGTTTCTTAAGCGGCTGCTTAGCAGGTTCAGATCTTCCTCTTGTCTTGGAGCTGGTAGTCCTCAGAGAGCTGCAAAGCAGCGATGACTCTGTCAAACAAACAGACGTGTAGCATAAATGTGAGAGTTTAATACCTGTGACTGTTCAGAGCACCTCTGAAAAACCCTCACTTCAGAAACTAGGGAGCAGAGGCCAAGAAAACAAACTCCAAATATTAATCTAACATTCAACTCCTGAATACCCAAATAAATCAGCACAGATCATTATTTTTGGCCCTAGAAACACATGCAGGCAGAACTGTGTTAGTTGTATAACTCAGCTGACATAACCAGTGTATTTTAAACTACTTGAACTTATCTTCACTGTTATATTCTTATCTATTAGACTCTAAACAGTACTTATGCTACCAGTACATTCTGTTTTCGTGGAGAAGTCCTAACCTCCCGCAAGACGCCTGCTGATTTCCATGTCTTGGCTCATTGACAGCAGCTTTTGAGTCAGAAAAAGCTTCTGCTTTCCCAAAGGAAAGTTTTAAAAAATAAAATGTTGTTCCCTTAGTAGCAGGTTTTCCAGAACGTTGGTAGAGAATAGTTGGGCTTCCCTTATGATGGTAAAATAATTCAGCTGGTAGCCAAAAGCAAGACAAACTTTGAGCATATTTAAATTCCATTATAGAACTGCATGCAAATGCTTTAATTAAAAGCATGAACTTTTTTCCTTTAAAGTGAATTAAAGAATAAGGCTAGGTATGGCTTGAAGGTTTGCTTACCTAAGTATGAGTTAGCCAATATAACTTGGCTGACCACAAACAGGGGCCTACCCCCTGCAGAGCTACGATAAGTAACAGGACAGGAAGGCATGCATGGAGGTAGCAATTGTGAGGCCAGCACAACGTTATCTTATCTCTGGCAAATGGGGGGCTCCAAGAGGGAGGCAGCATATGGTAATGAATTACTGGAAACTAATGAATATGTAAAGACTTCTTGCATGAATATGTATGAGTTGTGTGTATATATGTTGTTAAACTGACCCCGTCTGGCATGCACATTTGGAGGAGCGATCCCCTGTGCGTCCAGCGCTGCAATAAAGGATACCTGCTTAATAGTCATCCCAACTATTGAGTCCTGATTTCGTCTTTCACGGCACCAAAAGTCCTACTAACATTTTTTTTAACATTAATGTAAGAGAAAGGCTATTAATATCCATACCTAAAGTTCTTTCAAGCAGTATAAAAATGGAGGTGCACAGATATCACAAGTCATAAATAATTCAAGAGTCATAAACAAATCAAAAATTACTTATGAAGACCTCTCGAAATGACTGATATTTTGCCATTTGGTTAAAAAGTCCACAGTGAGCATGAACTACTCTCTAAAAATATTTTAGCTATGGACATGTGCCTAAAGCAGTTCTGATTTTTCTTAAGAATGAAGATTCAAACAGAAACTCCCCCTGTACCAGCCTAAGTGCAAAATACTTGAAGGAACTATTATTCTACCTTGCAGAAGAGATCACATCAAGAAAACCACCTCAAGCAGCATGGATTTGACTCAAGTATATATACACCAACCAACAACGCACCTGTACTCCTGGAATCAGCATATTCATACATCCTAAAATGCCTACAGTAACATAAACTGTACTATGCCTGCCAACTGCTGCCAATGCCCCGAAGGAATTTCTTTTTTTTTTTTTTTTTTGCTTTGAGCATGACATAATAGACTATCAACAGTGAAGAATCTACTCCTGCATACATCGGATCTTTCTACTCCTGCCAAGCATCTTGTCATTCTTCAGCAGTCTAAAAGAAAACCTAGCTAAAAAATTAAATTAAAGCTGATATCTAGTCCAAGTTCAAAGAAAAGTCAGATTAAGGTGCTGATATGAACTGATTATCTCAGTCAGCAAAGAGGCAAAATCCATTTTCCTATTTGCAATACTTGATATCGATGAAAACACATTCTTCTTGACAGAGGTGACAGAAGTTCCACATAAAGCACCTCTGGAAAAGATGAGATAAACAATCAACTTTATCAGTAAACTAGAGTCTACAAACTGATCTTTGACTCCCTCATCCTTTATGAGAAGTCACAAAGCCATCCAATTTATTAATTATATAGCTGTATTTGATAATAAGTTGAAAAGCCCAAGCCTTTAAAGTTGCTGCACAGCCAACATCCCCAATATTCAGTCTTCTGAAGCAGCCCGCAGTCTGTGATTGATCACACCCGAGCCATTCGTGCCGCGGGAGCTGTGCGCTCATCGGGAGCTCAGGAGTCACAACATCACCCAAATCTTGACAGGAACCTGACAGCCAAATAGGAACCTAAGACAGGGGCCACAAACCTCTTAACAATAGTTTTCCCAGCTCTTCTGTTAACATATATTGTACTGGCCTGTTCAGGAATACTGTATCAGTAATACCACACGAAGCTCAGCTTTTGACGGCGCAGGCGGTGGCTGACCCGCAGCCTGGCTCTGTGCGCCGCGGGGGGAGAGACGCCGTCACACACCCTACCGCGCCTCACCTCCAGCCCCAGGTACAAACCACCTTTATTTCCTCTTAAAAGACGCAGGCCAATGACTTCCAAGGCAACAGTAAGCTCCCTCCAGCTATTCTACAAATATTAAACCACGGCTTAATATTTTACTACCGTTTAAATGCTCGCAGCAACGATAGGGAGATAAAACCTCTGGAACCGAGTGAGGCCTGACAGCAGCAGGTTTGTAACACAGGAGAGAACGTTAGTCTCTAGAGAGGGGAAAAAAGCTAGAAACCGGCAGAGAAATCCAGGGGCACCCCACCGTCCCGAGCAGAAGCCGCGGGCTGAGGAGGCGGGAGCCACACTCCCCTCACCCGCCGCCATCTTAGGGTCCCTCAGCAACCCCTGCGCCGACACCCCCGGCCGGCGGCCACTCCTCTCCCCCTCGTTCCAACTCCCCTGCCTGAGGAAGGGGAGCCCCTCAGCGGCACAAGCAGACCCCTCCAGCCCTCCGCCCGCCTCTTACTCGCCGCCCTGGGCGCGCCGCGCAGCAGCAGCAGCTGAGCCATGGCCGCGCCGAGCGGGAGGCGGCGGCACTGCGCAGGCGCTGGAGGGGCGCGGACCAGCCCCGCCCCCGCTCGCCCGACTGAGGGGGCGCGGCGGGAAACGCCGTTCCTGTCAAGGCAGCGCAGCTTCCGCCGCCCTTCAAAACCAGACAGAAGGCGGTATAACTCCAAAGTTACCAGAAAATAATTTGAATAAAGGATCAGGCGGTTGTAACACTCACCGCTCTCTCTCAGTGTAACACCAGCCCTGGGGTAAGTCACACCTGGGCTCACGGGGCGGAGCTCCGCCGGGTAATGTTTTGAATATGGCGACAAGAAGGGCTCTCAGCACAGCAGGGACATGGACCTGCTGGAACGGGTCCAGAGGAGGCCACAGAGCTGATCAGAGGCTGGAGCACCTCTGCTGAGAGAGCTGGGGTTGTTCAGCCTGGAGAAGAGAAGGCTCCGGGGAGACCTTAGAGCCCCTTCCAGTCCCTGAAGGGGCTACAGGAGAGCTGAGGAGGGACTCTTTGTCAGGGAGTGCAGGGATAGGATGAGGGGTAATGGTTTTAAACTGAGAGAGGAGAGATTTAGATTAGATATTGGGACGAAATTCTTTGCTGTGAGGGTGGTGAGAGCCTGTCCCAGGTTGCCCAGAGAAGCTGTGGCTGCCCCATCCCTGGAGGGGTTCAAGGCCAGGCTGGATGGGGCTTTGAGCAACCTGGTCTAGATGATCTTTAATGTCCCTTCCAACCCAAACCATTCTATGATTCTATGAAGATCTACTTTTTATTGCTCTGCAAATGCCTCCAGCTAACCTTGCTCTTCCACAAAACAGCATTCAAACACTGTCCACAGACCCTGATATGCAGAAGGTAACTCGCTCAGCCGCTCCTGGAGACTGGCATCTCAAATAGCATTTTGTGTTCACATCTAAAGAGTTTAAGATAATAAATCTCCCTGTTAAATTAACAGCAGCAACGCTCTGTTGAGTTTATTGCGCTACATCTGGCAATGCCTCCACACTGAAAGTGATTAAATTAACTGGCTGCCTTATGTGTGACATTTTCCCAAGCAGCTTTTGTAACATGGTTAATTGGACATTAGAGACTGAAAATAATAGGAGACCCTTTTCTTTAACAGCAAGATGCTGCGCCTCTAGATCAGAGAGAATAAAGAGGAATACTGGTGGCTCATGCAGAAAAAAATGCTATTCTGCCCAAAAGCATCAAGACAAAAACCCAGATTTATTCCAAGTTCAAGAACTTACCATGTATGTGCTCAATACAGTAAACAGTATTGTGAAATCCTTACCTTAAAAATACTCATACCAAGCTGTCTGCAGATACCCAGTAATAGTAAACTCTGTTCCTTGTCAGCTTAACACAAATTCATGGAAAATCATGCCTACATGCCATCTCAAATGGCAAGGATGAAATAGCAATGTAAGAGAAATTAGGAACTGATCTTCCACCTAAAAATAAGCTGAGGTCTTCAAAACATTTTTTTTCTAGTGTTAATTTACTGTATCGCTGTAAAAACGCAAAATTCACTTTTAACTCCTGAATTACGTATGTGTAGACCTTGTGGCTGAGGAGGTAATGAATCCGAACATCGGTAAATATAAACACAGCACAGGCCACAGAAATTTTCCACTTTATGATTAAGTGCAACGTGGGGTTTTTGTTTTCCTCTCTCTGCTTGCCAGTCATTTATCTCAAATGATACCGTGTGCTGCTTTGCTTTGCTGCTCTAAAAAGCAAGGGACAGAAGATTTCAAGCTAGCACAATCCTGCAGCAGGTCAACCCAGATGAGGCAGAAGGTGAGCTGGCCATGGGGGCTACCTGGCGAGTACCTCAACCAGCACTGGCCCAGGCAGCAAGGAAGCGTGCCGAGTCTGCCCAAATGCCCCCGCCGTCCCCTCTGACCACGTGAAGAAGCCTGGTTATCTGAACAGCACACCTGGTCAGGGTTGTTCAAATAAGACTGGCTTGGAATGAAGGGTGTTTTGTGGTTACAGGGAAAGTTTTTCATCAACGTGGAATTTCTTGGCTCTGCAGCAAAGCCTGGCTATTTCCACAGTAGAATGTGAGCTCTTTTTCCCAAGTTGCAAACAAAAGTTCAGACACTATCTCATTTTATGCAGTGCCCTCCTAATAATATTGATGAGAGCTTCGTGAAATAACAGTAGCGGCCGACTGCCTTCAGGGAACAAGAGACCAGCAGCTTTCTAAAGGAATGTTAAGACCTTAATTCTGATCTCTCATTCTGTAAGTATAATTCTCTTTTGAGCAGCTCTAGGATACCTGCATAAAGGAGAGGTCACTATCCCTTACAGAAAGGTGAAGCCCTGATTCAAACAGAAGAGGGGTGAGATGGAACACTGCGTAGCTTCTGCTGCGTCAGATGACTTTCAGTTATGTATGCAAGAGTCCGTATTTCTGTCTAGTAAATAGAAGGCTGAAATACGTGGAAGTAGGGGGAGTGTGCCATGCAACACATGCACAGTTGTCCAAAACATCCAAGACCGCAACCACAACTTCACTGTGCAGTCTGGAAGTGTAACTGCATATGCTTCAAGGAGACGTTGGGGTCATCATGCCACTCATGTCTTACGGCACACAAGTAGCGGCCATTCCGTCAAACAGCCCCCAAAAAAGCTCCAGTACTGAGGGCCACCTACGGACTGCACCGGGCAATACAAATTAGAGGAGAGAAAAAGAAGTTAATGTTCTCTTAACTTGCCCTGTTCCTTGATTAACTTACATGCAAATATCACAGGACTGCCTGCACCATACATTTTCTTCAAAGAACAAACCAAATTCTAGCGTCCTTACATGAATGGGATCTACTGTTACCCCCCCCCCCTCCTCCGCAAAAGGTGGCTTTTTGTGCAAGGATATTTCTGCTTTGCTAATGACAAAAGCATGCTTTTACACTTTTGGATTTCCAGAGAGATGCAGCAAACCAGACATTTTTCAGAAATGTCTAAGTAATTATGTAGTAAGAGTAATGTAACTTAATCATTGTGAATCAGGGAAAATTTTGTCGATCTAACTCCCTAAACTGATATTAAAAATTTAGCCACTAGCCAACTACTAGAATACTGTTAAACAAAAGACAGCTGAGATGTCAGAACTTAATTTAAGTATTTACAACGTATTAGCACCATCATAGTGCAAAAAAAAAAAAAAAAAGGTAGGCATTGTTAGAGTGGGAATGTATTTCAGGTATTGTTGTGTCATAAGGACTTGCCTAACACAACTCCAATGAAGTACTCTTTTAAGTGTGTATATTGCAAACTGCAGGTGGTCAGCTGAAACTTGCAAGCTACAGAGAAAAATAAAATTACAAAAAATGTATTAACAAACCAAATGCAAAATCACTTCATTATAAACTATTATTGCTATATTCATTTCAAATAATACAAAATTATTAATTATATACAAAAAAGCCTCCCCGGAATTTTGGTAACTAGCAGAACATTTCAGCTTCTCTAATCGCTTCCACAAGAGTAATTTTTTCATTTTATTAACACCAGATGCAATAACACAATGCTAAAAATAAACATGCATTATACAATAAATTTATATTTTTCAAAAAATGATCATTACAATTAGTGAATGCACATGTAACTCTTTCCCTCCCACCTTTAGTGAATTATTGTTTGAAACAGAGAGAAGGGAAGGAAGGAGAAACCAAACAATGCTATTCAGCACCAGTAGAAAGTCAAAAGACCTTTAACATTCCTGTATATCAAAAACATTTTATCTGTATCACTAAACAGGTAAAGTTTACAATATTGTCCCATTTGAAGATGTATTGATTTATATTTACAATACTTTGCAGTCAATAAAACATTTTAACAATATTTAAAAATTGCTTAAATTCATAAAAGTATTGCAGAAATTTATAACATTTACTTATTTTACGTACATACAAGGAAGTCCATGTAAAACTGTCCAGATCATCTCAAAAACTGACAGAATAAGGAGCAATTGTAATACAGTTTGCAAAACCCCAATTATTTGAAGGCAGCTATCATTAAACATTCAAAAATCCCTAGTTACCATTTGCTTCTGAAAACTAAGTTCCAGCAATAAAATTGAGTATGTAAACTAACATGGGTTTGAGATCAGTAGAAAATATATTCCTACAGCATAACACATTTAACAGTTATGATGATGATTTCGTAGAAAACTGTTAAGCTGTAGTGATATCTGAACAGACAACTCAGTGACGGTCTTTCCGGAGATCCACAGATAGACTCATTTTCAAATATCCAGTATTTTAGCAGCTCATTGGGTTTCCAGTTAAACTTCCTACAGTGCTAAAATACGATAACTGAACCTGTAAGACCTTATCTGAATTTTAAAATCCAATTTATTTTGGCGTCTAAAGCCTCCTGTAAAATGTAGCCAAGGAACATTGACTTCTGTAGTCTAAGAGCCAATGTAATCCAACCAAAAGTATGCACTGTACTTTAATCTTCAAATAATTAGGTACCCAAAATTAAGAAAAAGTAATAGAAAAGTAAAAAGAACAAAATAAAAAAAATATTGCACAGCCACATTACCTAGAAAGTAAAGTTGATGTTAAAAAGCCCTAAGTGTGGATGATATAAATTATCTTCCATATAAAAAGTATAAATATCTCTTAAAATACAGCTGCAGCTACACTTGAATACCACACATTATTCGATTCATCTGTTAATGAGGTAACAACCAAGTCTCTTACACTGCTCTTTTCTACTGAAAATATTTTAGGGCAGCAACAAGAAAGAATTTTTCTAAAAATATTTCTGAATCAAGAACAGCAATGTGTGCAGCTCTCCCTATGAGAGAATCTGCTGTATTGGGTAATGCATTAATTACATTATAACGAATCAAATTACATTCCTTATTTTGAAGAACTGGCAGAAGCAGGTTCTGGATCATTTCAGCATAAATTGGTCCTGTAGAGGAAAAGAAAAGTTGTACTGTGTCAATCACCAGAAACAAATACAGTTTTTTCACCTTGCACTCAAAATGAAGACACTGCAGAACAAGAGAGGTGAAGATATGTGTTATGCTGCTGTTCTGTTAATAATATACAGGAAGTTTAATTTCCTCAGAAATCTTGGAAAAATAATTTTAAGCTATGCATTTTAGTATTGTATATTTATAGTGAGAGCGTGCTCATCATTACCGATTTACTACACTGTCTAAAAGGTATTTATTTATCAATATATAATGCTAGAATGCAATTGTGCTGGGATGTTGTCGTGGTGAATATGACACCCAACCATTCCTGAAAATGGGAAACCTACCTTTTCTTTCAGTGCTAGTATTAAGCCTACGCTAAATACAGCCCACATGCTTGACACTACAACTTGATGTCCTCAAAAAATCAAAGCAATTTCTCCTCCCTATTCATGGAATAACACATCCAGGGCTGTGTTCATCCCAACTAACTTTCAGCAAAGTCTGCAAGCCAGGAATGTATTCAGTCTCATCTCCTGCGTGTATCAGACCAGGGCAGATGCAGAAAGCAATTCAGCTCTCACATGGTTTTTTTCTCTCCTTTACTACAGAATAGGCCCAGGGTGTTTTAACATGTAACAGAGTCAGTTAAGCATCCAAAATTAAATGGGATGAATCTGAGACCTATGAAGTTTAACCCAAGTAGTCTGTTTATTTTTGAGAATATTTATTACCTGACTGTTTATCCTTTAAAGCTGTTTTACACATCTCAATGCGAGCAGAGTGATAAGGAACATACCGATCCTGCAGAGATCCTACTAACACAATGTTTTTGAAGTAATGAAGACCTACAGTAAAAGAGAAAAAGGTATCTATCATTAACAAATCCCTTAACAATTACTACAGAATAATTAAATGTTTTACAACTTAAATTTGGCACCAATTTATTACAAGATCTTCCTCAAAAAGACAGAAAAATCAATGAGAATAGGTAGAGCTATAGAATAATGGAACGTTAGGTACCAGCCATTCCTTTGTACGTATTTTAATACATACGGGCGTGAGCCAACTGTGATGTTTCAGATTTAAACAGAGCACGGTTCAAGCCTTTGTCTTGCTTCTGAGGAATAAAGAGGTCGGTTTCAGGCTGACGAAAGGAAGTGAAGCCTCCGCATTGCTTAAAGAAACCTAAAGATGGATGGTGCCTTGTCTTCTCTGACGTTTCAGACAACAGCCTAGCTGCACCAGGATTCATGCTGACCATTGACAAGTACACGATCCAGCCCAGCACGTGCAGGTGCCTCTGTTAGGCACTGCCTCACTGTAAGGTTTCGCCAGCTCAAGCACAGATGCAGGCTCCACCCAACACAACTCCCCAAATATAACTAAACCTTCATAATTAAACCCAGACTTCCTACTTCTTGGACAAGCACTTTAAGGGTAAGATGATGTAACAGTAGGAACCACCACTAATGATGGAGTTACAGTCCTTAAGACTTTTATTTGTTATGTTTTCTCTAAAAAGTTTCTGCAGATCTCTGGTGCTGCCCATCTGCTTTAGGACAAATACAATGAAGCATTTTAGGAAAATAGGTTGCCTTTGCCTTACGTCAGCTCCTTCTCATTATGACAGCCATCTACAGTTAAATACAAAGGCAACTGTTAGGCAAAACCAGAAAATGCTCCAACAGTTTAGGTGTATGTAAAGGTAAGCTGTTCTGAAAGGCAGCCAGCCTGAACGGCTCTCTGGGGATCTCCTAGGAGTCAGGTTGCCTATGTCTTACCATTGGGAGATTTGATCCAACTCCATTCACTCCAGTGCTAATGAGTTTTGCACTGGTCCCATTAGCGCTGCTTTTAATTTCCAGAGAAGAATAGTCAGATCCTGTAACTGTTCATTTTTAATTTATAAAACGTACTTAGTGCATTCTGAGAATTATCGAAATACTACAAATAAAGTAATTCTTCAAAGGTGCTTCTTGGAATCTGCAGCAAACATTTTGTGTTAGCCTCCACAAATAAAACTCTTCCTTCATTAAAAAAAAAAAAGATCTGATTGTGTAGATCTGTGATCTGTATTTGCTGTCTGCTTTTCAGAAGCTATACTGCCAGGACAAATTTCTGGAGTCTACTTTCCCTGTTTTGTTCAGACTGAATATATACTGAGTATCATTCCTACAACCATCAACAGAGCCCAAAGTGGAAAATCTTCCATTTTTTCAGAGGTTGTTTCCTAATTTTCAGTATTTTATACACTCCACATGATGAAGACTACATTTCCACACCGAGTCAGTTACAGAAAGAATGCTGAACTTTAGCATGTGAAAAAGTACATGTATCTTTTCAGATTTCACAGAAAATTGAAAAAATTAATTCTGTACATCCATGAAAACATACAGAAAATGCATCCAAACTAGATCCTGGTTCCTGTCCTCTTAAAATAGGAAATGTTTGGTGTTTTGGTTTTTTGTTTTTTCTCCTGTGCCCACTGAAAACACTGTCTCAAAAGATCAGCTAAACCCCTGCAGTCTTTCATTTGACATCTGATGAAAAATGACTGCAGCGAACCTCACACAATGATGCAGGTGCCAGTTCCAAAACTTTGCACTGAGTTGAAAAGAATGCATTTGGAATAAACCAAGGACAGGAATTCTCTGCAGGCTAATCTGAAATATTTTTGTAAATTCCTTGGGAGTCTATCTTGTATTAAGTTTTTTTGATACGCGCTTTCCCTAGAAAAATACCCATTAGCATTCATGTACAAGGTACAAAGAAGCGGACTGCCTAGCTCTTTTAATCAACCTGAAGAAGGGAAAGATAAACTGGAGAATCTTCAGAGGAACATCAGTCTACATCAATCAACATTTAAACAGATTCTCTTCATCCTCACATGTGATATGATACAAACCAACAGCACCACCACAAAAAAACCCAAAACCAAACAGGCTTACAACATCAGACTAATAAATTAGGCATCCCCTTTTGGTCAACATTTTTATGCTTTATATTGTGGTTCACTGAGCTTCCCTTCACTTTAGGCATGATAAATATCAGAAATCTTGTTATGAAAAAGTGAGGGAACTCTTCAGTCAGAGAAAGAAGGAATATAGGGTATTTCATAAGCGTGAGTTTTATCACTTAACAATTCTTGGGTGTTTTTTCTTTGGACAGCTCTTTGTGCCCATTTAGAAGAAAAAGTTCACATCTCACATCTTGAAGTTGTTTATTCTGACATGGTTCATGTGATATATATAAATCACATATGACTACATGGATGGGAAAGAGAGGAGTCAAAACAGTGTATATAAATGTACAGAGCCTAGCAACCCCGTGGATCTCTACAACAGGAGATAGCTCAAACCATTTGCCAATGAGGAGGAACCACCCGGTGTTCAGCAGATGATTCTTTTCTGCTCTCCAGACTGGCTAGAGGACTGCTCAGGAGACAGGCCAGGAAGGATCTCTAACACGGGAGCGTGCACTGCTACGCTGTGCCTAAATGAGGCGTACTCCTGGACAAAGGAGCAACTTACCACAGCCCTTCATTTATGTAGCAGTAACAACTGGCCCACCAGTCATCTTTACATGTTGTTCTTTCATTTACTTCCTAGATTTTAAACATATTCTGTCTTTAATTAAATTAAAAATTCAGGAATAAATTGTGAACAACAATACAGCTCAGTTAATTCCTATGATCCACATCTTTATCTTCCCACACCACACATAATACAAGATCTGTCACGCATACTGTAAGTATTAAAAAAAAAAATACCCCAAACTTAAAATTATTCCAAGTAATTCATGAACCATATTTTTGTTGCGCAGCAAAATTTTCAGCCGCTGACTTAAGAAACTAATCCCAAAATCTAATTAGGCCAGCATTTCCAGATTGTTGTAGTTAAGCAAAAATACTGGAAGATTAAAACCTAATTCTATGAGAACAAAATACATTTCAACTCATCACATCATTTACTGAATAGATCACACATTTTTGAAATGTAACATAAAAAATACTGAACTCATAATTAACTAGAAAGTATTGACTAGATTTTTCAACAGGATTTGAGATAGCTTGGAAAAGAACAATCCAAGTGACAGATCACTGCTGAAATGACACGCTTTGTCCCATAGAACAGAATGTTCTTTCCCGTAGTAACTAACCTTTAATGTGCTTTACAAATTTTTATGATCATCCTTATCACCTAATGGAACTTCAATCTCAGTCACAGTGAATTTAAGCATCCAGAGAGAGCAGAGTTTCTATCATTGAACCGCCATGCCATTCATGGCCATTGGTGAATTAGTCAATATTGAATCAATGATACTTATAAGTTCATGAACAATTTTTCCAAATAATATGGCAAGTAGAAAAATCTGTCTGGAACAGCAGGTGTAGAGACCTGGTAATTCAGAAATAGCTACAGTCACAGAGGAATGAATTTTCATGTATGTTGAGGCATCAGAATCAGATGTTGCCTGCCCACTAGCTATAGCCAGCATCCAAGCAGGGAATGGGAGACAGAGCCACTGGTACAATGGGCTGCTGATATTCTCTGAGACTTGAATGACAAAATTCCTTAACACCATCCTTCAACTAATTCAAAACAGGGCTTCAGTTATTTGCAATGAACAATATTCACTGTGAATACCACAGAGTTCTTGAGCATAATCAAATCAAAATGACGATAAGCTTAAAAAAACCGTACAACAATCAGTAAGCTGCCATTTTCCTTAGGAATATACTAATCACAAAATCCTAGAATAGAGTAATTTATGTTTGAAGGCACCTTTGGAGATCACCTGGTCCTACCCACTTGTTCAAAGTAGGGTCAATCTGATGTTAGATTAGGTAGCTCAGGGTCATACCTGATTGCTTGGACTTGAAGGAAACATCTCAGTTTTGTCAAGATACAATACTAATGTTTTCTACAATTCTGTCCATTTACATACTTGTTTGGAAATAGGGATCTAGAAGCTTTGCCAAAAATGCAGTCTGAAAATAGGGACTTCAAAAACTATGCCCTGGAAGGCAGCCATGTCCTGCAGCTGGTCTTCCGCACTGCTAGGTGAAGTTAACACATCACACAGCTAGAATCATGCCCCCAAAATTCAAGCACTGAAAGCTTTAGTCAGCTGAGATCTCAGATTAAGTTGCCACAGTACAGATGTAAGGAAGCTCAGACTTTCAGCTGCACAAGCCTGATTAGGGAGCTAGATTTACATCAACTCAAGAGTTTTCTTTTCAGCTCAAACTCTGCCTTGAAGATTTTGCTTTAAAGAACTTGGCTCCAGATGCTATAGAACCTACCAGATTCTTCCAACGTTGTTGGCACAGAGCTACTGAGGGCTGAGAAGTCCTTCCTCTTAGCAGAACTGACTAGGTTATCTACATGCCATGCCACCAACAGGATTGCTATTTCAGTTCTAGCCTCATCCTCATCATGAGCTATAGGGAAGGCACTCCCTTGAGTGGAGAGCTGAAAAGCTTTTTCCCTCCACAAAGTACCAAGTAAACTAAGCTGACATCCTGCACATGACAGACACCTCAAAGAAGAAAACAGGTCAAACATGCTTATTCACTGCTGATCTGTTGTTAACAAGGATGTAGATGAAAACCGAAACAAACATCTTTTCCTTTTTCAGAGATTAGGAAAATGCACATTTTTAAAAGGGGGGAATAAGGTAATAAACAAGCACCTCAGAATCAAGGCGTGTGGAAGTACTGCGACACAGGGATCTAAGCCTGCCTACGTGAGTGCAGAAACATCCCGGAAGAGACCGTGGCTGTACAGTCACACTTGTGAACTCTGTGGCTGTAGAGCAAACCCTTTGGTATTAAGAATCCCTCATCCATCATAATGTCCATTTTCAGGAGAATTTACACTAGACTAGCTCTAGTCTAGTCCTGTGGATGCAACGTGCATGAGCTGCTGAAGCTCGTTCATTGCATTCTGAAGTAAACAGGGATCGTGAAGAGATTTGCTTCTGAATGCTAATGTGGGCATGTTCTACAGCTGAGAAACGGGACTTAAAAAACGTTCAGAACTAAGGCTGAAGTAGAAAAACTCGGAGGAAGCACTCCCACCAGTGAGTGAACAACTCATAACTGGGACAGAAAACAGTATTTTGAGGTTTGCTTTATGGAAGCCATTCTCAGCAAGCCATGCTTCTTACACACATCATTACACAGAAGTCTTGTCTGAAACCAACGTTACCAACCAAAGCCAGATGTTACATGTCACTGACATTTTAGAAGATCAGAACATCAAGAACAGCCTACATCCAAATGAAACTGTTCTCTTTTTGCTGATTTCTTAACGTATAAGGCAGGGTCTCTGAACACATCAATAAATGACCACCTGAAGCACTATGAACAAGAAAGTGCAGATCTGCTGAGTGGAAATGGCTACAGACCAAGAATTTACAGTTTATTTTCCTGGACTCCCTAGAATATGTTAATTTTTATGAAAAACATAACTAGTTGAGTATAAAATGGAAATAAGGTAAGAAAAAAAAATACTGTCATTGAAGTGGGGGCGGTGGGGCGGGAAGAGAAGAGCTCCTCTTGTTCACCTTGCACAAACCCAAGTGAATTAGAGAAGCTGGGAGAAGTGATTTTGGCAGTGCTCAAGTTGCACTGAAAGCATCTTCCCTTTCACTGGAGCTACTGCCTTTCTGCTTCCACGGACAAAACTGACAACGTGCTCCAAGTGCAATCAATTCTGTATTTGAATACACTGATGAAATACATATATCATTATTATTATGGTGATGGGCCAAAAAATCAGTTGGCATTTCATAAGCTAGCTGATTTTTACATTTGATGTTAGAAAGTAAACATGAAGGTACAGTTATCACTTGCAGAAAACATTTGAGCATAACCAATAGATTAAGTGGAAACAGAAATCAGAAGCTGTGCAAATTCCAGAACTTGTCCCTGAATCCCTACATGGTTCTGTGCTGCACAACGCACCGGTTTCAAATAATACTTAACTCTTTCCCAGTTATCCCTTTACGGACAGGTCTGCATAATTACCATTTCCTAAGTTCTATGGTATGTGTCAACTATTCAGTTACAGTAAGTACTTATTTCAGCCAAGTAGATAGATCATACTAAAATCTAAAAGCCAAGCAATTCGAAAATAAAGGACTATGCATTTTTTGGTTTTGTGTCTGAAAATCTTCTTATCAAGTACATTTCAAAAAATTAAACTCTTATTTTTTGTTGAATCCACAATATTACAAAGGGTCGTGATCAGCAGCACAGAGTCCAGTTGGAGGTCCATAACAAGTGGTGTTCCCCAGGGGTCACTACTGGGTCCAGTCCTCTTCAATATATTCATCAACGACCTGGATGAAGGG
>JAOXNO010000024.1:89571178-89593770 GCA_028565335.1 Limnodromus scolopaceus
CTGTGGGACCTGCTCTGGGTGGCCCTGCTCTGGCAGGGGGTTGGACTAGATGATCTCCAGAGGTCCCTTCCAACCCCCATCACTCTGTGGTTCTGTGATTAATATAATTTCGTTTTTAGCTATTATGCTAACTACAACTTCTCCTTTCTGTATCAAAATGAATTTTTGTTTTCCCTGACCATACTAATGAGGAAATAAACGACAGGTTAGGAAGAACTTTAATGCAGAATTTTACGTTTATAGAATAGATAAGAAAAAACTGTTACAGAAACAGGTAATCCCAAATGAGTGTACGTGTACTTGAGTTGTCACACTGAAAACCCTAGTTTCAGTGGCTCAAGAGGAAGCTGACAGATACATCTATATGTACATATATATAGATATATAGAGACGCACACCAGCACAGTGGCTGCACTCAGAACTTCTGTTCAGTAGTTAGAAAGCATCAAACCAATGGTCCACTTCTGCAACAAAAATGGTTTATTCTTACTTTTACTTGAAGAATATGGGACTAAAACCAAAGTAACTCTCATAAAGTGCAACAGGAGCTTGTTAGAAATTTTTTCCTATTCCCATTTATGTACAGTGGCCTTTAAAAGATAGTAAGTATTAACAAAGCTTACCTGCTTTTTTACTAAGTTTGTATAAGAATGTTTGTCGTGGATCTGAATGGTCTCGACACGTCAACTGCAATAAAGAACCAGACTTCTTCCACTTCTGCATAAACCACAGTCCTGCATCGTCAGGATGAGTATAGATCCACAATAAATATGAAAACTAATTAGACTTAAGTAAAAGTATATAAAGTCCATATATCTGCCTCCTCAGATGTTAGTTTTATTTTTCATGTCAGCATTGTCAAGCCCAGAAACATTTAAAATTTTTGTTCATTATTCTTTCCTGTCTATATATAATAAAGCACGAAGAACACGATTTCCACTAATGTACATGCCTTTCTAAAAAAAAATAACTATACTTACAAAAGGTGAAAATAAATTAATAAGGTAGCCATAAGGCAATATACAAACTCTATTTCAATATTTTACAAAATATTAGAGCATTTTGATGTTGAAATATGTAGCATAAACAAGCAGCGTTACTTCTCAGATTTCTAAAAATAACTTCATAGACCCACTGAATTCATTAAGTATAACTTGAACAAAGGAAGCAGAATTTTCTGGATGGAAAATCATAGTATTATGTTTTCTATGCTGCTGTACCCTCTTTATTAGTCAATGAGCAAAGCCAGCTGGCTAACAGGCCTTTCAGAAAATCTCTTGCCAAGCAAAAGAAAAGCAAGCACCTAAACCCCTACAGCCTCAAGAATGTGTTGATTCAACCCTCAAGGAAAAGTTATCTTCTCCTGAAGGAATTTATGAAAGGTTATTAATATATACACACAATATAGCAATTCAGACTTCAATACCGATTACTTATTATATCTTGGTATTTTTCAAAATCTTAAGGAATTTGAAATGTAGAGGAAGATTATTATGTGAAGTGGATATTTTGCACAGTCTTCAACTAGAAGAGAACTTAAATAGTCCAGAAATCCTTATGTTTTCAGAGAATATATTCTGGATTATACTTTGATAACTTTAACCTTAGTTAACTGAAAGCCATTTGCCAGTGATGATATAAACAAGTAAACAGCCCTGCCTCTCTGCGTCCTGGAAAACTGCAAGTTCTAAAAGCAAAGTAATGCTAACACTTTTGGGTGATTTGGGCGAGATTCGGTTACAGATTAAAATACTTGAAAGTAACTGTCTACAGACATACCAGGTTAAACTCCCAGTAGGTGCCCGTAGTGGATTACACTGTAGATGTCTCTATCGCTGGTAGTGTACTGAGGGCTATGAACAGTGCCACTTCAACCGAATTCAAAGAGCCCTCATGTTCCCTCTGCTTCTATAAACCCCAGCAGTAACTCCAGTCAGCCAGCAGTTCCTGTCCACTTAAGCTCAACACATTTGAGTGAAAAGATTTTCCTCCTCATTTTTGTATGAAATAAATTATAGAACAATCAAGAGATAAACTGTCACTAAACAAATTAATTATTTTTAGAGCGTTTTTAAAGACTTTAATGAGCATGTTTATATTTAGTGAAAGTAATTGTTACTCATTTGGGGTTTGGACTTTCCAAGGTAGGTGCTAATCTCAGAAACAAGTTTTCATTTAAAGATTTGATGGTACCTGAAAATATTCTCTAAAATTTATTTCAAAAGTTAGCAGCTTCTGCAAGTTCTCCTAGAGCTATATTTAATTTTTAGAAAAACAGACAGGTACAAACACATCTGCAGAAACACACTGCAGGTTGTAAGGTTTACTGTAAGACATTTTTGAGAGAGAAAAGACACTACTAGTAGTTCAGCACTATTTTAATGCATCTTACCTACTTGTTTTAGAGATTAAGTATATTAAAATTCAGTTTATAATAAGTTGACCTCAACACATTGAAACTGGAGCTCCTTTACAGTGTAACAGAAAACCTGAATCAAACATACAGGAAAATGCTTACATCAACCATCTTTTGCACATCCTTCTATTGATACTTTATTTTTATAACCCTTCCCTCTTCTTACAACTCCAAAACATGCACTTTCTCATAATCAAAGTAATGCAGAAATGTGCACCCCATATGAAACTGCTAAGTGCATTTCAAAGACAAAATCTCCCCTAAACTTATGGTACCGAAAACAATACTTTACCTGTATTAACAAGAGCACTGCTGTTGTAGAGGGTACCAAGATGTGGTCCTGACAGAGACAGGAAGGTATGAAGTTTGTTGAGGTAATATTTAAATCGAGGTCTTGTGAGCACTGAACGGATTATTAAATTACCCAGTGAATGTCCAATAAAGCTGTTTAAAAAGAAAAAAAACAGTGTAACACAGAATTTGATGGCAATCTTTTTTTTTTTCCTTTTAAACAGAGAAAAATAAAACTAGTATCATAAAATGCTGAAAGCAGAGGAAAAAAATTAATGAAAAGTTTTCATTTTGAAGCCTGTATTTTAGGTCACAAAGAAAATATAGATTGTCCATATCTCCCAAGTTGTGCAAACTTGTTACAAACATGTTCCAAGCTCCTCCAGAAATATTTTATATGATGTTTTTGAAAAGCTAGTGAAAATAAACTATCCTTCCACCAGCACCTCCCACTCAAACCCAAAATTATTTCTGAGTGTACTTCCCGTAGCACCAAGTATTCAGAAAATATTTTAGAGCTATGCATGGCTTTAGCACGTGATGGCATTCTATATGATAAATGCTTGAGAGTTACTGAAACAGCCTAGTGGAGAAGGAGTCCAAAAGTACTCCTGTAAGGCGGAAAATCATTACTGAACTGAATCTGATTGCTTTAAGTGGAAGCAAAACCTCCAATCTGCTTAGCAGCTGGACCAACAGAAGTGATTGCCAGGCTGAGGGAGGCAACTGAAGAATATGTCTGCCAGGAGAATATTACATGTAGTTGTTTCCCTGGTTAAGCGATTTAGGAGAATGATGGATGGCACTCTAGCTTCATGTATCTAAGAATAATTATAACTGAAACTGAGGTGCCTACTGTCATACCCACAGTCTGTATAACGCATTTCTGTAGAAGGGACAACTACAAAATAAAGCAATTGTAGTTATTGTGCAGTTGGGCTTTCAGATCCCTGCTACACCATCCTAGGCACCGACTTAAAGAAGATATGGTAGAGACAAGACTCACAAAATTAGAATGAAAAAGTGCCTTCCTGTTTAAAGAGATGTAATCTCAGCAAATGGGGAGAACAGACAACTACCCAAAAACACATAGAAGAACTATCGTGGCTGGATCATATATGTGCCACAATATTACCCCCGTAAGATCACGCCTCCCATTTACTCTGTGTGACTATATTCGTCAACAAAAATAGCTAAAACAAGCTACCAGTGATATCTGTGTAAAATACAGTGCTAAAAAGTTACTCAACTGTTTAATTGCTTCCCAAGCAAGAATTACTGACTTGGAAAACTCCAGTTTAAAGCTAAATGAAAAAATTTAAATATTAGGTTATAGAATGGCATCGCCACCCCTGAACTCTGACATAATTCTACATTTCTATGACAGAATAGGCTATTTGTTCCTTACCAATACACAGTTTAAGCACATACTTCCCATTTGCTTTTACTACTAGGTTTTAAAAACCGCTGCAATATCAGAAATTCTTTGCCAGAGCTTACTATGTTTGCTTAACTGATTGAGAAACGAAAGCTGTGCTGTCAGCACAACAGCAGTGCATTCACAAAACAAAATACTGAGCTGCTGACTCTTGAATACTGAAATTTAAAACCATTCTCTCAGAGTACATCATAAAGTCCGTACAAGAAAAACAAACCCATAGATTTCTTTAGGAACAAGAAAATGTCCACAGTGATTGTGTGGGTTTATCCTGCAGGTGATCTGCACCACATAATTGCTTGGGTAAAGAAGATCTGAACATTAGCAGAGATATTCTCTGAAAGTTCATCTACTATTTACTAAACATTGTAAAGGGATGAGAAACTTTTATATTGTATCACAACATAACTAAGGACAATTTAATCCCCAGATAACAGTGATCCATCAATTAACCCTGTCATCCTCAACAATATGGGTTTATCTCAACCAAAACTTCAGAAACATGAAAGAACCATTTGAGGAAAACAAGCATGCTCACAATTAGCTATGTAAATGCACCTCAAAGATTAAACACTTGCTCTTAATTTGTAAAGACTTAAAAAAACCTACAGAGGTTACAGTAATATATTGCATTCAAATTCAGATGTTTAGGTGAAAATGGAGTAAGCTTTTAATATTATTTTCTAGTAGAGGTAGGTCTAAGGATTGGCTCAAACCAAAAAGGAAAAGACAGGAAAAGGGAAACCCTTCAAAAAGGGTTTTGAAAATCTAAGACAGAAACTTAACCCATCCTACTCATTGTTTCAGAGAGCTCCAGCTGTGGGACGCTCTGCAGAACCAGTGCATTTCCCAGCAGCAGGTGGCAATATTCCCATCTCCTGAATACGAGGTATTAACCCAACACACCGAAGTGATAGAATTACACTGTGGTGTTTCTATGCGCCTTACAGCACCAGCTGTGAGAACCCGACATACCAAATCAGATCACACTGGAAAATTAGACACAATAAAACCTCATTATTCTATGCCAACAAATGAAAAATCCTGTCCAACTAGAAAAAGTCATGGAAGAAAAAAAAAATCCATCAAAAGCCATAATCAGAAAGGTGCTGAAACAATGAACAGACGTTTTAATATATGCACAGCATTAAAAACTGCTTTGTTTGTGAGCCAGTATTACTTAGGGAAGAGGATGACAAGCTGAATAATCCAACTGAGGTGAAAGATCAATACAGACCATCAGAAATTTATGTAAGACCTGACACGAGGAAAACAGTTTCTGAAACTACACTGAAGGGCATGTGTTTATTTCTTAGCTATGGGATGACCTGGACAGGCTTCCATCCTCCCAGATAATCAAAGCTTCAATGGGTATGACTGAGCAATCTGACTTGCTTCAAAGTTGCATGAACTTTGAAGGTAGCACTGGTGTAAGTGGGTAACTGGTCCAGCTGACCTTCAGAGGTCCTCTCAACCTAAAGTATTCTCCGATTCTTACCAAACAGTTGTCTTAAAAGACAAATTGCTGTTGGCTTGAATCAAGCTTCCACTTGCTACACACTTGTAGTGAGCACAAATATTCTGTTCAGAGGAGAACACCACACGCGCTGGGTGCTGCGCTGGTGCAGTTAGCTTTGGCAGCACCAAAAATGGTACCACACTCCAGAGTATGGCTCTGGGTTCTGCTGGCACAGGGAGTGCCTCTTCTTCTATCAGTGTAAGAATATAGCACAATAAATAGCATTTTGTCATTACTTGAAGGCAGGCTTTGCGTTGACCTGACAGCACAGCATCTCAGAACTTCTCTTGACTTTTCTTGGCCTGAGATTATTTTAGTTTGTTTTAGCTATGACAGCAATCATCTGGCAGTGAAGTAACGACCCAGGTCTAAAATTTCTTTAGTTTCACTATAGTTTCTATTATTAACAAGTAGTTACTCTGTGTGGCTTGAACTGTGCATCACTAGAATAAAGCGTGGTGTAGACAAGTGTGGACAAAGGTACCATGTGCCAGAGGTCCCCAGGAGTCTGTTAACGGTCACTGCAGAAGCACAATCTTACCATCAGGAAAGAAAGCCAAGTGGGATGACAGAGAAGGGATAGGGGTAACCGTGGGATGACAGAGAAGGGATAGGGGTAACCGTGGGATGACAGAGAACAGAAAAAATAAAGGAGTAAATGGGAAAGCAACGAAAGAGTATGTGGGCAGACGAAAAGTACGAAAATAAATCGGGGCAGACGCAAGGCCAAGGAGGCAGAACCCCCTGCCATGAACACAATTCTCCTCACACTGCAAGCCCCAGGATGCTGATGTCCCACTGCTTAAGGAAGACAGACACCACCAATTTTAGGACCCAGACAGCTTCTAAAAGGGGAGCCTACCATCTGAGAAAAGATACTAGAAAGTTTCTGGGTAACAACTTTAGCCATATTAATAATGGGACTTTTCTGCATTAATTTGGACTATGAATTTTACTAGTACTGGAACTAGACTAATAGTAATTTTTTGCTGCATTTTAATGAGATTATTACAACACTAATTGGACTACCAATAAATTCTTAGCTCTGCATATGAAGTGTGCTCCCTTTTGCCCTTAACAAGATTTAAGAGTGTACAAGAGGGACCAAACAGGTATTTCTGACACAGTGCTGTCAGCTTTTTTGCCACACTAAATCATTACAGGTCTAGGGACTGACTGCTCATTTGACCGGGCTGCTGAGCAGCGCTTGGGCAGAGAACACTTCATTTAGTAGACAGGGAGATTTCATGAGGAGAAGAAACCAGCACCATTCAGGAGAGCATGGCTAACTAGCACAAAATCCGTTTTCTTTACAGTGGGACAGCCAAAACGAGGTAGGAAGGCATCAACTACTTGGAGAGAGGATTTCTCAATAGTACTGTGCTGGGCTCTCTGGGTCATGCCTTCAGGGAACTGCACGTAAGCACATGTCCTTCTGAAACCTCTCTCCTGTTGCGACCAGGAAAGAGCTGCAGGATTTCCTGATAGGTTTAACTTTCTCATAAGAAAAGCTAAAGTTGAGAGACGGAGACTTCTGCTTTGGCAGGGCCAAACACAAGTATGCACCTTGAAAAGGAAACTAAAATAAAAATTGATAATTTCTTTTTCCTTTCAAGTGACAAGTAATAAATGAAACCGAAAAAATATTTACAAATTGGAAGTCTTATGAGAGAAGCAAATCAAAAGCAAATGGAAGTTCAGTTCTCAGGTATGAATGAGGAGAAGGCAGCTGGGTGGATTTGGTCATTACAGTCTTCAGACCTCAGCGTGAGAGAGAAGACAATCACCCCGTACTGGTGGGGCACAGAACCTCCTCTCCCGTACTGGGGGGGCTGACATGCAGTCTGCGTAACACAATCACAAAGTACTTTTTTTTTTAAAAAATCTTCCATTTAGACAAAATTAACCATGTCAAATCTTGCGTATCTCAAAATAGAAAAAATTGTTTAAAAGTGAAGTTATGTTTGAACACGTTACATGTTTTCTCTAGCTGAGTGAGGCTTACGAAACACATGAGTATGCAGAAATTTTTAAGAAATGCACGTGCTTAGCCAGGCAAAACACCTTCCAAATGTATAATTTGAGAATGCCTAAACAAATATGTGAAGTCAAGCTTGAATTTGCTCCTTTTGTCTATGGGTGAGCTAACTGCAGTAACACAGCTGCGTGAGTAAGGTGGTCTGCCCAAACAGTGTACCCTACTTAGAGAAAATAAATGGAACAGATATTCCCTGGAAGTAACTTAAAAAGGAAGCAGGAATGCATAGACTGGGATGAGCCTTCTATTAAAATGCAAAATGTGCTTTTTAGCAGATGAAACAATCAGAAAACGTCAAATGATGAAGTATTTTTTTCATGCAGCTGCCCTTCAATGTCACAGATGAGATGGAACTTCCCTGTAGGAATGACAATACAGTCTGCTATGACATACTTGGCGAAGAGACTAAAATCAGAAGAAAGCTAACTTTATCTTGACATAGTGTTATTACAGTTTCCTTCTACTTTCTCAAAATATTATCTGTTTTTCTGCAGAATCCTACCATGCAGGAACTGAGGAAGCACAGGACAGCAGTCCCTTAAATGTACCACTGCACTCTGCCCTACAAACACCAGCAGGACTAGGTGAGCTTTCAAACCTGCTCAGTCTTCTTTCAGCTGGGAACCCCCTCTCTCTGCTTCGTCCTCCTTTCCCCTACTCCTCCCTCTCCCTGAACTTCTCTTTCCCATCTCTCTTTTGGCCTGCTCCTGAGCATCATAGTTCAGAATAACACAGGGCTCTAGTTTTAAGTTTATTTCTATAAATAGTATAGAACGGATATTACCTGATTTTTGAAAGGGTTAGATTATAAATTTGTATATACTGTATAATTTCATCTAAAAGGCGATCTGTCATGGAATCAAAATCAGCAAAGGTATCATTCTGTAAAATAAAAGAAATAAAAAATGATAACTGTATTTTCCAGTGCAGCAATATACATTCTGCATTAAGTCTGAATTCTTATTCCCCAGTGTATTGATCAACAGCACACAAATAATAGCATCGATATTAACTTTGAATACAAACGCTACAGCTAGTTATTATCATTTTTTCAAAATTTTTTTCTTGTAACACGGAATAAAGTGATACATTTTACTGTAAGACTATTTACTTCTAATACACCAAAACAAATCTTAACATTACATAGCTAGCCTTACTTCTAAGCTTCCCCTACACATACTCTTATCTGCATATTCAGAACTAAATCACACTGCCCATGAAACAGAAACAAGACAATTACTGCAGCAGCAGAAAGAGTCTACTTTAGTACCGTTTATTCAAAACAAAACAAATCCTTAAAGCTTATTCGCAGTTCACAGCTGATTCTCTACAATGATTAGCAGTAAGAAATTAAAAAAGAGGTAGGCAAAGCTGCCTAAAACTTTTCAACACAAGTTCCAAAGGATCTGTGCTAAAATCTGCAGCGTTCAACATATTGAGAAACAGTCTGGGAAAGGGAAGAAGGAGATGAGATGTCAAGGTCTGGAGACAAAACCAAATATCCAGGATAGTCAAATCTAGAACCAACCAGCATTTCAGAAGAATCTTACAGTACTGCATCCTCGGATGATAAAAGGGCAAGAAATGCAAAATAATGTTCTGTAGGGAAAAACAGCACTACACTTTTATGCAAACAATAATCTATACATCTGCGTTCTATATAATCAGCTGTGTTAGAAAAGTAAGGAAAGAACAGAAAACATCAACATAGCACTTTGTAAGTCCATAGTTCACAAGCATCTTAAATTCCCAGTCTAGTTCTGATCGTCCTATTTTAAATGACAAGAAGTTTGAAAGTGGGCAGGGAAGGATATCACGGATGACCAGAACCTGTTTCACATGTGGTCCTGAGAAATACTGAATGGACTAAGTCTCTTCAGTTGCCTCCTGCAGGAGAAATTATACTTATTTATAAAACACTTAATTACCTGAAGCACAAAATGAGGAATTATTATTGACTATTTTTTTTCAAAAACAAGTTGTAGGTGAATTTGTTTAAATCTTCTGGTTGCAACTGAATTAGTAATGTATACAAACCATAGAATTAATCTCAACTGTGGAAACTAGAAGTAAAAACATTCAAAAAGCAGCAGCCTACATGAAAGAGAAAAGTCCCTGAGTAGCTGTTAGGCTCAGCGGTCTCAATGGAATTCCCAAATCAGAAAGTTTCAGAACTGCTGACTGCCAAAAACTATAGGGCTGGAGAAGAGAAAGCACAGCTTGGTGCCCATCCAGCCTGTTTCGCAAAGCATCCCAGCAGCTATTGCCAGAAAAATGCTACTGCACCAAGCGAACCTTTTGTTTGAGCCATTGAAGAGACTCTTTGTTGTAAGTCATCCCTGAAGTATGTCTAATACCGTATGGAACACACACACACAAAGCTAAAAATTGGTCTTCTGTATTTGTCAAGTTTACTTCATCTGAAAATAGTACAATTTGCAAAAGCTTAATACAAGAGGTAGTTTGATATTGGTTCAGTGTCATGCTGCGATCTTACAGTACACTGACAGACAAATAAGATACAGGGTTTTTGTATTTCTCAGATGCTGTGAAATAACACAACTCCCTTCTTGCCCACACCAGTTTTTACTATTCCCATTTTTACCATTAATATCAAGGTTATTTTATCTACAATCCTAACTGCTTATGGTGAGAACTTAGGAGATATCAGGACTCACAACAAAAGCAACAAATGTTATCCCTTATATATTTACCTTCAATATGATACCAAGTTTTGAAATTACTTTAGCACAAGTCACAGATCAAATAATGGAATACAGTAAAAATATACAGAAAGTGGTAAACTGCAACACAATACTGCCATTAAATAAACATGACTGAAGATGTACACTGTTTACTGTTTTACAAAAAATTCTTTTTTTCTTGGCAAATACCTGATTCCTTTCGGACATAAGAAAATCTATTCTCCCTCCAGGCAGCCCCAGCTCAATGTACGTCTTCACTAATCTTAGATCTGCGCTGTTACCTTAAAAGGAAAAACAATCAAGTGTTAGATACTGCATAGTTAATTTGCAATAAAAACACTTAGACTACCGAAATGAACTTATAGCACAACTTTATATTTAAACACAGCTAATTATATTCTCAGCCCTAATTAAAATTCAGTAAGACTTGGGAAGAAAAACTGCAATGCCAAATGCAGTGACAAAGCAGTCTATAAAAATGACATATAATGCAGGCGCTGTTTTAAAAAAAGCAAGAATTCAGAAGTCATATTTGATTTTGTCTTAGCGTCCAACAGATGCATAGCAGTGTGAACATTGCTTTCCTGACAACCTAACTAACTTTGATAAAAGTCAATTAAAGAACTCAGAGCTAGCTTAAAGAATTCAGTGAAGGTGCAAGGAATACGGATAAATTGTAAACATTTTCATAGAATAAAAAGGCAGAGTGGACTGTCAGCCAATAAAGATACATTTAGACTGGTACCCAAGGCAACAAATGTTAGTTTAACTGGCATGCTCAAGAGTTCTCTACATCAATGACACTGTATGCTTTTGAAGAGAGAGTACCCTTTCTGCCTCAGAGACCAAGATTTTTATTTAAATCTGTTATTAACAGGAAAGAACTTGTATGAGCTCACCATGTCATAAGAAAATTCTAACTAGATGGATTTTTCTAAGGCTTCAAAGGCATGGCCAAATTAACTTTTGTGTCAATTCTAGACACATATAGCACTTAAACATGTATGCTAGTAAGAAGGAATACTTGTGAGTTCGGTATTAAAAGTGCTTAACACAGGATGCTTTCTGCCCAGAGGAGCAAAGAAAAACTATTCTGGTTCTTTTTTTTTTAAACTTAGGTATTTGAAAAATGAACAAGAAGGCGGTGCAGTGTCAGTCCAGTCCAATATTCTATGTATTTCTTGTATTTCCTTACTTTGTTAATTTAAGAAGGTTCTCAAAAAAGACAAAACCACTGGTATAAAGCTATTAATATCTTAACTAATAATGTATTATTTCATAACGTGCACATATGCTTTGAACTAAAAGCAGGTGAATACATTCAAGCTTTTAAAATCTGCCAATCATTCCTTCACATAGCAAGAGATTTTCTCATTTCTATTACAGTAGGGTCCCAGTCCTTGGAAATATTCAAAAATCCAACTGGGTTGGTCCTGGCCAATCTGCTGTAGGCGACACTGCTTTGAGCAGGGAGTTGGACTAGACAATCTCCAGAGAGCCCTTCCAATCTCAACTGTTCTGTGATTCAGTAATTTAAGCTTTTAAAATATAAGCATTTATAAACACTTGACTGCATTTTACATATACTATTTTTTTCCAAACAAGATACATGTATTTTATATTCCTTGACAATGTAACATTACAAATTCTAAAGAAAACGGTTTTGTTAGTAACTCCATTCTATTACCACGATACAGACAAAATACCTATATGACATAAAAAGCTGGAAGATGTACCTAATGTGAACTATGGTGTAAAGTGGGTTCATGTGCATTAAATTTTACTAAAGACAAATGTTACATAAAGTTCTTAATTTAAACAATTCTATGGAACACATTGTCAAATGTAGCAGTACAATGTCAGACTCCCATTTCCCTCCAGGGAACCTGTTTCAGAAGCATTCAGTTCAGAGTTCAAATAACCGGTAATCTAAACTGCTCTCTTATTCACTATCCCATTTCCCCGCATACCATCTAGGCCATGGACACAGACTATAAGATGTATTCCTTCTTCTGAACAGTCATCCTCTTCCATACTGAAATAAGGTATTGAAGAAGCCAGTTTGAAAACATCACTATACATAAATCCAGGAAGTTTAAGTTGCTTCAATTCTTCTTTAGCCTGTAGGAAACTGGAACAAAACCGTATTTATGATAAAACAACATTTACTACTGCCAAAGTAGGGTCTCCTAGACACAGTTTTCTACTGTATTTACTTTGTCTTCTATGTAATTGACACAAAGGAAAATATATTTATCAAATAACTCTTGACAAAACAAACCAGTTTATTACAGCTTCCTACAGTCCCTTTTCCTCTATAACAAAAGCCTTACCCCAAGCTCTACTCTCTTCTCTCCTTTGACCATCTCTGCAATCTCTGAAGTACTTCTGAAACCACTGAAGATTCTGGGTTAGATCTGGTCTTGTGCACACAACAGCTTTGTTTAAATGGAATAACAAAATTACAGGAATTGCGACCAATCAAAAGTCAAGGTAAAGATTTTCACTGACTTTTAATATTGCCAAACTTAAAACCTATTTCCTAGGTCAGCAGAGAGCTGGAGCCAGTGCTGTAGCTGCTCACCAGAAAGCCCCTCTGGTAGGCTGAATAATTGATTCTTGCTTCAGAAGCTGCCAGAGCCAGACCTGTGATCTTTTACATACTACATGAAGGCATACACTAGACTGTTTCTCATACCTGAGCTCTCCAATGCCAGGAGTTCCTTGTGTTGCTCCCTTTCTTCCCCTTCCCTTAGTTTTTCGCGTCTGACCTTCCCACCTAATTAATTGCATGTTTCCCTGCAGCACTTCAATTTTATGCTTCCTTATGCTTCTTTCCCTCCTTAATCCGTCTGTTCTGCATGATCTCACGGTGTCTTGCTGTATCCCATCCTCTTCTGCCTGCTCATTGTTTTCCTTCCATTCTACTTTATGTTCTGTGTTCCCAGCTTTATCTTTAGCTCATTTCTCACTAACTGGCAAGAGCCAGTGAAGCCACCCTAAACAGAAACCACTGCAGACAGTTGGTGTTATCACTCTACAGCAGAAGTCATTTAGTTTGTATTCAAGGAATGTTTCCTGAACTGAACATACCAAGGCTGGTTCTCTATGGAGGAGATTATGCCCTCTGCAATCCCAGTTATCCCATGCTCCGGGAGCCTCTGCATTCCCCAAGGCCAAGACCTTGATTTTACTCCAAGTTTCCTCTATTTTTATTGTTACAGAACACCCTGAATAGTATCTGCTTTTCATCCTTCCCATTCCACACCAGTATCCACTCTCCAGTATTTAAGAAGCTCCCTTTTTGTCCACTTCTAACCTGTTTTCCTCCCTCACTGCTCAATCCTTCCTCCTGTTCTCAGCTGCTTATCACAAACTATCTGGTCTTTTACCTCTTCTGCCTACTTGGCATTCTGCCTGTTTCTACCTTTTTTCTAAGCATTTTTCTTTCTGCTAGCAATGTTTTACTTCCAATAAAACACATTGATCTGCTGCTTCCCATGCTCAGTTAGCAACAGGGGAAACTACAATGTTTACAGCAAGAGGAGATGCAATCTGGGATCCCTGATGTTCACTGAAATTTGGCTTTCTGGTATCCAAATTACAGTGTAATTCAGAACACTGTGGTCTCTGAGGTATTACATTTTGAATATTTGAAGTTAAGACTGAAAAATAAAGCCATCACCTTGGCTAGCATTGCACATTTGCTTCACTTAACTAATTAGATGGACGACCAGTTACAGAATGTTTTTCGGTTTACGTTTTTAAAACTTAAAGCATATCTTCCTATGCTTGCTATTTTAACAGCTTCCATTTCATAAATTACCATTTTTATACTCAATAGCCATTAATACATTACTTTTCGGCCAAATTATTATTTTTTTAAAAAGGAACAGCTTAGAGAAATAAAAAGAATTGTGTTTTGCTTGAAGTTTGTCAAACCACATGAAATTACAAGATAACTCATAGAAGGAATTCACTGCTAACATACTTTCTATCTGAACATACGAACATCTCAAATGTGATGTTACTTGAGTGCATAGAATCCACAAACCACAGTCCTGGGGGCACTCTAGAGCCTAAACATGCTTCTTTTCCCCTTCTATATTATGTTAACATCATTTCTAAAAGTAAAAAACTTTGTTTTGAAATGATCACTTACGCCAGCATTTGAGGTTTTGGGGAGCTTTCATACCAGGACACAGATGAAGCTGAGGTGTAGGATGTGCTGCCTGGCTGTTGTGTAATTGCATCAGATTTAGTCCTTGAAGAACACATAACATTGCAAGGAGAGTCTCTCAGAGAAGAAGGAAAAGACAGACAACCAGGAGTACAGACAGGAGGCACAGTCATTCTGTCTCGCAGATGCCCACTATCAAACCTTTGAGATCTCAGGGTGCTCTCTTCTGCTGAACCATGATCCTGGTCAGCACTGGAAGCTCCATCTAACATACTATAGTCTGTTTCTTCATAATAACCATTTTCAATCATTTCTTGATCCTCCTCTTCTTCCTCATCTTGCTGGGAAGAGCAAATAATTTGTTTTTCATATGTTTCCTTTTGGGGGCTAATAGGATTGCTGTTGTCCACTGGCCAAATATCTGAAATATCTGTGCTACTTCGAGAGCCAAAATAGTTTTCGACAAGCCCTTGCTTTACCATGTCAGTACTACTGGTTGGAGAAGGGTTATCTGTACCAGTTTCACTTCTAGCTGCTGACCCCTCCTCAGTTGTCTCCTTTAGTTCTAAAGGCTCGTTATGTTTTCCTTCATTTGTTTTTTCAACCTCATACACTGCATTTGCAGATGAAGAACCTGAAACCACAGATGGCTCACCCATACAAGTAATTTCCAAATGCAATTTAACTGTTTCTTCTGTAGTGTTAAGATGCCTTTCAAGGTCCTGAGAGTCCTTGCAGGTTGTGCCAAGGTCTGTCTGGTGGCTGTAACTTTTCACATCAGTAGATGTATCCTCATCTGAAACAACTAAGTGTAAAAGATCTTTTGTTCCTGAGAGCGACGAATGTATAGACAGAGTTTTATTATCCAAGTGCCGTGAAAATACAACACATTGTTGCTGCAAATTGCTGTTTGATTTTTTACTGTCATCACATTTTGGCAAGTCAATTGCTCCAAGACCCAATACAATTTTACTGTCACTGAGCTGGCACTCGGGTACAACAGATATCTTCGAATTCTCATCAGGTGACATCTCATCATCATCTGAAGGCAGAGAATTTATGGATGTCAGGGATGACTGTATTTCACTCACAGCGCTGGTACTCTCGGTGCAATGGCTTTCTATTGCGTTTTTTATAGCACAGTCCAGTTTCAGTAAGAGCTGAGGAAATACTCTCTCACCATTGTGTGCACTTTGTGCTTGAACATTTTCAAAAACCTGATCAGGGTTGGGATGAGTTGCAAAAGAACTTGGTTCACTTTCTACACCTGAATCTGAAAACCTAGAAGAGGCATAAGTCATGCTAACATCTGGTAATTTAGTCACGTCTCCACTTGCAGAAAGTTGACTTTCTTTTGCAGAAAGAGCAGGCTGATTACTTTTCATTTTTGTCAAGATGTCATTGGTGTGTCTGAAGTTTCTTTCGTGGGGATCTTCCTTTTCAAGCACTGGCTCCCCTTCTCCTGAATTCAATTTATTTCCAGATTCTGAAGACTCAATATTGAGTGTCTGCAAATTCTCTCCTTGCACTCCATCTTGTGGAAACTCAGCCCATGATCCAATATGAACAGTTACTTTCTCCCCTTCATAAGGATTTTTGTTACTTGGTTTCACCTCAATTGTCCTGACTGCTGAGGAAGCTGGCTGACCTCCATGACAACCTTCAAGTGTACCTCTGGGTTGTAGAGCACTATCTTCTTGTAGAGTTCCAGAATCTGTCTGGGAGATAGTAAGCCTACTAAAAATAGCCACATTTTCACAGTGCACGGGGCTATCTGGACCTGGTTGGACACCTTCAATCGTGGCAGTCTTTTCCTCAGTTCCAGATGGCAAAAACTGAAGTTCTCCTTGACTTATTTGCCTGGTGCAGGATTTTGCACCACAAGGAAATACACTTAATGTAGGGTCCAGCCCTTTGTTAGCATTGCATGAAGGCCTGCCTTCTGAGCTTTTAGAGGCATCTTCCAGTGCTGCACTTTTCAAACATTTGTAGCCTACTAAGACCACAGAGTCCTTAGAGTTCTGTTTCACAACTTTTTTTGTGCTTTCAGGTTTCATTGTCTTCATGAGCTTAGTAACCTTAACTTTGGATTTATTTGCATCTTCATTTTTCCCTTTTAAAGTTTTTGTTAGTGTCTTTTCACTTTCTGAATGCCAAAGGTTGGAGGCACCTGCAGGTCTTATTTTCAGTTCCGGACTAGTAAAACCAGCTACAAAACCTTCTTCAGCTTCAAATTTATCCAGTTTATTGGATTCTGACCTTGGAAGACTCTGAACTACCAACCAGGGTACATCCAGATCTTTCACCAAAAAAAGGGGGGGGGGGGGGAAACAATAAGAAAAAAGATTGGTTACAACAAGATTATGCAAGTAACCAAAGCTATAAAACTCCTAAAAAAGTAATTCTAGAACTTCACACATCCTCAAAAATCAAACTAAAGAAACATTTCCTATCAATAAATGTAATCTTTTCAAGCCAGTGAGAAATTTGAAAAATACTCAGATTTTACATGATTTTTGCTTGTTTCTTCAAAAAGAAAACTGCACTGTGAGGTGTGTTTACCTTCAGCAATTGAATCTAAATATCTGTCTTCAAAGATTATAGGCAAGGAGTTCATATCTCCATCTAGTTCACTGCACTCAATAGGGAGGGGTGGAAGAGAACTGCAGAAGGAAGTGTTTTTGATAGCTGCACACATCTGTAAATGACTTTGAGCACTGAAAAAAAGGAAACAGTCCTACATGAAAAAAACAGAACTATTTATTTTTACATTAACAGAAATTAGCAGTAGTTCAATTCACTTTAGTAGAAGCTTTTCTACTAATTAGTTATTTAATAGCCTTAATAGTATTTAATAACTTCTTATATAACTTTAATTAAAAAACTTCAAATCTATATTTACAACATGAGTTCCTCTTGAACTTATCATGTAAGTATTTTTGCAAGACAGTACTTCTACATAATGTACGATACAGAACAGTAGCACTGCATGCTACATACTGTGCACTTCAAAGGGCTACTCACTGCAGTTCTTGATAGGCAAGGGCAGCTTGCCTAGGATGCTCAAGGCAAAAGAATGCTTCTGCAAATCTGCGCACCTGCAAGATCCAAATAAAGTTAGAGCTTATTTTATATTATATACTATTTTTTGAAAATCCACCAGCACTCCTACGCAGCAATGTTATTAACTTGTATGTATTATATAGACAGTTACTTTTTACATGTTCAGTCTGAATAGGAGGGAAGAGGATTGCCACAGACAAGACTAGCAACTGAAATGAGAGTTTTTAATTTGTGCACTAGATGACTGAGGGAAATTATATTAGATTCAACTGCCTGCTGAAAACGTGATTACCAAGAAATCAGTAATCCAAATTAGGCTCACCTGAAACAGTAACACACAAAAATATTAAGAGAAATGTCAATGAGAAGAAAAGAGATGACTGTTTGATGGGCACTTCTAAATGCGCTTGAGAATTACCTTCAGAAGTAGAAACCCATTAGATAATCTACAGTCTCAAAATACAGAGTGTATTGTGTGTCTCAAACTTTCCTTGAATAGTCTCTAGCCCCCAGCAAACTATTGTGCAAAAAAAATCTTTTGTTTGTAAAGATTTCAGCTGCAGATGATAAAAGACAAAAGCCTACAAAATGTAGGCTAATTACAAGCACTGTATTCAAGACTAAATTGTATGCCTCAAGTCAATAAGCCATACAGTACTAAACTGGTATTTTTGAACACAGAGGAGCATATTATTTTATCACCAAATACATAGTGTGGAAATCAAAAGTGTGAATTATACAGCAATTTACTACAAATAAAAACAATCAACGTATCAAAAATGCAGTATCCAGAAACCCCAAAGTTAAGGTTTTGCAAGATGAGAATTCTCACATTTCCATTATTACATAAAAATATTAATTCAATCTAGATGCATTTTTAAAACGTCTATTTTTGCAACTGCCTAATTACCTGCATCAAAAAAATGCCATTCAATGCAATACAACAGTATCTTGTTTGTTGTAACACGACACACAAAAAAGAGAATGTGCTGTACAGTGGCTGTGGGCAACTGCTTGTGCATTAACATCAATTTGTTTATATCAATTAAAACAAAATGTCTGTCCCACTTAGAGAACCACATATGTGGCTCGTCTACTTAATCAACCAGTTATTTACCAACCACTTCCTGGCCCCCTTCTCCTTTATTTCCTCACCATACTCTGTGTTCTCCTCTTAAGTTATCCAACTTCCCAAGCAGACCATGAGTTTCAGTGGTACCTGGGGGAGCAGGCATCACACCTAGTTCAGTTCCCTCAGCTCCTTCACTCCTGCGTCCGCCCCGAGCACAGACACGGCACTACAAGATTCTGTGCGTTCCCTGGCAAACATCAGACTCTCAGGACCGCATTAGCTTTTGTTCAGATAAGCACCTGTAGGGGAGTTACCTTTCCCTCCTGATATGCTGCCCAGTATACTTTTAGAGAGTACCGTCTGGATAAAGTTTTATGTTCTGTAGCTTCTACTTTTTCAATTAAAAAAAAAAAAAAAAAGAAAACATTGCTCCACGGTGCTTAAGAAAAAAAAAGCCCCAAACCACAAACACTAAGCCCCCAAGCCCTAACCTGTACTAGAAGCTGAAAGTCCTGCCCCAGTTTGAACTGCTGTATTATATGAAATTAACCTCAGTGATAACATCAGCTGTGAATAGTCATGGAAAATGTTTTGAAGTAAAAAGAAAACTTTAAACTCGATACTTTCTTGTAAATGCACCGTCCCCGCTCAGCGGTGCCCAGAGGCACACACACGTGCACAAGATGCATGTGCTCTCCTTCAGAAATCAGGTTAGGAGTTTCTGCACACCCCAGTGGGATTAGAACCAGTGTTCCTGAGCACTCCTCTGCACCTCCCCAGGGGGCTTTTCTACACAGACACCTACCTTCCAGGGCTTTGTTAGAGCTGATCCCCAACCTCTCCTCCAGAAGGAGAGAAGATCATTATACAATAGAGACCTAGATTTTAGAGCAACTGATCACAAAGACTGGACAGGTTATCATCCTAAACCAAGCAATTTAAAAATGAATTAAAGATCCTAATCAGTCAGGTAATAGGAAACAAAATAATAACAGAAATATTGCCCAATTTGTAGACGTCTGTGGTTAAGGCCAGGAAGAGAGCATAAAGCTGTTTGCCAGGAGGCAGGTTATGACTAGATGCGAGCGATCACTTCACTACATAAAGTAACTGGAATTATATGGTGACCAGATCTCTAGAATTCTGCTACTACCTCAAACAGAAAAGGCAGCTGTTTTTTGTTTGCATTAAATCCCTTTTGTAATTGCTTAATTCCAGTGCTTTCAAAGCAAATGTGATTAGCAGCTCCAGACAGCTCTTACTATGATAGCAATGGTATAAAACTAGTTGAAAGCAAGCTCTGAAAGCCCATATAAACCACTATTGGGGAAAGAAAAAAACCAACACTAGTTTACTATGTTTAATCGGTGCTTAACTTACGGAAGGATGACGGCATTTCCTAGGATGCTGTTACTGAGCCCTGAGAACCAGAAGGACTGGTGCAAGTGACTCAGGCACTACCGACTCGGGCAGACTCCACAACGACCTTGCAGGAGGAAATTGCATCTGCTACTCCTGGTCCCTACAGATTTCCCAAAATTATGTTTTTGTGGTCCTCCCAATGTAAAAGAAGAGGAAAAATCAGATAGAAAAACTGCTGTGGAATATATATTGAATCCCTGGACATTTATGAGTAGCAGTCCAAGATCTTAGTCCTCGGTTCTCATTATTTTAAAGGACTAAGAAAACAGAAAGAAATCATTTTGGAAGAGCGTGTTCAGACCTACCAGCAGATGTCACTATGGAACAAACAGGGGAACTAGTTTACTGTGCATTTTTTTTGTAATATAAAGTAACATACTCTAAGCAGTTTTTTCAACAAAACACGGCTGTAAATCATATCAGTGTGATAATGTAGTTGATGAATGTTCTAGTATGCCTAAAATGTTTCTGATTTTTTCATGTAGTTCTTAATAGGCAAAGTATTTGAAAATAGTTAAGTATTTAAATATGCAAGTAAAATAAATAAAATAATAATAATAATTTTAAATACTTAAAATATTATATTTCATTATAACCTTATTTTCTAACAACACTTCATCAGAAATACCTGTTTTATAAGCGTCTGTGCAAAGAGGGTGAAAGACATTTGATCAGATACAGATGACAGGCATTTCTAGGGTGTATTTTAATACAAATATCTAAACCAGTCAGACGAATGATTCCCTAATAGGGTTCATTCATCTTAGATTAATACTAAACTTTCTCAGGGAGAAATCACCTGTGGAGGGTAAAGCCTGTAAATATTGCAAGATGAAAAGGTAAAATTGAAAGAGATTTAACATCCAGTAGAGACCACAACAGAGTATAAATTTCTAAAATAAAAGGGATTATTTAGAAGGACAGAATTTTATATACTACAAAAACCTTATTCCAGAACAGACATATATTCTCTCAAGAGAAGAAATAGTCAAATCTCAACTAAATTCACTAACCAGAAAGCCTGCATCATTCAACACGCGCAGATAACGCCTCTAGCAAAACATGATCATTGCACATGTCCCAAAATAAGTTTATACAAACCCTCAGAATATAAATTATCAAGAGATTATTAATACAAATCACAAATTATTATACTAAGCACTGCAAAAGAGGATCAAAAATCATGAGTCAGACATGTTCTTAAAGATGTTAAGGCTCAAATTTACCATCTCCTTTTAATTTGAAGCTCTACTGAATTTACGGACTGCTGGCTCATGCTCTATTGCCATGTGGGAAGCCCAGGGAAGCTGTGTCCTTTTACACATATTTTAATTACATACATTTGAAAAGTGTTCACACCAGCTCTTCACTTAACAAGTGAAGTCACATCTGCAAATTAGTCCTTCTCCATAGGTTGGCTCAGGTAGAATTTCTTTCTTGATGCTGTATTATTTGAGTTTTAGAGTCAGCCTGCTTGCTCTTCATTATCAGGCTCTAAATAAAAAGGTAATTTTAAGATTACCCACGTCCTGCATCTCTATTTCAGTCTTTGTTTGGGTAGATAATATAGTATCCAGTTACTTACTCACTAAGAAATAGCAACTAGCCACTTCTTAAAAAAATAAAATAAGCTTAACTTTTCCAGTTACAAGGAGGATAACTTCTGAGCTCAACTTAGAAGGCTTATAAGTTTTAGAGACTCAGTGTCCCTCACCAGCTACACTGCATGCTACGGAAGAGTCTTCATCCCCACGTGACTGTGCTGGAAGTGTGGATTCATACCTCCAGAAAAGAATACTTCTACTGCTTTTATTAAAGAATAATTTGATTTTTCCTTATTAAAAGAGAAGAAATTAAATATGATGTGGTGTTTGAAACAAGTTTGTTTATGCATAGTTACAGGTAACACGTGGGCTTAACAGCAACTGGAAAGGGAAAAAAATGCGGCCTTGAAATCAAATACTAATTAAGAAAAAAAAAGATGGGAGGAAAGGAATTCCTATTCAAATTTTGTGAAAACTGGAAAGCATCACAGAAATACTTCTAATAGCTCAATTCACATAGTATAATTAATTACTTTGATTCATGTTCCCTCAAATAACTGCATTAAAATTCAATAATTAAGGTATTTGAGAGCCAGAGAGATTGACTTACAGAGATTTTAAAATAAACCACATTTAAGAACCTAATATATAATGATTAGCAGTATGTTTTCTTTTATTTTTTTTTAATGTTGGAGCAGTAAAAATAAAAGTATTAATGCTTCTTTTCAGTTTAATAAATATAAGTTTGTACAAGCAAGTTTGTACCAGAAGTTGAATGCAACTGCAGGTTAAATGAAACAGCATTCTGACAATCACAGAATGCTATAGGGCTGGAAGGGACCTCTGGAGATCATCTAGTCCAACCCCCTGCCAGAGCAGGTCCACCCAGAGCAGGTTGCACAGG
>JAOXNO010000024.1:89603701-89614207 GCA_028565335.1 Limnodromus scolopaceus
TTGTTCAGCCTGGAGAAGAGAAGGCTCCGGGGAGACCTTATAGCGGCCTTTCAATATCTGAAGGGGCTACAGGAGAGATGGGGAGGGACTCTTTGTCAGAAGTGTAGTGATAGAAGGAGGGGTAATGGTTGTAAATTGAAAGAGGGGAGATTTAGATTAGATACTACAAAGAAATGGGCTGTGAGGGTGGTGAGAGCCTGGCCCAGGTTGCCCAGAGAAGCTGTGGCTGCCCCATCCCTGGAGGGATTCAAGACCAGGCTGGATGGGACTTTGAGCAACCTGGTCTGGTGGGAGGTGTCCCTGCCCAGGGCAGGGGTCTTAGAACTCGATGATCTCTAAGGTCCCTTCCAACTCTAACCATTCTGTGATTCTATGACTCCAGGGCTGTTACCATGTGGAATTATCTCCTCTCCTTCAAGTAAATTGTTAATACTGGTTGTTCCCAAGAGAAGGAGAACCTGGATGCTATTTTGAAAAGAAATGACTCAAAGTGACTCCCTAGGAAAGAAGGGATGACAATCATGTGAGTGTGACCCAAAGAGAGAAGCAAAGTGTCACCCAGGAAAGCCCAAAGGACAAAGGGGAGTGAAGTCTGCAGTGTCTGAGTGTTTCAGAAAGAGGTGCTCCACAAAAGCAAGTGATATGGATACGGCAGTTATAAAATATTTACTAAATGTTGCAATATGGGATAGCCCAGCCAAAGTAAAACACTGTCAATTTGAAGGCTTCTTCCTCTCTCCGGTGTGATTTAAAGGACAACTGGGATCCTTAAAATAATTTTATGGACACCGCTAACATTCTACTCTGAAGATAACTGAAGCAGCACGGAAGTTGCTGTTTTATTTCATCTTTACACAAGCTATATCAAGCTGAGGCTTAAAATTAAATAGCATTATAGTATCACTACTTGAAAAGCCACAAACAGAGGAAAAATTGTATTAAAACCATCAGATTTTCTGGAACCTTTTAAGAAGTCAATAGGGACAAGTACATTTCTGACAAAATTAGTAACAAAATCTGTTTTTCATTTTCTCACAATTAAGTGAAGTTTGATGCTACAGCTCCAGGATGAATACAGGAAAAACACTTGAATTTCACTTGTGGTATGGTGTGACAACTTCCCCTTTACACACATGCTGCTACTTTAAGTGATTTATTTTTCAGATGAGGTCCTCAACAACAATACTAGCCTAAGATAATTCCCACCTCCTCACTATTTTTTTCTCTCCCAAATAAAGCTGTGTCATCCTTTCAGATACACACGACACACACCTAAACACATCACCAAAACAATCCAACTTGGAGGGGATAAAAAGCCAGTTGAATCCTCCAAACCAGCACAGTCCTACTGCACAGGACAGCTGTCTAACGTACACAGAGACACAGCTTTCCATGATGTGAAGACAAGGACAAGCAGCGGGAATACCCTATGCTAAAGATTTGGACACTTATGGCACAGTCTGAATTTGAATATGAAGAAACCTGGGTGAAGTAGCATGGAGTTATTTGAAGGCCATGAAAGAAGGGAAAGATAGATAAGCTAAAGAAAAAGTGAGTAAAGAACACTTCATATGTGTGACTTTCTGTATGGCCCTTTTCCACACTTACTTTTGAGACAGAGAAGCAAGATAAACAGAGGCTGCAAACGGTGACACAAGTCAACGAAATAAAAAGGCTTCAGTAAAAATTAGGCAAAAGCTTTTTTAAATAGAAAATAAAATTCTCCAGTTCCATTTACTTTAGAAAATGGTGAACACACCACTTGCAGGCATCACTGCAGTCACAGTAGTAACTGGAATTGTGAAGATAGCTAACAGAAGACACCGTATTTGTACTAATAGCACCAATTTCAGTCACTAACTAGTGAGCAGCAGATCTTCCCGATTAAGAAAATGTATATTTATACATATAAATATTTATACATGTATAAGTACAGATATTTAAACATTCCTCCTCTTCTGTGGTTTTAGGTATTAACTCTCTTCTACACTACATACTCTTATTTCTAACAAAAACAAACTCAAAATTTGTTCCAGCTAACTTTGAAAACAGGAAGTTTCTCAGCCATCTGGGCCCTGAGTTCCAAAATCATCATAAAGAAAACTATGCTGGCCATAAATTTAACTCCTTCCTAAGTATTCTATTTTTATGACATTTCCGTCTCAATAATTTATTTGCATTTAGTGACAAGAGATTACCTTATCAACGGCTGATGCAGAGCAACCAAAGAAGCATGGACTATAACTGATATGACAGAAAGGTGGAAGTAATCAAACATAACATTGACGTAATGGTGAAGGCCCCGGTGTATGTTAAAGTGCAACTTTAAAGTTCGGCTACTAATTGGCTGTAGTGTGCTCAGGTCATCTGGTCTAAAAAGAAATTAAAACAAAACAATACACAATTAAAATGATCATATTTAAAGTGCAAGTTATTAATAACTGACAAAGATAGCAATTTAGCATAGGTCTATACTTTGGAATGCAATGACATCTCCTACAGGAAAAAAAAATATGAAAAAAAATATCAGAATGAGACAAACTAAGTTATGAAATCTTAACAGACTTCCACATTGGATTTCTTTTTAACCCTCATATATGTCTAACATGAACGCACTTAGTCTGTATACAATACAGCTTTAGTCAGTTTAAGAATTTAAAATATATTGTTGTTTTAATAAAATCTTCTACATTTAAACTTACGAACAGTCTGTATCCGTGAAGTGTAGATCTAATGTTAGCAGAAAATTCATTTCATTAAGAGATTCCTCAATCTAAAAAGAAATTGTAGAAGCATGAAATCTTTTCAGGTCCCTTATTTCTACTAATCCAAATTGTACATAATGACCACTTAATTATCTGAATATAGAATGGCAGATTACCTTCCTCTCATCTAACAGCATTTTTATTTTGAAAATCATCACGTCATTCACAGAAACTTCCTCATTTTTGTAAAGAATTTGAAATGTTTTACTGCAAACTATATTGTCATGGACTGAAGCAGGAAAGGCAAGATCTGCACCTGAAAAGAGAAACACGTATTAATTGGCCTGGAATCTAGAAACCCCAGAGTACCTAATAAGTGGAACTATCATTTTTATCAGTTTCACGAGCACTATTAAAACTGTAACATCAACATCACCAGTTTCCATCTCAGTCAGCAACTGCTGGAGTTTGAAGAAGTGCATTTTGTTTCAAAGAAACACTGTATCAATATTTTTACTATAAATTGCTTTTAATGTAGGTTCTGTACTGAAGAATTTTTGCTTTGCTCCAAACTGGAGTAAGACATTCTAGGTATTAAAAACTCTAACAAAAATCCTGAAATCTGTCTTGTTTAATCCAGCATTCATGTTGATTTGCAAGGTTTAAACATACTGAGAACTCTTGATTACCTACAGATGAGGCAAAAAGGTTAAATGAAATATACCACTCCACTGAATTAATGAAGAACAGAGCCGCTTTGTTCTCTCCTTCCAGATCTTTGCAAAGTACTGTGGTCAGAGCAGTTCCAAGCGTATCACCTGAACCTTACATTTCTCATTCAATATGGCACTGCTGCTCTCAGTCAAAGAGACTGAACCTGACTGCTGCTCATCAAAGAGAGTTCAGAAAAGTGTGATAAATGGGTGGGGAATCCTTCACCAAAAAAAGTTAAAAGACTTGTAGAAGAAATGAGAATGGAAATGGTTTAAAACAGCTATTGAGGAAGTATTTAGCATAACAGCAAGGGGTTATCACATGGGAAATATCATGATGGGCACTATCGCATGAAACAACACATAAAAGAAGATGGAACTTGGAAGAAGAGAAGTAACAGAAATACCAACACTTCCTTGTCACTTCTCTACAAGCGGGCTCAATAACATTAACCTCTTCAAGAACACAACATCTCAGAAATTGTGTAACCAGAGGTGCAAAACATTTTTTCAAATCCTTTTGATTCTTCTTAATAAATTACTTCAAAGGAATCTATAAAAGAAAAAGAAATCTGCAAAGTTTGTGCTTTACACATATGGGGTCTAGAGGCCTCTGACAGAACAGCACTGCATCTGGCAAACATTCCCACTCTATCATCTTCATAACCTCTTAGTTCAATTTCCCTTCAGAAAACAGAAACAACCCGCTACTGGGTTTTGCTGAAGTGCTTTCGTACATATCATCAATTTAGGTGTCCTGGAGAAAATGCTAACAAAGGCTGAAATATTAAAGAGTAATTCCCCTATATATAATGGCACTTTCAGCTTATATCCATCTGTGTCACCTGTTACGGGTAAGGGCAGAGTGGGTATGGTTTCACATGACACGTGATATCTGATATAACAGCACAGCATCATCGAAAGGGATCTCCCACTCCAGCCTGACGCAAAAGAAGTAACGGAGACACATGGCTGAGGTCCCACTTCCTATGCAGCATCCAGCGCTGAGCTACAGCCCTCAGTCCTGCAGACTTCACTGTAACTTGAAACGGCACGCTCACAGGGGAGAGAGGGGTCAAAGAGGAAAAGCTGACGCCAGGAACAGCCTGAGCCATATCTACGTGGGGAGCGGGGTCTCACAAATGTGAAGTCAACAATGCAGAACTACTGCTTTTTAAGTCAGCTATGCACTGACTGTCCAAGACTATGATTAGGCTTCTACCCACACAAAGACCACCTCAGCCATGGAGCAGAAAAAATAGCTGGGAATTAATTTATTCTTGCATTGTAAAAATGGATACTCGTTCCTAACTTGAGTTTTTTTCCCCCCCTTTTTTTTTCCTGAAAACCAGCCACGAATTTCTGATAGAAGGAAGAATTCAGAAGAGCCTCAAATCTGAAACACCCTCCTACAGGCTAAGATTACGTAAGTTTTTCCTTTACTTTCTAGAGCATGAATACATCTCCCTTCAAATTACAAGAGTGCCAGGAGACCTTCACAAGTCTGGAGCTAAAGCCGAAATGCACGGAAGACCAAGCACAATCATATCCATGAGAAGGACAAACTAACGCCCTTCCATTGACCAGTTTGTACCCTTCTTTCCACTTTGTTGTAGCACAAACATTATCAGTAACTACCTGATAAACCACACTGAAACTGATCTAAAAAAGGACCCCTGTTTTGGGGTTTGGAGCGCTTTGGGTTTTTTGTGAAACAGCTGCTTCTCAGCTGTGTGAGTTCCCCAGTCGAGTTCCCAGGCCAAACCAGACTCATGTCAACAGAGCACAGCACAACAAGAAGGTGAGAAGGAGCAGCCGGGGGAATCGTGGGCTGAGGTTTTTTTTTGATGGCACTGCTGATCTAAACTCACTTCGAATTGCAGTTTTAACGTTTACATTCTTTATGCCTAGCAATGAGAGACACAGGAGCTAACACGTATGTCACAATTTAGAAGATTGCAGCTTTCTGAAAAAGTAACTGAGGACCATTCTAAAATAGATCATGGAATAGAAAACCTTTATTTTCAGTGGTATTAAGTGACACTATTAAAAAGTACTGCTTACTAAAGGATCGGTTTAGCAGAGCTAAATTCCCTAAACCACAGTAAACTTTGCCTTTAAAGTGGAGTAACTGTGGTTCATAAGATTTATTTATTTATTTCACACAAATCCAAGAAATATTCAGGAAGCACGACTAAAAATGTAGTATCTACATTGTTGCTCTACTCAAGAGTTACTTTTAACATAGCCTGAACAATTCAGGTTTCAGTACTCTCATATCACATTTTCTCAGACTGTAGTAGGTTTTTCTTCCTCACAATTCCGAGAATTCCACCCAACATTTGAAAACTTAATTCATTTTTTTGCTTTTCACATTTAACAGCATGCTGAGGTGTGGGCTTCACAGAACTAGGAGAGCACTAATAGGTTTCTCCAGGTTCAGTTGCCTGAACAAAGAAGCCAAAAGTGAGTACCAGGTTTAAAAAAAAAAAGAAAAAAAGATGATGGAGTGGGTAATTCTGTTCAGGAGGTTAAATCAATTATCAACTTTGCCACCATACAGGAAGAGAGCAAGTTTGAAAACAGCAAGACTGGATCCTTTCAAAGTCTTCTTTTCAGAAAAAAATGGGCTTAGCAATCTGTGTAAGAGTCTGTATCTGAAATTCTTCACTGCTTTGAGGTATCTGCTTAAATGAGGTCTGCCCTTGGTCAGCTTAGTCTGAATCATGGAGAAGACTGAGCAGATCAGTGTTAAAAAAAAAGGATGACACTACTATAAAGGAATCACCATGTTTTGCTACCAGCAAAGGGGATTAACAGAGGAAAAACAGTGACTCAAATTCAACAAAATCAACTTTTAAGTCTCATTGCGAAGAACAAGCCAGTTTTTCAGCAGGTCACCATGAAACATCTTATATTTTTACGGTGTTAATAACAAAATTAAAACCACTTTTATATTAGTTATAACAATGTAGAAAAAAAAAGCACGTGCCATTAATTAGCAAGTCTTCATTTACTAAAAGTTTTTGCACTTACCCGTTGCATGTAACAAGCTAGCTTCTAATTTGTGTGGAATTCTTGGAGGAATTTTCATAGATGCACGAATCTGGTAAAAGCTAAAGCAAAAGACAGTGATTTGCAACACATGTGGTACAGTACATCTCAGCTACCATACACAGATACAAACAATGACAAAGGCAGGAACAGAGAGTGGGAAGGAGGAACAGGGCAAGGAAGTCTACAAAGCTTAAAACCATCTTATTTTGACTCTTCATCATGTTGGGTTTTTTTTCTTAATCATTAACCAGAGCAGCAGCCAAACACATTAATCAAAGAAGGAAGGCTCTTTGATTATCAAAGAAGGAAGACAGAGCTAGTCTTTCCGTGCCTCACAGTGTCGGGGCAAATATTTGCAAAGCTACATGGTAAACTATGCTGGAGAACTGATATGAATGAAGAATAAGGATTGTCAGCTACACTACAACCATCTCAGAAGGATCTACCATGTAGCACATCTACAGGACTGCTATAGTCAGTTCTGACGCTGAAGGAGCTATTTGTGAAACTGCAAGATGCCCCCACCCCCAGGATCCCCAGAAAACACACCGCTTACCAGGCAGTCTCTATAGTGCTTGCACCAGATATTAAAAATGGCAAATAAATGGTTACACTAGGCAAAATATGACAGTACCTGCAGAGCTAAAACATAGTATTATTGCCTTTATGCTATCAAAGGCAGGAACTGCAGGCCTGAAATCCAAATTAAACAAAAAACCACAACACAAATGTCTTTGTTTTCTGGGTCTCTGCCCATACCTTTAAACAGCTTTTAACTCTATTCAGCTCCATACCATTTCCAACTTCGATTTTCATCTATGAAATCCCTAATTGTCACCCATACTGATTTTATGGAAGTCTTCACATGACACAAGCGCTCCTAAATACACTTGGATGACACATTCTCTCCATCTCATCCCATTTCAGATCATTTACCTTTGTCTAAAGGGGTCAGCTTCAGCTCCTCAGTGAGCTGATGTGACCTACAGCCCCACAAACTCTAACACCAATGAATGGAGGAAGCAAGAACATTCACAAGTAGAGAGTAGAAAGACATCTTTTTAGGCAGAAGCCCCTATGAGTATGCAATTTACCCCTTATATTCCACTCATGGTGTATGCCCACTCAGTATTATGGCTCATTTTCATCATCCCCACTATCCAAATCCAAACTATTGTGTTGAGTCCTGAGCATCCTGCTTGTTACTTCAGCTATTAAGAAAATAATGTAGTATCATTGGTATGGTTTATATTAAATGTTATGTTTCAGTAGTTTGGAGACATGCCAGATATTTTACTTCATCTCACCCTAACCTTCTACCAAACTGGGTCGCTTTACTAGACTTCAAAATATCCAAAATATGCATCATTCTCAGTCCATGTTTAGAACCACACGACAGCTCTATAGAGCATAAATTTAACTAAGGCTTTTCATTGAAGCAGGACTGTAACAAGGTAAAATGAAAGCCAAAATAAAAACTGTGCATTGAAATGAAAAAAGGTACAATGTGATACTTCTACTACTTAATGCAGTAAGACTCGTTTGCACTAAAGATGCTGTTAAGTGACTGTTGCAAGCTGGGTGCCAAAGAAAGCAATGAACAGATTTGGTGCTTAGAACGTAATTTGCAAAACCAAAAGGCTGTTAGGACATCTTTCCTTTTCCTATTATTACTAGCTAGCAATTAATCAAAAGCAGATTATATACCCTTTACTCAGTAAGCCCTTTACCTGCTCCATATATTTTAATTTGGGTTAATGGGGAGATGAAGGTGTATTGTTTGAGACAGGTATCTTTGATTTTCAGCAGGCTTATACTTTAAGCTGTTTATAACATAAAATGTTCACCTGCTAATCTGAGTAATAAAATCCTGTGGGAGTTCAGCTCAGGGCAAATATGTAAACATTAATTCAAAATCTTGTGCCTAGATGTTTGGAACAATTATTTAACTGCATCAAGATATTTAAGTAAGAAAAACAAAGTGCTACACAGTATTTACCCAAATTATTGACTACCATTCATCTTTAAACATTGTATATATTAAGGATATATCTGCAAATGAAGAGCTATGATACTGAAACAGGGTACTTTATTCACAAAAGAATTACCTTTTTAATATAGAAAATAAAGAAATGCTTACTAAGATAGACATTACTCATTTGACAGCAAATTTTAAAAGAGATTAAAAAGAAAAAGCATCGAGCCTCGTCACTCCAAAACTTATCTTCCATCTGCTTCAACTCATTAATAAATTTGTGTTGCAATGCTTCCTTTTCTACTTAAAAAAAACCACAAACAAACCAAAACCAAGTCACCTCTAACTATTTCCCAGCTGTACCATAAACACTGCTTAGCTCTCACACACACAACCACCGACCCATGAACCTGATCTGTTCTACTGTATCTGCCTGGGACTCCCCATAGCAATTTAGTATCAAGAACTTGCTACTCACCTATCACATTCAATTGTCCCAAATACCCATAAAATACTCCTTAAATAAGATCTGAATATAATCAAGTCTCAATTATCTTATGTAATGAGAGAATGAAGGTACCCTGGGTAGTGGAAAATCGAGACAGTAAGAATGCTACAAACCATGCCAGCAAATGTGCCCAAATAGATGAAGTAGCTTGGGTCTCCCAATGCTTTCAAACCCCAGCCCAGTATCTTCCAAGAGGTGGCACGTGCAGACTTCATCAGGCAGTTGCAGGCTTAGTACTACAACCTTTCAGAGGGTGTAACAGTTTGGGTCCATCGGTGTGTCCATACTAAAATGCCTTCCTGAAGCCCTGAGGAATGGAGAACGTGGTCCAAACCTCTCAGTGGCATGACCTGTGCTAAAGCAGAGTCAGTGAGATTCACACGCCCAACCCCAGCACAGCCCATTTCCGCAGCTGTCCCAGGAACACAGCAGAGGATACTCGAACTGACCCTGCATCAGTTTGGCTCCTTCTCAACTCCTCACTCTGACAGCAGCCTGGAAAAATGCCGTATTGATAAACAAGATGGGTTCTATGTTAATTTCAAGATTTATGTAAAACTGTTTTCCAGAGCAGAAATATTAAAAAAAGAGAATAGATGAAGCTTTGCAATTCACTTTAAGATTCCAGAAAAGTGCTGAGATTCCTAAAGCCTAGAATAATAGTAATATTTGGTGAAGATTTTTGAAGAGTAACTTGAAAAAATCTGTGTTCCAACCTGTCCCTTAATTTCTCTTTTGACTGCATTAAATGAGGAAAATATCATTTTCAGATTATTAAAGGCTGCAATTTTCAGATAATAAAGGAGTCAGAAATGTTTTGATGAAGATGCTTTAAAGCTACTGTCCCTGTTTTGAAGAATCAATGGTATTCAGAAAGGTGGTGTACTGTAAGAATACACATTAATCACCCATGAAAACATCATCATCCATGACTATAAGGACTTTTGCTATCTTTTGATCCATTAGCTGAAGCAGGATAGCTGAGTATAGTGAATAAAGAGAATAAAACAACTAAAATATCACCAAGAACTGTGATTTACAACAGGATGATCAAAACACACTAAAAAACAGACCAGAAGCAAGAACCTGATATCCAATAGTTACTAGATTACCCTAATAGACTATGCCCCGGTGTTTAGAACCAGCACCTGATAATTCAGCAAGATGCATTTGCATCATCTTTTATGATACAACTATGGTTTGGCATTTTAAAAGCACAGGCTCCGACAGGCAGCTACTGTGAGTCACTGCAATAGGGGCAGTGCAGGTAGCAGATCTGGGATGAACAGCAGACTCACAGTTGGATGAAGGTCTGACACCACACAAAGAAAAGATTTTGAGTGAGTCTTTATCACCATTTTGTCAAGACAATGAGCAAATTACAACTGGTTGACATTCATGTTGCTGGTAAGTGATTTGAAGGACAGTCTCCAAAGGGAGACTGAACAAACTGAGACTTAAGGATACGCAATGTGCCCAGGTGGCCAAGAAAGCCAACAGCATCCTGGCCTGGATCAGGAACAGTGTGGCGAGTAGGGCCCGAGAGGT
>JAOXNO010000024.1:89618456-89638499 GCA_028565335.1 Limnodromus scolopaceus
ACAAGTTAATTTTGAAATCAAGGTTTAGCAAATACAACAGATGGGAGACCAGAAGACAAGTCTTACAACTCATTTTCTGGCATTTACTGGTCTTTCAATTTTTTTAACTTTTGTAGATGTGCAATTCTGTTCTCATCTGTCAGTAATCAAGTTGGGTTTGTCTGGCAAAGCTGTGGAAGCTGGGGGAGAGGGGGTACAGAGGTGGCTTCTGTGAGAAGCTGCTAGAAGCTTCCCCCATGTCTGATAGAGCCAATGCCACCTGGTTCCAAGACAGACCTGCTGCTGGCCAAGGCTGAACCCATCAGCAACAGCAGTAGCACCTCTGTGATAATATATTTTAAAAGGGGGAAAAAACTGTGCAACAGCAACTGCAGCCAAAGAAGTGAGAATACGTGAGAGAAACAACTCTGCAGACACCAAGGTCAGTGAAGAAGGAGGGGGAGGAGGTGCTTCAGGGGCCAGAAATTCCCCTGCAGCCTGTGGTGAAGACCATGGTGACCCAGGCTATTCGCCTGCAACCCATGGAGGTCCACAGTGGAGCAGATATCCACCTGCACGCCATGGAGGACCCCACGCTGGAGCAGGTGGATGTGCCCGAAGGAGGCTGTGACCCCGTGGGAAGCCTGCACCAGAGCAGGCACCTGGCAGGACCTGTGGCCCCATGGAGAGAGGAGCCCATGCTGGAGCAGGTTTGCTGGCAGGACTTGTGACCCTGTGGGGGACCCATGCTGGAGAACCCTGTTCCTGAAGGACTGCACCCCATGGAAAGGACACACACTGGAGAAGTTCTTGAAGACTGGTAGCCTGTGGGAAGGACTCACGTTGGAGATGTTTGTGGAGGACTGTCTCCCATGGGAGGGACCCCACGTTGGAGCAGGGGAAGATGTGAGGACTCCTCAGTCCTGCCCGTGAGGAGGAAGAAGCAGCAGAGACAGCGTGGGATGAACTGACCACAATCCCTGCTCCCCATCCCCCTGCGCCACTGGGAGGGAGAAGGTAGAGAAAATGGGGAGTGAAGTTGAACTTGGGAAGAAGGGAGAGTCGGTGTTTTTAAGATTTGATTTTATTTCTCATTACCCTACTCTGATGTGATTGGAATAAACTAAACTAATTTCCTCAAATTGAGTCTGTTTTGCCTGTGACAGTAATTGGTGGGTGATTTCCTTGTCCTTATCTCAACCCCTGAGCCTTTTGTTGTATTTTCTCTCCCCTGTCCAGCTGAGGAGCAGAGTGACAGAGTGGCTCTGGGGGGCACCTTGCATCCAGCCAGGGGCAACCCACCACACAGGGATACAAACCTTACAATTCACTTTGCAGCTTATTTTCATGAAAGGCAATCTCTGAATTAATAGCAAATATTTCATACGTTTAACCAGAGATGGAAATTCAGGTACCACACCCAAAACTGTTGCAAAAAAACATGACAAAAAAGCCCATGAGAACTGGTGTGTCTTATGCAAGATACACCAAATGAAGGTCATCTTCGTATTTTCCCCTGTAGGAAGCTACGTCATTCAAGGAAGTCACATTAGCTCTAGTTGAATTTTTTAAATTCAATCACTATAGTTTCAAATATAACATACTGCTCTGAGATGTTATTAGGACGTTAAGAAAGAAAAATAGTCCTTCAGAATCAGAAGCCTCTATCTTTTCTCCTTCAAGCAAGGCACAGTTTCATGATTTAAGTCAGCTTAAGACAGCGCTGCCACCAGTAGGAGCAATTTGCAGTCCAAAACCCCCTTTTATGTGTTTTTGCCCCTCCTCGAACATGTTTTGATGTTCCAGCTACCATATGGTAAATCAGATCAACATGCTCATCCACCTGGAAAAGGAAAATAAGAATCCAGCAGGGGCTGTTACTGAAGGCAGGACCACACAGCCAGAGGAGAAAGCGGAACATGACATGGGGTTAGGTCAGATTCAGCTACTGGTGGGACTCCACACTCAGAAATAATGTGAAATTGTACTGCCACATCCTGTAAATTGTTTTTTTTCCTTAGCTTCAGGAGTTTCAACTCTAGAAAGACTGAGAGAAGCTGATCTGCTCACTGTTCACTGTATTTATTCATTCATTATTAACATAATTCTTAAGGAATAATCTCAGAGAATATTACCAGAACAATATTAGAAGCTATGAAAAGTTAGCAGCAGAAGTCAAGATCTGTTTCTCTAAATTCCAAAATTCACATACTTACTAAGATGATCCTAAAAGCTCATGAATGTTAAAAAGCAAAGTGAGCACTCAAGATTTGAAAGTAAGAAATTCCCAAACACTCCACTTCTTACCCCTTCAGAAAATTTAAAAATTGCCGTTCTTGAATAGACTTTTTATTTTTGCCATGGTAGATCTACCTCCTACAGCAAAAACATCTCCAGTCTCCTAACACCTACCCAACTAGTACATGGCAGCAAATATACCCTTAGAAGAACAAAGTTAAAAATCCAAACTCACAAAAGAGTTAACCTTCCAATACCAGCTTAAATAAACTAAACAAATTACATGCGCGCAAACAGACTAAGCAGCCAAGCCCCTTTCTCTCCTGCCAGGTTCCACAAGCTCGATACCCCGAAGACACACAATGCCTACTGAACCTGGTCAACAAGTCAAAAACATTTAACAAGCAAATAAAACAAGCAAAACATATTTTTCTAAAGTCTACATTTTGTCAAAGGCTTCTATTTTCAGAAAACTATAATGAGCATTGCAGAAAACTTCAGATGGTATCCACAATAATTTGAAATAAACTGTATGTAGGAATAAATTCAGGAAAGGTAGAAAACAAAGACTGCTGAAGGGAAGGTATGCAAAAAGACTACACAATGAAAATTGAGAAGGGCAGAAGAACATAATGAGGAAAAGGGACCAAATGCATAGAAGAAGCACTAAACACAGTAATAGGAATACAGAGATGATCACCAAGGTGATACTATGATTTACTGTACACGTACACTGAGAAGCGTCAATCTTTCCATGTGCATGGGTATCTGAATCCTTGTGTTCCTCCTATGAGGCTGACCTCCCGCCACTGCTCCCTGTAAGCTGGGATCTGCAAAATCCACTGAAGAAGAATCCAGGTACTCCTCAGGGAGTTGGAAGCTGGGCGTCTCTGCCGCTCCAGATGTCAGCAAATTGGTTTTTCTATCATCTCTTCCTTCCTCCTTTCAGAACTGATCTATGGAAAGGGAGCTGGCATTCCGGGAGTGATGAGGGCCCTTTCCCCAGCAGGTATCAGAGGTAGGTCCCTCTGTGCTCTGCAGTTGTCCAAGTCCTTCTCTTTGCCGTTCATGCAAGCTGGCATCTGGGAAAATCCTGCCCCTTCTCATAATAAGGAAATACCAAGAATGATGCCTTGAAAATGAGACTATACTTTCACAATAAAGGGATTTTTCCAAGAAATCAAGTTTAAGGAGTTCTGTTTTCCCCTCTTCCTCTGCCCTGTCCTCCCAGACACTCACTCTTGACCCTCTCCTGCAATATATTGCCCCCCCTCAATTACACCAACGCACAACTTGCAGAGCAATGCTGCAAACTGGACCCATTCAGCAGCTCAACTCGGAGCAGGCTGCTGCAGCAGCTCAGCCAGCACAACCCACAGGGCAGGGCAGGGCAGTGGCACCAAGCAGCCAGCAGCAAGGAAGGCAGAAACTGCAAACTGGCATTGCCAGGCAAGCTCTGTATCTCTATATGAGAGCTTAGGGAAATTAGAATTGACATACCTGATGTCTGTCAGAATTCTGTATTCTACAGGCAGGAATGCCAGTGGAGACGAATGCAGAAGTAGAAACGGAGATTTTGTTTCAAAACATACCAATCTCCAGGCTGTTCTTGCTCAGATCATACTGAAATAGCGGCCTCTCCTGTTCAAGAGATTTCTTCCTAGTACAGAGGTTGAAACTGCTACAGACATCTCTCTCAGGATGTGCTCCAGCATTACAGTCACACCAGCACAAAAGCTAGATGGTGACAGAAGCAGGGATCCCATTCCTCCTGCTTATTTTCTAGTCTTTCTGCACTAGCAGTGACAGTTCTCTGATCCTCAGCAGATGATATCTCTCTCCAGAGAGATAAAACTGACAAAACCAAAATCATAGTCTGGGTTTTTTTTAATTTTTCTGCTGGCTGACCACTTTGAGCTGACCCACCGTAAGAGAGAAGAACATTACTGCAGTTACACCAGAAGCAGGCCACCCTGCTCAGCCCAACAGATCTCCCTACCTGTAACACCTACACCCTTAGCCCATTGCTACTGCCAGCTTAACCCACCCTCTGACTGCACCGCTGCCAACAGCGAGCCTGTCTTATCGGCCGTAGGCCTGCATGACTGCAAGAGCAAACAACACAGGAGGTGACCACGGATCTCCTAGCTTTTGGCAGACACATGCAGTTGTACTGGCTCAAGCCAACTACAAATCCATAGATGAGATCACTGTTTCACAACAGATGCAAGTCCATGGTGCTACCAGTTGACTGTGCTGGGTGCACTTTCACACCCTTTCACTCCACCAAAACCAGTGCACTCAGGCAGTTACACAACCATCCACATCAAAGAAACTGGTACAGGTGGAAAAAACACCTTCCCCCCACCCCAGTCTGGTTACCTCCAATAGTCTGAAAGTTACTTCTGGTGTTAAAAACACATGAAAATACACAATGAGTAGCAGCAGACGTTTTGATCATTTAGCGTATGGTATTCACTATCTTTTTGGAGAAACAAGAAACATTTTTAAAGTAATTTTAAAAATTTGTGGAGAAATAAATGGAGTTATTTATGGACAAGCATGAACATGACGCTCCAGACTGCAATGCCTCTAACCCTTTGGAAGTGTTTTGAGCTTCCTTCCCAACTGTCAACACAAGTAAGAAACTGGGAAAAGGAGAATGAGTGGAAGGGGATGAAAAAAGGTAAAAACAAATCAAAAATCTGAGCAGTTACTTTATATGGAATATAGTAATTGGCAGGAGGTTTAAGGACTGAAAGAGGAAGGTATATTGGAAAGGGCACCTGATTGAAGAGGAGGCAGCAAGTGTGAGTTTGGTGGTAGGACTGATTCAGGTTCCATATTCAGATAAAGGTATACGCTCTCTTAAGTACATGATGATCCATTAAACTGCTGGTTGTGATTAAAGATACAGGTATACATAAAGGTATGGTCAGATGTATGTGCACCAGAGGAGACACAAAAAGACACCATACCAGGAACTTCTGTTGAATCACAAAGCAGTCAAGACTTTGGAACACGAGACTGAGCATCTTTCTCTCTCCCTTTCTTCAGAGAGCTATGGATGGTAAACTACCTTAAAGAACTAACATAATGACCTTTCTGCTGTAACTATTATGTGTATTAACAAAGCACGCATAAATAGGGCAGAACACTTAGGAATAACAGATTTTTCTCTGGTTTATACCAGAGAGACAGATCTGAACTGTAAGCCTACGCAGAAGCCACACACTTCTGCACAAAAGACTGCTAACCCATGAAAGAGTCTCAAAATTAGCAATTTTAACAAATAAACATGTATTTAATGCTAGGTAAAACTGCTACTGCTGTCACATGCCATTCCAGAATACTAAACTGAGTAAAGCTCAGATTTAGAAAGAGAAGGTACATACTCAAGAAACCATTATTCTGATGTCTTCAACTAACACCTACTCCCATTCTACCTTCTCACTACCCAGAGAAGATAGCTATATTGTTCTACAGATTAGATAAATGGGCCTTCTCCAGAGAGAATCTCTTTATGCTCAGTACTCTCTTGCACTGTCATTTACTCCCTCACTCAACTAAACTCACGGATCATGTTTCTGCTGACAGCCTTCATGGTGAGGCATGCTGATATATAATCTTTACTTTGCAACGTGAAATGATACCTGGTCTTACATCACTCTTTGATCGCATAAAGAAAGAAAGAATTACATTGACACCCCAAATACAATCCTCAAAGGAGGACAAATGACATAGGCCATATCACAATTACATATAACCTTGCCATTACACAAAATAGCTGCACCTATAACAGGGCTGTCAGGCTCCAGCAAGACATTAAGATGGTAAAACTACACATCTGAGCTTTTATTGTTTTGTTTTTAAAAAATGGAATTTTGCCAAATTAAGTGCCTGGATTCAATAGCGGGGGAGGGGGGGAAATGTAGGGAAAAAAACCAACACACTTAAAATGTACCTCCAGGACAACTACAATTACCAACTGTTAGCTATGTCTCTATGAATAATGACTGAAGAAATAGCATCTGTACCGTCATCTTTACACGCCAGAACACATATCTAAAACAGGTAGTTTCAGGATCTGATTTAGTTTCTTAAGATGGAGGCTAGTCTTCTAGGAATTAAGACAGAGGTGGGGGCAAGGAGGATTCTCTAGGCTTCGGAGCAGAAGCCAAACTTACAGGTTCTAGGTCATTCCTAGATAAGCTGTCCTGTGTGGCTATAAGTCTCCCAACATAGGTACCATACTCAAATATCTGAAGATAAGCAGTACAACCTCCCCAGGTCTTCAGTTCCACTCACATAGCTATGGCAGACTATACTTCAAAAGCGTTAATTTCTCAGCTAACTCAAAGCATCAAAGGAAGCAGTGCTCAATTTTCCACTCACTATTCTCAACAAATACAAGGCTTTTTATTTCAAAAGACAAGACTCTGAAGTACCATCATATAGCACTTATTACTCTCTTTGGGACCAGACCTTGTCATTGGTCTCTCAGACATCCTGCATTAGAAGGTCCAGACGGATATTTCATGATATTAACTTTTAACTTCTGAAGCAATACCAACTTAATATATGACCTTCCCACTACTTGTTCACAGTCATACCCATTCGTGCCTCAGAGCAAGCAGAACTCCTGTGTGCGCATCCACTCTTGAATTAGAATCAGAAACTGATCCCCTTTAAAAAAATAAAAATAAACCCAAAAGAAAAGTATATGCAATGTTTTTCCTCAACAAACTATTCCCTTGAGCTTACAGCCTGGCCTTTCAAATCTTAAACCTATGTTACTGCTATTTGTATTCCTGCAAAACCATGAGCTGAAGACCTGAGCTCATCTTGCAATTGTTAGATGAATTTGACAGCTTTCTTCTCCCTTTGTAAAGGCTGCATTACATTAAGTAAAGATCATAGTACAATACTTCAAACGATAAGCTACATGTCAGAAGATAATTCACAACACCTATTTCCAGAAAGCTCTGTCATACTGAAACATGATTTGAAAGTAAAAGTATGACTGGGCTGTATGAATTAAAATTCACCTGAGCATGAATGGTTCTTGTCCCTTAAGTGCTTGTTATTTGATCATATTCTAACAACACAAAACATTAGCAGAGGTATATCTTTATTTAAGGACAAAACCTCTTCACTCCTGATGTAGCCAGGAGAAAGAAAAGCAGTCCTACTAAAAGTGTACTCTTCAAACTTTAATTTCGTGTTAATAAACTGTCAAACTAATGTAGGCAGCTCACTGGATCCAGAAAAAAAAAAAATACAACTTTTCATATATTGCATTATTTCTTATGAAATTACTGTGCAATCATAGTAAGACTCATTATCATACTCTGACTTGGTGTATTTTCTTTTATGGTACATTACACAACTACACACACAGAAGCATAAAATGTCAGCGCTGCTCAGACACATCAGTACCTATACAAGGAAAAAACAAATTTATGGAACAGAAGAATATATAAGGCTAAATATCCAGTAGTCTCTGAAGCTTAAGTTCCTTTGACTTTCAATAGGACTTAGGTTCACAAGCAACTTAATGCTATTGAAATCCTGGCAATAACCTAATATCAGATATGATCCACCTCTAAAGATGTGTTTTATGTTAGAACCTGCTAAAGTCTCTTCTGTGGAAGGTATTTAATATTCTTCTTGCATCTGTTAACCAGTACTTATAAAGCAAAAACACTTTTCAAAGTGTGGTCACTTACATTATTAATGTAAACTCTTGAGGTGCTTTTGCAAGAAACTTTTAACCCAAAACAAAGTCAAATAACAGATAACTAGACACCCTGAGCACAAATGTAAACCTGTAGCTATAATAAAGACTACTGTTAATACTTTATTTTACTTGCACTGTCCATAGTCTACTTGGGTTAGCAACAAATTTACATTTAGCTGAAATAACCCTTACCAAGTTCTGTTTCTGAAACCCAAAATAAAACATATTCTACTTCACAAAGAAGACTGCTACAAAAAAAAAAAAAAGAAGACAAAGCACAGACATGGAGACATTACTATTGAAAATTGTCTAAATTCAGCTTTGGCCAGTTGTATGTGCGTGCATATTACTGACAAAATAACAAATGAGTGAGAAAATAAGAATTTAACATTGGGATTATAAGAACGCACAGAGACAGGGATAACAGACTAAAGCTGTGTTCAAAGCAGACCCTGGAGCAATGCGTACGCTATGCTGAACTAGAAACCATCACTTAAGTTTCTTTAGCCCTTTAGATTTCCCAGTTCACAGGTGGAAAAGCAATACACAGCTCCAGAGAAATGAAAATCTCATCTTCTCACAGCTGAGGATTACCAGGAAACTTCTCTCACTACCCACAAGGAAGGCATAACTTTCCAAGCTAAGACATCAGGATTCATCATCCGGTGGTGGAACACTGAAACTTCAGCTGAGCACTCCAAAGTACTGTGGTACTTTCAATAACCAGGTATTTGATTCAGAAATGCTCAATACATTCATATTTCAATTCAGGATGTTGACACATAGAAAATAAGTATGTAAACGTGGAGGGGTAAGCATCCACAGTGCACAGTAGAATAATGAGGAAAAGAGACAATTTGCTCTTACAGCAACTATGTCTTTGAAAAACAGCACTGTAAATAACATTCACAGCCATGACAAGGTGGTGGCAGGAGGCAAAGCAGAAAGTGTTACACATAAACATCCCAAACTTCTGTTACAAACTGTGCTAAAATTTCCACTGGTGTCCCACAGCCTCCTACTTGCACAAATTTTAAACATGAGGAAAAGATCAAAATCACATTACCAGGGCATCATATATTCTAAGTGTCCATCTAGACCTCATAACATCACCACTAAAAGAAACAAGAATGTGATTCCCTAACTGCATATGAAAATGTTTCAAGAGAATATTGTCAGCTGTTCTACGTCTGAAATTGATTTTCATTTCAGTTACCTGGAACAAGCTTGCTGACAACGTATTAAAAAGGTTGTTATTATTATTAATGATTACCATAAGTTTATTTATTTATTATTATTATTATTATTATTATTAACTGTCTGTTGTACAAACACAGAAGAGTCCTTATGCTAAAGGACTTAGAGAAATAACAGACAACATGCGAATAGAGGCACAGTTACACAGGCACAGTAATTGTCAGCGTGGAAAAAAGCTGTTTCAGGAAACAGCTTTTGTCCAAAGATACTGGCCAAACAGATAAAATCTACTTCTCCCCATCCCCAGCACGGAAAGTAATATTAAACTGATTGTACATGTCCAGATATCCCAGGCTCTGGCCAGTGACTCTTATCACAGAGAAACCCTGTACCTCTAATAGTTCTCAAGTTTATGAGAATTTTCTTTTTGGCAAAAATATAAATGTATTCAGCATTTATTGTGCAGATTTTTCAAAGCGGAAAATCAGTATGGAAAGATGAGCATCCTGGTTTGGAAACTGAGTAAGTGGAAAATACAGGCTGACAGCACTGCTAAGCTGCTGGTAGGAGTCAGGCAGCGTAACACAGAAAGGATGGAGATCTTGCTTTTCCAAACTATCCCTGCTGCTACACTCTGGCTACTACACCTTGGCAGACAAATGGCTTGCTTTTGCCACACCACCTCACTGGCTCCTGTTTAACCTGCTGTTCACCAAGACTACCAGGTATTTTTTTTGCAAAGGTGCTTTCTAGCCAGCTGGCCCCCAGCCTGCACTGACATACGGGGTTATTCAACCCCATCTGTAGGATTTGCATTTGCCCTTGAGGATCCTATCAGCCCATTTCTCCAGTTTGCCCAGGCCCTTCCCAAGAGCATCTCTGTTCTCCAGGCTGTCTAACCATTCCCTGTAATTGGTTATCATTCAAAAACTTGCTGAGAAGACATTCTCATCAAAACACTAAACAGTACTGACCTACTATCAATCAACTAGTCATCAGCTGCAAGTTGGACTTTACACCACTGAAGACAACTCTTTGAGCCCAGTCATCCAACCAGTTTTCCAGCCAACTCATTCTCCATTTCTCCAGTTCACATCTCACTCAGGCTGTGTTATGCTTCCCTTTGTATTTATATGAGGTCAGCACTACAGAGCCCAAATCTAACTGGAGCTTTTATGAGCTAAGACATCAGAATAGCCTTCAGTCTCACTGGTCCAAACAACCTACATTTCCTTTATTCATTTGGTCACACGATACTCACATATCAATCACTGCTTGGGCAAAAATGCCCATGATCAAATCCCACTGAATATAGCAGTTGATTAAAATAAATGAACAGAGTTACCTAGAGTAAGTTGTATTCTAAGCAAGTGGCACAGAGTTGTAAGAAAATACAATGAAATAGCTGTATTAGGTAAGGATACTACTTAACTGTTCTTTAACTACACTACGTACTTCTGAGACTTAAAGCTACAGTGCAACTTTGAGAAGCTAACCACCAGAATCACCACAGTCCTAGGAACAACCTTTCTTGAACCAGATGAGCAGCAGGGAGCTACACACACCGACAGGTCTCATGTATTAGAATGAAGTGTCTACGCTGTGTGTATCTCCTTGCTTAGAATAATAACAGTTATCTAAAGGTAGAGAAAACTAACAGTCTGCTTTAAATTGTCAGTTAAGAGAATAACATGGTTGTAACAGTGAGTCTGTTACAGGACCCTTCAGGTGAATTTGATCTTGAGTGAAATATTATGACAGATTTTGGTTGAGTCTGCACTACTGATTAGTTTAGATCAGCAAAGTGGGTTCGAGGCACTTTCCCCAATGATCCCCATTTGCTACACGCTGGTTCAGTTCACTGAGAGCTCTCCACGTACATAACTTCATGTCTCCTGGAGAAAACTAAACCACGGGCTGTGATCTACACGTCACAAAAAGAACTTCAACCCCTGGGGGGACAGAAAGTATGAAACAATTACTGGTATGAACAACTTCAAAATACACTCACGATGCAAAACATCTGGTCCAGAGGACGAGACTAAATCTAGTCTGAAGTAACCCTGGAACCACACAGATATAGAGACGTCAACACTGTTTCTAGTAATCCAGTCCTAAACTACCAAATTAATTGTAAGTATAAATACAGAAGTGCTTCTGGCATCAGTGTCACTATAGATAAAGATCCAAAAAGATACGTTACAGTTCGATGCAATAGTTGGTACATTTCTTCAAAGAGTTACAAAACCAGGAAGAGATAATAATGGTTTTGATTGGATATTGGGATATGTGGACTCTACAGAAAGGGGGATGGGGTGGGGAATGTGCCACAAATTCAAATGACCAAACTGATTCAGCTCATATTTAATAGAAGAGACAAAAGACTGACATCTAAAAATACACTAGGGTGAACACTCAGACTGATAAAGTCATTCAAAGCATAGGACAATGCTGATAAGAAAAACAAACAACTGAAAACTGACCCAAAGGAAACTTAGGCTGGAAATTACAGCTTCTCCAATAATCAAAAGAGTGAGAATCTGGACTCACTCTCCAACCAAGCTTGGATAAAAATCTATTAAATTTTAAGAAGGAGTCTGATGTGATTACTTGCAATAGCCGACATTTTATTTTACACAATTCAGAGGTCATTAAGTGTTAGAAAACACCACGAGCCAGGCATGCTAAGCTGGGTAAACTTGAATGCTGTTGCAGTTTGGGCCGGGTTGGTCAACAACAAGACAACAGATGCTCTCCCCACCTCTCACTCCCAGGAGAAGAAGTGAGAGAGAGTTATGAGTTTAGAAAAAACTAGATTACTTTAATGAAATATTAACAATAAAATAAAAAGGAAATAATTAAATAGATACAATAGATACAAATACATACAAAACTGTATCAAACTTCCAGGCAGATGTCACCGGGAGGCACTGGGAAAGTTCCAGACTGAACTAAGCATGGGAACTGGATTCTGGAACACACTGATCAGGATCAAAGGCAGATGAACTGACAGGGTCCTCCGGGGATGTCAGTCATTTAAGAAGCCACCGAAGAAGCCAAGCCACTGAAGAAGAGAAACTGACCCTTTGACCCCTCAGCTTTTATACACCCTACTGATCAGTTTGGGTCACCTCACCTGTCCACTCCAATCCACAGGTGCAACACCCTCCATAGGGTAAACCACTGACTCAGCTGACCCTGGTGGCCACAGCAACAAGGACGAGCAAGAGCCTCTTTCCCTGAACAGAAAGTTGGCTCTTCTCAACCCCATACCACGACAAATGCACACAGTTCCAAACAAACCCAGAATAAAATCAATTCTATACCTGACTTGTGGTGAAAGAAGCCATACCAAACACAACAGTAGCTCAAATCAGGAGGCTAGCAATGAAATTAGGTGTGAGATCCCCAGGCGTAAGGAAATCAGAAAGAGGGGCGAGAGCTTGGTATCACAGAGTTGGGATCTGCTGGTACTCAACAACTTTTTTTGCTCTGTCTTCACTGGCAACCTCTCTCTCCCCCCACACCTCTTGAGTGCATGGACCGCAAGACAGGGACTGGGGGAGTAAAGTCCATCCCACTGTAAGAGAATCACAGAATGATCTTGGGTTGGAAGGGACATCTGGAGATCATCCAGTCCAACCCCTGGCCAGAGCAGGTCCACCCAGAGCAGGTTGCACAGGAACATGCCCAGGCAGGATTTGAATGTCTCCAGAGATGGAGACTCCACCACCTGTCTCAGGGCAGCCTGTCTCAGGGCTCTGCCACTCTCACAGGAAAGAAGTTCCTCCTCAGGTTTGATGGAACTTCCTATGTTCAAGTTTGTGCCCGTTACCTTTTGTCCTCTCACTGGGCACCACTGAAGAAAGAGCGGCCCCATCCTCTCGACACCTACCCTTGAAGTACTTATAGGCATAAAGGTTCAGATTCATGACCACCTGAGCAATGTGAACGAACAGAAGACTGTGGGACCTGACAAGATGCACCCCAGAGTCCCGAGCGAATTGGCTGATGTAGCTACCAAGCCACTCTCCATGATTTTTAAAATCATGTTCACAGTCAGGTGAAGTCCCTGGTGACTGGAGAAAGGGAAACTTTGCACCCATTTTTAAAAAGCGTCGAAAGGAGGACCCTGGGGACTACTGACCTGTCAGCCTCACCTCTGTACCTGGGAAGATCATGGAATAGATCCTCCTAGAAGCTATGCTAAGGCACACATGGAGGACAGGGAGATGAGTCAAGACAGCCAGCACGGCTTCACCATGGGCAAGTCCTGCCTGACCAACCTAGGGGCATTCTACGAAGGAGTGACTACATCAGTGAAAAAGGGAAGAGCTATGGATGTCATCTACCTGGACTTCTGAAAGGCCCCACAACACCTTTCCCTCTAAATTGGAGAGGTATGGATTTGATGGGTGGACTGTTTGGTGGATGAGGAATTGACTAGTATCCAGAGGGTAGTGGGCAACAGCTCAATGTCCAGATGGAGACTGGTGGGTGACAAGTGGTGTTCCTTGGGGGTCTGTACTGGGACCAGTATCATTTAATATCTTCATCAGTGACATAGACAGTGGGATTGAGTGCACTCTCAGCAAGTTTGCAGATGACACCAAGCTGAGTGGTGCAGCTGACATGCCTGATGTCACCCAGAGGGACCTGGGCAAGCTCAAGAAGTGGGCCCGTGTGAACCTCATGAGGTTCAACAAGGCCAGCTGCTGGGTTCAGCAACCCCCAACCCCCACTATCAATATAGGCTAGGGTATGAAGGATTGGGAGCAGCCCTGAGGAGAAGGACTTAGGGTATTGGTGGATGAAAAATTGGACATAAACTGAGAATGTGCACTGGCAGCACAGAAAGCCAGCCATATCCTGGGCTGCATCAAAAGAAGCATGGCCAGTAGGGCAAGGGAGGTGATTCACCCCCTCTAGTCCACTCTGGTCAGACTCCACCTGCATCCATCCAGCTCTGGAGCCCTCAGCACAGGGAAGATATAGACCTGTTGGAGCAGGTCCAGAGGAGGGCCACAAGGATGATCAGATGGCTGGAGCACCTCTCCTATGGGGACAGGCTGAGAGAGGTGGAGTTACTCAGCTTGGGGAAGTCTCCAGGGAGAGCTTATTGCAACATTTCAATTCTTAAAGGAAGCCTACAGGAAAGATGGGGACAAACTTTTTAGCAGGGCCTGTTGTAATAGGACAAGAGGTAAACTAAACTAAACTAAAAGAGGGAAGAGTCAGACCAGGTAGAAGGAAGAATTTTTTTACAATGAAGCTGGTGAAACACTGGAACAGGTTGCCCAAAGAAGTAGTAGATGCCCTATCCCTGGAAACATTGAAGGTCAGCTTGAATGGGGCTCTAAGCAATCTGATCTAGTTGAAAATGTCCCTGCTCATTGCAGGGAAGGTTGGACTAGATGACCTTTAAAGCTCCCTTCCAACCCAAACTATTCTATAATTCTATGACACTAAAGATTATCTTTTCTGCTGATTTAATCCATCATCCAGGAGCTCCACCAGCAATGTAAATATTACACCCTGTTTCCAATAAATACAAAGACAGTTCCCTAGAAAAATACTAGAACTTACCCAAATTGACAGAAATTATTGCAGTACTCATAACTCAGTCTTTCAAATTATTCTGGAAGCTCCTTTTCCTTCTTCACATTGATTTCTAAGGGAATGCGCCCAGAGTTAAAGTTCAGCTTGAAACCAGAGAGGTAATGTCTACTCATGCCACTTTTCTCATCATGTCAGCATTCCACCTCTCTGAACTTGCCCTGTGAATTTACTGGTTTTTTAAAGAGTAAGCTAAAAAGAAACATGCCAAGTAGAGTATACTGCTGTGCTTTACTTCTCAACTATTTTTCTGAGGAACCATTTGAATTGTAAGGTTAAGACAACCAAAAGACTTTCTTCTCTTCAGGCTCTTCTCTACTAAAGTTACCATGCTGCCATATTCTACCCTCTCCTTCCCCACTGACTTCAGAGATTAAAAAAGGCCACAGTTCAACAGACTGTGCTTTTTTGTTGAAGTAATTAGAATACTCTCAGTGTTTTCCCAGACCTCTTAAGCCTTCCTTAACCCTTCTCTTCCAATGAAGAGTTAAATTACAATTTTTCCTAAGAACAGCGCATAGTTTGTTGCATATACTTTGACTGCAAATGGTAGCAAGCATAATGGGCAATCACTTCTGTCAGTACCACCTTCAGGTCAAATTTAGACAAAAGTTAGCTTTAACAAAATACAGATGAAAATTAACAGTAACATGGCAAAGATAAAGGCAAGCTAGCCAAGACATGTTTTATAACAGTATTTTATGCCTCTTTCTCCTGAGCTCCTTCCCAATCCTATCTATTAATACAAGGTGGAGGAACTATGTGCATCTCAAAGCAAGGAAATTTTCCCATTACTTTACCTTCATCAACTCACTCTGTCAAAAAAAAAACAAACAAAAAACCCCCCATTGCTACCAAGAACAGTAACTCCCCTCACCTTCCTTGAATTTTGACAAAGTTAAAAACAAGACTGTATTTTCTTATTACTAAAATGTTTCTAAAGAAAGTTATTTTACAGTGTTTTGGCAAAAGGAGCTATCATAAACCAACACTGATATATATTGTTCCCTGCCTGTAAACGCTGACGCAGCCTCAAAGAGATCTACCTAAAACAAACATCATAAGAACTACAACACTGAGGTGTTTTTACTGTAGTCTGTTAGAAAATTGACAGAAGGGCAGTGTACCACAGCCCTAGATGACCAATAACCTTTAGTACTCGAACATAAGCCACAAAGGATTATTTCCTGCAAAGGACAACCTTTCCTACATGGGAAAGGACAACCTTAGAAAGTAATCTGGGGACAATCAGGTAATATCAAATGAAAGAAAACTGAAAAAGCCTTCTACAGAGACTAGGTGGAATAAGAGGAGGTCAGGAGAGTCTAATGAGGCAGTATGGAGCCTTCCATAACTGTGGAGGCATAGCACAGTGTGAGGAGAAAGAAGCTGGTGAAGTTCTCCACTTCCAAACTGATTAATTAGTAAATTTCTTGCAGTAACAACATTTTTTAAAGATTCAAGAGAAACACATATCATATTTCAAACAAAAGGGATTACAGAAATTAAGATATGAAAGGGTAAAGGCCTGGATAAGAATATAATCTCCTCTCCAAATCTACAGAGGTTCCCTATTCTCCAATTAGACAAAAAATATTTTATTAGAACCTAAGTTTTAGGCCAAATTATTTGAGTAATTAATTCCTAGAAAGCATACACCTTTCCAATGAGAAATAAATATTTTTCAAATCACTATAAAAATGGTCAATAATACATGATACTATGCTATATGACAGTACCCATTAAGATCTTTCCATCAGCCATCCACCATAGTAAAGTTTGAAAGAATGCACTACCTACCCTCTTTGAAACAAATCCACGTTGAAGAATTTGTGGAGCTCCACGGAGAATTCTACCATAGCCTGAACTTCACTCATGTTTATGAGGATGAAGAAGTCAGAACTTGTCAGCACCTAAGTTACTGAAAACAAACAAAAACCAAACTTTTTAGAACACAAACTGGGAATAATGACTATTTGGTCCTTTAAAAGGACAACACTATATACAATTTTGCACAGCTTCCTTAAATATACATGCCCTGGGTAAACAAGAATATAGGATGTACCAAATCCTGCCTACAGTAACTTCTGTCTTTGTTGTGAGGGAATCAACTGTTATCAGAGAAGCATCACAGCACACCATCAGCATAATACAATCCCAGCACTTACTGATAACTCCACACTGCAGCTCTGCTCTGGTACTTGGCTGGAGACAGGGCAAAAATACTGCCAACAAGGAGAAAAAGAGCATGGTCTGCTTCCAGCCCTGTTGAAGCAAAATGACCACACAGGTAGCAGCGCCTCAACTCTGACACGAGGACAGGGACAGCTGACCTACAATGTGGTCCAACAGTGCAGAGAAAGTGCTTGACCAGGTCATGGAGGGCTTTAGATGGAGAGATTTTAGAGGGAAGGCAGGAGTTAAGGAGTACAATGTGTCCGTTTTTAGTCAATCTTTTTTAGTGGTGAAGTGTTAATTCTCACTGTCTTCTTTGCAGACACAGATTGGCACCTTCCTGATAATTAACAACTGCTTGCTGATACTTAAATTAAAATCCTACAGACTTTACTGTGTTCTGCTGGTTTTCCTTCAACACTAGCAACTGGATTAATAAAATAGACTACACTTTCTGCAAACACTTGTCTTCAAACTTCCCAGTTCCTGCAAGCACTGTCTGGTTTGAGGAATAAACAACTGAAAAAATCTAAACCAGATTACCCTTCAGACACATTAGTCCATGTTCTGGGTCTAATACAAAAGCAGTAAACTTGAAGAAAAAAGCTAACCTGGCTGGAGCTTGAATGGATTATGGGATTTTTTCACTTCTAGAATTCTGAACATGCATTTGGGCATTTGTGAAGCAGCAGACAGTACTACTGGAATTGAAACTGAGTAGCTGGCAAAACGAAGAAGTCATTGCCACAGTAAATATCAGTCACCTGAAAGCAACGGTACCTTTATGGCTGCTTCTACCCTACTGACCAAATCGTCTTGGCATATGGCTCAAGATAAGATTTACTTTTCTGTACCCACTTTAGAGGAGCTGGAAGGCACCAAGCACCACAGCACAGGTCTAGATTTTCAACTATACACAAGTTAATTCTGACCTTGGTTTAACAGCCAATATAAAGAATCTGCATGCACTTTACAAAAACACAGAAACAGTATGTTACAGAAGTAACGGGACAGGGAAAGAGGAATTTCACTTCTGAAGCCAAGTTGAATATGAAGAACTTATATACAGAAGCCGAGTTGAATATGAATGATGAAATTAGCCCAGCTTCTCTAAAATCCTGTGTTCATTCAAATTTCAATCAAGGGACTTCAACAGATTAACTGAATGATGCCGCAAGTTTTGCTACAGTATGCAGCGTTGGGGCTGTCGCTAATAACCTACAGGGCTTTGCAACAATTCCCTCTTCCACTGCTTTGTCTATAGGATTGTGTAGGGATGTCCTCAGTGGTCTCTAAAGCTAGAATCAAGAAGTTCTGCACTCTAATTCTCTGGGGTTACCATACTGCATTATCACATGCGCATCACCTATCACAACGCAAGCGTATCTTCTGCAAATGGAACCTGACCTGCCACTGAGCAGAGATCTGAGACCTGCTGTGACCCTCGGCCACTAGGCAACAAACCTTGTGGGCTGTGCATAAAACCTGTGATGAAAACTCCAATACCTCAGGAAGAAGCTCACTTTAAAACACCCAGGAGAAAGCAAAAGGACTTAAAAAGACAAAGGATGCCATGGGGCAGTCTCATCCAGCTTGCATTTTGATGAAACTACATTTTTCAAGGGAGGAAGCCATCCCACGCCTCTGACTGCCCCAGCACAGTAACTGGCACTGTCTACATCCCTAAATGGTTTGCCTCCACTAAGAGAAGGGAAAACTGTTCCTGCAGGACTTGTTGGTCCAAGCAGTCGCTCCCAAATGCTTCAGGGTCCCTTAACTCCCCAACCAGAAAACTCAGAACAATCCAGAACTAGTCCAATTAGACAAGTTTGGAGGTCTATTTTATGAATTAATTTAACAAAAAAGCTAGAAGAGCCACATCTTGCATCACCGCCAAAAGGGCTGTCCAGTGAACTCGTGGTATTTCTATTGTGTCCAACACAGCTCTAGCTGCGGCCATTCCCTCCTTCCTCAATCAAGCTGACTTAGCATCCCCAGCCAGACCACTAAAAATTGCCTGGGCAGGCTACCCCTGCCGACTGAACACAGGCTCCAGCAAACACAGGCCTGCACAACACAGTGCCACATGTTTTAATCCAGTAAAACAGCCCTCGCTCAACTACCAACAGTACTTGGAAAACTGGCACCGATGCCCTGCTCCCGTATCAACTGCAAAACCACTAAGAAATACCACTAAGAAACCTTTGCTTTCCTTCACACTTCTGGGGGTTTATTTATTTTCTTAAGTTGGAAAATCTCCTACATATCCCAGCCAGTCCAGGCTGTCCCCACACTAGCTCACCACTTCAAACTTTACTTAGACAAATGCATCTTTTGAGGCCACAACACAAAATGGATCACAGGATATCAGATGTTAAAAGACCATCAGAAGGAAAAAGTGTTTCTTGATTCTGTTTTTTTCTAAATTGATCATTTTAGTGGTACTTTAGAGCAGCTGCACCAGACCACCTTTGAGTGCCATGAAAAGACAGAAGGAGGTGTAGAGATACCTCCTAAACCAGCTTCGTTCTTTGTGAAATGCTTGTGTAACAGTGACATTAATCTACCTACTTATATTGGGAACTGGAAGAAAATGCTAAGAAACAAAACACCAGTATGTTCAAAGAATGTCTTACCTCCACTGGTAAATACTCCATTTTAGTATGTTAATTAACCAGTCTTTCAGTTCTTCACTGTTGCTGTCAGAAACATACTGCTTGAACTAAAACACAAACAAACGAAAAATGTTTTAGTAAGAGCAATACCTCTAGAACTTTACGGTACTTGTGTTCTTTATTCTCTTTTCCTGTGTCCTGTAACAGCCCCTATCGTGCCCTCTCCGGCAATCATACACATACTGCCTACCAGCATCTCCAGTCTGCCCTCAGTTCTTGCACTGCAGTTTTCAGCTTTCTGCAGGTGTAGCGGTCTGGTACCTATTTTTCCAAAATAAAGTAAAAAAATAAACTTCTTGTGAAGCCCATACTCTGGCAAAGAGTATTGCCACACACACCACACACACAGCAGTGTGCCCAGGTGGCCAAGAAAGCCAACAGCATCCTGGCCTGGATCAGGAACAGTGTGGCGAGTAGGGCCCG
>JAOXNO010000024.1:89647760-89665200 GCA_028565335.1 Limnodromus scolopaceus
GTGGAGCACTGGAACAGGTTGCCCAGGGAGGTGGTTGAGGCCCCTTCCCTGGAGACATTCAAGGTGAGGCTTGACGACGCCCTGGGCAACCTGGTCTAGTTGGGGGTGTCTGACTAGATGGCCTTTGGAGGTCCCTTCCAGCCCAGATGATTCTATGATTCTATGAATATACACTGCAGTTTAAAAGTACTAGATATGCAAATACCCCTGCTACTAAAAGACAGCAGCATTAACAAAAACTTTTAGTTGGATTTTTTTTTACATGGAAATAGACAATCATTATGCAGAAAAATCATCAAGTGGCAACTGAACTGACAGCCTGGGAAGAAAGTATAGTTTCTCTGAATACGTCTTAAACCTGCAGAAAAGCAAATACTACTACGTTTCCCTTGTAAGATAAAATAGAAAGAAGATTAAATATATACTGCAGGCCATTCTGATAGCAAAATTTAAAGAGAAACCTTGCTTATTAACTTTAGAAAATCATTTAAAGCATAAAGAGAATTCAGTTTATTTTATAGGCAGAAAGCATGATATGCTCATCTAGCTTGACATCCTGTACACAACAGGTAATGAATGATCTATGTCATGATCAGGAACAGGAATAAATTCATTAGGTTACAACACATGAACAAGATTGTGATTATAGGAGGCAGACCTAGATCTGAAAAAGAAGCCAGCTTATTATTTCAAAATGTCGGAAGTCAAAGGTAAGGCTTCCTGCACAACTGCTGAATGCTGTAGATTTTTTCTTCTTAATTCTAAGAATTTAGGTTTGTGATTTATTTTATAAATGAGATTCAGCAAACTATATGCATACATGTATATACACATATGTGTTATAATTATATAGTATTAGAGGTAACAAATTTGTAACTTTTCATTTGAAAATTAAGAGTAATAAAAAGTATGTTTTCAATGTTCCCAATATAAATCATGCAATGAAGAAATTTTAAATTTATTTTTAGTACGAAATATTGATAAAGGAGACTTCGTATCTCGTTTCCAACAAAATTGCTTGCAAGATGTAAAGTTCAAGATTCTTAGCACCGAAAATGTTCCCTATTCCAAAACTTCTAAGGAAAAAACATTTAAAAAACCAGAAGATAGCACTGGAACCATCTAATGAAAAATATAACTGATGTAATTTCAATCTGCTTGCTTGAACGCTAAAGCGTTCTCAACTTTTGTTCTGCTTGTAAGTTGAACTCTGTGAGGTTTCATTCTGTTCCTTATTCCTCTGCCTGTTCTTTCCAAGAATAGTGCTGTCACTTATTTCCTGCTTGAAGTAAACACAATTTGATCACCTGACTTCTCCCTGACCCCAAACTATGGCAAACTTATTTCCTCTCTTTCAGACTTTTTCTCTTGTATACTCTTTGTTGTATACTCTTGTTACCACAAATGTTCCACGCATTGTTCTTTGAGGAAGACAATTTGTACAACAGACTTCTACAAATTCAGTGACACTGCATTACCAACATACCGACTGCTTTTTCTGGAAACGAATGCATAAATATTTAACTGCTATGTTCATACTTCCATAGTGACATAGTTTTCTATACATAATACTTCACGAGATGTAACCCATCAATGAATGTGATCAAAACGTGCTTAGTAAAATGTTACAGTAGGCCAAAATCAGCAGATGCTTAACAAACGTAAAAGCACATGTCTTGCCACACAGAAAACAGAGTGCATGAACGCGAACAGAATGTAAGGATGTACTCCCCTGTTTTGCCTAGCTGTGGCAGGAAAACGCAGAAGTAGCATTTGTTCAGAAACATATTCTGACTGTAGCAAGCTCACAGGGACAAGAAAGTGGCTTTTGAGTGGATTTAACCAATCAAACCCAATCTCTTGTTCCCGATTTAAAATAGCTTGAAGGGTTCCTATATAGGATCCTATATCCTACATAAAAAGCATTTGAAGCTTGCTATTTAAACAAAGTTCTCATTTTGAAAAAAAGGATCACATTTTCCAAGCTTTTTCACTAGGGGAGAAAAATGAATGAAAGATTAAATCATTCACAATTCAAGAAACTGTAAATTATGTTCATAGCTTAATCAAAAAAGAAGCTGAATGCAGTACTTCACACAGATACCTATTTTGGCCACACACTCCCTGGGCCCATGGCCTGTCAGAGGCACCTGACATACAACAGCAGGCTGGCAAAACAGATATCCCTCACCCATAATTGCTGGTCAATACACAGATGCTACTCGTCTGTCTTGCCATGAAAACAATTAAAGCACTAGCAAGACCGTAAGTTTCCATACAGAGGAAAAGGGGAGGGGGAAACCCCACACAGCAAAAATGCAACTTTTCCACCTGGGTTAACATGAGGGTCCACACTGCCCAGCCTGCCGCGGAGTCTGTAGGGACTGGGGACTGAAAAGGAACAAAAGACTTTCAAGAAAGAAGACACAAAACATAAGACGAATCATTTAGCAAGCAGGGGTGAAAAGCACCGGTCTGCATCAATAACAGCTTCAAACACAGAAACAAGGTCACCAGTAGCAAGAATCCACAATCGTTTTTTATAATTCTCACACTGAGGTCCACTGTTTATACCAGTTAAACCTTCCCATCTGTTCAGGACAGCATCCTGAAACCAGAGAAACACAGGCACCAGCCCTCTCAGCATTACATTAATAAACATTGAGGTACCCATCTCCTAGAGTGGTGCAGACATCTAGGTTCTCCTCAAAGAAATAAAATAACAGTACAAGAGCCAGCGTTCAGACAGGGCTCCCCTATCTACCACCTGCAGTAGTTCAAACCACAGTAATCTGCTTCGCCCCTCCGCTAGCGTTTGCTTTCCCACACACCTGCACAGCAAGCCAGATGGCTGTAGGACACGTAGCCCATCCTAACCACTTCCAGCACCCTCAAAGAGAAGCTTGCACCAAAACATCAGTCCATAACCTGGTGAGAGTGAGATACTGATGGAAACATCCTGCCACTGGGTGTTTACAGTGTCTTAAAATCACAACAACCAAGTCCACCAGAACTTGCCAGAGTCTTCCTCAGTGGAGAACTGACTAGCAAAGCCAACAGGAAACACTAGAAAGAGCGGTGGATCCTGATTTTCACATTGCTCCTTGCTTGGGAACTGCATTCACTAATTCTTCTACATGGGATAAAAATGCAAGAGGCAGTCCTAGAACCAAGTTTTGGAATCCAGATACTTCCAAGGCAAATGTTACAACCACAAAACTAGAGTGCCAGCTAATGGTTTCACAGCCATCACTGCGGCATCAGTGGCTTCAGAAGAGACATTGGGGCTTGTTTCTTCTGAAGCCTGAAGAGAACTTGGGGTGTTATTTTTCAGGTTTTGCTGAACTCAAAACAGAACTGAATTCTACGGTAATTTCTAAAAATTTCTAAAATTTCTAAATCTAAAGATTTCTAAAAACGCAGTTCTGAAGACAGATTTTGGTTGCTGTGTGCGCTTTACTATCACTGGTTATTATTCATGCCAAACCTCACCCAGGCTAGTCAGACTGACTGTAATTTAAAGTGAAAATAACAGATCAATTTTATTAGTAAAGGAGGTGTTAATTTAAGAACAAAACTACTATGTTCACATATTGTATCAACCAACTCTTACCAGTTTTATAGGATTGTATTTCACACAAAGGAAATTTAAACCATTCCAAAGAACGAGCGCAAATTCGTATTCTGTAATTTTTATTGATTACTGAAGGAAACCGTAAGAACTGACTTGTGCCACTTACAGGGGTAAAAAATGAGAAGCAGGAAAAGGAAGATACATTTGGCCATCCAAGGAGAACGCAGAGTAAGATTTATAGCCGAGCGCTGACGTCCCAAGTGCAGGTACGCAGACTGCACCTACTGGCGTAGTCGTATGGAAGAAACAAAGCAAGATGACAATTCTGTTTCATTTAGAAGTATCTGCAAAGATACAGCCAGAGCCTGTCTTATTGTCCACTTCCTACAAAACAGTATTTTCACTTCTAATGGGGAACGAATTGTTGAATGGAGTAATACAAACTATGCTGAAGTATTTAATTTGCTCCTCCACAAACCCATAATTCTTTCACCCTGAAAAATCTGTAACATTCCAGCAAAACACAGCTTTACTGAACCAGGTTTGGACCATCGCAGTTTTCCTTTAGCAAGGGCCAGGTAGTGTTTTCTTCACAATCAAAATGCTAAGAGATATTTTATGGATGAAAATGTAATGCATTCTCTTCCTGAGTAATAATGACCATGCCACTGGCACTCCCTACTTCTTATCGGTCCAGCAAACTGAAGAGCAGTATGTGTGGATTTTAGCTCAGGCTTTGCCCATGTATAAGACAACATTAAGCTAGCTGACTGGATTCCTTAGAAAACAGAACAAAACCCAGCAAAACAAAACAGACACTTATGCCCACTTACTTGATAAAATCTAAGTTTGTTTGCCTTTCCATCAGAAAAATCCACTGCAACCTGGAGCAAGGGGCAGTAGGCTTAAACACTTCAGCACGAATACCTCTGGTTATAATATCAACGTGATCACAAATCCCCCCAATTTTAATTTTTTAAAATCTGTTACACTACGCGGTTTCTCTTCAAAGCGGCACGTCTGCAACATATAATCATGAAACAAAGTTTTCAAACAGTTTCTACTGAAAATTTTGCTTAAAATAACACAGGACAGAAGGGAAAGGTGACTTCCACAGGAGTCCTCGCTGCCAATCCTGCCGCCAGCGCCCTAGGGTTAACTGACCCCTGCAGACACCCGACAGATGGCAACAGGAGTTCGGAGCCTCTGCTGAAAGAGCTCACCGCAGCGCCCTGCCCCGCACCCTGCGGCGCGGTGCGGCCTTTCGGAGGAGGACGGGCTTTCCCCAGCCCAGCCGGGGCGAGCGGAGCCCGGCCGACACCGCCGGGAGCGCGGGGGGGGAGCCGGCCGTGCCGCCCGCCGCAGCAGGAAATGGCTGGGAGCCGTTCCTAACGCTCCTAACGCAACTTTCCACGCGCACATTTGTGTGGTTTTTTTTTTATAAATGAAATAAAAAACCCAAAACACCGTTTCAAACCCAGGGAGGAGCCGGTATTTCTCGATGAGGCAAGGAGGGAGGCGGCAGCAACACCGCCCCGGCCGCTCCTCCGGCACTTCACCGGGGGGACGCGGTGGACATTATTTCTGACCTATTTTCGGCGCCGCCTCAGAGCGATAAACAATCCGCAAACAACGGCGGGGAAACGCTGCCGGGGCAGAAACTTCCCGGCCCCGAGCCGCCCCCCGGCCGGGGGAAAACCGCGGCCGGCGAGGGGCCGGCAGGGCAACACACCCCCTCCCCCTCCCCCCCGGCCACCCCTAGGGCCGAGCTGTGGAGCAGCTCACGGAGTTTTCCAGCAGGGGTGCCGGGGTCAGCCCGACACGAACGAGCCCCCCGCCCCCGGTGCCCGCGGCGAGCACAGGCCGAGTACAGAGGGGCGCGTTGGGCGCCCGCCGGCCTCAGCGCTGTGAGAGCGGCCGGGACGCGCTCCCGCCGGGCGCCCCGGCCCGCCTCGCCGCTCCCCCCACCGCTCCGCGCCCCGCACCCACCTGGGGTACAAAGGAGCCGCCGCCGCTGCCCTCCGATCGCCCGTCGCCTCCTCGCCCGCGCTCCCTGCCGAGTCCAGGCCGCGGCAGCACCGGGATGGCGTACCGCAGGCATCCGACGCCAGCGCCTGCTGCTCCCGCGGCCGCGCCGTGCCGCCGGTGCCCGCTCTGCACTGGGCGGGGGAGGGAAGGGGGCGCTGGGAGCTGGCCCCGCCGGCCGAGCGCCGCTTCCTGCTCCCCGGCGCTGCCCGGGAGCTGCCGCAACCTGGCAGCTGCCGCCGCCGGGGGCAGGGGGGTGGGGAACCGCTAGGCAGAGGCCGGCGTCGGCGAAGCCCGCGGCCGCCGCATCGTCGGGCTTCTGCGCCGGGCTTTCCACACCGCCTCCGGCCCCGAGGAGCCGCCCGCAAGGTTCCTGCGGCGGCTGCTGACAGCCGGAGGCAGCCTGGGCTCACCCCGCCGCTACGCCCGCCTCGGGCTCCCCCTGCCGCCCCGCCGGGCCGGGCCGCGGCTCGGGCTCCTCCTGCGGTTCCGCGGGGCCGGGCCGGAGCGGAGAGGCCGAGAACCCTCGGGGGCGACGGGCGGGTGGGACGTGACCCACCCTGGCTTGCCCCTGGCTATTGCCCACCCGCGGTCCCGGGCCCACAGAGCCCCCTTCATGGCGCACGCTGGGAGGCGAAGGAGGCCTCCCTCCTGCCGGCGGCCCCCGCCGCCAGCGCTGCTCTCCCGGCGCCCTCTGCCCCGGGCTGGGCGCGGAGCCCCCGGGAGCCGGGCTCTGCCGGCCGGGGAAAGGCACCCCGGGCTGGGCGGGGGGGCGAAGGGAGGGAGCAGCGGAGTTGGGGGTGAACCGTGGGGCGCCTGGCCGGGCGCAGGACTGGAGGTAATGAGTTCTTAAGGCCTTCGGGGGGAAAAAGTTCTCAGTTCTGGAGTAAGATGCTGTAGCGATATGTACAGCAAAATTCAAGTAAATGGGCTGTAAGAAGCGATAATAAAACTCATTATTTTAACAAAGGAGGGGAGATACTGGGTACTACAAGTGTGATGCGTAGCTCAGAAGTTAGTTGATTCAAAGAAAAAATTATCAGCTCTGGAAGAAAAACCTTTTTTCTTCTTTTCTTTCTTTTTTTCTTCTTCCCCTTCTATCTGCTTGCTTGCTTTCATCTGAAAAAAAAAAAAAAAAGTAAATATTGGATGTGAAGAAAACTTGCATAAAGATAAATTCTTCAGACTCCAATACAGGCTTCCTATGTGAAAGCCAAACCTAAGCCTGGAGCTGTTTTGCAGAAAGATGAGTTCCAAAGCAGTGGATTTGCTTTTAGTTTAGGGAGTCTTTCAGTCCAGCCAGGTGGCCAGCAATGTTAAATTTGATCTGTTAGTCTTTGGATAGGATTCTTTCAGTAATTTTGTCGCCAATTGATTTAGCATCCAAAAATGCAGACACGGAATTAAGAGTGTGAAAGCAGGAAGCCTGAGCGATGCTGGGTTGGGGTGAATGACAGATGAGAAGCTGATTGTTGTGGAGTACCAGGACCAGCTTTGTCAGACACCCCTGTGAGTTCCCAGCACTTGTTTGTTTCTGTAAAATCTGATTAGAATCACAGAATCACAGAAGGGTTAGAGTTGAAAGGGACCTGAAAGAAAATCTAGTTCCACCCCCCTGCCCTGGGCAGGGACACCTCCCACCAGACCAGGTTGCTCAAAGCCCCATCCAGCCTGGCCTTGAACCCCTCCAGGGATGGGGCAGCCACAGCTTCTTTGGGCAACCTGGGCCAGGCTCTCACCACCCTCACAGTAAACAATTTCTTTCTAGTATCTGATCTAAATCTCTCCTCTTTCAGTTTAAAACCATTACCCCTTGTCCTATCCCTACTCTCCCTGACAAAGAGTCCCTCCCCATCTCTCCTGTAGTCCCTTCAGGCACTGGAAGGCCACTCTGAGGTCTCCCCGGAGCCTTCTCTTCTCCAAGCTGAACAACCCCAGCTCTCTCAGCCTGTCCTCACAGCAGAGGGGCTCCAGCCTCTGATCATCTTCGTGGCCCTCCTGCCCTTCGCTGGACTGAATGAGATTGTAGTGATCACTGCCAGCAGAAACTTACTGCAGGCTACCTGGGAATTTAATTTTCGTAAAAGAAATCTCAGTTCATGGGAGATTAATGATTTAAATGAAATTTGCATCTGATTTATCAGGACCATGGAAGTGTCTCAAGGCTTTTTAACAAGGCTGTTCTAAAAGCATCAGTATTGATCCTTGAACCTGAGAGCACGTGGCTGCTGTTTCACTTCTTTACCCTTGGTTGTTTCAGAATGGGTTTGAGTAACTGCTTTGTGGTCCTGCAGAGTCAGTTCTGACATGCCAAAACCAATACTAAAGCACTTTGTGTCTGCCCGACAAAAGGACCCGCCAGGCGTAAACACAATACACCTCAAACTTGCCTGACTTAGAAATACACTGGTTTTGTACTAAAGAATGCTCAGCAGTGGATAGTGCCTGTGGCTCTTCAGCTAGATTCTGTTCTGGTTTCTGAATAGTCCAATGCCAGGCCGACGGTTTGGGTGGGCTTTATATATTTGCACAGACATATACTTGTCTGGCTCATTGGTTTTGTTGTTTTGTCTCCCCTGAACCTTGTCTGGACTTCTGGTATTGGGAAAATGTATCTCGCAGGCTTCTTTCCCATTAAACAGAGGAAGCATTTCTTGCCAACAGTCTTTTCTCCCGATACTAGCAGAAGACTGGCAGCTTGTTCCCATAAATGGTAGAGCTCCCATTAGAGAAATCTAATTTGCTCCCTTACCAAAATTCACTTGTGAAGATCTACCACAAATCAGCCCAATTGCTGACCATGCCCTTCTTTTGCATGTGCCCATGAGCCCTGTCTTATGGGATGGTGTCCCCTGACCTCCCTACATGTCCTTCTGGTGCCTCCCTGCTTGTTCATATGAAGAAAGAAGACCTAACAGCCCTTCTGAATGAAGACAACCTTCTGGACCAGCTGTTCTCTCAGTCTCTATGCAAAGCTGCCCTTGTTTCCAGGAGATTTTTAAGGTTTAAGGTGAAGTAGGTAAGAACTGCCACAAAATGAGTACCTCGTTCAAGACTGGATGCACGGGTAAGCATTAGAGATGCCTGTGGGGAAGCCATGGATTATCCTCACTAATAACTAGCATAGAGAGGCCTACAAGTAATTCACGGCTTAGCTGCGGTGCAGGAGACCCTAGAAGCAAGTCTAGTTCTGCCGAAGCCATTTTTCCCATGGGAAATTAAATCCTGAACTCCTGTTCTTTACTAGTAAACTAGCACTGTTCCTAGTGCAGGATTTCTTTCCAAGAACAGCGCAGTGCTTTATGGCTGTGTCTGCACGGCTCCACACAGCACTGATACTAGTCTGTATCCTTGAGCAATCCCCGGACCCATGCAGACCGGGAAACAAGAGCCATGCAGCCCCCAGCAGCTGAAGTGAGGACTGGGAACCCCGATGTGATACCCCACAAAAGCAACCGCGCTGCTTCCAGTTCCAGAGCAGCTGTGGCCAGGGGTAGCCCAGGATCGCCCCACGCTGCTCCCGGGTGCAGTATAGCAAGCACACAGTGGGGAAAGAATCCTGTGGTAAAGGGCCAGGGAGGCAGAGTGGAGCCGCATAGGTCTTGGAAAATTGTGTGGAGCTTGATCTTCATTCCTGGGAGAAGAAAACCCAGTGAATATTCTGGCACGGAAGCTTGGTAATAGTGCACACAGGTAGTTGATGTATCAGGAGGCCGTTCAGGAAGAGTCTGGAGTAAATAAACTGGGAAAATAGAATCCCACTGAGAAATCGATGTAGGTGGACAAAGAGAAACATTGAATCTCATAAAAATTACCAGAGGATAAAAAATTGGACATCAAATAGGATGATAAACACTGCCAGATTCTGAGTCAACGTTCTATCATAGGGATGGCTTGTGTATTACAGTGTCTAGGATTTAACATTAAGTATGAGCGGAGGAACGATTCCCTTCAGAGAAGCAGCTGTTGATTGTGCTTCTTTGCTGTCAAAATATGGAAAAATGCTAAATGAACGTTCAACTGATTGCTCAATGAAAATAAAATTCTAGACAACTGCCAGATTGGCTGTGTGCCCCACATGAATATCCAGATATAGGATACATAGCAGTAAGCGTGTTCATTTTCGGGTAACAGATTTGTGTGAAACATCCTCTGCAATGGCTTTAATCATAAGAAAACATAGAAACTAATTACATCTTGAGAACATTTGGATAACTGTGTGCTGAAAATAGTGAATAAAAAGATATTTAGCGTACTGCAAGGGATTGCAAAGTTCTCATTAGAAAATATAATTACAAAATCATGATTAAACTAGTATGCTACTAAAATGGAAAGCATTGCAATTGAGATGTTGTTTTGTACTTTAAATAATTTAATTTGTACAATCTAAAATTAGCTCTTAAACCTTATTACACAGTGAATTAATGTAATATATATTTATAGGATTCACAGAAGATTGGTTAAAAGCTACTTTTTAACAATCATTAAACAATAACAATCCTCTTATGACACATAATGGGAGTTTTTTTGTCATTTGGGGATTGCAAAGCAAAAGGGGTGAAGAATCATGAATCACATCTGGAGAATAAACTACTGATATAAAAATATGGCTACGGAATTTCAAGGGTCAGCATCCCCTTTTCAGCAGAGACTCTGTATAGACTGCTCAAAATGGAGAAGTGGGTGCTGTAGCTCCCTTCAGCTTGCATCCTGTTGGGTTGCTGCAAAAATAAGGAACTTACTTTTTTAACACACAGTGTGCTAACAGTAATATAGGGAACCCTTCCAAGCACTGCTGTAGTCAGTGATTTCAGAGAAAGCAACAGGAATTTAGGTTTAAATGTCCTGACTTTAAGGGACCTTCAGGAGATGCCAGAGAAAGTGGCTAGATAGAGGATTAGATGAACGGGCACAGGTTAGGTGTTGGACGTGTGCAAGTAAAGGCGGAAACAGAATTAACACAAGGGGATCAATTAATAAGAAGTGAAATTGTAGCGGGAGAGGAAACGACCCAAAGGTGGAAGTACATTCAAAAGGGAAAAGGGAAGGAGAGTAACCACTAGAAGACAGCAATGTGAGGCTTGCAGAAAAATAAGCTTTTAAATGCACCGTGTTAAACAAGGATATGGAAGAAATACGGGTGTCAGAACAAAATACCTGTAGTCAGTTAGAAATGCCGGGGAAGACAGATTTGGTTTTGCTTTTCTTTACAAGTGTGGTAAGAAAGAACTGCAAGAATCAAGGGCATATGTTGTATTAGTGTTCATCAAATGAAAGCCAATGAGGGAAGGAGATGTAAGAAAAAATTTCTGAGTCTCTTAGCTAGGACTTAGTAAAATAACCTTCTTGAAGAATTGCTTAAAAAGTCTGGTGCCAAGAGAGGCTGCAGAAAATACATTTGCATTAACTGTCATTGCTGTTTAGCAAATTATAATGTATCAAAACTAACTCAGTGCTGTAATAATCATCATATTTACGTCTAACAATTTCATTTTTTGTCCTTTTTGGGAAAGCAACAATAGGAGATAATTACACATTGCAGATGACAACAGCAGTACTTTCAGAGCAAGTTCTCTTAGACAGTGATGAGACCATAAGAGCCTTTGTTGCCGGGAATGGGTACACTCTTCCATGAAGTCTCTGAAAAATTTTCTCCAGGTTGTTTCTTGGTGCTGTCATGGGTGGGATGTAGCTCTTGTGTCTCTGGCCCCAGTTGCACCCACACTGAAATTTCCCCCTCCAGCTTGGTGACACCTGGGTTTGGGTCCTGCTAATACCCAGCTGTGGTCAGCTCCCATGACACACGATGTCTGCCTTGGAGCCTGCTGACCTGGCTGTTGGAAGGATATTCCATAGCCTAGAAGGTTCCACCTTAAACTAACTTAGCATTTACGGTTCTCATATTTACAGTCTGCAGTGAGTATTATAGATACAGATGTTCCCACCAGAAATCACCGTTCATCACGTTGAGCTGCACAAGTTTAGGACTACCAGCTCTTCCCGTAAGATGACTTCACTCATTGTCTGATGGTGTCTGAATTCCTTCCGATTTTCTGTGGTATTCCTGTGGAGTCAAACACAGTATCCAAGGTATAACCCTGCTGGTGCCCGATGGAGAGAGTCTCTGGTGTGTACTGATGGGTCAGTTTGCCTATACATGTAGTCAAATGTCCCACAACGTTTTAATTTGCATTTCAGCAATATCAAGTGAGATCTTCATGAACAGTTTTCTATCCATTGCCAACTCCGGGTTATTTTGGACTATTTTCTCTGTTGTATTTGGTTGCATTTTTCTGAGCTCAGTGTTAGTTTATTTTTGCCAGTCATATACCTAGTTTCTCTGGAGCTATTCTTTCTTTTTGCTGATTGTTTTTCTCAATTTGGCTATCATTTCTAAGATTAATTAATGTATTGTTTGATTTTGCTCCAGAAATACAAATGAAAATCATTAATTAAGGCTGAACCTAAAAACAATGGTTAAAATGTTCAACTAGATGCTTTTCCCCAACTTACTTTGTTATTATTTATCATTGTCTTTTGTGTACAGTATCTTTCCCAAACTTCTGGCTGATTATGTAGCATAAAATTTACTGTTATTCTTTTTTAAATGAGAGTATATACTCCTGAGAGCTGGCTAACCCAGCAAGGCAATAAATCCATATGGATTTATTCTACAGCATGTGATTGATGGTTGAAATGGGCTCTCAGCCCTCATAATAAGCTTGAAAAGAGGAGAGAGAGAGAGACGGTGTATCAAGCAGGAAGAAAAGAGAAGAAAAACCTTTTGGGACTCAACCATGTTTTACTCAGTCCTTGGCTCTGTGTTTGTCAAGGACATAAACAGTTGTGTGTGCCCCAAGGCTGGGGCTTAGAGAACCTGAGTCCTGTCCTGGTTTGTTACAGGACTGGTACAAGAGAGCCACACCATTGTAATTGCAATCACACACTCAAAAGAAAAAAAAAAGAAGGAAAAGAAAAAAAAAGAAGACTTTATTAAGATTTGAAGGTGAAGTAAAGCATAGGCCTCAGTTAATTCCTTAGTTTTCTGAAAATGCAGCTCTTAGTGGAAAGGCGTTAATAGCTCTGTGTACCTTTTTGGTGTCTAACTTCTTTCCGTCAACAGTGAAGTCTCTAAAGCATGGGATTAAAAAGATAGTTTGTAGATAATCTCAAATCTATGATATTGTTGATTTTAAAATGTGTTAATATGAGGTTTTATGTACAAAGAGCTGTGATTTTTTTAAATTATAATTGTCATGTTATATATCTAGTTAGAATATGAAATTCTCTCAGGTTTACAACCCCAACTGTTTAAAAAAAATGCATCCTGGCAGAATTTACATCACGTCACACAATTTCAGGACTGTCAGGTCACTTTATCATTTAAATCTAACACTGCTGTACCTATATTTTGGATTATTTTGGAGATCTTGAGAGAGAAACTATTGCTTAAATAGGAACTTCTGAAATGCTGGGATTTTAAAGGTCTTAATGATCACAGCAATTTGAGAGGTATGAAAATGGAAATTCACAGGTGAAATGTCATCCTGAAACAACTAAGTCAAGACACTTTTTTTTTCCTAATATCAGGCAAGCATTTCAACAGACTCAGTGAAAATAAAGCTTTTGCAATAAAATATTGTCTTTTTCAGGGTTACTGAATGAGAAAAAATATTTTGGAGGTCTCTGGCCTTTGCATAGCATTAAATGTCATTACAAGATGAAAGGGAATTTGCATCTGAGGGCAAATACTTTCACTATTACTACAGATGGTCTACTTCCAAATTTCCCTGACTCGCTGTTGAAGTTTTCTCTTCTTCAATGTCATTTTGAACGTGGGTTAAATTTCAGTTGCCCTGAGTATAAGGTTTGGGAAAAAAGCTGATACTGTGTTGGAGTGGGCCACCTTTTGTCTCCAACAGAAGAACATTTATTCAGTTTTTCTCTTCAGCTACCTCACAGATGAGCTGGTTCAGGTGTCTGCTGAAATGGAAAGCTGTAAGATTCATTTTATAAAGAAGGATGAGCAAGAGCACCACAAATTCTGCTCACGATCAAAAGTCATACAAATACTGCTGCTCACAAATAGGGAAGAAGAATTGTTTCGCAGGTTATTGTTCAAATTTATGCTGCGGTATTGCTTCAGACAGTTCTGACACAAAATTGATTTTGCAACTAAGTAATAAAATGGAAGAAAGGTCCCTGTCCTTTACCATGTCTGCTACATCTTTTTTCTCATTATTTTATTGCAAATCTCACATTATCTGGGATTTTCAATGACACATGTCCCAGAAGTGCGAATATAAACACACAGTATTAGGTAGTGTTAATTTTCAGTAAACCAAATTTCTCTGCTCCTATGCCTATAAAAATAGGCTGAAAAACATGAACCACAGAAGCCAAGAAACCTACAAAACAAATGAAACTTGTCCATTAATTCAGCTTTTTCAATTACCAGGTCTTTTTGATGATTGAAGTGGTGCTATGGAAAACAATAATGTATTTTTTGCAAGTAACCAAAAGAATTTCAGGCAAGATTATAGCTTGTACTATCATCTAGACAAGACAAGAGTAACTGGTCTTCTGTCTCTTTATGGTTGCCCAGACATTGGGTCTAAGCATCTCTTTATATTTTCATCATAGCGGGTGGAGCCGAAAGGGCAGTACCTTGGCTCTCCCTGTCCTACTCTGTGTCCAGACCAGCAGAGCCAGCAGCAGGTGTCTGTCTTTTCTGCTGGTACAGAGTCAAAGCAGGCTGCCATTAGCCTCTTAGAGAACATGTAGAAGATAAAAGAATCAGAAGGGCATTTCTGAATGCTTGCAGAGCCACCCTACCATTGTACACACAAGTCAGACACCAAAAAAGCTTATCCTGCTACTGCTAAGTCCAATTAACTGTAGCTAAAATCAGACCAAAATGGTGGTTTTTCACAAGCCATTGGATAGCCATCCTGTGCACTGGTATAAGGACCCAGAAATAATACCACACCTCTAATTAGCTGGAAAATGACCCTAAGACACAACTTTGGCCCAAAGGGAGAAAGAAAATGTGGTTTTAATTCTTCAAAGTGCAACACTGTATTGTCCAGTATTAGGTCTACACACTTAGGGGCTTATTAAAGTGTTAAGGCAACTGGTCATGAAGGCAAGAATTAGGTAAAGAAGATGCCAGGAGGATGAACCAGGCTGCATGCTCTACACTGCTGTGAGAAATAAGCCTCTTTTAATGCAAGGCCCATGTTAAAAACTGGGATGTCTGCAAAAATGTGTCCCAACCTCTTCTTCCATGTAGCCCGCCGTAAAGGCCGAGCCGATCACCCTCGGTTCAAGAAGAACCTAAATGAGTTCGGAGAGAAGGAGAAAATGAACATCACCATGGGGTATGATAGGCTCACCTGTCTTTGTTTTCTATAAAGAATGTGAAATTTGTGGGTGGGTTTTGTCCTACAATCCCTTGCTGCTGCTGCAGAGTCAGAAGATGTTTTTCCTACGCTACAGGTCAGTTCTGCTCAGCCTTTATCCCTTGCTCATACTGTTTTCCTGCTTACACTGGTGATGGGAAAATCCTTCCTGCAAACTGGCAGCAGGCAGTGCTTGAATGCAATAGTATCTTTTAACAGAAAACATTAATGCAAAAATAAAAAGCTTCATGGAGCAAACCCCAGCAAAGCCTGACCTATTGTAGTGGTCCTTAGAGACACTTCCGTTCTCGAGGTATTAAGACTTTATCCCCTAACTGCTGCTCTCACTCGTCCTGTTCCTGGAGATTAATAAAATATAGCTCTTGGATCATCAAAAATTCCAATGCATTTCTGAGTTCCTTTGACACAGAAAGTGTCTCGCTATCACTGCAGCGCGGTACCCAGTTATATGACAGGGCACGGGAGGGTTCAGCCTGCACAGGCACATGGCTTCCCTTCTTAAGGAGGATCTTTCCTCCGGGCTGACAGCTGAGCAGCACAGTATTGGTGAAGTTGCAGCACATTGAAAAGGATATAAAACAGTTACTTAGTTACTTCCTGCTGAGATCTAGACCCTATCATTACACTGATTTATATTTTTGAAAGATAATTTACAGATAATGAATAATTAACTTCCCAGTTGCTTTCTTGGGGAAAACAGTTCTATTGCAAAGTTTCACAATACGTGGAAAAGTACTATCTTAGAGATTCAGCTAGCACAATAGATTTTTTTTTAGATAGAAGTCATTAGTTCTCAGTTATGGCTGTGTACTGCAAATAGGGAATTATGTTATACCTTTCCAAGATGTATTTTCCTCTATCAGGTTCGCATCCAATGGGATCAATTCCTTCAATGTTAGTGACAGGCTTCAAAGAATGGAGTCAAAATAATGGAAAACCAGGATGTGACAAAGTTATATTCAATATTTTTATAATTTTTCACCAGTTAGACAGCTGTTTCAGTCACATTGAACCCTTGCAAAAATGCTGCATTTAAATACAAGCCATGTGCACCAGTGAACTATAATCCCATTGACTGAGTTTCAACACGTTACTGATAAGCCTGAGAATTTAAATACATACAGGTGTTCCTTATCGGTTTTGCTGTGACAATGCACCTTTGACAGCCTTAAGTATTTGGTGGCTGTAAAGCTGTTCCTTTGTTCACAAGGATATTGTGAAGAGGAAAACATGCCCAGTGTCCAAACAAGAAATCAAACAGCCCCTTTTTTTTGTCAGTCGGCCAGGATGACATTCCACCAGGGTTCTCTGAGCACCATTACACTGCCGCTTCTCCTGCTGGCACGTGTCAGGACAAGGCATCTGCAATCAAGGCAGCAGATGGTTCTTTGGGTCACCTAAAACCAGGGTTGGCATGGACACATCATTTATGATGCTGCTAAGAGAGAACAAAATATTGGCATGCACATAATAACAGATCTCTGGATGATGAGGGTACCTTGTATCCCGTTAATCCATTCACACAGAACAGTAGCCCCCACATTTCTGAATAATGTTTTTTCTATTAATGTGCTTGCTTGTTCCATATCTGGTGATACATATGCATTCAGTCCATAACCCATCCGTTTAAACCCAATTAAAAGCAACTATTTGGGGAATGTTTCAGGTTTTGACCACACTTGTGGACAGCCCAGCATGAGCTGCCTCAAAAACAGCTGTGACTGCTGGACCAACGATTGAACTGCCAACACTCAATTCATGGCTAATTCATTTCTTTCTGTTTTTCCAGGCTCCACAGAGCGAAAGCAACACATTTCTGAGCAGTGGTTGGCAAAGTGGTTAAACTCCCTGAAAGTTTCAGCATTGCAGGAATTTCAGGACCCCGCTGCTACTTGAATCCCATTTTTACTGTGATATTTCCAAAATAAAGGAGTGAAAGGGAGAAGAGTACAGACCTTCAGTGTGCCTTCTGCGCCACATCAGCTGGAGTTGTCCTGGTACATGTTTCCCAGTCTTAGACCATTTCATGTCTTACTGGTCACAACGCGTTGGCTGACAGCACTCCTGTCCTAGTGTTAACCTACAACAAGGCAACAACCGGTGACACCACGGGTTAGGGAACAGGCACTCTCTCAGCTGAACTGCTTCGTACAGCCAAATGCAGACACGGAGTGTTCATATTGACCCCTGCGCTTACGTTAATTATGTGATCCTTCTGCACTGGATCAAGCCACCATGCCTTAAATCATCTGCAATTAGTATTAGATGACTCTTAGTGTGCATTTTCCCTTAAACTCTGAGGCCAGTTGTCAGAACTTCAGATATGGCACAAGAATGTCTTCTGAGGAAGGAAGGAAGGAAGGAAGGAAGGAAGGAAGGAAGGAAGGAAGGAAGGAAGGAAGGAAGGAAGGAAGGAAGG
>JAOXNO010000024.1:89665240-89694407 GCA_028565335.1 Limnodromus scolopaceus
AAGGAAGGAAGGAAGGAAGGAAGGAAGGAAGGAAGGAAGGAAGGAAGGAAGGAAGGAAGGAAGGAAGGAAGGAAGAGAATGGGAGAAGGTTTTCAGTTACTTTTCTGTTAGAGCTGATGTTCCCTTCTTTAGTCCTACTGTGTAAGATCCTCTTCACTTTGGAGTGGTCCAGAATACAAGGTTTACAAAAGAAAGGAGAACACAAACCCAAATATATATGGCCAGCAATCATTCAGGGATCAAAGATTTCATTCTTCTGTAAGGTGTTTCTTTTCTTTTGCCTCTGTATCCTGCTCAGTTAATTTTTTGGTATCCTCTCCTTGTAAATGGACAGAGTATTATGGTTTCTTCTATGTTTATGAAAAATTTGACTGCCTCTCTGCCTGTTATATATGGAAATGGGTAGGAAGGGAAGCAGAAAATCCTTGTTTGCCTCCTGAAATACATGTCCCTTAAATTACCAATAACTGAGCTTTTAAAAATGTTGAAGTTTTAACAAAATAAACTATTATGTGCTCCATTAACCTCTTTCCCCAGGTTTTGAACCTTTAGGAATTGCTGCTTCTGGCTTACATCCACAACACAAAAGCCACAAACATGATGTACTGCAGATAGAAGATGAGATTGTCATGACTTCATGAGCAAAAACACCAGGTAAGACAGGACTAAAACATCACAAAAGGTACCCCAAAAATCCTGTGAGGGCGAGCAACAGCAGTAGTGCCAGCACAAGCTATACCTTGGCATTTCACTTAGCTAAGCCAGGGCACTAAACACGTGTACAGGTACCAGTTACTTAATTCTTCACCTCTGATGCCATGTTGTCATGTGTAAATGTGCATGCACAGCTACAGCCCATAGCCAGGATTTCAGTGGCCTTTTGAAAAAATCTGGCCTTTGAACTGTAGAAGGCTCAAGGTTTAATGCTTAGTGGAAAAAGGAAAGAAGACCGTGCTTTGTATAAAATAACGTAATCCAAATATTCCTCAAAGTATCGCTCTGCAAATATGCATGACACATGAATAACTGGAATTTACAGGGTATTGTTTGAGCCGTGACAGCTTTGCCATCATAATTGTGGGGTTGCAGCACCGCCTGTACGAAGCCGAGGCTGGCCGAGACACCCGCGGCAGATCAGGTCTGGCTGCGGTTCCCCTGGGCCGCTCCTCCCCGGCTGGGGGCCTCAGCTGAGAGCCTTATTGTCACAGAGGGGACGGGTGGCCGGTGGGCGTTAGTGCCCTTGCAGGAGCCTGATGGGTGCGTGTGCTCAGCTCTGCTCGTGGCAGCCCCAGGGACGTGGGGCTGAGGCAGCCTCGCCTCTGCGGGACTGCCCCATTTGGCAGCTGCTAATGAAAAATCCAAACCATTGGGAGTAAGAATCTTTTCCATTATGAATTAAATTTTCCTTTGCGTGCCTAAGATCCAGAAGTTGTATTTCATTGGATGGCATTTTCCAGCTTTACGGTTTGTCTTTAATACATGCTAAAGCTCTTCTGAAAGTTTTGTATTATTTCTTACAGAAGGGTATGTTAAGCAGTTTCATAAAACATACAGAAATCACTATATCCACTGAATTTCTCTTCTCACCTATTATGGGTCATTTTAATTATTGTATTTGGGTTTTTACGGATCACAGTGTTTTTTCAATTACTTCTGCTATGAGGGTTGGTCTCCATTAACAGGAGAAGAGTTTATTTTATGAACACAAAAAGTGCACAGATTTTCATCAACTAGAATATATTTTAAAATCCCCAAACATCACCACATTAGGAACAAATTTTACCCATGCCATAATATTGCTAAATTGGATAAGCTTAAAAGGTAGCTTTGTAGCATTTAGTACAGGTGAAAAACCAGAGCAAGATATTCAATGACGTGTCATTGGATTGGTTGGTTCTAATATATGTCCTCCTATATTTCTCTAAGTAAAGTCTTGGCCCTGATTCTCTGACCCACATGCTCTTAGGAGAAGGTGGAAGGCAGCAGGAAGAAGCAGTCCAGAAATTGCTGGGTGACATAGAGCGCCGTTGGGACAACAACCAAGAAATAAGTTTGGCACTTGAGCTCAGACAGACACGGTAATTCTGGGACCTTGCCATACCTGTTCTAATTCTCCCGTTTTGCTTTAATTGCTTTGTCGGTCTCTTTCCCCCACCCCCCTCCCCTTTTGGACAACAGATTCTGCTTTGTGATTTGCAAAGCAGCAGCTGGAAACAAGACTCTGTCCATTTCCTTGTCTTATCCAGGCTCTGACTGCATTTGAATTATCAGCAGTGATCAGACAGGCTGTGGCAGTGCCATCCCGCCTCTCGCTGCCAGGGATCAGCCTGGGATCAGCCCTTTGGAACAGGAGAATCACCACATCTGTCGTCTGTTTGACACTGCATAACAACAGGAGATATTTAAGTTGCAATAAATTGCTATGACGTATCTAAACATGACCGGGACACAATGCCTCAGCTGTTCAGCTCTGGGGCGGTGGCGGAGCGTGGGGCGTTCTCTGCCTCCTGGCCTGGAGGACCCCCAGCACAATGACACTTGAACATCCTTCAGCAAGTGAGCTCCTGTGGGACCTGAGGCATGACTAAAAGGGTCGGAAGACAATCCATTTACCTAGATGAGACGATTTATTAATATTTATAATTTCCTACATAAAATATTAGAAGTAATATTTTTAGGACACAACTGCAATATTTCCCCTTTATCATATCCGTCCATGCAGGAACAATTTACGGTCACAGGAAAAATGGCATGTTACAATCATTTTTTCCCCTTAACTACCCGGGAAATAGAAACTATTTGCTAGTATTAACCAATAAACAGTGAAATTAATAGAATGCAGTTTGTTTGTAACCTGATAGGGAATTATTTTTGGAAATTGTTTATTCAGGCCCAATGATAACTACTAACAGTCTACTCTGTAGTACCATATGGAATTGTGTGATCATGATGAAGATATTACCCCCCAAAATGTATGTCTTGCAATGAAATCTAGTGATGAAATTTTATCTGTGCTTTCAGCCAGCGCAGTTCCTCCTGGATTCAGTCTTGATTTGCTGAACAAGCCTAGACAGGTGAAAGCAGCAGCCAGTGCCGTGGATTCAGCACGGTCAGGCATCCGGCAGAGACACCCAGAGCGTGTTAGGATTTGTGCTCTGCTCTTCGTGTTGGGAGCCAGCCCGGACCTGCGCTTGCACATGGCCAGAGTTTGTGTCATCAAAGTGCTTTGTGTCTAGATGGGAACATCATCACTGAAAGATGTGACCTAGCCAGAGCGTGACCTATCCACACTGAAGCCTGAAGACAACATAAAAGTTTAGCTGTGTGTATGTATCCTTTCCAAAACTCTGCGTGAGAAGTTGCCGTGCTCAGCAGCAATAGCCGACGTGAGGACTTCCCAGTCCCTTTCATTCGCAGTGACTTGTATTAGCTTAAGTGATATATTACTAGCAGTATATCTTTTTATTAGCCCAAACAATGCGGCGGTTTAAACCGTTAGCCTAAACTATTCAGACGGTGGTTGCTGAACTGGAACTCCTGGATGAAATGTGAGGAACAGCCCTGGCAGCTCAGGGGGGTGGGAGGAAGCGCAGAGGGCAGAGCACAGCCATCTCATACGCAGGTGAATCCAAAAAGGGCATCAGCCCCAGCCATAGCCAGGAAGCTTTTAAAAAACCCAGCTGCTCTGGGCTGAGACAGTTTAATGTAGATGTAGTTTTACACAGTAAATAATTAATTCCGTATGCTTCCTACTTTGCATTCTTTTATTGCCTTAGCTAAATCACGTCTCACTTTAAAAAGCAAACAGAGCAAAGCTAAATGTCAGAAGAGCTTATTTCCAGATGAGTGATACAATTATTAACAAGCAAGCAATCAAGACCTCAGATAATATACAATTCAGGGCATACCTTTGACATTTTGACTGAAGTATAAAAAATGCAATTAAATCAATGTACTTCCCTAATAGAGTTTTTACATCAGAATTCTGGATGGCTAAGGTTAACTCATAATGATTTAATTCATAATTTTTTAAACTACACTTGATCACTGCTGTCTGTTTCTTCAGAAAATCATTTATGCTCTTTAGTGAAACTGGTTATCTATCACAAAGATTGTCATACCTTATTAATAAAACTTTTCATGGAAACTTGTATCTATTATAAATTTCAGAGGCAAAATTATATGAAGGTGTCATAGAGAGAATTTGTAGAGCCAGTTTAAATTAGTCTAGATGTTGAATACTCCCACATGTATTTTATTCTCAAGATAAACATACCAATTTTTGTTTCAGGTCCTTAGGCATAATTTGTATCCTTTGTGCTGCGAAGTCACAAAAAATAAATCACTGTTTTAGAAATAAGTATGTTTGGTAACAAGCTTTGTCCTCACCAATCATAAAGATTAAATTAAATTGCAAAGCTACTACAAATTTAATGAAATTCAGATTTCACAGATATGTGTTGTCTTAAAATGTCAGAAAGATAATACAGTCCAAGGGATTAAAAAACCCATTTCTGTTTTGCCTCTCCATATACCTGGTTTTATTTTCCGATCATCTGGCAGTTTAAGAAATTGGCACACTGCAATAGCATGCCAGAAAAATGTGCCATTTTTTGTACAGTTACCCTTATGCAGTACTGCTGTAATCCACAGGTCCTGTTGGACAGCTAAAATCCACTGAAATCACATACAAAACTCATCAGTCTGGCACTTTAAAGTTAAAATTGTTCAATAAGCAGCTGGTTTTGAAATTCTGAGCTGGTATCTTCCTTCGAAACTAGAGTCCTGCCAGCCTCGAGGAGGTGATTTAATTTCACTCTCCTGATTCAGCTGGGTACATTCAATCTTCCTGATGTTTCTCAAGTAAACGTTTGATTGTACATCTGAGTAGACTGATGAAGAGTGGAAAACAATAATAGACAAAATGGCTATGAGAAATGATAATTTGAGAAAATTAAGATAGTTGTTTTCCAAATAATTAAAATGTTTTGGAAAGCCTTAGTTTCAAAATAGGTAGGCCTAGAAACTACAATTAAACAAAACCAAAAAATGATTAAACCTAAAGCAGGGGCGTGTCTTTGCCTTCGTTACTATTTAGAAAGGTTTAATTGTTAGCGTTACAATGACTGAAACCTGATTTTCCCGCAGGAATAATACATCGTCAGTAGACAGGTAAATACTGTGGCTCTTTGTATCCATGCTATCTTTTTCTGCTGGTGGCTCCTGTGTGCAATATCTTCATCCATATCTCTGCCTCTTTAGAGTTTTATTTGAAAGAAGAATCCTAAACCCAGACTCATGACTCCTATGTGACCATGGATAGGAGTATTTGTTGGTAGATGTTGAGGGACTGCAATACCTAACGGCTGTAGCTACAACAGAGCTAATAATTGAGGCTGGTGATCAGGAAGTTGTGAATAAACCTTTGAAATGGACTTGGGCTGAGGAGTGTATCACTGATCGATGTCCTGTTCACCACACTAAGGTAACGCTTCCATTCTTTATGCTGTGCTCAGATGCTACTGTAATCACTGTGTCACAGATAAGTCATTCAATAGAACAAGTAGAGCAGTCCCTTTCTGATGAGAATAGGCAATGTCTCCTTGTTAAAGGAAAAGCTGAATATCCTTACAGAAAAAAACCCCACATGGCAGTATTTAGCATATTGTCTTGAACCTTCCTTTAATAAAAGATTAATGAAAGACAATGGGTTTTTCCCCCACACACATTGCACATTGTCCCTCGTTCTCTGTTAATATGTATTTCAATAAGGGTGTAAAGAATATGGCATGAAATTGGAATTGCAATAATGTTTAGGACTGATGACAAATAAGATTAAAATGCATCAGACAGAACCTGTTATTGCCAATGTTATTGATACTGTTAACCCAAAGTATAGGAAATTCACTATCAATTACGCCAGGAAAGGTTATGGCTGTTCTTTACTAGCCTATCTTTTTTTTTTTTTAAATAAAAATACTTGTTTTACTGACTGCCTTTTTCCCTTCTAACACCTTTTTTGCTGACACTGTGTTTGCTCTATGTGTACTTTGCAGACTTGGCAGTCTTGGGCAAAGAACTCCATCTCAAAAGGGACACGCAAGCCCTGAGACAACTAACAGCAGGTTGGAGGAGGAGGCTGAGAACCCTAAAGGAGTGTGTGATGTTGGCGTGAGGTAGCATTAGTGTGGAGGACAGTAGTTCAAGGTAAAGAGTGGAAGTCTCTTTGCTCCACAGTGCAGACGTGGTGCTACAGATGATACAACAGCCCAGAATGCAACTTGTGACTTCATGGTCTCCATGACTATGCTGAATGATGTTAATACCATCCCTCTGTAGTCCGAGCTGAGAAGGATGCGAAGGCAGCCTAAAGGTACTTCAGCTCTCTGCTTGGTCATCAAGTTCTGTGCTATGCCCGTAAGGTACACGGTACAGATTATCTCCTGTTAATCTGAGGAGAAAAAGGATTTAAATTTAAAGCAGACTGGCCATATTTCAGTCGTGATAGCATTTGCCCTGGAAAAGGCAATTCAGATTTGCTTAGATACTCTTCTGACTAACTCCTAAGCTTGAACGCTGGGTGACCTGTGCAGACTTCTCTTCAGCTGCAGCGCATCGTTCTTCTTCACGTGCCACCAGAGCCACAGGCTACTGACCTTCAGGGCATAGTGCAAGAGGCGCTTGTTCTGTTGAGCAGCTGATTGACTAGTTATGGATTTTTTCCTTGGTTTTGTTTTTGCCAACAACATGTTTAATTTGTGGTTTAATCTTTTTATTCAATGCCTAGCTGCCTCAACAGTCCACTTTAAGAACTAGCATAGGAAATATATACATTTTATGTCTGTTGCTTGCAATTAGTCATCAGTGGTTATGCTGTGTAATTATCTATCCTATTTAATTTTATATCAGGAATGGATGTATATTAAAAGTTAATTCTGCCATCTGCATATTTTTCCTGCCAACTGCTATTCAGAGACCAGCTTTTTAAGGCATTTGCTGAGCGGAGAAAGATGGCCATCTGCTAATCTTGACCATGCACGTACTTTAAGATTTGTTGACTTGATTATATAATGGAACTGGAACTAGGGAACATGATATATGCAGTAAAAGACTTTGTTACCAGTTTGTTGATCAATACATACTTAAGGAAGTTTTTACCACTATTTTCCCTTTCTAAATCGCTGAGATTTCCCATTTTTGAAGAGTCTGAAACTGTTTACTATTCAAGACAGGATATTTTAGAAAGTGTTTATGTAGCCTGGTAAAGAACAGCAAGTTTTCCTCGTATTATTAATCCAATCCCTGTAGCAGTTTCCTATTTTCAGTTTAAAACCCACTGTGTGTATTTATGAGTAAAAGTATATTTTCACGCTATTTTCATCACCCATGTGAGCGGTGGTTTTGGAAGGTAACCAGTCAGCAGGTAAGGGGTTCAGCTTGAAGTCTATGTTAGATATCATTTCTCACTTTTAGGTCCCACCTTCCTCCCAAGCCTTGGAAGAGTCCATGTGAGTAAGGATCCAGCTCCATATCATATAAAACAGGTAGTGGGAACAATCTCCAATGCCCGCTACCGGTTCCATGCACTGTCTGAACATTGTAGAAGGAAGCAGATCTCTTCTGTCAGATGATGCAAACTCAATAAACCTCTTTTTCTTCAAAACAAGACAAATCTGACCCTTTTCCATTTCTTCCTCTCACTGTGAATCCTTTTCAGTCTTTTCCTTAAAATGTCAAGCTCTCTAGGCAACACCTGCAAGTTTTATTCAGGAAATATTCTTTATAAAGGGATTGGGTACAGCCTATAATGGGACAAATGGGATTCTCTGGAAGCCTAGTCTGCTTTATTCATTTTGTTTTCTCTTTACATGAAACTAGTTTATTCATCTGTTCACTTACTGGAAACTGAACTTCAGTGATGAAATTGAATTTTCACTACACTGAACACAGTCAGCCCTTCTTCTGACTCTACGTTCTGATTAAATGTGGACTTTGGACAGAAATATCTGGCTATGTCCACCTATTAGAAAAAGCCAGATGCAAATGCATAAAGTTTACTTGTAGCCCATTTATAAATGTAATGAAAAATATGTTTTAAAATAAATTATGCATCCTTGTGAAAAGAAAAATATAGTTTTCTAATGCTTTTGCCAAGCATCGGAAAAGTAAATATTCAATTAATGAAAATGTCTCTATTCAGTGGGTAAATAGAGTTCCATCTTTCTTTTACTCCTGTCCATATCTCCATAAACATAAGATGTGGATATCAGAGAATGTGTTCACAGGTCCTTGGAATAATATGGTTTTCATTTTGTATTTTTATATTAATTTACTATAATATGACTAGGCATATGGTTTAGTAACATTATTACTTGTATCCTGACAAACCACTGCAAAGTGTCATAAATAACTTCTCCAATTATTTCCATTGTGTTTATCACATACCAACTGCACTGCAACATCTGTTTTGGTAATGAACATGTATCTTCCCAAGAACTCTAATAAAAATTACATTAATAATTTTACATTATTCTTACATCCTTAATCCTTATGTTGGTAAACTGTATTTGTTTTTTGGTTATAGTATACTGCCTAGCTTTTTTTTCTTAAAAGCTGACCAGTGAATCAGCAATGTAAGACATATGAAACGTTTCCCTTCTTTTGCAATAATTGAATGAAAAGTATACAGTAGAAATTCCTGAGTGGTTTTTTTTCAACTAACCAGAGAAACTGGAATTTTTTTTCAAGTGAAACAGAAGTACTTAACTGGTCTTGATGAGAAAAAAATCCCTAATTTTTTAGAATTCACTTCAAAATTATTATTTTGATTGAATATGAAATGATACTTTTAGCCGTGGATCATTTCATACTTCATTTTTTTGTTGGTAAACTTTGATACATTCTTAAAGGAAGAACGTCTTTGGAAATGAAAAGTAACAAGGTATGAAATAATTTAAAAATGTTTATGCAAAATGTTTCTGTATTTCTGAAATGAACTGTTCATTTTTTACATTAGAAAGCACTCTTTTCTTTTTGCCGAAGCTCTTCTTTTTTGGCAAGTGAATTGTTCATTAAACATTTGGCCCAACACTTTTTCTGCGGAAGTTAAAATGGATATTAATATGAAAAAACATATTATATCTAACTAACAAAGACACTTTACACCTGATTTCTGAAATATCATCCAATTGTCACATAAAATATTCTTAATTTTTTGTATATGTTAATCAAATGCTAATAAAATCCATATATTACAAGAGTTACAATTTAATGCCAGTATTTTTAACTCAGGAAAGATAGAAAATTAGGGGATACTATAATCTCAAACCACTTTTTTGCTTACTTTTTTTACAGGATGGGAATGTGAAAAATCTTCCCTAATGTTTGAGAATTATTTTCTAACTAAATCAGCATTTTCAAGCAGCCAGAGTTCTGCCAAGCTGAGATTCTGCCCCAGTCCTTCCCAATGCTCTGAGCAAGCCTGGGTCTGGTACTTAATAATGGATTTATTCAGAATTCTTTCACCTCCGTTTCACCCATCAGTTATACAAAGGTCAACAGAGAAAGGCGCAGTCATCATCTCAAAAGTCTTTATTAAAAAGGCCAGTTATTTCTCCTGACTGTTATGAACTACAGCTGCTGTGAAAGATGTCCTGTACCTGCTAACGTAATCGTATGGCGTGATGGTTCCATCTCATTGTATGCACCTCTTGTTAACAGAATCTGTGATTCAAACATGGGTTTTAAGGGATAATCATGTGTGCTTATTTTAACCATTTATCCTTTCAATGGAAGCGTTTTGCTTTACTATATCCACTTATTTTTTTCTATTTTGGCATATAATTAAATGCTGGAATCTTGTAAACTAGTTGCTTACCCTAAAGACGTGCTATAGCTTCATTTATAAAGCAGGCAAAATGCCAATAAAAAGATACCAATAAATTGTGCTTGAGGGTAAGACTTGGACTGTTGATGGTACACAGTTATTTTTCTTTTTCCTTTCCAGTGTATTAAAATTTCATTATTTTCATTTCATTGGCTTTTATGCATTTTTTATAGTATAACATGCGTGGAGCCGATGCAATCTACAACAGCACGTGGCAGGTAACAACCAACCTGCTCAATTTTAACCTTCTCTGCCCGCATATATGTGTCTTGTCCTTGCAGCATTAGAATTGCAAACCTGCCTGTAGCTGAGACCTAAACCAGGCACTTCAAAGTCATATAAATATATGAGACACCATATTCAATTTTGAAAGCTGAACTGAAACAGCTTTGATTTGGGGGCAAGAAAAGTCTTATTAAAGCCTTCAGGAAAGTCTACAGCATGGTTAGACAACAAGTACTGTCCCTCTCATTCAGTGTGTTCTACCTCGTTCTGAAAGCATTTAAAGGCAGATTTGATTCGTGATGGTATTTCTGTTCCCACTTCTGGTATTTCTGTTGGTCTCTACTCTTCTGCACAAATATTCTGCCCGTTTTATGAGAATACCTAAAATTGTCGGTAGAATGCAGTGTGAGGAAAAGCAAGGGGACCCTGAGTCTTGGCAGTGTTGCCATGTTTTAAGGAAGATGCATTTATAGAAAAATCAAGAAGGGAGGAAATAATGTACCTAACAGGTGTCAAAGGGAAATGAAACAGTGAAGAAAGGACACCATTTAGTGAGAAATATTTATATTGGAGGCACTGTCTTGTAGTTGCCAATGCTCTCTGAAGCCAAATGATACAAGAAAACCAAGACTAAGAACATGACAAAACCACACTTTTGTAACATTAAAAAAAAAGAAAAAAGCCTAGTCTGGACATGTGTGAGAGATCAGCTACTAATGTGTGAGAGATCACAAAAGGTGCCTCAGGAACTGCTATGATGAAAACAGACACATCAAGACTTTGACAAATAAAGATTGTGTGTATTATCTTAACTTTAGGTCTCCAAATTCTCCATTAGCCCAGCTTTCAGCCTGTACGTACATATGTAGAGCTTAAAAACAGGGTTGGAAGAACCCAGCAAGCTAAGAAAGAGGTCATCTAGGCAAGGCACCACAAGTACTAAGACAGAAAAAACCACTGACACTGCTTTGAGAATGACTTTCTTATGGCTCATGCATCGAGACAGCTAGAGGACAGCCTGGTCTGTGAGCCTTACTGAGGTTTAAGTGCCGAGAAGCACAAGGGGTTGAACAAGAGTCTCTAGGACAGAAGTTTATTCTAGTAGAAGAAACAGTCTTTTGGGCAGAAAACACACTGAAGCAAAGTGGTGGTTCTGTTAACAGAGGTACTGTTGACTGAGTTTTGATTTAAGGTGTCTAAAACCCCTTTGGCCTTCAGACCCAAAGCCCTGATCCTTTACTACTCTGTCCTTTGTGTAGTCAAGTTTTGCTAAATGGCTTCATAATTTCTAGCAGTGCCTTGGAGCCAAAACAGCTAGTTATAAACTGAAGTTAGTATAAAATGGAAAGAACACTGTTAGGTCAAGAAACTGCTTTTCTTGTTTGCGTGCTTTAAACCCCAGAGATACATCATGACACGTGTCCCCTGATGGATCTGCTTATTTTAATATTGTAATCTGCCATGTAAAAACAACAAACCAAAACTCGAACCACTTCTGCACTACTGCTGGAACAGCTTGGAGCTTTTCAGAGAGAAGGGTGTTTTTGTATTCATGAGCCTATTAATGTTTCCCTCAGCATGTTTGGTTTCATTACATTAACATCTCAGAATCATTTCTATAGATGAGAAAAAAGAGGAGCCAGCTGGTATTTCAGACAAACAGTCACCATGAAAGTTGATCAAGCTTAATAATAGTTGAAACTATCTTCAGGTAATTTTTGCCTAACGAGTGTGAGACTACAGTGACTTAAACTGACCTCAGGTGGGGCTGTTACATTCCTACCCCCTGCTCCCAAAGCCATAAATACCCCTCACCCCACGTGCTGGCTCCCCCTGCTTCCAGGGGCAACTCACCCCAGGAAATAAGTGATCAGAAAGCAACTCCTACTAAAAAGATAAAGTAAATAGTTTTCTACTGATTCTTTATACAAACTGCCCACGTCCAGTGAGTGGTTTGCCAGGGCAGTGGGCTGGGAGGAAAGCCCTGAGCAGCTGTTCCTGACAGTCCTTTAGGCTGGCGTGAAAAATATACACCGTCTGCCTAAGCAATTCTTTGATTTTACACTGTCATTCATAACCTGCTGCTAAGGTGATCCATGTCGTCACCCAGAAGATGGTGAGAACCTTGGTCTTGTAATGGCTGGTTCAAGCCATTTGTAACGGTGGTTCAAGCGAGTGAAGTCGGTTACTTATGTCTGTAAAATTAAGCAAGTGTCTGCTTGATCCGCTCTCACTAGGGAAAAGCAGTCAGCTAAATACTGTCAACTGCATGAGGTAAATGCAAAAAAAAAAAAAAAAAAAGACGACTTCTTTCTCTCATCTTGTTTGCTGTTGCTGTCAGAAATCTTGCATAGTATTTATAACAACCAGGTGCAATTTTCAAGATGACTTGTGCCTTTTTTTATTTTATTTATCATCTTAAAAGATGCATTCAGGTTACCAAAGATGATATGTTCAGTTTCTTTTTCCTCTTGGAAATCATGTAGTCAGTTTCTTTTAAAAGGGTGCATGTAGCACCCATCAAAAGAATATCTGCATTTGTCACGAAGACATCTGTCATGGCCTGGTGGAAAAAATACATAGAATTTCTGAGGAAACCCAGAGCTCTCTAAGGTGTTCTCAGGCACCAAGGAGTATTTAGATATTTTTATGAGGTTACCGCATGCTGTTTATCATTATTAACCACATTTGAACAGTCAAGTCAAAACTCAGTAACCTCTGAAAGTGTGGCAGAGATGGAAACAACCACCACAGGCATGAGGTAAGCACAACGAGCATTGGAGGTGAATGTAAGCATATGAACACTTTAAAGAGGGACTTGTGCAGTAGGACGGACCAAAAGCAACGATTGTTCTAGAAAATGGTGGAACCATGTCAGCAACTTTCTATCTTCTCTGTTTCTACAGTGAAATATTTTTATTTGCACAGAACTTACCCTTAAAACTAAGTTAGTATCAGAATTCAGAGAGATGACAGACTGGCTTGGAAGCTCCAAGTTGGTGGAACTTCCTGCAAAAGAGAATTGAAGTAGGAAAAATGGACCCTGAAGAATAACGTACACAGCCAGATTATATAGAGAAACTGACTCTTCTGGGAATTGAGGGCATCATAACAAATAAAACCTTTCAATAGATTTTGAGCAGATTTTGAATCCAGAACTTGCTTAAACAGCCTGAATCCTAGAAACTACTGCTGTTCACACTCAGAATTGGGCTCAGATTCTGGTTCCTACCTCCTCTATACCTCAGAAAATGTCAGCAAATGGCACACACAAAAGCTGCAGCAGAATTTTTAAAAGCCTTGTGCAGCACCCTAACGTCCAATAGCCAGGCATAATTCTTATTTTCTGCTTTTGTTTAATAATTGACTTGTGTCATGAAGAATTTTATGGAATTCTTTATAAATGTATTTCCTGATGAGTACTTGATGAGAATCAAGATTATCTTCCTGGGGACATTTAGCCACTGTGCAGGTCAGGCTGCAAGGTAAACTAGGCCCTTGACCCTACTGCCACAGGGCACAGCACCATCCCAGCCAAGAAGCTTCACACCATCATCACTCTTTTAACCAGATGAGGTAATTGTGCACATGTCATCATTCTGGCACTGTCTGGGATCAGCAGCTTTACTATTGATGCATGTTCTTGGTCCTGCACAGACACACCAGGATCAGCCTTCCATGGAAGCATCAGGTGCTCTGAGAAATGTGGAGCACCAGTGAGTCCAAGATGGAAATCAGATGCCAATTTTAGGAACTGAGGATAGTCCCACTGCAGAGCAGCAGCAGTATCAAATGCCCACCATGTGCCAGTGCATGTTGAGGCTCTAGGCATTTGGGTTCCATGTGCCACCTCCTCAGCTGCTCTCCATCACTACCAGCTCTATCCCCAGGTGACACAGGCAAGGTGTCAGTGTCCCATTGTCAACCTGCAATGAACTACACCAGCATAAGCTCAGCAGATGAAACCCTGTGAAGTTATTGATAAAGGGCTCAAAAGTTTAGTAATTTTCTCTGCTGTCAACAATTTATCCTACTTCAATTCTTGGAAGAAGAAATAGAGTATTAATCCTGAGAGGAGGAGATGGCTAGAAATCTGCCTTACTTCTACCTCATGCATCTTCAAGAAATCCAGCTTCCTTCTGGAGCATATTCTCTCTGAGATTTCGTAACATGAATACAGATCTACCCTCTACTCCCAAAAGCAATAGATGCACTTTGGCAATTGATTTCTGGGAAATAGTTGAAACATTGAACCTTTAGGTCCTTGACTCCTCCAGGAGAATCCACAGCTTGGGCTGACTCGTCCCAGCTGTGTGCAAGGTGGTTGATGAGATCTGGGATGCATCAGTAAGAGCAAGAAGAGAAAGAGGTGGGTAAACATGGCCTACACTTTTAGTGGCCTCAATAATTTTGTCTGTTTTCGTATCAGTGTTTAAATATCCTAATATATATAATTTTCTGTTGTATAATCTGGAAAATGTGTGAATACATTTCAGAGTGATTCAGCTATAATCATAAATACAAACACATAACAAACCCATAGCTAACACTCCAGAAATAATTTCTTCATATGAAAAATCTTGCCCCTTTTGGTGGTTCCAGATACCTACTGCAGCTCACAAATACATACATTGGGATTATTCTTTTTTAAAATTTTCATTTCAACAAGTCAGCCATTAATGCATCTTTCGATAATCTATTTCTATCTCTGCATTTTACACATCTTTGGTTTTTACCAAAGCACATCCAGGGGTGAAAGACTGGACGAACTGATATTCATTTACTAATCACTTTACATTAATGTCTCAAGACCTTCAATGGGAATCCAAACGAAGCATCTTTAGGCTGACTGGCAATGACTCTCCCTCAATGCAAGTACAAGGGATTCAGAGGGCTGACTCTTGCACCCGTATGTCTGTTAGCTCACCCATTGAGTTGACTTGCAGCTACAAGTTTACCTTGTGAACGTATTTGGGTTTTGTAACGTTTTGCAACCCACATATGATAAGATCCTTTTAAAGAAATTACATATGACACATCATTAAATTGGTGTCAGTCTTGGGGACAAGGTGGTTAGGCTAAATAGCTTCCTTTAATCCTCTGGGACTGTCGGAATTAGGGGCCAATGTGAGACAGCAGAACCAAAAGCGGAATGGAAGTCTGACCTTAATTATGAAGCTACATGCCATGGCGCTCAGGTGGGAGAGAGGATTTCTCTGTCATTCTCTCATCTGAAAGGTGGAGTACTTCCAACCAGAGGCACTGAATCACCACACTTCGTGAATGAACAATTAATCCTCCCAGTTGCTGTCCTTACCTAAATGCTACCTGGGTAGCTTGCACAGTGACACATCCTCCTCCTACTCAGCCTGTGAGATGTGAGGAGATAATGGAAGGCAGAACGCGTGGTTAAAGAGTTTTCAGCTCATAGGGTAAACTGCCTTCATGTCATAAATGCAAACAATAACACAGCTGAAAGATAATTATTTGTTATCATCTCATGATCTATATAATCTAGTTTCTGAGGATTTTTCCAACACTTGTAAGCAAACTTTTTGCAATTTCTATTTTTTTCTGTAATGTTCTGCAGGTTGTTGGGTGTGTTTTATTTTTTTCATTCTACATGGCAGTTAAAGCAGTAAATGAGACAAGGTAATTTGTGTATGAGTTAGAATGGTTGTAACTAAGCATAAAAGTGTGCATGATTCTACCAATCTGTGATTCAACAGTTTTCATTTTGTACTAAGACACATTAGAATGTATTAGATATATTAAGATGCATTAGTTGCATTAGGTATACAAGATGTATCAGAATAAAAGACTTATTAGAATAAAATTAAATAGATTACTAATAAAGATAAAGCAATGAAGCATTTTGAATTTCTAATAGTCAATAAAAGAGCTAAGATGATTACTGTAAATGAGTGTTATTTATTGGATGACTTACCATGTTCTTTTACTCACACAATAAATATACAGGCTGTTGGCATGTTCCTTGGTTCAGATATCTGTACAGTACAGAAGGGAAGCAGGAAAGAGTCTTAGAGACTTAGATGTAAGAAATTAGTATATGAAATCTAGGAAGAAGTCAAATTCTAGATAGATATTTTAATTTTTTAAAATTATTTTTTACTGATTAATCTAGTTGTCAAAGGAAATATATTCTTGACTCATGCACATCAAAGCTATTCAAAATATCTATGGATAACACCTACACATTTTATAACCAAGATGCTTGGGGTATATAGCAAGTTTATAGTTTTTTTTCTGAAAATCCTAACTACGCTTAAGCAGGCAATCTAGTCGGTATGACCGGGAGCAAGCGTGGTTGAAAGGAGAGCATGTTACTGAGCCTAAATACAAAGAGGAAGTGTACAGAAAGTGGAATTGGGGCCACGCTACCCGGGAGGAGTGCAGAGGCATTGCCCAGGCATGCAGGGAAAAGCCAAAGCTCAGCTGGATTTGAAGCTGATGAGTAATATAAAAGGCAAAAAGGTCTTCTATAGGTACCTCGTCAGCAAAATGAGGATCAGCAAAAATGTGGCCAGCTGCTGAATGGGGTGGTTGAAAAAAGAACACAGAAAACACAAAGAAGTATGTTCTTTGCCTCAGTCTTTACTGAGTAGGTATTTTCTCAGGCATCTCCAGGTGTCTGAGTTAACTCCGATTGAGTTAAGGGGAGAGAAGTGCTGCCCATTATAAAAAAGAATTGAGTTATGGACTGCTTAAGCACATTGGACATGAAGAAATCTCTAGGTCCAGACAGGAGGCTGAGGGAACTGGCCACAGTATTACCAGACTAGACTTTGTCGCCTTTGAAAGGCCATGGTGGTCAAGGGGGCGTCCCCAGTGATGGGAAAAAGGCATCTTAAGAAGTGCATGAAGAAAGGTCTATCTACAGGACAAGTACAGGACAGTTGGCCCCGACTCAGTTCCTGGGAAAGCTATGGGGAAATTGTCGTGCACCAAGGGGGGTTTAGACTGGATATTAAGAAACATTTCTTCACTGAAAGGGATATCAAGCATTTCCTGGGGAAGTGTATGAGTCACCATCCTTGGGGGTATTTAAAAGAGGTGTAGACGTGGCGCTTAGGGACACGGTTTAGTGTTGGACTTGGCAGTGTTCAGTTTATGGTTGGACTCCATGATCTTAAAGGTCTTTTCCAAACTAAAAGATTCTATGATTCTATGACCTTGGAAGCCATTTCCAAGTGCATGTAGGACAAGAAAGGGATTTAGAATGGCCAGCATGTATTTACCAACAACAAATCATGCCTGGTCAATGTGACTATCTTCTGTGATGAAATGCTGGACCTGTGGACAATGGGAGAGCAACAGATGCAATTGACCTTGGCTTTAGCAAAATTTTTGGCACATTCTCCTATAGCATTTTAATGTCCAGATTGAGAAGGTTTGTCCCAGATGGATAGACTGTAAGATGGGTGGAAAACTGGACTCAAGGGTTTTGTAGTCCAATTGGTGTCTGGTTATGATGATGTTCTCCAGGGAATACATACTGCAGTCAAAACAGTTTAACATGTTCATTGATGATGTGGATGACTGGGTGGAACACACCCTCAGCAAATTTGCAGATAATACCAAAGTGCTGGAGGTCAGAGTTGTCTTTGAAAGGGACTTTGATAGGCTGCAAAAATCTTCATGAACAGAAACTTCATGAAGTTCATGAAAGATAAATGCAAAGTCTGGCATCTGGGATTGGAAAATACCATGCAACCATGCAGCCTGGACACTGATTGGGTAGAAAGCAGACTTGCAGAAATGGAACTCAAAACCAAGAAGTTGAACAAGAGTCAGAAGTTCACCCGTGTGGAGAAGACCAACCACGCACTGTGCTGCATTGGACAAAGCACGGACAGCAGGCAGGGAGGACATCCTTCCACTCAGTGCTTCTGAGGCTGCATCTGGGGTAATGTGTCCTTGGTATGGACTCCTGGAAACAAGGTAGCTATTGGTGTACCTGAGTGAGTCCACTGGAGGGACACTAAAATAGTCAGGAGGCTGAAGGCCATCATGTAGAAGTAGAGACTGAAGGAGATGGGCTTGTTCAGCCTGGAGGAGAGGAGGACTCAAGGGGGTTCCTATTACTGTCTTCAAATATCTAATGGGGGAAAAGGGGAAATTACAAAGAAAACAGAGCCAGACTCTCCTCAAAGGTGCACACCAAAAGGACGAGAGACAACCTACACAAGTTGCCGCAATGGAAATTCCAGCTAGCTCTGAGGAAACAATCGTCTCTGTGGACGTGTCCAGGCACTGGAACAGGCATTCAAAGTGGCTGTGGCATCCCCATCCTTCAAGAAATTCAGAACTTGACTGGACAAAACCAATTCAATCCAATTTATGAGTCCACCTCACTTTGGGCAGGACTTTGGCTCAACAGCCTCCAAAGGTCCCTTCCAGTATAAATTGCCTTGTGATATTTTAAAAGTTGTATTTTACAGATTTTACTTGCTTCAGCTTTCCATATCATTCTCCCTAATCTGTGTTAGAAAATCTAGGTGAGCCTTGGATGTTGTGATTTGTATGACATACTTACTTGAAGTGTTCAGTTGGAAGTTAAAGTATATTTAAAAAGCTATTTGGTCAAGAAGCAGTGGCTGGAGTGGCTGACATGGGGCCCTGGTCCATGCGCAGGATGGGGGAGCCCCACGGGGGTGGGCAGGGATGGTCAGGCCCGTTGGTGCTCTCAGGGCCATGACACCTTTCACGGCACCAATTTTCCATTTAAATATATTCAAAAGATGCTGAAGGTTTTCTTACTGGATATGTGTTCTGCTGGGAACATTTTGAATGCTTTCATCTCAAAACAAGCCTTGACCATTCAAAATTTTCTACCAAGGTTGTTTGTTACCTCAGCATAATTTTTCTCTTTCTTGGATGAAAACTTTGTTTATTTAAATGTTTGAGAAAGTATCTGTCTTTTAAGGTTACAGGTAGAAATATTTTATATCTTAACACGCGCCAGATAGTGATTTTTGGTACTGTTATTCTCTGAATGCATACTATGTACAGTATAGCAAAGTGCTTCATTGGTCACTAAGATAAGTAGCTATTTATGTTAGAATATTTATATTAATTGAGGAGTTAATTTGGCCAGCTGTCATACACAACTTATGGCTCATGCAACTCAAAAAGAAATGACTCACATTACACCCACTCTTCTAAGAGAAAAAAGATTACAAAAACAAGATAATGCATTCCTGAATAACTACTTAAAAGTCAGAAACTTTTCATTAATTTAGTGAGATGAAAGATTTGCATGAGCAATGTCATTGGGATTTATTTTAAACAGATTTTCAACTTCGAAAATATAAAAACTGGCTTCTTTGAATGCCATTCAAATGAGAGAGGTTTACTGAAAAGTTGATCCTCGTGATTTCTCACTTATCAGTATAATAGATAACTTAGTTAATAAACAGTGTACAAGTAATGAACTGCATAGATTATCTGTGATACAGCAAACACGATCTACATTTCTGCAGAAGAATTTATTGGTCCTTCTACACATTTTTTCAGGTATTTGTGGTAGACTCAGATAAGACTCTTCTTTTTATTCAGGAAACAAAGAGATTAGTAGTGTCCTCTAGAGTAGCCTATGGTTGGATTTCTGTCTCACTCTCAACTTTAGAGCTTTTATCCCCTTGTCTCCCTGTGAGACCAAGATTTGTTAGGCCCCTCCAAGAACGGACTCACTCCCAAATGTATCATCATCAGCTTAAACGTTCTACAGAGAGACACAGAAAAGAAGGAATTGTCTGTTCCTTGCACTGCTGTTCTTCCCGAATTGTCCTTTCCTTTGGTTAATAATAAAATAGTCATTACTAATAATGGCAATTATTTTGCCTGATTTCAGTCATGGTAGTTCCTAATGTCCGACAAGCAGACTGACAGGACCGAACCAGCCTCCAGCTCGAGATAACAGCCTCCAAGGGTGGCAGCTATTCCAATTTGTCCTACTGCTTTTGTTACTCTATACTATACATTTTTAGCTATTTTTTAGGTAGTTTTGGCTCTTATGAAACAGCCTTTTTTACCCCACATTCATCCCAGCATATGAATTTAGTTCTAGTCCAAGCACTGAAAGACACCTCTGCTTTTTTTTGTGTCAATGATCATTATATCTGTGTTCCTATGCATCCGGAAAGGTGACACGCACAGAATGATACACAGTGCAGACAATAAGTTGGCAATGTTATTCTTGTATTTATATCTATTGTTGTGTTAAATAAAGAAAAGCTAATCATAAGCATTTCTCAATGCATTGTTTTATTTTGTAATTATTCCATTTCCAGATTCTCAGAGTCTCAAATCAATACTCACTAAGCAAAGAATGCAGAGTGAGAGTTACTTAGGAAAAAACAATGCAACTTTTATTTTAGCTAGTGACTCAGACAATTAATTTTTTTCTCAAACTTAATCAAATAATCAAAATTTATTACTCAAAGATAGATTTAATAATTTAGACAAAAATCTTACTATGCCTGTTGTATTTCCAATATGTTATATAGCTGGTATTATATTTTTTTTATTTAAATGATTGTGTCAGTGTGTGTGTATTTCTATAAATTTCTGCACATTTTAAGAAAGGGAGTGGGGAGCTGCTACAGTAAGTTCCTGTAGGAGAAACCTGGGAGGTTTAAACAGACAACAGCATTGACACACTTCTGCTGGAGAAAAGAAGAGAAGACCCATAAAAACCTAGTCTGCAGTGACAACCTCTGTCCTGGTACACCGGGACATTACGAGAGATGCAACAGGCCAAGGAAGAAGTGCAGCACTCTGCAACCTCAGTGAGACTTCTTGCAACCACGTCACCGTCGCACCTCGGCTGCACAGGGACTAGATGCCTGGAAATACTCGGTTCTTTAGATGCTGCTGACAGAACACTTTGACACTCTGAACTTACCTGAGGGCTACCATCTCCCCACAGTGCACTTTGTTTGATCCCTGGCTGTGTCAGGGCAAGTTCTCCTCAAGACAGATGTCTGTGTTCCCAGCGGGTAGCTTAGTTAACTACGTGCCTTATACGTTTCCTGTGCAAAGCAGTGGAGGAATCTTCAACCAGGACAGTGAATTCAAGTAATAGTGGGGAATACTTCATTGAATAAATTGCACAGCTTGGCTGTGATTCATAGCCCTCTTGTACTTCATGTATAAATCATCTTTCCATAGTTTCAGGAAGTCACCATGTGAAGGGGAGCAAGAAAATATGAGCGGACAAGTTTTTCACAAAGGTCAGGCCCGGGGCCCGTCCGTGGCCGAAGGAAGGCCCGGTATTGCACACAAGCGCAGCGGCTGGCCTTCTCCTTGCTTCTGCTCCCCCTTCCCCAGAAGAACACACTCCTCCTTTAGCTGGCAACACGTTTCAGACAGGAACAGCAGGACAGTTTACTCCTAATTAAGCTAAGGTTTCAGGCTGTGCACTAAGCAACAGGTAGCCTGTTACACTGCTACATTGTTAAGCTTGGTTCCTATCCAGACAGAAGGAGAAACGTTTTCTTGTACAATAAGCACTGATACTTAGGTCTCACCATGTGGCCTGTGCCCTGTCCAAGATTGTGAAGCGGCACCTCCTCCCCCCGGCCCCCGTCATTGCTGCCGTATCGTGTCTTGGCAATACCTGCGCCAGCCGGGACCCCATCTCCTTGTCTGCATGACTCAACTGTAACTACTCTGAGTTTTAACGTGGGGGCTCTGGCACATGAATCAATCATGACTTAGCAGATGAGTTGTCTGTGTCTTGCATATGGCTTTAATGAGCCGTTGTTTCCTGTTGACCTCGGTTTGTAAGACAGAGCACATCTACCTTCGCCCACACAAACCTGCCATTACTATCAACACAACTCTCCTACTCATTTGTTGCTTCCTGCACACCCATGCAGGCACACCCACTCATCAGCACACACACACACGCTGCGTGGCATGGTACCCTGATGGAGACACAGCAGGTACGGCACCACGGGAAAACTGCAAATGCTGGCAGCATAGGGACGGACAGTCATGCTCACCCCCTTCGTACACATATCTTTGCACACCTGCTTTTCCATGTTCTATTTCCTTAAACAGCCTCTTGCACAGTGCATAGTGCTTTAAAGAGATAAGTGAAATGCTGATATAAAAAGATTCCTGTACTGTCTTTGCACCAATGAAGTGACTGCACAGGAACATCCACATTGAGGTAGGTCTAAAAGGAACGGCTCAGGCCAGAAAGAGCTTTTCTCTTGATGAAACGAAGCTCATGTCCTGAAAATGAAAATTGTTCTGGGGAAAATGAAAGTGTTCTGGGGAGCTATTACCTCAAGTTTTCATATGGAATATGGCCTTAAATGTCATTTGTATAATCCAAGTGAAAAAGAGTTGTGCAGCAGTTTTCAGAAAATAAAAACTACCTGCGTGGAAGTATCAGAATAGCAATGAAAAAATAGATAATGGTTATGTCCATATCATCTTTTAAGGAGAGCAATATATGCGACACATGTGATGTAGCAAGCCTTAGCTCAGCTGCATGCGTCCCTTGCCATATACTCTATGAAACCTTCGTAAGAAGAAGGGTCAGTATGCCTACCCACATATCTACTAGCCACACGATACTTCTCCCAGCACTCAGGGACAGGCAGTGGAGAATTCATCCTGGCAGAGGGAGCATTGGCCATGCCCATACATCAGGAAGAACAAGAACAGTCCTTGGGCTCTTTCCAGAGTGGACAAGCTGGTGCCCACTTCTCCCTTTTTCTGCTCCTGTTTTCTTGATGGCATCATCTCTAAGTCTGGCTGAAGGAGAAGGAGGTGAGGACAGCCTTTAGAAAGCCTGTTGTCAGCACTCATCAGGCAGGATTGATGTAGCCTGTGGGCTCTGCCCAAGACTTCTGAGGGGGCTTGTTCATTCTCCCTGGCTAACTTTACTGATGAATGTTTAAAACATGGGAAATGTTTAGAAGGGTGTAACAAAGCCCTTCCAGATTTGTGGGGTAAAAGGTGCAGCTTGTTTATACATTTTAAGTTAAGGGAGGCTTGGACAAATTTTGGACTAACATGGCAGAATTAGGCAAGTGACTGAATGTTATTTTTCAGTTCCTGGGTTCCCACAAAAATGCTTAAGAGGAAGGAAGGTGGAAGAACCCCCACAACTTGCAGTTGGCAAATATCACAAAATCACAGGGTGGTAGAGGTTGGAAGGGACCTTTGGAGATCATCTAGTGCAACCCCCCTGCCAAAGCAGGTTCACCTAGAGCAGGTTGGACAGGAACGCATCCAGGTAGGTTTGGAATGTCTCCAGAGAAGGAGAGTCCACACCCTCTCCGGGCAGCCTGTTCCAGTGCTCTGTCAGCCTCAAAGTAAAGAAGTTTTTCCACGTGTTGAGATGGAATTTCCTGTGTTCCCATTTATGACCAATGCCTCTTGTGCTGTTGCTGGGCACCACTGGGAAGAGTCTGGCCTCAACCTCTTGACACCCACCCTTTAGATATTTATAAGCATTGATGAGATCCCCTCTCGGTCTTCTCTTCTCCAGGCCAAACAGGCCTAGGTCTCTCAGCTTTTCTTCGTAAGAGAGATGCTCCAGTCTCTTGATCATCTTTGTAGCCCTCCACTGGACTGTCTCCAGCAGTTGCCTGTCCTTCTTGAACCGGGGAGCCCAGAACTGGACACAGTGCTCCAGATGGGGCCTCACCAGGGCAGTGTAGAGCAGGAGGATGACCTCCCTTGTCCTTCTGGCCGTGGTCTTTTAATGCACCATATCATTAACAGTCTACTTCTTCATGTCTCTTCTTTTTGAACCTAAACTTTTCAATTCTCATTCATATGTAAGGCATTCCTTGAGTCTAATTACTTTTGTCACTTAACCTCTGAACTCTTTTCATTTCTGCTTGATTAAACTGCAGTCATTTATTTTATACAGAAAGATAACCCTGTGCTACTGACAGTGTGCAGGTTTTGCTCTCAGGTTCACTAAGAAAAGAAAAAAAAAAGAAGTAGGGCTCATTCTTAAATGAGAAGACAAGTTTCTCTATGTAGTAGATTAATTTTGATATACTGCTGAGCAAAATGGTAATTTACCACTGCAAAAGACATGCTAAACATGTCAGCTATGAATTCTGTAATAACTGGGGCAGCAATTTCAATAAATTTTGCTCCAAGACCTACTGTCTCAGCATTTATAGTCAAATTAACCAATCTGTGGTTATTAGAGGTGAACTTAGCAATTATATGCTTAGAAAAGGAAACTTGGAAAAAAAGTGTCTATTTTTTGAACATAAGCGTAGGCTGTGAATTTTCTCATCTCAGTTTATAGAAAAGATTCTCAACCTCTTGGCTTAGGTGAAAACAGTAATGCAACTTCCATTACAGGGCTAACAGGATCATCAGCTCTGTAATCACCTGTTTGCCAACATCCTTGTGCTGTGTATCCTTTTTGGCTCAAGCAGGTAACCCCGTCCTTTCTTTGAGTGAGAAGAGTGGATTGGGCATGTGGGAATCATCTGTCCAGAGAAATGAAATAATGAAATAAGAGCAAACACGACAACAGAACTTTCAAGCCCCTTCACACTATGATACAAATGCCAACATCAAGATGATTATAAATGCCAGCTTCACAGAGAGACACTGGTAATTCAAGTATCTTCCAATAAATCAGTTATTTTTCAGTTTTTCTCTGTTTACCATGTAATTTGCATAAGGATCCCTCTCCGTATGGAAGCAAATACGTCCCTTCATGCTTTACACAAGTGCCAAAGTTCAAGCCCCCAGTCAACAGTGGGTCCTTTATAGTGAATTATCAGGATGCGAAATGTGCTGACAGATAAAAGGGTAAGTCTGTAAAAAAAGAGTAACTGATGGCAGTGTTTGGCATGAGTTTTCCCTGACTGGTCGTTGAATGTCCTTAACATTTCTGAAAGATATTATATAGAATGTGGAGTGTCAACCAAATCTCAATTCTAAACACGGGGAGGAAACATTATTGCAAAGATAAGGGGAACACAGCTCTGATGGATGACTGCTGCAGTACATCAGCAGCATAATGTGATAGCCCACGTTAAAGGAAAGAAGAAAAATACCAGTTCCATAAGTTATGTGCGTAAAACGTCAATATGATGAAGGAAAATTTAGAGTGTAATTGAATTACAAGATTGAAAAAAAAAAGGATCTAGGAACAGTAGAATGATTGCCAATCTTTAGGACAGATCCTGTATGTACAAGTATTACAGTGTGCAAAAAGGAGGCTGGGATCTAAACCCCGCTCATTTATGTCTACTGTGCCTTTAAAAAAATTATTGTACTTAATGCAAAGTAACTAATAACTATGGTTATGGTAATGTAGAAAGAATGCAACATAACAGCAATATGAATAGGTCATCCTAGGGTTTGACAGGTAGTTTTCAGAAAACCAGAAAAGTCAGGATATCCGACATACTCTGGAGACCTTTTCACATTGAATGGAAAAGTTCAGCTCCTTTATGCCCCCAATAAACTAACGGAATAGGAGGGGCAGAGGGGGGATTTACAACACAGGGGATGTCTCTGCTGTTTTGTCACATTGACTTAAACACTTTGCAACATCAACATAGTACTGCTAGCAAAAATCCTAAATACAATTCTATGCCCTATAAAGAGAAACTAGCATATGGTCCTTAGTTTGTCTTCTCTATATACATCAAAGTTTTGAGTATTACAGATGTGTACCTTTTGCGTATCTCTGTGTTCACAAAAACATTGTTGAACTATTCACAATTCTTATAAAAACAAAAGTGCAGAACAAGTATAACATGATTTTTCCTCAAAATGCTGCAGGCTGCACAGTTGCCTAAGAGTTCAGCAGTTCTGAGAACTCACGGTGGTAATGATTTCATTTTCAGACAGAAAGCATTCTTTGTGTGCAGAGACTGTAACCGGCTCTAGAAATGCCTGAAAGGCAAACTGGATTGAAGAGTTCTCAGGCTCTACTTGAGTTAGCAAAGGCACGAAGTGTGATCTGTCAATAACCCGCAGAATAAGTGTAGCCACCAACATACTGTTTAATACCTTACAACTGATGGATGAATGACTGTATTAGATGTTTTTGTTAGCTTTTTTAGTAATGTGTGGGAGGAAACCAGAAGTTAGAATAAGGACTATTAAAATATGACATATCTCTTAATGCATTTTTTCTAGTTTATGACTTCAGGATTTTAAACTAATTCAATATTATTTAAACACGGAAAGAAATGGCCTTTCAAAGCTCCATAATATATTTTTCTTAATAGCCTTGTGTTTGTATTTCAAAGACTAAAGTTAACAATTGGGACTTTGTACAATTTCTGAACTGATATTAAGTGTGACTTCATCCGGTTAATTGAAAGGACAATCACTGTGAATAAGGATTATACACAGGATTTCACACTCCCATAATTGTATTAACCCAGGAAAAAGTAAAAGCATCAGATACAAACTGCTGCCTTCAACACCATCAAGCTTTTTGAAGTGTGATTACTATACATTCCTGTTACAGTTAAACAGAGAAATATGAATTGGAAATAAATAATTAAAATTCTAGTGTAGTTATCCCATATGATCTTAGACAAATGATATAATTTATTCTCTGGAATTCTACATCTGCTGATTCATACGTAGTCATTAATTAACAATATGAATCAGGGATATTAATTTGTAAATTCCTCACATGATAAGTTTACTCTTTGTCTTTCAAAGTTACAGATATTCCCTTAAGTATCTCCTGATCTTAGATTTGTTACTAAGACAGATGACTGCATCTTTGATGTAAACATAAAAAATGAGAAATAACAAGTATTTTTTACCGTTGATATCTGGGAAAACAGTAAGATATTCACCTTCACATTCAGGTAAAATAAAAAGGATATTGAGAGAGGTGGGGAAAAATGGGGGGGTGAGAACTCGGATACTTAGGAGTCTGGTTCTAGACATTCATAATTAGTGAATATATGTAACGTACAGATGGCAAGGTCCTTCTTCAAACACAGTTTTACATGCACTCATAGCAAAATATTACTAGTACAGTTGTCGTAGCAAGTGTAGGTTTCATATCTTAGTCTCAGTTTGCTACTGCAATGGCTCTCCTCCCCAGCTGAGACATAAATGTTGCCATTGAGAAACTACTAACTGTAAACAACTCTAAATAAAAATTTCTGATTGTGAACTATATTTTTAAAAAAAGAATACCAGTTTATTATGAAAAAAACCCCACACTGTGATTCTTCTTTAACAATGATTTGAGTAGAGGGACAGCAAATCTACGACCTGCGTTCAGTGAGTTAATGGATATAGAACAGCAACATCTCTGATTCTTTTTTTTATACACATAACTATGTATTTAGAGAAAAAAATTATAAAATAAAGGCTAAAATTCTAGTCCTGCTGAGGACTTGGAGGAGTTCAGCAGGTTTCAGTAAAGTCAGGATTTCATCCAAAGGACTGTGACAGCATTGTAACTGAGAACAGGATCAGTCCAGCCTAGCCCCAACCCTGGGATAAACTGAAATCCTAACAACAGGTCAGGGTTATGCCTGTCCTGGGGGATTTGGGAACATTTCCAGGCTTGTAATTCTGGCCTCATCCTCTGATTTCTCATAGGTCACCTCGATGTCAGAATGAGATCTCATCGTTTGCCACACCCTCCCACATCTCACCCAGTCCTTATTTTCTCATGGGAATCACCATTTTCATGAGGAAACTCAGCTATAAGAGCTAGAAGGGAGTAACAGCATTCCCAAATGAGGTCTTTGATATGGACAACCTGAGAACTAGCACCTTGAAGTGCACCACTTACCTCTCCTATCCCTAAAATGACCTTTGCGCCAAGGCTTCATGTGCCAAGGAGAGAGTAGGACCTACTGTGCTGGTCCTGTCTGTAGGAGGAACATCAGCATGTTAGAGTATCCCAAGCCAGAGGGTTAGGGCTGTGCACTGTATCAACCAAGCAATTAGTATAGGCTAGTATCTCTGGCTCTATACCAGATCTGAGCATGAAATTATTTACTAAAACATACAGTGAGCACTGTTCGAACCTCTTATTTGTCATGTTTTCTTGACATGATAGAAGTAGTACCCCATTTTTCCTGTGGGCTGAAGTTACGATATTACCAGAGTAAGAAAAAGACAAGAACTTAAGCTAATGGTATTCTTTCACCATGTGTACTTATCTAAATCTAAACAGGAATTAGTTTCTCTCTGTACAGTCATCTGAATACGGGATTGCTTAGTAGGGCAGTTTTGTAACACTTCTTCTTTAGCTAGCAAAACTTACTCTCTAACCACAAAACCAGAGTGTGACAAAACAGACTATGATACTTCGTAGTTTAGTGAGTCCAGACTTTCAAAGCATGTCTTATCTTGTAAACAAAGAATTGCTTTTTTCCATAATGCTAAAGATATCTATTAGCTGGGTTACGCAAGCACATCTTCAAAGGCGGTGATAACATGAGAAGCTGGAGTAGAAAGCAAAGCTGTAGAGTATTGTATGATGGCAGCCACAAAGGTAACCTGAACTCTAACTTGGGTTTTGTCATCTGCACCACGCAGCAGTTGGCTTTTGCGCTGATTTATCTTAAAACACCCATCTCCAGCTATCCTGTATATTCCACACCATGTGGTCGCTGTGCTTTTTTTCCCCTTGCTTTTATGCAAATCTCTAGCTGTTGAGTAATTTTAAACCCAGGAGGAGCATGGCTCTTGTGTTGCATACGAGGCAGCGTGCAGAAGACGGAAAAGAAAAAGGGGGCTGCGTTGCAAAACTGAGCTCAGCCCTGGGGTAAGTGGACAGATTCAGAGCTTTTGTACTTGAGCTCCTTTCACTAAAGCCTCTGATGATCATCTGTTCACATAAGGAAAGCCCTTGCCCATTCGTTTTGTTGGGGTTTTGGGGGTTTTTTGTTGTTTATTGATATTAATGGATAATCCTTTCTCCCTGAGTTTCACAGAAGCTGAAATAAGAAGGAAAGCAACTAAATAAGTTCGCAGACGACACCAAGCTGGGTGGCAGTGTTGATCTGCTGGAGGGTAGAGAGGCTCTGCAGAGAGATCTCG
>JAOXNO010000024.1:89694507-89724171 GCA_028565335.1 Limnodromus scolopaceus
TTAGTGATGATGGTCCTTGTTTGTTGTGTGGGTGTCTATTTTTGTCAGTTAGGTTGACGGTTGGACAAGATGATCTTGAAGGTCCCTTCCAACCTAGAAGATTCTGTGATTCTGTGATTCTGTAAATAGTTTGGAGGAATACTTCTAATGAAAGCTTTTGGAAACTCTGCATTGACCAATTAACACGAAATGTACAGGTATTCAGTGTCAACGTCCACATTTTCTTGGTCCTTTTCAACATCTGCTTGCATCCTCTAAATGACTTGATCAGATATTACGAAGAACCACAGCGTATTAAACTATCACCTTGTCGCATGTGATGTATTCATGAGTAATACTTTCTATGATCATCAGGTGGCTAAAAGTTTCTATCCTGCTCTGGTGGGCAACAAGCTGGATTTTATTCACACCTTCATCACCTCTTACCTGGAATGGTTTCTATGATAGGAGGTTACATTTAGTTATAGCCAATGTAATCCTTATATTCTAAGGATTGCATTGTTGGAAAGCTGCAACTGGAAGACCATATTGTAGTAAATGATAGCCCACCCCGGCTGGGCTTTCATCACAAAATACCGTCATCATGCAAACCACCCTAGGAAAAAGAGGCCATAATGAAAGTAATCACATTTTCTGAAATTATTACAAACAAAACAGTCAAGAGAGAGAAGGGATTTGAGGAAAGGATATATCCTACAAGCAGAGGGTCTGTGTGAAACACCCTGCTTCTTCCACAATTTTCAGTTCCCTCTGCATGAAGTGGATGTTCCTGGAGCTGAATTTTGTTTAAAGGTAATTAGTGGACAGAAAGATAAGTATAGAGGAAAAAAAAGATGGGGGAATAGGTCAGGGGAGAGGAAGGCAAGATAGAAGGAACACATGCTGAGGAGAGGTGAACTTGAGTTTAAGAAAATGTGAAGGAAGTGGCTGTAAAGCTTTATCGTGAACAGTCAGCATAAATGAAAATGGAAACAATGAAAACCAAAAATACTGAACGTCATTCCCTGTCTGTCATGTTGGAGGCTGCTCTTCGTATTTATTCATGCACAGCTGAATTTCTCTAGCCCATGGACTCAGCCTTTATTACGATAGAAGCCCATGTGGCATGCCTTGTGCCCCAGAGCTGGAAGTGCCGGCTGGGTGGGACTGCTCGCTCCTGCCTAGACCCAGTTCTTCCCATGTCATTGTCAGGTCAAATTCAATACTGAGGCTGGAGGAAGGACAGAATCCATGATAGAAGGAAGGGGAGAACCATGAGGGGAAGGGCGTGAAGCTGTGTATTGAGACTACATAGAAAGGGTAGAGAAAAACGTGAAGTTAAAATCTGGATTAGGACGTGTTCCTCTTTACATATCTATGATCAGATGAGGCTGTGTGACACATCAGAGCTGCTGAGAATGTGGTTTAAAGTATAATACGATGCCATGTAAACAAATGCTTGTGATTGAAGCTAATCTAAAACCATGTAGTTTCTGAGAACATAATTAATGTTTGTATATCATTTACCTACTTTTGATGTATGAGAAACACCAGTGAATATCTAAACTAATTTCTGCAGGAGCAGTAAACTATGTTTAGCATCCCACAGTTTCTCCTCTCTGCTTAACAAGTACATAGGCTATAGGAACTATGGGCTGCTGAAAAGAACTGTTGTGGTCTTTCGGCAAGCAGTGTACACATGATAACAATTGAAATGTTGGCTTCATCCATCTGATCTGTTGTCTCCCAGGCTCACCACATCTCATAGAGTTTATTCACTGTGGGAAATCACAGTTAAGCTTCCTCAGGAGTGTTTTTCCACCAGAGACTTTTTCTAGGCTTTTCCTAGATTGAATTTTGCTTGAGGTAGGTTTTATTACAAGCCTATCAAACTTTTTAATGAGAAATACCACAATGTATTTTAATAAGTATCCCAGTGCTGAGATTTATGCCATTTTTTTTTTTTTGGTGAAGAGTGTCCAAAGTTTTAATGAATCTCTTTAGTTCTTTCTTTTTCAACTTAACGATTATAACATATATACAATTTATACAACATACAAATGGAGGGATCTGGCTGTGAATAAAAAGCGTCATGCTGCTGCTTCAGGTATTTTTGGTCTTCTTTGGGGAATGGACATTTTAACATATTATAGAGCGTTGAGCCTTTTATAGAGGCAGAGGATTTAATAATGTGAAAATAAGAAACAGATTTATTTCTGCATGGAGAAGGGGGATAAAAAAAAGAAGCATAAAGGAAGGAACAAATGAGGAATACAAGATGATGATGATGTTAGAGTGATCAATCACTTAGCAGAGAGGAAGGTAGAGAAAAACATCTCCAGTGTAGACTGGATGTCAAGTCTGGTGAGATGGCTCCTTATCACCAGGGTGCAAAGCACATAAAAGAGCCCCTGTGAAAAAAGTGGGAAAAGGGAGTTTTCTCTACTAGCACAGAAGTGAAGGGTTGTGTGGAAGCTGTTGCCTTTCATGTAGGCTTGAGGTGCTGCTCCCGTCCTCTGGCATGGTCCAACTGTGCAGCCTTGCCCTCCTTCCTCCCTGGCTTGCCCTGGCACAGTCACCCGAACTTCTCCACCTTTGCTTAGGATGAGCTTCACAAGAGCTGCAGGCTGAAATGCTGAGGTTGTTTAGATGCTCCATGTATCCTGTAGTTACAGTTATTAGATACTATCATCTGGCACATGATTGTTTCTGAACCAAAAAATTGCTCAGATGTTTGAGGGTTCAAAAGAGTCTACATACGTGTTCGCATACAACGAGAAAAAAGTCTGAATTTAAGTAGGTGAGCTCATACCTAAAGACATTAAGCACAAAACCATATGCTAACATTCAAATTGGCACTGGCAGCAGTGTAGCTACTTGTCAAAAGATAAAGATCATATCCTCCAAATGGATTCACTTTGGCCTCAGCTCAGAAAAAAAGTGCCCAATATAGCATCTACAGTCAATCCATCATGATAGTATGATTTCCATTGACATTTTCCTTCTCCCCATCCCCACTTCTACCAATGTGATTTTACCAAAAAAATATCCCAAGACCAACAGAAAAAAACCTGAGAAACCATTAAGAAAAAGACTAGGAAAGTTAATAAAATAGCCTTCATGGAAGGAATACTGTATGCACTTGCTCTTTCAACCTCATCCTACTGGTTCAAACAAACATTTATGGGAGAACTTTCTTCTTCTTCTCCTTTTTCCTCACCTCAGACTATTATCCATTATTGATCTTCCATGTAGGTGGTGAGGAAGCTGCGACTCGCAGTCCACGAGCAATAAAAAGAGACTTCAGGGGGCTGGGAGGGATGGGAAGGGAAACTGGGGCACAGGTTATTTTTTCGTCACTCCCTCCGGTTGTGGGCAATGATGCCAGGAGGAACAGACGAATCCAGTCAATTAATACATGGCTCCGTGGCTGGTGTCACCGCCATAACTTTGGTTTCTTTGACAACGGATTGGCCTATACAGCACCAGGCTTGTTGACATAAATGAGAGGCACCTCTCTCAAAGGGGGAAGAGGGTTCTAGCCCAAGAGATTGCGGGGCTGATTGACAGGCCTTTAAACTAGACGTGAAGGGGGAGGGGAGTAATAATACCGGGCTTGTCTGCGACGAGCTGTGGGGTGTCTCATCAGGGTTAGAGGGATGGGGTGCTAGTAAGGGCCTTCAGCCTGTAGCCCTGAGGCAGGCTGGTGATGCTGCACTGCAGTCAAAGTCTTATGGAGATGAACCAGAAGCTCCTGAGGTAGTTGAAGTCAACAAACACCTGTGAGACACCTCAAGGGGTGTTCCCCTAAGAATGTGGCACAGCCAACAGCCCAGCTGGAGTGCCTCTGCATGAATGCACACAGCATGGTCAAAAAACAGGAGGAGTTGGAAGCTACCGTGCTGCTGGAAAGCTATGATATAGTGGCCATCACTGAAACCTGGTGGGATGAATCCTACAACTGGAGTGAGGCTATTGAGGGCGACAAGCTGTTCAGAAGGGGCAGGCATGGAAGGAGGGGCAGAGGTGTTGCCCTCTACGTTAAGGAATGGATAAAGAGTGAGTAGCTGTCCCTAAAGCCCTCCCTGGGGTCAGATGAAGAGTTAGTCGAGAGCTTGTGGGTGAGGATTAAGGGGCAGGCCAATACGAGGGACACTGTTGTGGGAGTTTATTACAGGTCACCTGGTCAGGATGGGGAAGCTGATGAGACCTTTTACAGTCAGTGCAAAGTAGCCTCGCAATCACAAGCCTTGGTTCTCATGGGGGACTTCAACCACCCTGATATCTGCTGGAAGGCTACACAGCCAGACACGTACAGTCCAGGCAGTTCCTCCAGTGTATTGGTGATAACTTTGTGACTCAGGTGGAGGATGAGACAAGGAGAGGTGTACCACTGGACCTAGTTCTCACAAACAAAGAGGGACCCATTGGAGGACATTAAGGTTGGGAGCAGGCTTGGCTGCAGTGACCATGAAAGACAGAGTTCAGGATCATGGGTAGTATGTGCAAAACAACAAGTTGGACTGAAACCTTGGATTTCAGGAGGGCTAACTTTGACCTGTTCAAGATACTGCTTGGAGAAAACCCATGGGTTAGGGCTCTGGAAGGTAGGGAGGCTCAAGAGAGCTGGACAATATTCAAATATCTCTTTCTCCAATCTCAGGATCAGTGCATCCCTAAGAAAAAAATCAGGCAAGGGAAGTAGGAGAGTTGAGTGTTTGAGCAGGAAGCTTCTGAAAAAGCTCAAGCAGAAGAAGGAAGTTTACAGCGCGTGGAAGAAGGGACTGACCACTTGGGAATATTACAAGAATGCCATCAGAGCATGCAAGGACAAAACAAGGAAAGCCAAGCCCTCCTTGGAATTAAACCTGGCAAGGGATGTCAAAGTCAACAAGAAGGGTTTTTTCAAGTACATTGGAGGCAAAAGGAAAATGAGAGAAAATGTGGGCCCCCTGTTGAGTGAGACGGGTGCCATGGTGACAGAGGATGCAGAGAAAGTGGAGCTGCCGAATGCCGCCTTCAGTCTTTACTGCTCAGGCCAGACCTCAGGAGGCCCAGACTTTGGAGGTAACAGAGAAAGTCTGGACAAAAGAAGACTTCCCCTTGGTTGAGGAAGACCAAGGTAGGGAACAGTTAAGTACACTGGATATCTGCAAGTGCCTGGGTCCTGATGGGATGCACCCACAAGTGCTGAGGGAGCTGGCAGAAGTCACTGCTGGGCCACTCTCCATCATCTTTGAAAGGTCCTGGAGAACAGGTGAGGTGCCTGAGGACTGGAGGAAAGCCAGCGTCCCTTCCAACCCCATACCATTCTGTGATTCTGTGACCTCTTGCCTTCCTTTTGCAACATGACTCCAGATCCTGTCTGATGCACAAGCACACCAGAGAACAGAACAAGAACAATGTTCCCACCCCTTAAAATAGTTTTATGTCCACAAGCTATCATGGTATCTTTTAACATGTTCTCGGTGTATTTTTCTGACTATAACATCTTTCAAACTCTTCAGGAAGTTAGCGTCTTCAGCACAGAGGCCAGGAGTCCTAACACCTTGTTTTAAGAAAATAGTAATCTGCATCTTCATTGCATTATTCCACACATCAACTTCTTCACAACCTACATGGCGTGGTATGAATTTGCAAATTACTCTTCTTGAGTTGACTCAAGTTGTCAGGACTCTGGGCCTCTTTATTGATTTTTCTTGTTGATGCGTTGTCTGATCTTAGGTACTGTAATTTCCCTAAGCTTTTGCATCTGTAAAATGAAAATAAAATACACCTCCCTGAAACATTATTTCACTGTTGTGCTTTGTTATTGCTTGTAAAATCCCTCCTTCATCTTAAATGGAATCTCTTTGGATCATTCTAGACGCTGTTGCTTTTGTAGGCTCTTGGATTGTTAAAGGACTTACTGAGGCACTCTCTTCCATTGATCGATTAATAGCAAAGAAATCAAATGTAGCCCTTACCAAGTCAGGATTCAGGCCTGTACATGTTAGTCACCCTTTTTTTTTAAAGAAAAAAAAAAAGAACTTTATAAAATTAATACATTTGTTATACATTGTGTATTTTCAGCTGGTTGATTGAATTTCTAGCATTACGGTAAAGAGAAGGATATGAAGGATGCCAAATGATTTCAGAACAGTGAGCCCATTTTCAAATCAGGTAGGATGTATATGAAAATTGCTAAAAATTTTGGATTAGTTTTCCATTTTTCATGACCTTTGTCCATTAACATAAAGGTGAACACAGCAGTTTCATATTCCATAGCAGATGCTCCATTGCAGATTATTTGTTTTGTCACGTTTTATTACTGATAGAGAAAGTGGAAGTGATGTTGTAATGCTATTAGTTAAAAGCTGGTAAGCATCCCTTCTGGAAAGACCCTGTAGACTTTAATAGGCAAGAAATCAATAAAGAAGTATTTTATCAGGAAGAGGTAAGTTACTGAAACTGATAGAGAATTATCTCCTGTGTTATTTCTTAATGGATCTTAGCGAGCTCTGCACCACAGATATTTCTTTCATTATTTTATATAAAACATTTATAACCATTCTGATTAAAATTCATACATTAGCTTACAAAGTAATGTAAACTGGGATCAGACCCATACAAACTATAAATTATCTGTGGCCTCTTGATTTGATATTATTTTTCTTCACCTTTCTAGTGAAGTAGTATTCTAGTATTATCTAGTGATAATATTTATATGCATAACAACAAAGCTTGGTGTAGACATTGTTTTATCTATTTGCGATGCTATATAATTAATTTAACCCAAAAGTTCCCACAGAAAATAGGTAATGTGACCTTCCATTGTACACATGAAAACTGAAGAGAGAGGGGTTAAATGAACCATCTGAAACAGTCAGAAAGTGTCAGTACCAGGAACCAAAAACAGATGTGCCTCAATTCTAATCTAGATTAGATTAATTTGCTACAACAACAGCAAAGTCCAGAGGGGTGGTAGAAGGCAAAATGATTTAAACAGCATTAGCTGTAACCAGTGGAGTGGAAGCATATAGGGTATCCTTTCTGACCTTTACATTGGTTAGCCGATTTTCTCTGTTCATGATGTTTTAGAATATATTTTTTATATTTTCCATTATAAAGGGAAGGTAAAAACCCCCAGACCTAACCATTTGATACAATCAACACAGAAAGAATAAACATGCACTGAAAGTGCCCCATGATAAGCTGCATCTGGAAGAGCATTTCAGTTGGCTCATACTCCTTCTCTCTTCCCCTTCCCTGTGGTATGTCTCTCTTGCTTACCACTAGCTTGCTCTTGCTGAAAAAAACAACCCCAAAACCAGCATGCATTTATGGCCACTGACTAATGCTTTAATGTGGTTCTATCTGCATTGTTTATTTCAGCTGATGATTTTTGGTCAGAAGAGTATTGTCAAGTTTTTTAGAGCATTTATTATTGAGACTTCATTTCAAAGTGCCAGCTGCCTGTTTGCCTGGGAGAAGTCACTTTTTACAAAGAAAAGTGAAAACATCATTATTCTTTCTAGTTCTCATCCTCAGCATGATGAGGGTGGACAAGGTGACTTTTGTACAATGGCTGGTAATTTTTAATGAAAATTTTGCAAAGTTGTGTCTTCCAGGCTGGCAATAGCAAAGTGTACTTTCCTGGCTCTTATGTGGAACTTTGCTCAGTACCATTTCATGCATTCTGTCGTGGGTGACACCATATCATTTTCTGAAATGTATAAATACTGATTTAGAGATTTAGTGATTTAGAGATATGTAATATTCGTAAAGTCTAAGTAGCCTTTAATCTGAAAACAGGCACTATTCCCCTTCATGGTTTTCCTTGTGAAACTTTTATACGTGCAGGGGTTTCCATGGCAACTAGAGGTTTGCAGAGTATTCAAGAAACTCTGCAAATCAAAATTAGCCTAGACGGTCATGCATAGATGATAAGCACCTGAGGCTATGCACATTTGTGCAAACCATTTTTGTGAAATTTAGTGGAGGATGTTATAATCCAAATCCAATGCATTGTATGTATCAATGGGTACAGCCAGAGCTGGTCTGGTGTGAATACAGACAGCTGGCAGACTTTGGCCACCTAAAATAAATGGGGTGGCATTTAAAATACGTTTTAAAAGAACACCTGACTTTTAAACACATTAGAGAATGAGGAAAAATTAATTCTGATTAATTAGAGTTATGGAAGTAAATGGCACAGGAGCCTTTTGGTTTTCATTGTTAAATTTGTTCTTACAATCACGTCAGTTTATTTTTGAACAGCTTTTTCTTGCCTGGACACTATTCTCACCCATTGTCTGTTGTAGGTTGACTCAGTCCATAGCTGCACAACCGTAAGTTTAAGAGAGACCTGGAACAGAGCATATATTTCTGTCCCCCACATCTCCATTTAGAGTACAAATACAGCAGTAAAGCAAGAGGCTTGAGATAACATTTCTGTTTTAACTAATCCCTCTTATAATACTGGGGGATCTGTGGGAACTGGAATGTTGCTCTATCTAATTTCTTCGATCCGTCGAGCTTGTCTTATTTCCCAGTAAAGATGAGTAAAGGCAGCACAACTGTGAAGCTGTGTTTAGGGAACAGAATAATTTGTAATTAGATACTTTTCTCTTATTTGGCACGATGGCCTGTGCATCCGAAAACAGGACACACTCATGTTCTGTAGACATTATATCCTGAGGAAATTAGAGGTAGTATGCTTGAGTGCTTCTCTGCAGCAGTTCAGAAGATATGAAAATAGTTTAAAAGGCATAATCTTCTACTGCAGTCAGAAAGAGACTTAGGTCTAAGAGCTGTGTTTTGTCCAGTCACTGCTTTAGACTAAAACCTACACGGTCAGTTATATGTCATTGCCTACTTTTTATCCGAACTACAATTTAAAAAAAAAATTCAAATTTTTTTACAATTTCAAAAGAGCATGGGGTATGTCATACTTCCTTTCTGCTAATGAAAATGCTCTCAGTAAATCAGCTAGTCGATTGAAGATCCTGACATTACTGCAGAGGAGGAGATCCACGAGCTTCTGGGATGGGAGATATTTCTTATCCTCGTTTTATTATTCTGATAATCTTGATAAAGCTTGAATTCCAACAAAAGTAGAATTCTCTTAAGATCTTTTTTTCCTTCCACTATGATGACTTCTGTATTCCTTCAAAAATACATTCAACACTAGAATTCTGCAACTGACAATAAAGCCACCTAGAATGCACCTAGGTGCATTGTCAATATGGATGCCCTCTTCTGTGACTGGATATTAAAAAGTTTCCTGCAATCAGAGGCTTTCCTTCTCTTTCCTATCAACCCAACAAAAGAGACTGACACCTCATCGGGACACGAACAAGTTGTAGCAAAAGCCATACTGCACTCACGAGCAGCCGGGCACTGAAAAAAACCACACCATGTTAAGACACGGGAAGAAAAAGATGCAAATAAGAAAAGAAGGCAGACATTAGTCAAATCAGTGGCGCAGCTTCACCTGCATACGCTCTACTACACTGATCGATCTACCTCAGAGAGACTGTGCCTCATATAAGCTCAGAAAAGAATGAGGAAAATGATAAAGGTGCAGCAGTGTCTCTCTGCACTGAAAGGAGACTGAAAATACTGGCACTGCATATTTTGCCAAGAAGGCATGATAAAAAATATTTTAAAAGCACTTGTACAAGGAAGGTACGTCAGGTCTTCTTTTCTTGCAATACAGTGAAAGAAAAAGAAGGCAATTTAAGTTTGCCCTTTCTAGCACACTGAAGGGAAAGCAGCATTGCTGGATGTGCTGCCTAACTTCTTACTCCTTGTCTGTAGGTTTCTCATGCTCTGTTGAGGGTGATAAGGAATTGTAACCAGGCAGACACTTGACAATTGCACAATGCCAGTAAGGACAGGTAGACTTTTCCATCCTCTTAAAGTTATAAAGGAGCGAGGATAAACCTTCCTGTAGAAACAGGAGGCAATGGGGCATCAGTCCTGACCGATATCTGCTCCATTAGCTCTTTGCGATTGCACAGCTACACACTGATGTGATGTCTCGACTTCTGACCGTATAGCATTTTCTTCTATATTATGACATATTGTGCATATGGCATATGGAAACACAGAATGCTATTTATTGGAAAGTAGAATCATAGAATCATGGAATCGTCTAGATTGGAAGGGACCTTTAAGATAATCCAGTCCAACCATCAACCTACCACTGATAAAAAAACCACAAAAGAAACCATACAACCCACCCCGCTACTCCCCATCACTAAACCATGTCTCTAAGCACTATGTCTACCCGTCTTTTGAAAACCTCCAGGGATGGTGCCTCAACCTCTTCCCTGGGCAGCCCATTCCAAGGCTTAATAACTGTTTCAGTGTAAACATTTTTCCTAATATCCAGTCTGAAAGTACTGGAAGGAGCTGCAACGAAAAGCTGGGTGTTACAGTGAGTTATTTGAGAAACAGCTGTTATTGGAGAAAATATGTAATTGTATTAGCTGTGCACTCATGCAATATTTTTTCAATTTTAAGTGCTCATTCTAAAAAAAGATTGCTTTTGCGCAAAGTGTTTTTTTCAGCAAGCTGTAACTTGGCCAGATCTAAAATTATTTTCATATTCATATGCTTTTCCTCTTTGAGGGCTATTTTGCTAAAACCCAATTTTCTAGCCAAGCAATTGCAGAACTGCAGCTATTTAAAAGCATATATATATATACACACACATATATATACACACATATATATGTATCTTTACTTGGTCAAGATCCAAAATTGCTTTATCTTGGACTACAGTGACCTGGGTCCAACAGGCAAAAATTTCTGGAAGGAATATCTGGAAAAAAGAAGATTATAATGGGAGCACTACAGCACCTGTCTGAAAATGTTCACAGCTAGTTAGTAGTCAAAATGAGGGAAAGCACAATTGGCCATTTTTTCCCCAAAACAGCTTTTTAAAACACTAAGCAAAAAATTCTTTTGTGGATAATGCCCTATAAGCAGTCCAACTATTAGAACTACAATTAATGACCCTTCACTAGTTTTATTAAGGGTTCAGAACATTATAGACATAGAATGAGAACATCCTATGCAAACCACATCCATGCTATTGTAGAACAATTTATTTGAAACAGTCTGCTGGCTTTAGAAAACAAAGCCCATGAGGATCTTTTCCTTGCTATATTGTATACAGGAAACAAATGACAGACTAAATCCTAACAGTTAGGACAATTAAATCTTAAAGACTGGTCTTAGGAGTATGTAAGCTATAGTGCTGCAAGGCAGTCATAAAGCAACCACCATTACGTTAATAATAATAATGATTAAAGATGAAATAGGAAGTGACCTGTAGCAAGGCAAATGCCCACGACATAGGGAAAGTTTCCATGGGAATGCTGGAACAAATGCTAAATTATCTCTGTGTTCAGTGAGAAAAAATCTGGGCAGACACAAGCGTGTCTGAGAGTGGAGTGCCTCTGGTGTCACTGAGGAGGTGCTGCCCCAGCCCTGTCCGTACCACAGTCTGTGTGCAGGCTGGCTGGCTGCTGCTCCTGTCTTCCCTCCAGCGACGCCTGCAGTGTCAGCTGTGCCAGCAGCAGGTGGGACACACACAGACCAAGCAGGCACACTGAAAGGGTCCGTTACTTAGTTAGGAGGATTTCATAACCAGTGTCAATCAGCTATTTTGAAATAGATGTATTTTGAATTACATGTTCCTGGGCCAGATTCCAGCCTTGTCTATGTCTTTGAATGTCAGGACTATCAAGACTACCTCCACTGATTTCTGTGGACATCATGAGGACTAACTTGGGAAGAGAATAAAAGAGAGCAGTAGGGAAACGTCTAATTGTGTTCTTTGAAATGTATAGACCTCTGTAAATGTTGTAAACTGGATTGGTTTTGCCAGAAATGCATATTTATTCACAGAATAACTGCAGCAGAAACAGTGCAAACAGTCTGAATACATATTTTCCTGGCTGAGCTTCAAGTGCTTTATGCTGTCTTCCTCTCATACTTATTGACTTTTATACGCTGGATCATCTTCTGCTCCTCAATGTTCTGTCTTCCATGGTTTCCAGGCTGTTCACCTGGGTCTCCTTCTACCCACTACCTTTCAATCTTTCTTGGCATCCCTCAGTTTCATTTTTGTCCACATTGTTTTATAGGCAACTCATGGACATTAATGTACTTCCCAAGATGCTCTTCTAAGACAGTGGCTCTAAAATATACTTCCAGTCTCTACTGAGGGGAAGTCTCCATTACAATCTGGATAGCACACAAACATCTTAAACTGAAGGTGTCCCACACAGAATAAAATATCCTTTTTCCAGGGCTCCATTGCCATGCATGATACACAACCTAAGGATCATCTTAACTTCTTTCTCTCTTAGTTCTCTCATGTTTGTGCTCCAACAAAGGTAAGGTTTGTGGTTTTTTAAATCTAGAAATTTACCATCTCCTGATCTGACCATTCTTATGATTCCTCTGTTTCAATCTCCTAGTCTTTTTGATACTAAAATTTATTCCTCTCATCATCATCTGTCTCAGATGCTGAAGCTGCATGATTTGCTTTGAGAACACTAGCCCTCTTGGGGTTACTTCCCATGGTTGCTTATTGAACTGCGCATCAAATTAGATTTCCTCCTTCTCCAGGCTTTAAACAACAAAAAGACTGCAGACTTTCACGAGGTATCATGTACTAAAATGAGTTGGTTGTAGCCACAGTTGAAGTCCCTCCTGGACAAGCCATTCCCTGAGGGTAGAGTAACTTCCTTTGCAAATCATAATTGTCATTTAGATTTTGGCACCAAGGTTTTCAGGAAGATCTGATGACTCTGGATATACCATCCAAAAATCTGAGGGCACTAATGTGGCCATATTGTCCCTACCTGGCCTTCCCCTACCCTGCCCTGGCCCAGGACCCCATGTCAGACCCCATGCTGCAGCAGAGCCAGACCCTGCCCCGCTGGCCCGGGGGACCCCCAGGATGCTGCCAGCCCTCGCTGCTCCAAGCAGACTCCTTCAAAAGCTGTACTCCCTAAACAGCGTCAAGCGGCTGTCCTCTCCAAATCAGATCTCTTAAGTTGCAACCCATTAAACACTCAGCACCATCAGTCTGTTTCTTCTGTTTTAATCTTAGCCTTTGGGAAAAGGAGTTGTGTTTTATGCGGTTTCTACAAAGTACTGAGCTTAAATGATAAGTATAAAATTTGTTCTAGCCCTGAGTATTTAAAGAATAAGAGGTGATATGACTTTCCTCATTCTTGCTGGTATAGAGATGGACAGATTCCTAACGGAAGGGCTTTGCTCTCTCTGGAGACCATAGACCTCCTGTCATCTGGCACTCAGCGCTCTGGGCTCAGCGCTGCAGCCCAAGGTCACAGCCTGGCATTTAATACATATCAGTTTCACTTCACTTTCAGAAGTATGTAACTCTAGCTCCTTTTGACTACTTGTAACCACATGCCAGATTATAGCGTTTGAATCTGCATACAGCATGGTATGTACTTAATAATCTTCTTGCCTGCAGCATTTACAGTATTTTCTGGGCCTCTTTGCTATGAGATGCAATTTTCTAGCCAAGTAATATTTTTTTTTCTGAATGTTAGAGAGACTTCTAAATTATTCCTGTTCTGGAACTGATAATTTACAGACATTTCTACCCTTGGCTTCTATCCAGTTCAATATACCTGTTTTAGGAGAACACACACAAAGGAAAAAGCCTACTAAAGCTGCAATTCCTCAACCTTGGTTACAAAAAGGAAAAACATGATCAGTAATGGATGATGCCATTCTTTAGCTTTTTCTTTTCTTTAGCTTTTTTACCACTTTGTAATAGGTGATTGAATGAATATTTAGGATTAGTTCAACAGACAGCATCGGGAAACTCTGGAGGCTCTGTCTCATCTGACTGACGTGTTCCATCAAGCCCATCTCAGTGCACCTTCTTTTTTCCATCCAGTATTTGTACAAAATGTAACAGAACATAACTCTCCCAGGCAATCCCCAGGGTAAATGCCAAGATTATACAATGACTGAAATGCCCAGCAAGTTTTTTAAAAAGAAGTATGGACTAGACTAAACAGGAGATTTAAATGCCTGCATATCCAACATTTTAATTTTAGGGCTCTCCTCCTCAAACAGAATCCAGGCCATAGAATTAGTCACCTACACTTCCTACACAGAGTATGGGAGAGGCAGGCAGACCTTAAGGCTTACTCCCCCAAAATGGGGAACCAACAGGAAACAGTAGGTACAGGGACATGCTTCAAGTCCTCACCTAGAGCTCAGGTACCTGACTCAAGGCTTCAGAAAGTTTCCTCCCTGCTCCTGGGGTCCAGAACATGCATTCTACCCTGGACATCAGGTCTTTACACCTCACTTTTGAAAGAACAGTCAGGGCAGAACCTTTTCAAATCACAAAAATCAGGAAACTTACAGATAATGGTACTGCCACACCACTTTTTGTATGTAATAACAAACCAGGTTGCACACACATCCATCACGTGTGAGATCAAGCTTCAATTTCTTCTTCCGTCTGTTGGGACTGACTGAAGCCCTGTCATTCCAGGTGCGCTTCTGCCTCCTCCATATGCAGAGAGTGATTTATCAGGTCAGAAGGACAGCATACAATAAAGGAGCATTACTTAAACATGAGAATTTGGAACTAAACCCCAAAGGAATGGATCTAGTTTCTGATAAGTCTGGGGAGCAGCCATCAGTCCACAGCTCTTCATCCATCCATCCATCCATCCATCCATCCATCCATCCATCCGTCCATCCGTCCATCTATCCATCTCAGCTCAGTGCACGATCACCCTCCTGGCTGTTGTGGTTGCATTTGTTTTTAAGTGTTTTTACACTTGCAGTAAGAGGATTATTGTGATGCAAAGTGAACGAAAATCACAGAATGCAGAGTCTTAAGCAAATATACAAGTAAGAATTCAGCTTAACCAAAATATGGGATCACAAGGGGGAAGTTATCAAAATGTCTTTATGTAATTAAAATGTGGACAATTATTGACATTTGTATCACTAATTCTACCAAAGATGTAGAGAGTGCAGAAAGACTGAAAGGTCATTTACATCAGAGAAATAACTGGCAACATAATACAAGAATAAAAAAAAGCTTACAAATGTTTGAGAGAACAATGTGTTCTGGTATTTTTGCAGAAAGTTCTTTTTAAACAAGGTGTATATCTTGTAGGTAACATTAGAGAGCTTGAAAACAGAAATTGAAAGATCCCATTTCTTGAATAGCTCAGCAGTATAACTAAAGACAGAATCAGCACTGCTGACTTTGGGTGTCTTAACAACCTGCATACTACATAAAGAGGAAAAGGGCCAATAATTCACTCCTCTATGCATATATTCAGCTGTCATTATCAATATTAAACAGCACTAATATGTGGTTAGGACTAATTTTATTTATGATGAATGAAAAGGACAGTGTGAGAATCTGAGCATCTGTGATTGTAAAACTCCACCTGTCGGATGGAAAAGTCAGTTCACTAATTGCATTGCCACAGACAGTTTATTTGTGCCCTCAATTTAAATAATTTCCTTCAAATGAATCTCTGCTTTTCCTGGAATGCCTTATGCCAGTTCAGCAAGCTATGCTGATGAAAGTCCTTTTGTCTGGTTTAACTCTATATATTTGCTAGGAATTTTTCCAGTATAAAAATGTCACAAGAAATCACATATGCTGTCATTATTATGCCAGAAAAAGCTTCTCCAATTTAGACTCAAACTCAGCCTAAAAAAAAAGTTTCCCATAGTCGTCATTAAACAGGATTATGGAGGAGTCTTAAAGACATGGATAGCTTAAAAATAGGAAAGTTCCTGAAAAAAAATGTATTGAAATTTCACAGAACTGGTGAACACTGTGTGTCAAATTTGAGATGCATTACCTTAAAAATTGTCTTCATTGCCCTGGAGTATTCTTCCCAATTACATCAAAGCATCTGCAATACTCTGAGAAATGTCCTACAGGTAAAGGAGACAGCCTGAGTGACAGCAGATGTAGAAAAAATTCTCACTTGTATTTATATGCTGATTGTAGCAGGAAATTTTGCTGGCACTTCTTTACTCCAGGACTGATAATTAGTTTAGCTTGAATGCGCTAAATAAACATGTTTAAAAAGTGTCCATGTGAGACAGTAATTGAATGCTGGAACAAGTTGTCCAGAGAGGTTGAAAGATCTCGATCCTTGGAGATAACCAAAACTTACAGGTCTTCAGCAACCTGAAGATAGCCCTGCTCTGGGCATGGGTTTGGACTGCAGGACCTCCAGAAAACCCTGTAAAGCTAAATTAGTATATGAGTCTCTGATATACTTTCAATAAATTCAGCATGCCCTCACACAAGCGGTCCAGTACCTTATATTTTTGAAGATTTGGCTCAAGGGAACTCACACCTAAAACGGTCTTTCAAATTCTTACAAAAAATCTAAATATTCTTAAGAATTCAACCCTAACTATCTGTCTCAAATACTGTTCAGAATATAGTACCAAGCAGAGGGCTGTTCATATCTACCTATGTTTTTCAGAGGGGTTTGCAAGGGCTGGAAAGATATCATTTTAAAGTCTGTGAAGTCTTATAAAGTCTGAAAGATATCTTTCTAAAGACTCTAAAGTCCCCTGGCTATCCTCAAAATTGCTAATGCCAGGGAAGCAGCTGCTTACCCTTCACCACCACCTGGTTTCATCTTTAACCTGGAAAGACCTTGGACAGGGGAAACAAGGTAGTTCATTATCCATGCCCAATTAGTCCTTGGTTTTCTTACAAGGCTTTCAGAAGGGAGAGTGATTTTGCAGTGGGATGCTTGTCTGCCAAGGGTTGGCCTGTGATTGTTAACTCATTTCACACGGACTAGCAGACATGAGATACTAACAACTTTTGTTTGGCTCCGAGCAAGGCTCGGCTCAGAGCACTGACCTGGAAGCGGCAGAAGTTCTCTCCTACTGTTAATCCTCCGTGCTACTGCCTCCCCCTTGAACACGTGTCTTTCCCTTTCAACTATTTAAAGTATGCTGTAAATCTTTGCGGCAATTGGCTGCTTTCCAGAGTGACTGCAGCATGCAACAGTCTGCATAACCCAGGCAGGATCAAAAATTTTAGGAAGAAATGTGCTTGATATTCCAAAGTGCCGTAGTGTGATTATTTTTTGTGCCCAGCTCCCATGGACAGACATGAGAATCCCACACAGGAGACATTCCTGTTTGGATTTCTTGGTGAGTCACTTGACTCTTGGTACCTCAGCCACAATATCAGCCAAATTTCCACCATCGCTTTCCTAATACTTTTGCCGGAGATTTTTTTTTTTAATTGATACTGGTTTTAAGAAGAAGATCTTCCCTCAAGAAAAAGATAGTTGGCTGCATCTTATAAGTGTTACAGATTTCTCAGTCCATAATTGGTAAGGACATAAGTTCTGGCAATTGACAGTAAAGTACCAAGTTTTAGGAAAGCATATGAACACAGGTACCATCTTAGCTGTAAGCAAAGGTGAGAAATCTTGAGGAATATTACAATACATTTTATTGTTAAAAGTACATTATTCAACCCTATGTACAAAAATTAAATCAAAAGGGATCCAGAAAGTATAGCTTCTTTGGATAATAAGACTTTTCAGGTTTTTTGTACAAGAAGCCCACTGGTGCCAAAAAAATCCCCAAGGAATAAAAAAAGTGGTAGTAACAATGAGTGTCTTAGGCAATCCAACTATAGGACACACAAGAATGAAAGGGGACGTAGCAAAACAAGTTCCGTGACATTTGCAGGAGCGAGTGACTAATTTACACACGACAACAGGAAATACCTAATCATATCTGATGAGATACACTTCAAAGCATTGCATCAGTAACATGGGAGACAGAGAAGCTAATGCCTCTAGATAATCGACGTGGATTCATTTATAGGCACGTTGCATTCCCTCTTAAGTGAGCTGCAGTAAAACATTTACCAATCCTTTACAAAGCCAACCATTAAAAAATAAATCAAGATGATAAACACTTTTGTGCTCAGCCTCTTTTTTTTTGTGGTTTTGTTTCTTAAGAAAAGTTCTTCATGTAGTTTTCCAGAAGAAATATGACCCAGATATCACTGAATTCATGCAGTTGCTCTTAAAGTATCCGAGCATTTGATTCTTCAAATTCTTCCAGCACAAATAGCTACTTAGAGCTATACAACTAGATAGAAAGCAATTATCAAATCACTTGTTCCTGGTAGTGAAAGTTTTCCTCACACTCATTCTGAAGGGCAGGACCCAGGCCCAGAAATGAGGCTCAGAAGCTCTGAGTGTTAACAAAAACAGGTCCTGAGATGTTCATAAGTTGCAGCAATGGAAATTCTGCTTGAACGAACAGAAAAAGTTGCCACCACAGTAGTGGCTACGCCCTGATGCAGTTGCTCGGGGTGGTTCTGGAGTCTCTGTCCTTGGAGATACTCAGGTCCCAGCCTGGCAAGGGCCTAAGCAACCTGCTCTGGCTTTGAAATATGAGTCTGCCTTGTGAGAAGGTTGGAACAGGTGAGCTCCATAGGTCCTCCCCAGTCTAAATTTTTCTATATTTCTATGCTTTTTGGATTCTTCTCTAACATCCCGTTTGTGAATGAATGCTAAGAGCGATGGAAAAGTATCCCACTGCTGTCCTGCATGTTGTATGGGGAAGTGCCATCCACTGCTTCTTTTGAATCTTCTGGCTTCCAGCTTCGGCTGATAACCTTGATCCTTGTTCTGCAAGAGAGCAAGAGTTGTTCTTTATTCACCTTTTCCATGCTACTTAGACTTCATTAGATCTCTTTTTTTTCAGGGTTGAAGAATCCCCATCTATTCGTTTTTCATACTGAAACCAGTCCAAACCTTTGACCATTGGTGCTGAACATGGTTTATGCAGCAGCAGTTTGATGGCTTCTGCTTTGTTCGCTATTGTTTTCCTAATTGTTCCTAACAAGCAGTTAGCTTTTTGCCCGCTATTGAGCACTGAGGTATGTTTTCATAGCTTTTCCTATTGCCACTGACAGACACCTTTCTAGAATGGTAGAAGCTACCATAAATTTAAAACTGCTTTTTCATTGTCAATTATTTCCTCCTTAGTTATGTGGAATTTCACCTGCTGCTTTATCAAAAGCTTACTATGTGTTCTGAGACCTTCCCACAATTTACATCCTCAGCTTTCATTTTTATTGCTCAGGCAACTTCCTTGTCTCTGCAGGTGTTACCTCCCCATTACTCACACTCCTTCCAGATCACATTTATGAATATTTTGGATGGTGCAGGCCTTTGTACAAATCTCTGTGGGACTTTGCTAATAAGTCGCCTCCTGTTTTGAAAACGTTCATTGAATCTGTCCTTTGTTTTCTCCTCCAGAGTGATTTTGGCAGAGCATTGCTCAGAAGCATGGTGCCAGTTGTGGTGTAATGGTGAAGTCACTGAAAGAAAAAAGAAGGAATAATGTTAACAAATTTTTGTTGTCTTAGTTTTCTCTGAATAATCTTCTCACCAGAACATTTTTTGCAAGCAAGTAAACTCTTTGTAGGTCAATAAAGAGCTGTACTTGGAAGTGCAAAATCAGTGCAATGGAAATGTCAGCCTTGTTATAAATAATTAAATACTTACAAACTCTTATAATTATACTTCGCATTACTTTATTATCGTGTTATTCTTATGTGTTTATGTCCTTTATGTTTCTCAGAAGAGACAAAAATAACAAGTTCTAAATTTTGGCACAGTTCTTTTGATACAGAACGTATCTTGCAGATTAAAATATATATTCTGAATGTCATTAATTCTGTATAGAGGCCTGTATGTGCCAGCTTGCTGTGGCCCTAGAATCTGCCCTAATACCACAGTTCATTGAAACCTAGCTTTCATTATAGAACAAGAAGTCCATCTAACTCTTCCCATCCCAGAGCTGTTCAGACAAGCATGAACCTTGATGCCCTAAGTCTGCCAAAAGCCTGAAATGACTTTGGGAACTGCTGAGACATTGGAGATCACAATTTTAGGACAAAAGCTGCTCTAGAAATCTCATCATCTTCAACGGGGTGAAATCTGTTTTTTTTTTTCCAGCTGGCACTGAAATCAGAATTTGTGCCATAGAATTTGCTCTTTTGCGGAAATGAGTAGGTGGAAATGAGTATTTCTTTCCTTCCCTGCCCTCTCAGAACCTCTCAGCATCTGCCATGTCCCATTTGACTTTTTCTCACAAGGGGCATCAAACTGGGCTGAGGGAAATCTGCGCCCTTTGTGGGGTCAGGCAGCAGGGTCCTGGCTGGGCTGAGGACGGGAGGAGGCTGCTGAGCCCAGCCAGGGGAAGCAGGGAGCGCTGGAGAAACCATGCCCTTTAAAGCTGCCACTGTCCGAAATAACCATGCAGCAATTTAATTTTCATGAGTATTTTTACCTATGAAGCAGTTTTGTGGTGTATATATGCTTGTGTAAGAGAGGGAAGTCCTGATCCAATTTAAATCAACAGACATTTTGTTACTGGTATAAGCAAGGAGATGATTTCTCTCAAAGGGTATTTCATAACATTAAAAGAAAATTATGTTTGCTGCAGCACTTAGAGACAAATATCGGGGAAACCAAGTTCCATCAGGTTAACAATTACAAAAAATTCTGGTTTTAAGAACTGAAATTTGTGTTCAGGTAATGTAATTTTGGCTAAAAAGAATCTGACTGTGTTTAGAGGTCCATAATATTTTCCCAGTTTGGTTGAAACATGAAAGGACATGTTTTTCATCACCTGAATGGTGTGCTAGTGAGCTGGGGTAAAATTTAGACAAGGTACAGTGATAGAAAGAGAGGACAATATAAAATAATATTGTTAAGACTTACTACACTGTGACTGAAAATACTTCCAAATTTGGAGTATTTTTGTCTTTAGCTAGATGCAATTGTGAATTTTGAACCCAGCTCTTACTAATTGTTAGTATAAATGTGAAATTCTTCACTACGTTTTATGCTCATCAAATAACTAACACCAAGGGGCAAAGTCTGTTTCTGATCTTATTTCAGTTGCTGAGAATCAGTAAAATCAGTGTGATCAGCAGGTGGACACAGATGTAAGTTAAGTGAAATCAGAATTCTAATTTCTGCCAAAACACAACTGTGTCCATTGCAATATTAGCATCGTTCTGCTTAGAGTCCACTTGACTTGTTGTTTGATTTTCTCTGCCTTTCCGGTAGAAAATAAATTCTCCTGTATTTAAGGTAATTGGAATCACTGACTGTAACATTGAGGGATAATCGCTGTCTGGCACCCCTGGAGACAAAGTACAAATCTTCTGACCTAGAAAGAAATGAAAATAGGAAAGATACCACAATCTAGACTCTCATCCAAAGGTAATGGGAACTGCAAACCTCATCCACAGAAAGAACTTTTATGGCAAGGACATGGAGCTACAGTGGAAGTTTGTCTGGCCCCATGTATAGACCATCTCTGTTTGTGCTCCAAGAACACTCCAGAGGGATTTGTTGAATTTTGGAGACTACATTGGGATAGCTTGTGCAGAACAAACTGGCTGCAATGCCATCGCAGTGAGGTTTACTTGGAAAAATCATTGTGCTGAGGAGATGAGAAACTGATCCCGCATTTGCCAAGGTTTTGTTGGGTGACCTTTCCTAGAAAGAAGCTGCTTGGTGTTTACAAAAAGTGGCATCTGACAGCTTGGAAAGAAAAGCTGGTTTCCTTCCCATGTCAAAATTCATAAAATTTTGGACAGAAAAATAAATTTTTATGATGAAGGTAAGAATTTATTGGATAGTAAACTATTTGTTAAATTCCAATGGTGTGTTGGGGCCTGACAAGGATTACAGTTTTGCTGTCAATTCAATTACCCTATGCTTGTGGATGCTGCTTTAATTATTTGTTGCTGGTTTAATTAAAATGTGCTTAAATCAGTGCAAGTTTTAACCCTGATCTCAATGAGATCAGTCACAGGTCCAAGTTGTCTTAACTCTTAGAGTCATTAATAAAGAGAAGATCTTTCAGAAAGGTCATCATTCACAGCCACACAAGGTTCCTCTTGAGCCTTCAGAGCCAAACACAACATAACAACAAACTCACACAAGTGAAGTGAGTGGTAGGAGCTTTTCCTGGAGTTTACTAAACTACAAAAAGACAGTGACCCTTGTGCTATAGGTAAGAAGGTTGAAATGTAGTAATAAATAGAAATAAAGTAGATTTTTGTTCTTGTAAACTGAATGGAGAACATGGCCTTAAGTTGAAGTTAAATGAAAAGACTGAAGGCTCAATTTAGAGAAGACCACCTGAGACAGAGGTAGCTTTCCAGGAGATGTGAGATAAATAAGAACTGCCCTTCCTTCAGTCTTCCCTGCTGCTCCTCTCCCCTCCAGCCATGTGTGGAAGAGCAAGGCAGAGCTGCAAACACCGACCATTGCTCCTTCGTGAGACCACTCACATGGGCAGGGGACCCACTTCAAGAAAGGGAATTAGAGGTTGGTTCCTCCAGTTCCTCCAAGCCTGATGTTGAGCCCTCAGTACCCGCATATATGCCACATATAGTTTTCAGAGGAAGAACAAACTTGCCTAGCCCTGTCTAAAAGTCCTGCTCAAAAGTACAAGCCAGTGACATTAAGCTCCTTCAAGTTCAGTGAAACAATAAACATCAGGAGATGGCTTAATCTAGCCATCCTAAATTGCTGTCAGCCCAAGCCTGAACTGAGGAACCTTCTTCTCTGCCACAGTTAACAGCTGCTACTGAGCCAAATGTTGGTTTCTGTGGTTTCTGTTGGATTGAGACTTCTGAAAGTCTAACTAGAAACATCTCACTGCAACCTTTTTCATCACAGAGAGCAAGCTTTATATTCACAAGAGAAGCTGGGTCCACCTGATTTATTTGCTTTTTCCCCCTAGTCCAGCTGCAATCTCATCAGACAGTTATACAATACATATTCTCCAACACAAGCTACACAGAAGAACAGGAATATGGAATCACATGTTGGAGGAGAGGAATGTGAAGTCATATGAGTAAGCGCACTGTAAAATGCTGGTGCGGTGATGACTTTCCTACATAGCTTGTTTTCAGGAGACAGTAGTTGAGCAAAGTTGCCATACCTCAGCTAAAGAACAGAGATCTTTTGGATAATCATGTTCTATCTTGTTTAATCAATCTACTTACAACAGTTGATCAATCAGTGCTTAAATGATGTATGCCTGGAGCAACCGGCTAAACAGCAATCACTGTGCACTAGGATTTTCTGAAAAAAACCTGTATTAGCCCAGTTCATAAAAAGATAAAAATATGAAGTGACCTAGATGCACATCAAAACAGTCAGATGGTCTAGACATGAGCACTAGTTGGAAGGGGACTGTCTTTGTGACGCTCAGTAAGTTATGTAAGATATCTACTCCATCTATCTCTATTTCCATTTGCATGAAACAGAACGAGTATTGCTGAGATCATGGAGCTAATAAATCAGCTACCACTAGTTTTTCTGCCAATATTTTTCTTTCTCTTTGAAGATAATGTGACAATTATTACTAGATCATCTAATCAGGAATTTCATCATAGATTGTGAGTTTTGTTTCAAAATGAAGACATCAAAATGCACACAGGACAACCAGAGCTTATTAGCATCTTCTAAAGAGTTTTCCCTTTGCCCACAAATAGAATACTAAATGGGTTTTTCAAGCCTTAGTTACATAGTGTCTCCCATGTTTTATTTCAGAAGTGTGTCTTCTGAAGATCCTGGATTGGGAAAATACTCCAGGCGTAAAAGAAGTTCCACCCATTGGAATTGCTGCAATGAAATGCAAATGAAAATTGACTACAGTTTGTTCAGAAATAGAGTTTGTGTTCTCCAAATTTCTCTGAACAAGGCCCCCCTCTTTGGAGAGGATTATGCGTGTGTCAATAACCCCAGACACAATCAATGGCAGACATCTTCATGTCATGTGCCAAAAAATATTTCCTAATTTACTCAAAGATGGTACCACTTAGCTCCATAGGTAACTACAGGGAGAGATTTTCTTCCTTAATGATGCCACAAAGAAATTGGCAATACTAAGCAGTGTCAAAGGCAAATTTAATTCCACAACTTACACATGACAAAAGATATGGTTTGGCACCTGGCTCTTTTCCATTCTTTCACAAACGTTCTGGTACTCCTTCTAAGCTCTGGGTGCTCTCACTTGGTCCTTCCCATGCCACATCATCCTTTCACCTTCCTTATAGCTTCGGGTGACTTCCACATACCACTCTCCCTCCTGCTCCTCTTGTGCCCTATAGGTATCACTGCATGACAGAATGGTAATATTTGCATGGCGGATAAGTGACTTAGGTGTATGGTCACTTGGGCAAACTCATTGTGAAATCAAGCTAATATTTCTCCAACTTTTAACTTTCTTCATTGACACTGGTTTAACGCGCCAGTTCTGGCACAGATATCATATGTTCATCATTGTGATGTTGAACTGAAAGGCTCCCTGAGCATACATTTGTCTTGAAGGGAGAAAAAGTGGTATTACCCAAGATCTGCTTGCTTAGGCATGAAAATGAGATGTTATTAATGGCAAACTGTTCATGTCCATGACACAGCTGCTCCCTTTCTAACAATAGACATAAAGGTGTGAAAAACATTGACACTGGAATTACAAATACTAGGAATGTGAGTTACAGCAAATTGGGATGGATGGGGTAGTTCATCACTCAGTTATTCCTTCAGATTCACAGCAGATAGCAGAGATCATTGCATTTGCTACATCTCACACCTAAAACAAAAAATCTGGAAATTTAGACTACCTTAGAATATTAAGAATCTAGAGAAGATGAAATCTTACAAATGTGATACATTAACACAAACTAGCATACTTTTCCATCTATACATGAATTTTGACTATGGTAACTATCGGGACCTTCTGGCTGTTCACCTCTTTCTCGTGGTCTTTTCATGCATAGAGATTTTAGTGTCTATCTCTCTCTTTCCATCCACGTGAATGAATATGAATAAATGCCTTTGTGTGTCCAGAGGTGTACTAGCCTATGGAAAGTGAGTGCTTTATCAATGGCAGCTGAAGAACAGGAGTCTGCTTAGTAATGCCTATGTGTATTCCTTGAAAAGGTTCAAGTTTAAGAAATGAAAATCCTTTTAAATAGTTGGTTTTATTCAGAAGAACCAACTGGGACATCGCAGGCCAGGCTTTTCCTGACGTCATCCAATAAGTAAACCAGCAAGAAATGGAAATGACTTCTTTATAGGACCGGGATTCTCTTGTTTTCAAAGCTTTAAGTCTTAACACCATGTCAGGGCCACCAGCTCCCCAAATGCCCCCTGGTACAAGTTACTCTTTTGTCTGCCCGGCTGAACAGCAGACCCCACCAGTCAATGGCCGGCATCACTGAACTCGTATTTTCTGAGTCTCCCTGCCCTGATGCTGGCACAAGCAGCAGGCTTTTCTTTGCTCTCTTGGCTTTTTTATATTCCAGTGGCTCCAGAGATCCGCCCTCAGAGCCCACCAGGACACACATGTCTCTCCAGCCTCCACCTCCTTCCCTTCTCAAGATTAAAACAGAGCCAGCAGCCCCCACCTCCCTCCCTGCTGGGTCCCGCGTGGGGCAGGAGGAGCTGCCTGCACCCATTGCCGCTCTCTGCTCCGGGGCTAATGAGAGGGAAGCAGAGAGTGTGACTACAGACACCACGGACTCACATGAGAGCAGTGAAGAAAGCCAGCAGTGAAGATGAAAAGCAACTGGTAAGAGAACAAATGGGATTTAGAGAAATCCGTAAATAAGCGATTAGAAGAGTTAAAGCTGTCCTTGTCAGCTGCTGCCTTTGCTGTTTGCTTTTATGACAGCATTATATCAAGGAAATAGTAATAGAGCGAGCTTCAGTGACATGTTTTATTAAAAGGCAAAGATAAAAAGTTTTCATGTAAAGAAATTGTCTTGTCAAATCTGTTAGTAAATTCTTAACTCGTGTTTTTATACATTTAATATGCATGGCTCTGAGGAAAAGGTCGATAACCGAATCTGTCAGAAACTATAGATTCATACTGGAGTTTTCTTTCTGTCCACAGGAAAATTACAGCCTTCTGTTATGTGTGTAGTTTTCTGTGGTCTCTCATCTCAGCTACCATCCAGCAACAATCAAGTAAGGAGACAGACTTTATCTGTGTTTCATCTTTCTGTAATTTTCACTGTCAAAAGAACTATTCTGAGTTTATTCAAAATTAAAATCCTCTCTACCTAACCATGACAGAAAGGGAGACCTGTCTGTGTGTGCATATACATGTGTAGTTGTGGGTGGATGGATAAGGCAAAGGGGGAAAAACCAAGAGCTGTGTGTGTTATTTTAAACTTGCTATTAAATAAAATTTTAAGGTAAGGATTAAAATCTGGGTATAGGTGGTAGATACAGGACACAAACCTCCCCTAGTCTTTCAGTGCTTTTAGTTAAATATTCTTGTGCTACGTGTGGCAACAAACTGGTTCCATTTTATTTGCTAGGCATAAAATGTAAATGACTGGGTGTCAGCCATATGTCTCATCAAATAATATAGAATTAGGCTGTTTCTAAGGTGTAACATGTCAACCTGAATGTTCCCTTTAAGCCTATGTTGTCAGAAGGAAACCCACATTAAGGTTGAGCCTTTGCAGCACACAAGAGGCTCTCTGTAAATTAGAAATGTATCTCCTTCCAACTCGCAAGCTTCATTCTTCCTTGTCCAGACTTCACTAACATTTTCCAGATTGACCTGATACTGGACTTGTACAGGACTCTCAAACTCTTCTAAAAACTGCTTATTTTCTAAATGTTTTTCTTTCCTCCTTCCTTAAATTAGGGGGATCTACCAGGTTTTCATGCTCACTACAGGGGTTTTTCATAGATAAGATTCTGAAAAATTAGATTTTAAAATTTTATTTCCTTAAACAAATTTCTTCTACATTCTTTTTTGGCTCAACAAAAAAGGTCTGTAAGTTCTTCTTTCCCCCACTCTATATTTCATGAATGAACATTCTCTGATTAAATGTGCCACAGAGAAACCTGGGAACAGCTGGAATCCCAGAGAGGATGGAAAAGACACCAACAGTTTCTCAACAGCCTCTTTAGTTGGCATGAGATTTGTTTAAGTTTCTTTGGGGCTAGGGAGACTGTTGATTTAGGTAACCGTCTTTTTTTTTTTCAAAGTTTGCTGAAACCACCAAAAGTTCCAACCCAAAACCTCCTTACACAGCAGACCTTCTTATGCTGCAACTATTTCTCCCTAACGGTCTCATTTAAAGGTTTACAAAAATAATGAAATTATATTCTTAAATTTGGAGCTTTCTAGAAACAGATGCTTATTTTCTTAGACCTCCGACTTCACTGAATAGAGTTTGGAAGCATTGTTATATACCTCTGCTTTTTTATTATTATTTATAGCTCTATTTAATTCATAATATTCTTACAGTTGCTTCACTTAATTTTCTTAAGGTGATATGAGGCAATGTTCAGGCACATAGTTAATAAATTCACCCTTTTTTGCAGGACTACCAGTTATTCTTGGTGCCAGCCAGAGAACTGAGCTCTGCCCAACAATAAGGATTGGCCAAGATGACTTACCAGGCAAGTAGCATCCCAACTTTTACAGGAAAAAGCTGCTTCTCAGAAACTTTGTTGGGTTATATTCAGCTCTGCGACTGCACAATTCTCTAACTGAATGAAAATGAAAGTTATATTCTGGACATGCATTTTTTTTTTCCTTGTAGGCTTTGACCTGATTTCTCAGTTCCAAATAGAAAAAGCTGCGTCCCAAGGAATTATCCAGAGAGTGGTGGGCTCCACTTCTCTACAAGTGGCTTATAAATTGGGACCCAACGTAGACTTCAGGATCCCAACCAGGTAATGCCTTTTTTTGTTTGACTTTTAAATATAAATATTTTGCAGTATTATTGTTTAAGGGATAGATTCTCTCAACAGCTAGATCACCTCATTTGAAAAGCTTTTGGGAGGGGAAAGAGGAGTTCAACTTTATTTTCACTGCTACCACCAGACCAGACTGATTCTGTAACAGCAATTTCAGGGGCTTCCACTTTCTTCTACCAATGATATTGCTCAGAGTGCCTCAAGATTTGCTGATAGAAAGGGATTTACCTCTAGGAAGTGGAGCCAAAAGTTGTTGATGACTTGAGAAGACATAGGGAGGCAAAGAGAAGATAACAGGAGAGTGAGGAAAGTTTTCTCTCAACACAGTGACACAAAGAGATCTTTCTAATCATGTAAGGACCGCAGAGACAAGGCAGGATAAAAGCTGATAGGTTGTGTGGTAAGGGTTCTTCTTTTTTTTTAACTGATACATTTGTGCTCCTCGCTGATTTATGGTCACTTGATCTATAAAGTATTACTTAGCATGTCACAGGCAAGTTGCAATAGGAGTCAGTATTTAGGAATCTAATTGTGCTTTACAGGTCAGACTTGGTGCCAGTGAAGGAACAGAGACAGTACAGCAGGGTAGAGATGTCTTTGCCAAACGTAGGCAAGTCTGGATTCTGGTCCAGCACCTTATGCAATTAAGAATGCTTTTACTTAGCAATTAGCTGGCAAGACTTTTCAACTACAATTTCAGCTAGGAATATTTGGAGTGCAAAGTGTTTCTCTCATACTCCAGCTATCACAACTTTTGCTTGCTACAGTCCTCCCTGGCTTCTAGCCATTAGGTTAAGCCAGTTTACAGCTTAACTGGCTGGTTACACTGGACTCATGAGTACTCTCCATCCCAGTGGCAAATTAAGGCCGCTCGTGCATACGTGTGAGTCCAACTGCAGACACCAAATGGGATCTTTATTTCACTAAAAGTTGGAGATTCTCAGCTCATGCTTCTTGGCTCAGAAACAGGCAAAACTGTAATACTGTCATTTTTAAGAAACCTTAGAGTTATTGCTATGGATGGCTCTAGTGAGATATATGCTTAATATACACACCCTGCTCAAGCCTACACTAGCTGCATTAATGCCCTATGGCATCTGAGCTGGCTGCCGCAACTGGGCTTCTTGGCTGGGTACGATGCTGCGGTATCAAGAATTTACAACATTCAAGACACCGACTGGCACTTCCAGTCCACATGGTGCCGTTACACTGCAATGCTAGCTCGTGTTAGAGCTGAAATTTGGCCCTGGCTTAAGTCACCTGCACTTGAGCTGAGTGTCTTGCCCAAAGGAATGGGTTAAGGCTTGACAGTGCTCTGTGCAGCTCCTCTGTCACTGAGCCTGACCTTGCTGCTCTGCTCCAGAGTTATTTTAGAGCATGGCCCTCTCAGCAAGCTGACTCAGAAGGAGTGAGGTTGGCAGTAACTGGCTGAGGCTAACAGCGCAGGAGAGGCACACCTTAGGCCATTTCCAATAATTTTTTTAAAAATAAAATTCTTCACATAATCTTTATAATGTGGCACGGTATCTGGGTTGTGTTGGTATGAATTTGCAGTGATGAAAGGCCTGAGGTGCATTACCAGAGTTAGAAAGTCATAACCAAAGTTAGAAAGTCATGCAGAGCACCTCAAGTGAGGCTGAGCATCGTTGAGGACAGAGGCGTAGCTCTGGCTTTCTCAGACCCGGGTACTGCAGCAACCCTGAACCCCTGCTGCGTCTCCCTCCCACCACCTCCCCGCTCCCTGGTACTCACACCTGGAGAGAGCTGACCTGCCCGGGGCTACCCACTGGTGTGGCAGTGAAGGGGAAGGGGAAGGGGAAGGGGAAGGGGAAGGGGAAGG
>JAOXNO010000024.1:89724239-89749692 GCA_028565335.1 Limnodromus scolopaceus
AAGGGAAGGGAAGGGAAGGGAAGGGAAGGGAAGGGCAGGGAGGGGAGGGAGGGGAGGGAGGGGCAGCCCCAGCCGGCGGTGGCGGAGGAGCTGTCCGCCCCTGCGGTGCTGAACGCCCCTGCCCCGGGGGAGCGGGGGGGCTGTCGCGGGGCAGGCAGAGGGAGGGTGCGAACCCCTGGTTCGTGCCTCCGTGGCTACGAGCTCCTGTTTGGCCGGGAGATGGGTGAGGCAAAACTTAAATGAGCCTGGAAAAAATACGCAGCGGTGTTTTCCTCAGCCGGGCGGCTGGCAGGGGTGTGCAGGCACAAGTGCTATGGGAGCACCGGGGAGGGACCCTCAACAAAGTCGCCAGACATCAGCAGCCCTCACGCCTGCTCTGCTGCTGAGATCTCCTCTCACACCTTCGTTAGTGGGCGGCCGTATTAATACCAGGCAACCTGCTGGCCACAGACAGTGTTTTCTCTTGCCCTATGAAGTAGGGATGGGTCGCCCTAACGAAGCCTCTTCACTGGCGTAAGGCATTCAAGGCTTTTGAGGAAGGGATGGGGAGCTGGGTGCATGCACAGAAACGGCGAGGGAGCCAATTCCAGTATCAGCACAGAGTGCTTGCCTGACTCTCACAGTTCAGTCAGTATCTATCAGGAATAGTAAAATAATTTTTTAGACTAGAATATGATCATTATACTAATACAGACAAACCCATGTTGCAGTGGCTGTGGCATGGGAATGAGAATTCAGTTAGATGGGCATGGCTACAGTTTTTGCTGTAGCAATAGCTTATGCCTTGTAAAGCTTATATAGCTTCCTTAAAGCACTACGAAACCGTAGCTTGGTCTTTTTGCTACCTAGCATACTTGCCAAGATCCAGAAGTATATCCCAGAATGAACAGAAATGATTGCACACAGATCTTGACTTAGCTTTCTCCCATCATCCACATAAATTCTCATTGGCTATTGCTTCTTCTGGCCTAAAATGTGCTGAAAAATCAACATAACGTTCTTTGTGTAACAAGAATCTGTGGAACTGCTGTGACTCATGCCCATTGTCTCTGACACAGTGAACCTGCCATTTTTCAATTTAATTTAGGTACCTGTTGTGTCCACCCATTAGCAAATACAAAATTAATACTGGTAATTTTGATAATAATAGTGTTGATTTTTAATTGCAGGATTAAAAGAAATAGCACAAAGGAATATGTTCATGATATGTTTTTATGTGGGGGAAAAGGGCTAGCTATCTTTATGCACTAGATGCAGTCTTAATCCTTTGACTTCACAAATGCAGCTGTCACATCACAAGGCCCCTGTGTCCACGTGGACAAATGAATGCCAGGGAACATTCCAAGGCAGTCACAATTGATCATCTATACTGTTAAAATATTATACAGGACCTTAGCATGGTCTGGGTCCAGACTAATTAGCACTCTTCAAACAATTCCCGGGTACAGCTTGGCAGCTAGCATGGGCCATGGATCATTCCCAATGAGCAGCTTGCTGATAGTCATCACATTTTGGAAGTAAGCAGGTTTAAACCTTTTCATGCCAGCTGAACTTAGTATCAGAGAACAGTCTTGGACATACTGAATTTAGTAGCCTTCTAGAAATATTACCTCTTTGCCTGCCTCCTCATCTCAGTAGAAAGCAGAGCAATGCAAAAATGTAAGCTGCTTTTTGAACAGTGTTTATATTTGGGGAAGTGGTGTATTGCGGACCACTTTAGCAGATGACATGAAAAACACAGTTTAATAAGAAATTATAATCACAGAATCTTCATGGTTGGAAAGGACCTCTGAGGTCACCGAGTCCAACCATACACACGCACAAAAGACCCCCACAATCTCGGGCACTAGAGCATGCCCTGAAGTGCCACGTCTACATGTTTCTTAAATCCCTCCAGGGATGGTGACTCCACCACCTCCCTGGGCAGGCTCTTCCAGTGCCTGCCTTTCATAAAATGAAAGCTGGAAGTTTATGAAGCTTTATCATTAAGCTTGGAAAATCCAGAGAATTTCATAGGCTGATTTCCTGGTTTTTCCTTTGGGAATAACACTTCTCTGTGAAGTAATGTTCCTCAAATGCTTATTCAAGAAGGTCTGGCATTTTGCATCCAGCCACCAAAGTTTTTCAGGTGCTTTTCCTTTTGCATTACAAGTGAGATATCTTACACAGTACTGCTCCATCAATATTGATGATGACACTGTAACGGAAAGGAGAACATGCAGCTAAGAAGTTAATTAGCTCATAAGAGAAATAATTAGCTCAGAATTGGATGTTTCTGAAGAATAGGGACCAACTGATGGTAATGAGTCCTAGCAAATGGCTTAGGACAGTTGCTTTTAAAAATGTTTAGCTAGATTTTATTGTTATTGCTTATTTGATCACTGCCAAATGGTGTCTGCCAGGTCAGCTGTGATTCTAGGAAGCTTCAGGAGGTGCAGACACAAGTGCCTCCAGCTTGAGCGAAGGAACCCGCACCCCTGGGTACATGAGGCTGCATTAACATGAGGTTGGCCAGAGGAGCCAACTCTAGTGGGTTGCACTAACATTTCTGAAATCTTCATTAAGCGATGAGTAACTTATCTCAGTGGGCAGTGGAGGTCATCTAAGAAATTAACTCTTAAAGAAACAGGTTTAAGGAAATAAGCAGTTATTTTGTAATATTCAAATCAATACATAATTAATCTTTTAAAATACTCACTGCTGTTGGTGAATCCTGAAGTCATTGGGACTATTCAGGGTTTCCACTGCTCACTTAAATGATTTATCTTGGCTATATTGATGTCTTGGTAGGACTTAGCCTTGAAAACTTAAAGAAGTCTTCCTGGTAAGCACTCAAGCTATGGGATAAATAAGACTTCTAGGTATTTATGAAAAGGATTAAAAGAAAACAATAGTTTTTCAGAAGTTCCCTTAGATGAATTACAAATGTTTTACACCCCACCTCCCAACTGTATGTAAAAAACTTAAACAAGGACTTAAATATCTGAAAAAATACCTGATCTTGCACTCATTTCATACATAAAGCAGTTATAATAGTCTGAGCACACAAGGAAAGCAGGACTAGACAGCTATCTTACAAACTTAAGATATAAAAACGAATTTAAAGGAAGTCTGATGGCTTATATCCCTGGCAATTTTAAGTGGGTAGGAAATGGATCAGGACTGAATTTGGCCTGTTCTTGAAATAATTTTGCATAGTAATTCTTCCTTTGCTTATCTGCCTGATTCTAAATTTGAAATGGCTTGATTTCCTTCCATAAATCAGTGCAATTGGAAACATGTATGTTAAAAATAATTTACGTAAATAGTTTAAATGCTTATACAGTTATCAGCTGTTCAAGCAGGTTACAGAATCCAGCACTCTTCACTTTGCAGTAACATGAAGGAATAACTTCTCTATAATTGTTTATTTGAGCATCATGCTAAATTTGCCCTAGTTCATATTTAGCATTTTAAGCTGCTGACTTCAGTAGGGGTTTTGCCTACGTAAAGATCACAGGCTTTGGGAAAAGCTGTGTACTGAAATACACAGACACTGCTAAAGCCACTGGAATTGCTCTTCATTACTGTTGGAGTAACTGAGATGAGACTCTCTCTCTGCTTTCCTTGTGGAATTACAGGTATAAATCTTACACAGCAACAGGCCCCCGCACAGTACCTTTCTGGCAATGGGTCGTGCTGTGCTTCATTATGTTAAGTCACCTTACTGATACTGAGTCTTTAGGCTAAAGGCAGAACTACTTTTGATTGCTTATTAAAAGTTTTTAATAATTTAAAAATTGGTCCATATTTGTGCACTGACTTTTTTCTTTACTGTCTGTATGTGTTTCTTACAATTTATTTTTCTCTTAATAACGTCAGAAGCTCTTACACAGTTTCTCTTCTTTGTATATCACTTGAAAAAGTTAACGTATTTCTTTTCCATTTAAATTTCTGAAAAAAAAAAGGAGGACCCATATGATGGCTTGTAAAGGACTAATGCTATAGCTTAATATGGTGCAAAGAATCCTGTTGCCAATCTGGTATAGACAATTTTCTAATAGAAAAGTGTAACTATGTTTACTTACTAGTATTTTTGTTTGCTTGCTTGGGGTTTTTTCCCAGTATAGTTATGTCAGATGAGGTGGGGTGAGAATGCGTGTGACGTTTTAACCGGTATTGCCATGACAGTGAAATTTATCAGTGCAGAGGAAGAATGAAAACCTCTCCTCAGAGGATCTGGGATCAGCAATGCCTTCTTTAGCTGCAGAGCCCAGCACACCAGATTCCCTAGAGTTACTGAACTTGCTGAAGTGGGATGTCACCTGGAGGCTAGTTAAGAGATTACTTAACAGTGCCTCCTTCAATAGGGTTGGAGTAAAACCAGCTGTTGTGCAAGAACGAACAGTGGGATTCAGCAAATGGAGAGATAAATGACTCAGAAGAGCTAAGGGTTTAGCAGCTGAGGACATCTTGGAAGTACTTGTTTAAGAGGTATTACGGAGGAAGAGGAACACAGAGGGCTATAAAAGACCCTGAATTGGATCAGGAGCTTACAAAGTGTCTAATGTGTCTGGATAGGGAGAGGGAGTGTGTTCCTGGAGCAGGAAATAATATATAAATATATCGTCTAAGCTAGAAATGTACAAAAAAGGACAGGGGACAGTAGCATACAGTGGACTCAGAACAGGAGGAAAGGTACAGTGTCCACGCATTGACATCTGCATTTAAGATGACAAGATACAAACTGAAACAAAACAATAAAATAACAAGTTAGATAAAATCTTATCAGATAAAGCCAGCTGGGACAGACTGCTGCATCTGTGGTCAACAGAGACACAAGTCAGAGCAAACTGCATTTTAAAGATAATGGAAGGGAACCTCCTCTCCCCTCTTCGTGTCTCCACACCTCGTATAATGAAATACTCTTCCAGCTAAGCATTTCTCTTCCTCACACGACAGCTTTCAGGTGTATGTAAAGGCTTGTGGGGAAAAATGAGAAAGAGCAGCAATTTGGGTAGTTGATTAATAAGATGAAGCTGCCACTGCTGCTGCCAGCCTTTCCCTGGTCCTTACTGGAATCTTGGTGAGGCTGTGCCGTCGCCTGCTGGAATATGATTGCACTACAGCTTTGGACACTTAAACATCAACCTACAAACTGTGGAGGCTTTATCTAGAAGTACTCTTTTCCTTAATCAGTAGTTATCAAGCACACAGAATAAGAATTAATTTATTCCATTCCCTCCCCCCCTTTTTTTCCCCCGTAGCCTAAGGCCTGAGATTCACTAATGATGGCTAAATTTGTGCTGAGATAGGATTGATCTGCCACTCATAAACAATCTTTGTTCAAAATGCATACTTGTCTGAGAAGTTATTCTAATGAAAGCTAGTGACAAAGTAGCCCTGCATGTCTCCGTACTTAATAAATTTATTCAAATACAACCTATTCTTAAATGTGGGTAGATGGCAAATAATGTGTTGGTGTCAACTGGACCATGACACTACAATTTAACCACTCATAGAATATGAAAAGGCATATTTTTAAAATATGACATACTTGATATAAAAAATGTTTTGCACAGCAACACAGCCAGTAGCACTTGTTTGGGTTTCCAAATCTCACGTTATAGGAATTACAAAAGAATGAAACATTATATATATATAGCAAATACATTCCCTGCTACTTATAGTCTTGTGGTTGAATGTTGCAGGGCATAATAAATTTTTAGTTTGGATTCTTACTATGCATATCTTTGTCTATTAATGATTTGTTGAATGATTTCTGCTGAAGTAATAGCTAATACATTAACAAACTGGTTATTGTCAGGCTGAACAAGAAACCGCATTTCCAAAAGACATTATTATGTTTTCAAAACCAAGTAATATCTGCACTATCTACCTGGCCAATTATAAAGTCACACTATGCTGACTGGTTTTTTAAGTCTAAGAGTAGGAAACAGCATAATTGTGGGTTTACTTTCTAAATGTGAAGTAGGAGACTGCTTCTCCATCCATTACACTGAGAAAGGATTCTCACAAATGTTGTACAATGTTGGAAAACCCCACATTTCTGAAGCAGTTCCGTTTGCCATTAGCAACAGCAGTGACTCAAAAGGGCACCCCATTTGGGGACTCTGCATGCAGAAGAGCACTGATAAAAGCATGGTTGAGATACGTTTCCATTGAATAACTGTTTCTCTTTACCCTGTGGCGATATGTAGAGCTTTTCAGAACAAATAGACAACAAATGTACTGTATTTTGATCCTACACAGTGCCATATATTCCAATGGATTGCCCGATGAATATTCCTTTCTAACTACTTTTCGGATGACTGGGGCCACCCTTCAGAAATACTGGACTATCTGGCAGATTCAGGATTCTTCAGGGAAAGAACAAGTTGGAGTGAATCTTAATGGTCAAATGAAAACCGTGGAGTTTTCTTATAAAGGAGTGGATGGAAGTCTCCAAACTGCATCATTTTTGCATTTGCCTTTCTTGTTTGACTCCCAATGGCACAAGCTTATGATAAGTGTGGAAGCAAACAGTGTCACACTTTTTATTGACTGTATCAAAATAGAATCCTTAAACATAAAACCAAAAGGGAAAATCAGCGTTGATGGTTTTGCTGTGCTTGGAAAACTTAAAAATAATCCTGAAATTTCAGTTCCGGTAAGTTCCAAAATATTTATTACTGCAAAAAGTGTCTTATAGGATCTTTACACTTAGAATTTTTTTGTGGAATGCATCTTCAAATGTTTTCTGGAAGAAGAAATGGCAGAAAATAGCAAATCCTTAGCAGGTAAGTACTAGCTTTGCTTTTTAAATTTTGCACATATATATACTGTGTAAGGTAAGAGATGACCCAGATTATGTCCAGTTGAAATTTCTCAGACATCCACGCTTCTGGCACTGGCTTCTGCTCTGTCTGGATGTATCAGCTGGGTGTTCCTCTCCTTATCTCATATGGGAGCTCGATCTAAAAGGAAGTCTCAGGACACGGATTTGTGGGCTGCACCTGCCACCAAAGAGAGCAAAACATTCATTGAGCAAGAGCTGGGACCCCTCTCTCACATGCGTGCACTGACCATCAGCTAGAGATATTTCAAATCATTAATACAAAGGAAGTATCTCTTGTAAGGGGGACTGACGGAGGTCCTTTTTGATCTACTCTGATGTTCACAAGCGAAAAAGAGACCCGTGTTTAAATCTCAGCACTAAATCAGAGTATCTTATCCCTAAGGAGACTGTTCTAATCTCCTTGTGCTACCTGATATGATCACTGTAACAGTCACTTTTCCTCTTGAATTAGCCTGAGTTCTCTGAAAAAGACTGATCTGGAGTAGAGAGTGAACTCTTAAAGCAAGTTTTTGTTTATGAATCCTAGGAGGGATAAGTGTAGCATCAGAGACTAGATCCAACCCAAGCGAAGGGCCCAGCAGAGCTGAGACATAAAGCCCACTCCTTTCCACAACCCCTTCTCCTGGCTAGCTCAGGACATCCCACTCCCACACCACGGCTGCCGTGAACCCCTTTGATAGATACTTAGCTTCCCCTGTGTACTGCGGTAGACACCTAAACTCACTGTGAAATGTTCCTTCTGTGTAGCCAGAGTCGCCAGTGAAATGCTTATTCTATACCCTGTTAGGGGATTTAATGCTGAAAATACCCTCTTCGTGCCACCGCAATGCGAGGAGAGTTGTTCTGATGGAGAGAGTAACATTGGGGGCGACGGCAAGTAAATGCTGAATGCTTTTGTGCCCCTTCAACAGAGAAAACTGATATGAAAAACCTCAGGGATTTTATTATTTGATTATCTTAGTTTCTGGGATGAGTGACTAATATAAAATACATACAAAGTGACTCACCTGTAATTTCTGACAGAAAAAAAATTGTAGCTGTCAGATCTGCATCTTGCCTGTCAGACATCCATGAAACTGTTTTCCCAGCTAGTGTGTTTTCAACTAAGGAGTTATACTGCACTTTGTGCTGAATAATGTAACAATTTTGTCTCACGGTGGCACTAAATGACATTTAAGACTCTGGGAAGGCTATTTCCGAATTCACATTTTAGATTAAAAGGAAACAGTTTGAAAACACAATTAAAAAAACTGCAGAAAACATTGCAAATTTCCTTATGTTATCCTGTTCCTTTTCCAAGGATCCTCTTTACAAGTGTTAGGAATATATAAACGGTAAGACACACACACACACACACAGATATACAGGGTACTCATTTCGAAATGAGTTGAATGGCAAAAGATAATTGGACACAATATATTGTAACCACTTTTTACACCCCTGCATTGAAGTTTTGCATCATCTTTGAAACAAAAACGGTGAAGTGAGATACAATCTTTTCACTATATTTCATGGCAAAAAATTTGGCCACAGGCTAACCAGCATAGTGTAAACTTGTAAGGGGAAACATTGCAAGAAAAAAAGCATCTCTTGCTTCATTACTTCTGTATGTATAGGTTACCATATTGCACGGGACAGAGATCGGTTTTACCTGAAAACTGATGGCAGAAAGCTGCCCCGTGCCTGAAAGCGGCTGTCTAGTACATTGCTACAGATACGGATTAGGAAATATCAGTAGTTGAAAAGTTATTTTAATTGTGTGGAAAAAAAAAGTTAGCCTTTGAAAATGTCATTGGAAAGTAATCAGCTAGCGCTGATAACGTAGCAATTAGCTGCACATGTATCTTAGCTTTGCTAATTAGTCTGAGGGATTCTGGTGAATGAATGGATGGATGGGATGATGAAAACGTGACATATTCTTTGGATGTTAGTAGGATGAAAAAATTTCTACCCCAAGATTGTATCCCTCTTTGGAAAAATAGATTAAATACACAGAGAGCTACAGGTAGCAAAGTAATAGTATCACAACAGCTAGTGTGCAGTGCTGCAGTAACCATGTCCTCGACTTTAGATACAGAGTCATTCCTTCAAAAAAGGGGAGGTTCCTGTTGCCTCTTGAAGGAATGATTAGAAATGGCAACCTATAAACTAGGCACCTTGTCACCTTGGCAAGAACTCAGACTTCTCCCCCTTCTCTGGTGATGCTCTGGCTGACCTTTGGCTAGAATTAAAGAAGTCAATAGTAGTGGTCCAACCTGATATTATAAACATGTAGATTTAGGAAGACCATAGTCTCATCTCAATTTTTACTTTACATAGCCTCAGAACAGTAACAAAAGCTCTAAGCAAGAAATTTACACAGAACCCCCCACAGTTTATTTTTTAAAAAAATAACGCTGCCTGACTAAACAACTGGGAACTAAGAAATGTTAAATTAAAACTGATGTTCAAAGTATTTCAACTCTTTTTACACTCACCTTATGGTACAGTGCTTTGTAAATAAAGCTAGGTGTTTTTTCTGCATAGGATGCCTGCCTCTTTTATTCAGATGTCTTTTGTGTGTTTGAAATTACTCAGAATACTAGCCCTGGCTGAATGCTCAAAACTCAAATCCCACCTTGAACAAAACAAACTTAAAAGATGTTTTATCACCTAAAATTTTTCTCACCTTAGTATACAGAAGCCAAAACCAGGCACATACACACAAAAAGACAAAAAAGAGGCAATGATCATCTACATAAAAAACCCAGAATGTGTTGATGCAGATTTTGGCTGCTGGTAGTAAGTCTTAAAAGTAATTTTTTCAGTGTTTACAGATTTTGTAGCATGTCTAAAGTTGAAAGCACACCTCAAGACCATTAATTCCAGTTACAGTTGTTATTGATCAGCCTTTTTGCATAACCTGTGCCCAGATACTTCATTTTAGGCATCCAGTTCCCTCCTCCTGCCCCATGCAGAATGCTCTCTAATGTACCTATTTTGATTTAAACAGTTTCTCAGCACTATGTAAGAATTGTGATGCAAAAGCAGGCTCATTTGGTGGCTTCTGTCTGCCTTTCCCACAATGCCATCTTTTCTTCTTTTTACCACCTTTTGCCTCATTTACTTCCAAACTTACAGTTTCTGCAGTATGGGAACTATTTCCATGGCCTCGCTCATTCAGTCTTGAGAATGAGGGAAGTGTTCTGAGGAAAGAGATGTGGAATCGCACAATTTCAGATTACATACAGATTACATTTGTACAAGCAACCTTAACTATGGTATTTCCTAACTACTGAATGAATGACTTTTCAGTTTTAATAGTGTTTAATATACTTTTAATTTGATATTAAACAGTAAAACTGAAAAGTAGAAATTCTGTCACTTAAAACCATATCTATTTTAATTAAAATCAGAAACAAACTATTATTTAAATCAGAAATAGATTATAAAATGCTTTAGAGCCAGTTATGGACCTCTTTCCCTCTTGAAGGGAATTTCAGAGGTGAATAATGTAGACACTCAGAACTTAGAATCTAGATGTACAGTAAGAAACAAATTATCATATAGGTATCATTGGATCCCATTTTTTATGCCTTCAGATTCCAGATACTCTCTTATTTTTATTATTGTATTATTGCCTTGTAGTATTACATTACAGGATACATTCAGTTCTTTTATATGTATATTATGACATTCAGTTGTCTATTATTAAGGATTGGGAGAGGTTTTAAAATGAGAACTAGACAAAGGAGGTAGAGAATTGACTGACAGACAGTGGTGCCAGACACGAGGTAAAAGAAAGGAGGGTACTGCCTCCTGTGCTCTGTCTCCGCACTCTGGACACTGTGACTTCAGACTCCAAGCATTTATTAGCTCTAGTAGTTGGTATGCAAGTAAGTCAATTTAAGGACGGTGGCAGGAGGGGAAAGCATCTCAGAATGACTGCCTTTCGCATCAGTTATAGGTTGGGACTGCAGAGAGCAATGCGATATCCCAGACGGAACACAGAAGGCAGCCAGGCAGCACGGAGACATTACATAGTGGGAGGGATGGTGGCGAGTCACTTTATCTCAATAGAATAAGAAGAAAGACTCAGAGGAAGCACAGAAATAAGAAGTGAAAGCCCGCTGACATTCACTTCTATTTTTAGCTTCTCAGAAAAATGAGGTCAGAGTCTTTTCAATACCAGGGCTCTACCTCTTAATAAGAAAAAAAGACCAAAACTTTCTTCCCCCCCCCAACTCCTCAGCCATCTATAATGAAAAGAAAGGAATAGGAGCCTCTGAATTTTATCATCAAACTGAGAAATCTCTGGAGAAACCACTCATTAGTGGTTCATAAACCAAGCAAATACTATGTGTGATGGGAAGGGAAAACAACCCAAGACTTTAAACCCTAGGTACAATAAATATGCATGATTCAATACGCTTCTGGTACTTAAAATTCCACGTGATGCATTATATATCAATGGATATGAAGCTGTATGTTTGACCTTTTCAGTAATTTTTGGCAGAGGGTATAGTTTTTAATCAATATAGCACATCAAGTGAGTTTCAGTTGCAGCTTCTGAGAAGAGGTTTGCCTTCAGCCCGTGTTGGTTTCCAGTGCCAAATACGAATGTTCCAAGCAGATGAAGAAGATGTGGAATGTCACAGACGTGTGTTACCCAGCTGGGTGCGGGGGAGCGCAGGGGGAAGCCTTGCCCCGGGCCGAGCCCCCTGACACAGCCCTGGCTGGCGTCATTACATACCTACAGTCCGAATCGCGCCGGTAGCAGCCCGGTGTCCCTCCTGTCGCACCAGTGTGACCCCCACTGACTTGCATTAACGATATTTTTGTCTCCTTCGCCAGTTCGAGATCCAGTGGATGGTGATTCACTGCGACCCGCTCCGGCCCCAGCGCGAAGGCTGCGGGGAGCTGCCGGCCCGGGTGAGCCCCTGCCCCTGCCCCGCCGCCCGCCCACCACCGCCCGCGGGACCCTCATCGTACTCTCCATTTCTGGCCCGAGACGCCCGTTTTTACCATACCTGCCTGGAATTTGGTCCCTTTAGAAATCCACCCCACCCACTCCCCCCCCAGAGCAGCAGCAGCCGCCTCATTTTAACCCTTCCGTGACTTACTTTCTCACCGCCCCCCTCTCCGCCCCCCCCCCCCATCACTCCCGGTGCTCGGGGGCAGACCTCCGACGGCTCTGCCTCGCCGAGGGGTTTTGGCGGGCGCCGCCTCAGCGGGGAGCCCGACGGCGGGGAACCCGTTGCGGGGGGCGGTGGGAAGGGGGGGGTGGGTGCCCACAGGAACAGCAGCAGGGCAAAGGGTTAAGGCGCTGCCTTCTGGCATTCAGTCCTCCCCTTCCCAGCCTTCAGCCTTCCCCCAATCCCCGCGACCCTCCCCCGAGACGTTCGCCCGCCGCCTTGAGGGGCTGCAGCCGCCGGGCCCACCTTTCGGCCGCCGCCCGCCCCAGCCGCCGCAGGCCGGTCCCCCATCGCCATGGCCCCGGCTCTGCGGGGCCTCCGGCTACCGGGGCTTTTCCTGCAGGTTGTTTGCCTCTGTCTGGCTCAAGTAAGTTCATTCCGAGTTTTGACTCTGTTTTTCTCCTTGGCAGATCAGCCAGACGGTAATCGAGGTGAGTGTAAGGGAAGGGGTGGCTCTCCGTGCCCAGGGAAAGGGGGCGGGTGAGGGGGAACTGCAGGCCGCGCTCTGCCCTGCCCCGGCACCGACCCGCCGGAGGGGCTGCGGCCCTTCGCCCCGGCACCGACCCGCCGGAGGGGCTCCGTCCCGCTCCTCCCTGCAGTGTCTGTGGCTGCCCCCGGTGCGCTCCTGGCAAGAGCGGGCTGATGGCCGTGTGCTTGTGCCTGTGGGTGGGATGGGCGGAGGTGGCCTCAAGTTGTGCCAGGGAAGGTTTAGGTTGGATATTAGGAAAAATTTCCTCCCAGAAAGGGTCATCAAACATTGGAACAGGCTGCCCAGGGAAGTTAAATCGTTATAGCTGGAGGTATTTAAAAGACGGGTAGACGTGGTGCTTAGGGACATGGGTCAGTGGTGGACTTGGCAGTGCTAGGCGAATGTTTGGACTCGATGGTCCTAAAGGTCCCGTCCAACCCAGACAATTGTATGATTCTGCGGTGGTACCTAGTGGGCATTAAGCAGGCGCCCGGTGAGATGGTGGGGCTTGAGCTCCATCTACAACTACCATTGGGTGGATTGTGACTGGGAAGACTGGTGTGAGGGGGAAAGGTGTCCGAAGCAGGCGTGCGGTGGGGAGCAAGGGCCAAGCTCAGGGCCCCAGGAGGGCGCTGGGCCAGCCTCCTGCTCACAAAGCACCATTGTGGGGCCATGGCCAGAGCTCGCTTCGAGGAGAACAGAGCCCCCCATTATAGGGCCCGAGACCTGTAAAAGCCCTTCTCTCCGTTTCCACAGGCTGGTGGCGCCTCCCACCTCCCCCTGGGGACTCTGGTGCTTTGAGAATGTGCCTCTGTAGATGCTAATGCAATCCTGAGGAGAGAGGGGAAACCGCCGGGCCTGGCAGTGAAGCAGGGAAAGGGTTGTTTTAAATTTTCTTCCTGGGAAGACTGTCTCCTTTGTGTTGGCTGAATGAGTAATTATAATACCTTAGTACATTTCAGCGTTTGGTTTGCAAAGATCACTCAAAATTTCTGCCACCCTGTCATTGCCATTTGCTGTTCAGATCCTGCTGGGTCAGCAAGTTGAGCCTCCCCTGCCTAGCCCTCATTGTGCTGGTCCCTGCTGGTCCCCCCCAACTGGCCCTGGGAGGTCTGCCAGGATCTAATTGCTCCTTTTTTTTTTTTTTTTTTTTTTCTTTGTCAGAGAGGTCTCCCCGGTCCACCAGGCCCCCCGGGTCCGCCAGGGCCACCAGGAGTTCCTGGTATTGATGGCATAGATGTAAGTGTTTTCCATGCCCTGCCTAGGGAACAGAAAATACTTCAAGGTGTACTTGCATTGTCTTCACTGTCAGTATTTGGCCTGGAGGGGTTTGAATTTTGCTGCAGATCCACATAGGAATTGATAGGTCTTCTGTAGCAGGCTGGGGTGGGGGGAGAAGGTAGCCTTTCAGATAATCTCTGTTATGGAAAATACAAGATTATTTTATGTAATCAGCATTATATGCTATGATTGTCATTGCCTGTAATGGGGTGGAGGGGATTTATAATTCTAATCTCAAAAGGGATTACGTAGTTTCACTCATAGTTAAGCACGGCCAGGATTTGTGGCATTATTCCTGATAGGAGCGACTATGTATTTTCCCTCAGTTCCTGTCAGAAGTTTCTGTGATTATTTCTGTCTATAATAGAGATCATTTGGGTTTAATATTAATTTCCTACAATAAGAATCAGTTTGGGATTACTCCTGATAATCTGCAAATCAGTGTTTTTCAGAAGGGACCATAAAATGTCGCTGTAGCTCTGACTAATACCATCCTTTTCATACCTTGTTAGGGGGAGAGAGGTCCCAATGGCCCCCCTGGTCCACCGGTAAGTGATTTCAGCTACTTTGCATTCACCCCTGCGAGAGAAGAGGTTTTGAGCTTTGTTTGTGCTTCCCTCTCTGAAACATGTTTAACTGTCCATTTGAATCTTGAAGGGTCCAGATGGGGATGCAGGCAAACCAGGATCCCCTGGCCTGCCTGGAGAGCCAGGAGCTGATGTGAGTACACACTTGATTTCTTGATTTTCTGGAATTTCCTCTTTTTTTTTTTTTTTTTTTAATAGGAAAAACACTTGGTTTTAGTCTATTTCTGGAGAAGCATAACCTCCTTTTGAGGTCTCTGGCTTCCTTGCAGCTGCCAGTGAGTGCCAGTGGCACACATGGGGGAGCGGCAGTTTTCTCCAAGCTGGAAGATGCTCTTTTGGTGCCAGCGGAAGAAAAGAGCAAGGGCTGTCTGATGCTGCCACCCCTGCTCTGGCGAGGGAAGTGTCCTCTGGAAGCAGCCTCAGGAAGCCCCGAAGTGCAGGAAAGCCAAGAGGGGGGACCCAAGCACAGGCCTGGGCGGGAGGGTCTTGTGGTGGCTGAGGGCATAGGGAGGGGGCCATGAGGTGGCTGGCAGGGGGTGTTTCCTGCCCAAAGTGGGTGTGTAGTGGGATTGTGTTTGGTAATTTTATGTCTCATTCCCTAAAACAGAGAAAATAGGAAGAGAAAAAAGATCAGATCAGCCCCACAGGCCTGGCATTACACTGAAGTGTTATTGAAAATGTAGTTATTGCTGAGCCCAGCTCTGGAGCCCTCAGCACAGGAAGGACATGGACCTGTTGGAGTAAGTCTGGAGGAGGGCACAAAAGTGATCAAAGAGCTGGAGCACCTCTCCTCATAAGGATAGGCTGAGAGAGTTGGGGTTCTTAGCCTGGAGAAGGGAAGGCTCTGGGGAAACCTCATAGCAGCCTTCCAGTACCTAAAGGGGGTGCACAAACTTTAGCAGGGCCTTTTGCAATAGCATAAGGGGTAATGGCTTTAAACTAAAAAAGGGAAGATTTAGACTAGATGTAAGGAGAAATTTTTTACAATGAGGGTGGTGAAACACTGGAACAGGTTGCCTAGAGAGGTGGTAGATGTTCCATCCCTGGAAACGTTCCAGGTCAGGTTGGATGGGCTCTGAGCAACCTGATCTAGTTGAAGATGTCCCTGCTCATTGCAGGGGAGGTTGGACTAGATGGCCTGTAAAGATTCCTTCTGATCCAAACTATTCTATGATTCTAAAAAAAACCCAACAACCTCCCAGACTGCAGCCACTGCAGAGCCTGTACCGGCTGATGTATCTTCCTTTCTCTGTGGAAAATAACACAGAAGAATAAAGTTTCAACATCATCTAGTGTTGGAGACCTGTTAGGTTGTATCTCTTGAATAAATTACTGGCAATAAAAACACCTTCATACATTTTTGGAAAACTCTTCATATTTTTCTCAAGAACAGTGTTTGAAAGCGTTTCTTGCTATGAAGCAAGATTGTTACATTAGTACTTAGATCTTATGCCAGCAGGTAGGCAAGCTTATGTTTAATTTACATAAATAGTAGAATACCTTTTGTAGTTTAAAACATAAAAAATAAAGATTATGTTCAACAAACCCATATATAAGAGAATTTTGCAAATTTTAGAAATGAAAAATCCTAATATTTATTGAAGATTCCAATACTGTTAGAGTATTTTCAAAAATTTTTAATGTGCTGTTGAAAAGAGATTTAGTGGACATGGAGCTGAAAAAAGTCCTTAGTTAAACGGTTCAGATTTCAAATCTGTAAGAGGAAATGGGCTTGATGTGAATGGCATCTCATGCCACTTCATTTTCTCCTGAAAACAATACGGGACCAAAACCCATTTGTACAGATCAAAAACCGATAAGCAGATCTTTAAAAATCATTGCCTCTTCTAATTTTCACTTAGGGCATGGTTTTGTGTCCTTGCCAGAATTCATGATAACAAAATCAGGCCAAACAGAACGTTCAAATTCAGCTCAGCTTTTGACATTTGTTTGCACTTGCACATTCCCTCATATTAGTGAATGAGTGACACTGTAATTCTCAGTTACAGACAACTGCATTCTCAGATGGCAATCCTTTTTTATTCTCACTTGAAGACAAAACATGGGACCTTATTGTGTTTCCACTGTGCATTCAACTTTTAATTGGGGTTTTAGATTTATAATACCTTCTTCCGTGCTTAATTGGTGAGGCAGTTCTGACTTTTTAAATCTCGTTTTTCTTTCACAGACTATTTCAGTATCAGGTTTAATAGACTGAGTGAAGATACTGTGCAGTAATTGCCTGTAATGATCATGTAAGCTTTTGAAAGCAAATTATCAGAGAAAACATCCATTTGGGTGAACACCGAGTTGCTGGAAGTGTACCAAAAAAGAAAAGTATTGGACAAATGTAAAAGCAAGGCTCTTCCTATGGATATCTGGAATTTTCTAAGCCATATAAGCTGGTTAAAATTTGGAAACGAAACAAAAGAACTCCAAATGTATTCATAGTTATAATATAATGATTGCTTTTTAATTTTAGCCAGATAGACAAGTGTGGTTCAAAGACTAACCTCAAATCCAGTCTGGAGGCTTTGTTGATTGTTTTTTTTTTTGGTCAATGAATGATTTATTTGATATGTAGAATACTGACCTTTGTTGTTTTTAACCTGAGACATGAAATAGATTCATCAATCTCCCATTGAGAGGATATAAGATCATGTGAGATCATGTGCTTAGTTTAATTGTGATTTTACAGAATAATTTTTGAACTGCACATATCACACTGGTGTTTGTTATCAGAAGCTAGTACTTTGATCTTGGGCAGTTCTATCTGCGTGTGTGAACAGGCATTTGAAATGTAGTTCTCCTGCAGTAACTTATCTCATTTAATAGCTTCATTATTCTATGTTTCAGAATGTTCTCTTGTCTGATTAAGAAAACAATGTAACCTTTGCATTAACACGTGTACATTACTTCCAAAGGGATTCACAGGACCTGATGGCTCTCGTGGAGTCACAGGACCAAAAGGACAGAAGGTAAGAACAAAATTATGCATGAAATTGTGTTTGTGTTTGGGTTTTGGTTTTTTTTTTTGGTGTTAAGCAGGATTAATGAGATGCTGCAACCTTTCTTAAAATATTAAAACATCTAAGTATCTGTAGAATACAGACCCATTGGGCCTTTTTCAGACAGTACAAAGCAATTCCCATTCCCCTAGTCCACAGTAAGGCATGTTAGCATTACATCGATGACATTAAGGTTGAGCATCTTCAGTAATGGTGAAGCTTTTTGCATCTTATTGGACTGTAATTATGTCATAGTAATATGCAGTGGGAACCAGAACAGTGAAACCTGACTTCATCAGCAATCTGCCAAGTGAAATATATATCAGAGTAACCAGCATATTTGAGTTAGGTTTTTTTTGGGGGAAAAAAACCTGTATCTTTTTAATATTGAGAAAGTTTTTCCTTTCTACCAAGTCTCATTGAAACCAGCATAGCATTAATTAAGTGAATAATACTTGCAGAATATGTCCACTAAATGATACCTTCCAAAAACTTGAGAGCATCTTCCAGTATGTTTACAAAACTTTATGCTAATACCTCTTGAAAATCTCAATTTTTATCTTTAAAGGGTGAGCCAGGACTGCCAGGTGCTCGTGGACTTCCAGTAAGTAATACATTTAGCATATGAAGAGGCTTTTTAGACCTTCAGTATCAATATGAAGGATTCTTCCCATTAAAGGTAGAGAAGAAAAGTCAGAAACTATTTCTGAGGTTTCAAAGAATGCATAAGATATTAAAGCAGTATGTTAAGTGACCTTTTTGTCTTTATATCAAAGTGTGCAGATATTACTGAAAGGACATGTTTGATTTGTACGTGTGATGTGGTTGCAAGTTCTGGATGCATAGGGTTGTTTTCCATCTCTTTGTGAAAATGCTGTAGAGACAGGAGAGCCCATGTTTTATTTGCATAAATTAGTCTACAGTTATTCCTGTTTCAGCTTCTTGCCATGTGTTTAGATGGGATATCTGAAGTGTAAATGCCGTATGGGACTTCTTGTGCTGTTCCTGTGTGAAAACAAAAAATATGCAAAATGACATGCAGAGTTCCAGTTGGCATGTAGATGGATTTAACATCTGTCTTTGGGTGCTGAAAATAATTGTGAATTTTAGGAATTTTACAGGGTTGAAGAAGTGAATGATAGTTGGCATGTAGATACTTAGATTATATAGGAAACCAGTAAAAATCTCAAGGAAAATGAGTAATGGAACAAGATGGCTGGCATAATAGGGCTGCATATGATTAAAATTTAATTAAAAATTAGATTATTTTTGGAGAAATTAATGGAATTAAATAGAAGAGTCATTGTATTCTGGTATCACACACCTTGATGTGAAATTCTCTATCTTCAACCGAATCTTTGTATTTTTGACCCTGACCCATTAACTTCCATTAAATTTATATTAAACTATAATTTTGATACTTGGCCAGAGAAATGATAATGTTATTCTTCAAGATGTTACATTCTAGACATGTACAAGCCTAAGTTGAATCATTCTATGTGGACACTTGCATTTAATTTTCATGGATGCTGTTTCCTACCTGAAAATCTGGAAAATAGGTAATATTTTTCTAATGACTGGTCAATCTATAGACTCAATGTATGAACTATATTTAGTCACAGAAAATGGCAGAACTGAGGTAGCTGCTAGGTAGACTGAAAGGCCTACTTTTTTCTGTTAAGGGCTCGAGGGCTTTATTTTAATTTTTTGCAGTCAAGTAGATGGGAATGTAATTTCTGGTTCGTTTGCATTGTAAAATGTGTATCTGAAATGGAGAGATAGCTTAACTCTTGTCAGATATGTTACTCAGATGGTACAGGAAAAAGTGTATATGAAAAGAACTACTAAAGGAGAGGAAAAAAAGGGGGAATTAAAAATGAATTACTGAAATACTAGGTTAAAATACTGTAGTATTTTATCCTGTCAACTGAAATAAAAGCTGACTTGGGGAAAATATACATGATTTTACCTCACCATTAACAGACTAATGTGAGAATGAATAATTTAAGAGCTTTCAGAAAAAGTAGGTATATAAAATATACATGAAGAGGGTTAATCGCAACTTAGAAGTGGAGATGTTACTATGGGAAAGCAGCAAACTGGACCAATTTGTCAGGGTAGAATGCTGATTCCATTCAGAGCAGTACTTAACTGATACAGGTCTTTTGTGACTGTATTTTGATACTGTAAAAGCAATAAATCTGATAAGATTTTGGACCATTGTTCAAAGTTTAGTGATTTTTTTTGTTTGTCCTAAGACTTTCAGTCTTAAAGGTGACAACGCTTCAGTGAACCTTGATAGGAATTGTCTTTGGAATTGTTCTGCCTCTGCTTAATAAGCAACTGAACCTTGCATTCAAAGGTGAATCTGCAGGAATATTTATAATGAGGAAATGAGAATTATTAGTTATTTAAAGGTAAAGAAAAGATGGATATACTTAGTCACCTCCTGTCATTACCCTTGTAATGATTAAGGTTAAGATTAATCCTTAAACCTCACATTTGTCTAAGAAGCCTAGTGTTTGATTTTGTAGCTCCGTGGTTGTTAACCCATACGTGCTGAATCCATATGGAAAGATTAATGCTCAAACTAAATCTCTTGGGGAAATTCCATTTATACAAGCTTTCCTTTAGATGAATGATTTTAAGCTGCTGAAGAAATAGAACAGTTAGTGAAAGCTTCTCAAAATGCCCAGCAGTGGTCATCTCACCTTTAGGGAGGTTAAACGTAGAGTTTAAACCTAATAATGGAAAAAAACCCAAAAAACCACATCCAAAAAAAAAAAAGGTAGAAGTGATAGTTCTGGAGTGTGATGGTTCTAATTCTCAGATTCAGAGACTTTTTGAGAAGCTCTTACTACAAATGTGAGGTAATGGGGCTGTTTAACCTTTTCAGGTCGTTGGTTTGATCCACGAGACCTAGATTATTAGAAACATAATGAGCACACTTAGGAGTCTGCATACTAGTTACTTGATTATTTGAGTGGTTAGGTGCAGCTATGCACTGCTTTGAATTCGGTCAGTGGCCTTTTGCGAGTCTCTGGATGGTTACCCAAAGGCTTCATTTCTCTCAAAGACCCTCGCTTAAGTTGTTAAAATGCTTGGGACAAACAGAAAGTCAGAAGCCTTGGCTACAATGTTAATTAGTTTAAAATTATTATCACTGTTTTTCAAGCTCATCCAGTGGAATTTATTGGCCAAGTTAGGACTTCAGGGTAACTGAAAGAATGAATATTAAGTATCTAAAGCTTTATATACAGCATTTGCTTTTCTGCTTCTGTCACCCCTTCTTCCCTGGAATGTACCCTGGCAACCTTCAGTTATCTTTTTTTGCTCTCCCTTTCCTCTGTCTTTTTCTGCTTCACCATTTAGTTTTAATTCATTCTCTTTGTCTCGTCTCTTTTGTGGATAGTCTATCAAATGGCAGATTTACAAAATTAATTCAAGTAATTTACCACAAAAAATGCTGACATCTCTAGTCTGGCCCTGGTAAATGGACCCGCGGCTGCTACATTCAGTGCAAGTTTTGCACTCTTCAGTCCATTCTCTTTCATTAAGTCTCCTCTGACTTTTCTATTAGCTCATATATTACTAGTGCTTTACAGATCTGACATATAGGTAAGATTGAGTGTATTGAGTGATAGAGAAAATAGGATTTTAAGATCTACTAAAGCACAGCTTCCAGCACAGGGTGCACATACAAATACTGGTATGTGACTCTTTGTGGTGGACGGCAGCAGGTCCACATTGATGCTGTGGAGCTACTTACCAGATCTACAGGGTGAGTGTTTCTGAAGCAGTTGATTTATATTGCCCATGCCCATGCCCTCCTTGTGCTCTGTGGAATAGATCAGCGCCTTTAAAGCAGGCATCAGGCATCTGGGGAGGTAAGGCTGTGGTCCCAGGCTGCATGGAGAGGCTTCCTCTTTAGGACACGGGCAGAGGCAGGAACACGGGCAGCTGGTTGGGATCATTAACTGCTCTGTGTAGGTCCTTACTGGTTGATTGCCCTGCAGCTCTCTACTCTGGAACTTGGTCTGCTTTGCAGGGAGTTCATGGCCAGAAGGATGGAGTAGCTGGGAGAGGGGGAGGCATGGATTGCTGGGGGACAGCCCCTGCTTCTAGGAGTCCTAATTAGGAGGGTGAGGAGGTGCAATGGAAGGGGCAAAGTGGGGGACTGGCTTCTCCTAGACCTGTGCGTGGGCTGGACAAAGTAGCTGTAGGAGCTTCTTTTAGTATCGTATCACTGACTTTCTCTGCCACTGTTAGGGGTGGATTAGGAAGAGGATACTTCAGTTGGGAACCTGCAAGTTTCCTTCTTTCAGAGGCAGATGATATTAAAATAACAGATATGCGATGCAGTAAAAGTTTGATTTTTATAATCAAATATTGGCATGTATAGTATAATGAATTGCAGCAAGGGAGTATTAAGTAATAGCAAAGGAATTATATAGGTTATTCAAGATGAAAAAATTTACTTTCTGACATGTATTAAATGGTTAAAATGGAATGACTCTGATAAATGCTTTAAAATTTCCCTGTGTTATAATAAGTTTTCTAAAGACAACCTTGCAGATACAGTCCTGGTGTGATATCCTGTGGCTTTTAAACTCCACTCAGCCCAGGCACTTTATTACATCAAATCTTGAGGAGATTTGAGGATGTTTGTGATTTTATATGCCAATGTTTCATACACAGCATTGACATTGTTCTTTATAAAATTGTCTCTTTGCTTTAGCAATGCAAGAGAGAGATCTATTTTCTTAGAGGGAGTGTATTGTCCAAATAGGCAGAAACTTACTTGTATCTTGGATACGTCTCATTAAAATGATTCAGAGCAATACTGATGGAAAATGTAAACAGGAGCAGTTTGGTGCTCTTTCTGATTACCAAAAAGCACTCGTTTAATGGACTAAACCTCGAGGAAGCACTGGCAAAAAGAAAATAAAATCTCTTTAATTAGCAATTTAAATGCACTGTTAGAAGGAAATTATTATAGCATAGGTGTGTTTCTCATGGTACTTAATAACTAGATAAATCCAAAGATTTTAACGTCTTCATTCCTTTGTGGAAGTATATGTGTTTGTGAATATGTGTAAATAAATGCTACTGCAAGGCAACTTGATCAATAATTTATTTTTTTCTCCTGATATTGATTACCTAATAACAAAATTGACATTTAACATTAGTTAAACAAGTTTTCAAAATTATTTTGTGGAATCAAACATCAGGTTTTTTGGTACCTTTTTATCCCAAATACTCTGTTCTTGGCAAACAGCTTGACTAGGTGTGGAATCCTCCCTGCATTTCTGACCTTTTTTCATATTTCACAGGGCAAGGGGCTTCTTGGACCACCTGTAAGTATGACTTTTAATGTTGATAAATATACTGTTCCATGAAACTGTTGAAATATTCAATAAAGCTGTTATACTGTCGTGAAAAGTAATTCAGTAAAAAAAAAAGAGACTGCTTCAATCGTGATGTTCTATGTCTATCGTGTATGCTTTCTTCAGTTACTGCTGAGGCTGCTTAGATCTATTGTATAGGGGGCAAGAATACTGCTGTCTGAAGGCATAGTTTGTTCTTTGAGAGAATTGCATGTTCTCACTCCTTTGATGCTTGTTATAGAGGTATTGTATAGTCTAAAAATACTGTTTAACTTGGTTCTTACAGGGTCCAGCTGGTGCAGCAGGACTTCCTGGGGAAGTAGGGCGTGCTGGTCCACCTGTAAGTACTACTATGTTTGCTGAAAATGTAGATTTATTCAATTACTAGAAGGTACTTATAGAAAAAAATGAATAATTACTGTGCCATCTAAACACCATTTGGATTATAACAGCACTTGAAAATATATTTTTTTCCTCTGCAGTGGTCACTGGTAGAGGATAGATTGTGCTTGAAGCTTATCAAAAATAAGGAACAATTAATATCACAAAGTCAGGGCCACCCATTAGGTTAGAATTAAATGTCTCAGATAGTGTCCCATGCTCCTCCTCTTATTCAAGCAAAACTGAAATCAAAAAGCAAACCTGCCAGAAATACAGGAAATGTAAAACTTAACATTACATGCAGAACTGTAGCTTTACTCCTGTCTTCTCACATATACATTATGGTACTTCTCCATATACTATTTCTGTTGTCCATTTCCGTATCAGTGAACATGGCAATTCAGTATTTCTTCTTAGTCTCATTTTCAGTGTGACTCCCCCTACTGACCTTACTGCTAAACTGTGCATTTTCAGCACACTGTCATATTTTGACTCCATCCTTTACCACTGACATGAAAATTGAAATCAATTGTTAATTTGTTACTTGAAATCTGAAATAGCAATAAAATTTTGTTGAGTAAAGCCTCCTTTTTAATTCATACCTCTCCCCATGTATTGCACTTGGTCGTATACACAAATAGAAAAAAGAATATTAAAATTTCTTTCAGAAGATGATCCACCTAGCTCACTGTCTTGTCTGTAGCAAGGACAATAATGGATTCCTTGGAAGTACACAGGCTATTTGTAAAATGATATTTTTCTGTCATGCTGTCCCACATTCCGGCAGTAGGCAGTTCAGAGGCTGCCCGAATCAGAAATTGCATCTGTTCTCCCTTTTTCAAAAGCTATCTATGAGCTTATCCTCCATTGACGTAGTCAGTCCCTTTTTGAATGCATTTATATCATGGGCCTCCACAACACCCTGTGATAGTGAGTCCCACAATGTAATTACACCTTATGTGGAAAAGAAATATTCCTTTTTGGTGTTTTTAATCATATGGCTCTATAGCTTATGCATTGTGAAAATTAGTGAATAATTTTTCTATATTCATCTTTTTAATTTCATTTTTGATTTAATAACATATCAAATATAATATTGAAATTACAGTATTAAGTTAAAAGGTGGTCCCTGTCACAATAAAATTATTTTAATTAAAAACATTCAGAAAAAATAATTTGCTGAGGTTCAGTGTTGTCTTTACTTCTGAAAGCACTGGGCACCAAAACTTCACAAACAGAAGTTTCTAACTTGGTAAATTCATCTTGGGCTCTGGAAAAGGGGATTTTTTCTGCTGTATGCTTTTTTACAAATTACTAGGATTCTTTTAATTCAGAACTTAGCAATTAGGAGATAGAGGAGCGGACAGATGATTCTGTGGTCAGATATTTCAGCCTTCTAAAGCACCTGAAAATTACTTACTTTTTGTGACTCCTATTCCACAACATGGCTCGCATTCTACCCAAAAATCAGTTTTCCCATTCTACTATGGAAGCTGTGTCATTCTGTAGCTACTTCATTTATCACTGTTGTTTGATACGAATATTGTTTTCATTATTACTATGAATCAAGAAAATTATCTTTTTTTAGGGAGATCCAGGAAAAAGAGGGCCACCAGGGCTGCCAGGGCTACCAGGTCCTCGGGTAAGTGATTGCCTTTAATATGTGCTAATGCCCGAATTATATATTGTTGCTGCTTGAACTAAACTACTCCTCAAGTCCTACAGCTGAGTCCTACAATCGAATACCAATTTTAGGATTTCAGCAGGATATATTAATTCATAATGTCTAGAGGCTTCTGTTCAAAGCCTGAGATACAATTCATTTAATCCTATCAACATTTGATCTTTCATTTAGAAAGAAGTTTCTAGTCTTTATGGTTATAAAAGATAGTTTGAAATGGAAACCCTGCAACTTCTTCCCATTTCTGCAATTAGTCTTAAGCTGTAACTTTTACAGGTATTAAACTTCCCTGTGCATTCTAGTATTACTGTAAATACAGTCTTTGTTGGGCCTCATCAGTAGTACTTCAGCAGAGGCAGACTCTTCTCTAGGAGGAGAAAAATTTAATATTTGGCTCATGAGGCAGAATGCTCCCAGGTGGGCTGAGTTCTGTCTTTCTTGCAACCAGGCCTGCTACTACAAGGGATAGAAGAAAGCTTTAAAACAGTTCTTTAAAACAGTTTTAAAACAGTTCTGTGCCTCTCTAGGGGAATGGTTATCTTCTTTGAGCCTCTTGGGAGGAGGGATTGTTCCTCAGGGGTCCGTACTGGGACCAGTGCTGTTCAACATCTTTGTTGGAGACATGGACAGTGGGGTAGAGTGCACCC
>JAOXNO010000024.1:89749792-89766455 GCA_028565335.1 Limnodromus scolopaceus
CCTGCCCAGGGCAGGGGGGTTGGAACTTGATGATCTTTAAGGTCCCTTCCAACTCAAACGATTCTATGATTCTATGATTCTATGTGTGTTATGCCTTTGTCTTGTGGCTATTTACCTGCCCAGAGAGATAAAACGGAGCGTTTGGCAGGCACATCCAAGGCTGGGTGCTGTGAAATGCAAACCACTGGGAAACGTGTCATACTAACCTCTTTTTAAAAGCTGTACTGTTCCTTTGCTGGACAGACCCTAAATCCATATGCTTTATCTGTGCTATGTTTCTTGTTTTCATGAAAGTTGCCAGAGAATTGGCAGAGGCATTGTAAAAAAATGTGTATGGAAAAGTGGAGAAGAGTATTTAGAAAACAAGTAAAAATGAATTCTCAATAATGTCGTAAGCTGCTTCTATTCCTCAACAGTTTTATCCTTTTTAGATTTCTTAAGTGCCACAGTCCCACTCCAGTTGATGACATTATGGACCCAAACACACCCTCAGCTTTTTAAAAATCCTTCTGTATAAAAGGAGACCAGCTCATTCCTTAAAGTCAGACTCCACTGTGCTTGTCTGAAACAGTGTGTTCTCTCTCACTGGGCTTTAAAGAATCCAGCTGCTGCTGTGAAATCATATTTTTCCCTGTTGTGCCTCATAAGCCCCCCATTAACTTCCATCAAGTGTTTGATTTAAAATGAGGAATGCCCTTCCCCCTACTGAGTCCATCTCATTGTACGCTGATCTCTAGTTTATTGCAATTCCATTAACTGCCAGACATCTCACTCCTCTACCAGTACTTGTGTTGTGGGAAGACTTTTTTCTCTGTAAAGATCTGACCTTTTGCTGAATGGTAGTTAGTTGGAAAAGTAAAAGTTATCCTTACTATAGAAATTGTCTTGGGTTTTGTTGGAAATTCATGGACTTTGGATATATTTACTCTATTTTTAATAGAAAATACATTTCAAGTAGCTTAAAAAACAAAAGAAATACTTTGCTTTTCAGAAAAGTTGATCTCAGTCAGAGGACAGAATTTTGCAGGCACCTGCAATGCTATAAAAAAATCTTACAGTTTAGGTGTTTTTCACGTTTGAGATGCTTTGGGTGGTTGTGCTTCTGATTCCCATTTTAGATAGTAGCATTTTCTGTTTTGTCTTATGAGTCAGGTCTGGTTATTTCTCTTTTACTGACTTTGATTAATTTCATTTAATTTAGGGAACAATTGGCCTGCAAGATGGTGACCCATTGGTAAGATAGTTGTTCACATTTAAAATAATTTCAGGCAACCTTATTCAACCTATGTGGTACTAATTATGTGGATGCTTCTCCAGTGTCCCAATGCTTGTCCACCTGGCCGCCCAGGACATGCTGGCTTAATGGGAATGAAGGTAAGAGAATCTGTTTTTTCAAGCATTCCTTACAGCAATGCTGTCCCAAAGCACCAGGGAGGGTAATTGCTGGCTTGAGAGAAGGGCATTTAACGGTTAATCTTAAAAATACTTTGTATTAGTGTGGATGCTTAGAGTTATTTCAACTCCCAACTGCCAAAGTATCCTCTTGTTGTAGAAATCTCTTCCTGCTGCTGTAATCTTCAGGGTAAAATTTATGTGTGGTCCTGAAAGGATTAGAGTATGTGAAGGATTGCTCCACTCACTTTCTGGACCGTTTGCAGTCTGACTCCAGAAACTCTAAATATTCCCCAAATCCCTAGTCTTTTTTCTTCTTTCTCTCTTCCTGGGGGACCTGTAACACACTAAATTGAAATGAACACTTCTGGAGTCTTATTTTTCTCTAAGATTATTTTTTTTCATGTATTCTTTGCTGGTTTCTAGGAATACTGTTGGCCTGAGGAAATGGTTATGGGGTAATATAAGAAGAAATACTAATGTGCCTAGAAATACAGCCTTATTAGATCGAGGAGCAGATCTTCTTGAACACGATACCTAATACGTGGTGTTATGTAGATAGGTGAGGAAGCCGTGGCGAACGGGGATTGCAGAGCAAACAGCAAGATTGTCCTGAGGAGTCTGTGTCAGTTTTGCAAAACTCAGTATTTTAATTTAGAATAATCTCTATTTATGTATTTATTTATTTTGGTTTTTATATTTATTTTAGGGACAGAAAGGTTCAAAAGGAGAGTCTGGTGAACCAGGAAAACAAGGTTATAAGGTAAAAAAAAACTTAACAGGAAAATTTGCTGTTGTTTTTAACAAGCTAATAGTAGTTTAGCCTCTTCTTAAAAAACAGTGTTATATTTTGTTAGAACTATTAATTGTTTTATCAGAATACATGAAGAGATACTACATGTTGTAATGCTCCAGACTAACCAAAGGCATAACTCTATTCTTCATTTACCTATACTCTGTATTTATTACGATGCAGAAGTCATACTCCTCTTGCTTTTTATTGTGATATTGTTCAATTTAATTAATATGGAACTTAGGGTGAAAATTGGAGTAAAAATTATTAATTGGAAAGCTGCCAAACATTTAAATGCAGGAGAATTCTGTGGATTTACCAAGTAAATTTTTCTGTGCCACAGATGAGTAGTAAGAGGAAGAATGAGAGGGAAAAATGTGTTTGAGAGGGTAAGGACACTGTATAAGTTCATAGGCAAAGAAATATTATAACTGTAGTAAAGAGGCCAAGTCTGATTCAGCTTTAACACTGAAATGTGAACTCTTTTAAGGTATTTAATTTGAATTAACCTAGTTTAGGATTAAAATATTTGTAAGAAAAGTTGAGAAGATTTGCACTGCCTTGATCAATACTTAATGCTGGAGGAAAAATAAAAAGAGGAAAGTTTTGGTTTTTTCTTTTTAAAAACCCACCCTGCTCTCTATTCCTAAGCATATGGAAAATAATATTAATTTATTAGAAACAGTTCACCTATTTTTTTCCTGGATGTTAAGCACTTGCCTTATGCTCCAAAATCCCTTTTTGCAAATTAAACTGGCGGTAAGTACTGTCGTTCCATTAGTGTGCATTATTATTGTGAGAGAGAGGTTATCATCTAATCACATAGGGGTTTCACCAGGTATGGCATTTTACCATTTTAGTTTTCAAAAATTTCTGAAGCGCAATGAGATACTGTCATGCAGAGCTACTAGCATATCCAGTCCATTCACATGTATGAGTATACCTTCACTACATTTTTATTCTAAAAGAACAAGAAAACCTAAAGAGATTAACATAAAGAAAAAAAAGGAAAGACAGATTAAAATATCATTATTCTTTCTTTGTTATACTGGGATTGCTTTGAAATTACCCTTTTGTCCAATAGTTGAATGGAATGTGAACCAAAACAAGAATCTGTCTGTGTTCTGAGGATGTAATGTGACTTCAAGCAGGACATGGTGACAGAAAACAGTAGCAGTAAATGTACCTCTTGTGATGAGAGAGACATGGTATGGGTTAGCTACTGATACATTCCTTTTGCTTTCCCAGGGTGAAGAAGGGGACCAAGGACCCAGTGGTGAAGTGGGAGCTCAAGGCCCTCCAGTAAAGTATTTCCTCTTAAACAGTGTTATCCATTTACTTTATTATGTCATATCTTTTTTGTTCTTATTGTGAGAAAACAGATGTTATAGAATCTCCACACGCCTTTCTCTTTATTCTGCCATGTTGTCTATGAGTGAAAGTAGAATTATTTAAGTCCCTCCGAAAAGCTACATTATTGCTTGGCGCAAAGCTCTAAATAGTTCAGTGGAAAGGCTTATTTTAAAAAGTATTTCATGTCCTAAATCTTGTGTTGTGCTTAGGTTGTGCAAATAGTTAGGCTTTTGTTTGTTTGTTTGTTTTCTTGGGTTTTGTTTGTTTGTTTGTTGTTGGGGGTTTTTGTTTTTTTTTTTTTTTTTCCACTGGTCTTCCTTTCCATGATTTTGATGACTTCAGCCTTACAAAGCTAGTGTTTCTTTAAAACATGGTTAACTGTGAAATTCAAGGTAAGACTTGAGGATGAAGTAGCAGCCACCGAACAACAGAAATTATTTTATTTTATTTTTTTTTCTTAACTTTTTTGCCTTTGTGCATGCCAAAGAAGCATCCTTCAATCACACCTATGATTTTGAAATTATTTTCTTTTCCTGCTTCAATTGACTGCTTTGTTCTGGCACGTACCTCCTCAGCTTGTTTCCTTGTGAGGAGCTCTTCTTATAGTTACCACAGCTGAATAGGCAATGGGGGGCAGAATAAAGGGGTCACTCTAAGTAAGAGAAATCGGCAGAGGCATAACACATTGATTTCTATAGGTTATTTTCTGATGCGGTCTTACGCTTTTTTCCTAGATATGAAACCATTTCTTTAATGCCATAGGTGTCCAGATGTGATATTATACATGAGTTTACCTTGATGCAATGACATTCAAATCCTAAATTACAGAATTCTCTATAAACATAAGACTCCTAAATCTCCGGATCAGGACTAGAGAAAGATAAAGAAAAAAGAGACTAAGTAAAGGAAAGGGTGTAATCCTAGTTATGTTTGATGCTGAAAAAAAATATCCCTGGTGCCCTGATGCAGAGAAAGTCTTTGTGTAAGATGCAGCTTCTGCCGCCTGAAGGACCTGTGGGGGCCAATTCATCTGACGCAGTTTGGTAAAGTTCTTCAATCACTGTGAAATAACACAGATTTAAAAACCAATTAGAGATTGACTTCTCCCCCCCCCCCCTTTTTTTTTAATGCATTACTCATTTGAATTCACTTTTTCACCAGTTAACGACCTTACAAACATGCTTTAAAATAATTGATTCTTATTAAAATGTAGGATTCATAATATGGAGAAAGTGATGTTAGATAGACAACCTGTGGCCACGAGGATAGACAAGGTTTAGAGGCACAGACAAAAAGTCTGTAGGCTCTGTGGTGCTTTCTTGTATGTTCCTTACACAAAAGAACGTAAGGCTCAGATCCATAGGATGGATTAGGAACCCGGTCTCCACGGCAATACCTGCAATCCAACACTTTTCTGTAATGCATTGACAAGCAGACTTCCATCAGATAGCCCCCTCTGGGAGAGATGTCGCTTTTGTTTGAAAGCAGTGAGTACCACAGCATGCCTATGTCCACCTCTGCTCTTGAAACAAGGATTAGACTGTGGGTCTCTCCCTTGTAGGCCTGCTGTAGTTGCTGTTGCATTATCGTGATTTTTATCGTGTTTTGGGCTGACACAGCTTTAAATGTTCTGTGCAAGATTCCATCTAACTTCATTTGGAGCAAGTAAAAGGGCTGCCCATCTAGAGTCTGGTCAGTAGGTAGGTTTGCCTGTGCTGCACTGGAATGCCTGTAGCTGTTTCATTAACACAGCTGTAAGTGCATTCTTGTTGCAGGGCAAACACGTTATGTCTGAGGGTTTGGTCTCTGCAGAGAGGAAACATGTCATGTAGTTTCAGTCTCTCACGAAGAGGAAAAAATTGAAGCCAAATTTCCCATGAGACTGTATTTTGACAGGAAGTGATGATAGTTATGATACACTCTGCTACACTTGGATGTCTACTCAATCCAGCCTCTCAGGTGTGGCAGGCATATAAACCTAGCACTTGTATTCTCAAAAACCTTGCTCATTTTTGCCTGCCTCTAGAGTTCTTTGAAGTTTGGTGGTGCCTTTCTCCTGCATCTGTCCTGTACCCCAGTTAAGACAACTTCGCGCTTTTGCAGATCTGGCCTTCAGGTGTTCCTCTCACACAGGCTGCACAGGGAGAATGCTTCAACTCTGTGGTAATGGAGAAGAGAAATCAGGGGGTTCTTCAGTCCTTAAGGCATATTTGTGATTGTAGCATTCAACCTGATGGTTTTATTCTTCTAAAAAGTCTTGAATTAGTAAAATATCAAATTACTATATAAATTAAGAATTCTAATACAGAAGTAGCTGGATTTCTCCTTCTATGTTAAGAAAATATAAAATAAGCATAAAGAAATCATGTCTTCTGACTGAAAACTTAGGACAGTTTTGATGAAAAGATTTAAGCATAATTTGTATATACTTTTCTTTTCAGGGCATCCTAGGTGTAAGAGGTATAACTGGTATAATGGGACCTAAAGGTACCAAAGTGAGTATTAACCTTTGTTTCCATAAAATGGCCTGGATAAAAAAAAATCTACACCCCTGAATGTTTTTAAAGCTTATTTAAATTTCTCCTTTCCTCCCAAACATTTTCTTTCTCCTCTCAGCTGTATTTCCATAGCTACTGTACTTCTGGTTAGGAAGAAAGGTAGCTTGGTCCTTGTCATTAATGAAGCAGACACAGTCTTTACACCTTTCCCTCTGATGCTTGGATTTATAGTATTTTGGCATGTGTCCAAGCGTGTAGTTAGCAAGGTAGCAAGTTGTAAACTATAACACATTTTAATTAAAGCTAAACTTTATTTAGTCCCTCTTGTGATTTGTGTCTTCTGAAGGCTTTTGCTTCCACTGTCCCAGTTTTTGCCAGGATTTTTTATTGACAGCTTGTTCTTTTTCCAGTCTTTCTGCCTCTTACCTCTTTTGTGTCTTAAATTGCTGCCAGTGGGATTCATGTTTATATGGGCTCTGACTTTGCTGGGTGATTTTCCCGCTGTTCATCAACATGTTTCTATTTGAAAACTGACTGTTACATCTGTAATCTGATGATCTTGCTAAATCTCTATGACAAAAATTTTGGAAGGAGTAAAATGTAGCAATTATGCCATAGTCTTCTCCAGAAATGAAACCACGGAAATCTTATTCTGTGATCGTCTGTGTTCAGAAACAACATCAATTTTGTCCCGATTATGAACCTTCTCATGAGCGATCCTTCATCTCAGACACACTTGCTAAGCTATTACTTTCTTTGCTTTTCTGGATTTCTTTGTATCTTCTAATTCTTCATAGTTATTTGTCTACATTTTCATGCTGTTTTGTCTATTTGAAATTTTTATTACATCTGACAAAGGAGTTCCTTATTCTCTGTAAATCTTTGAAAACATATTTTCTTCTCTCCATTAAAAATTACTTACAGTGTAGCAATTGCATTGTTTCCTTGGAACGTATGTGATAAAAATAGCTGCACTGCACTTGATCATTTCTGTTCCCATTTGGATGCTATTCTATTACGTGGCGAAGGATATAGTATTATTAGGGTAGGCGCAGATATTTTCTAAAGTACCATGTAAAGGTCTACCTCTTCGCGCTCCAATATGATTTTTTTTTTTTTTAGAGAATGAACTGAATGTCATTTTTGAATGACATTTTTCCATAGTCAAAAAATAATGGCTTTCATAACCATAATTTCATAGATTTAAAAAATTGAGTTTGCCAAAATTCCTTTGTGGCTTTTGTTTTTTGTTTAAATTAGAGCTGTAAAAAAACCCTTGGCTGTAGAGAATTTGCAGCTCCCAGAAAACCAGGAGGGAGCATAAGTTTTTAGTGTTTCAACACTTCATTTTAATGTCTTGTATTATCTCCTTGTTTTTTAGGGAGCTCGTGGGCTTGATGGTGAGCCTGGTCCTCAAGGTCTTCCTGGTGTACCTGTAAGTAGAATACGTGTTAGCCAAACGCTTCCCAGGGTCTACCCAGTTAGATACTAAGTCCTGAAACTTTATGGCTGTGAATCAGAAAAGCCTCTGATTAATCCAATTCCATTGATTTCCCATAGATGAAAAAATGATATGACAGTGATGTCAAGTCCAGAATCTCTTACTGTCCCCAAGGAGTTATGGGGTAGATGGACACATTTTAGACTCTGAGTATATTGTTTTTATGTCTTCATTCTTCGTGCTACCATGCATCCTGTTGTTGATTTACTGGAGGTTTTAGCTAATACTGCAAGTAAGTTCATTCTGGTTTTATTCCTAAAATAATTTCTTTTTTCTTGTAGGGGGATCAAGGACAGAGAGGTCCACTGGGAGAGGCAGGTCCAAAGGGAGAAAGGGTGAGCCCAGACAAATTTCAACTCATGTTCACTTTCAAACATTGGTTATTTATAGCATATAAACATAATTGGTACTCTCAAAGTAATGGTATCTGAATGAGTATGTGTTGGCATTCTTTGCATCTGTCATTTCAATGTGTTTATTTTAATTTTTAAAAAGTATTATTATTCTTAGGGCCCTCAAGGTACAAGAGGAATAAATGGTCTCCCTGGGCCTAAAGGAGAGTGTGTATGTATATTTCATTTCTTCATTTCCTTCATGTCATGCTAATTTGTGTATTAGACTGCTTGGGTGAAATGTCTCTAACAATAAATTCATTTTTTTTCTTTTTTTTTTTTTTCTTTCAAGGGCTTACCAGGAGTTGATGGCCGGGAAGGGATCCCTGGAATGCCTGGAGCAAAAGTAAGACACAGTTTGCATGTATCTGAGCTTTGGTAGAGCCCTAGATTTATTCACTCATTTATGGCTTTTTATTGTGCTGCTGCCCAAGATTTTATGGGCATAACTAGGGCCATTGAATGAACTTTCCCATCCTACAGATCCAAAGGTACTCCAGCTCTGTGTTCCAGAAATAAGATTTTCCCTTTTGTTTGATTTGCGTAAATTACAACTTAAAATGTTTTTCAGGGTGAACCAGGAAAACCTGGAGCTCCAGGTGATGCAGGGCTTCAGGGACTGCCAGTAAGTATCCAGTATTTCACCTTTGAAAGTTAGCTCAGTTCAAACCACAAAACCACCATGTATAGATTAGTTTGATGCTGATGTTGGAGTAATTTAAGTGAAAACCTAAGCAAAAGGCTCAGGAAGAATATGTGTAATGCAAGAGGAAATTCTGTTAGGTGCATCCAAAACTTTTGCACAAAAGCCTAAGCCTCCTGATGATACAGTAGTAAGGAGCTCAGTCTCCTCAGAACAAAACGTTTGTGGCCAGTATGCAATTCTTTTAGGGTTTCTCATATCTGAGACCCTGTGGATATGATGGTGTGACCCCACAATTAGTGCTGGTCTCATTGGATTGACTAGGGCCAAACCAATTCCCAGGGTGAGCTGGAAGATCTGACCAGCTAGTCTAACATACCTTACCTTAGGTGAACAATTTTCTCCTTTTGATATTCTGCGGGCTCAGAACATCTGGAATGTATCACACTCATACTTCTGTCTGTGGGGCAGAGGGGGGGGAGAGAGGGAGGGAGAGGGGGAGCAATTTTCTAGTGTATCCCCTGTGGTGAGGTTATAGGGCATCAGTAGTGCTTCTTGGACTCTTAGAAGGTAATCCTTGCACATTAACTGAGTTTGAAAACTCTGCCAATTGTCAAAAGCTAAATAGAAACTTCTTTTAAACACTATGCTATAGGAGTAATTGCTCTGAGGATATAGTGGAGGAGCTGTATTAAAACAACTGGAAGTAAATTTGTCATATGAAGTGAGCTCTTAAGCTTGGAAGAAAATTTGGTAAAAGCATATGTGCTATGAGCTATCGCACAGAAATGAGGAGGGGATGAAATGCATACAAAAAGCATCTATTAAATTCTCTACCTCCAGTCTCAGAATACTGGGACAAAGAATCCATTTGTAGTCTAAGACAGAAAAAGCCACAACTCCTCACTCTTCTATGCTCCTCTTGCCAATTTATGAAGTAGGACTAACACTCCTTATCTGGTAATTTGTAAATACAAAGAATTCAAGCTTGGTCCGTTATAGGATTAAAACCAAAAAAAAGCATTATTGCATAAAAGTTATTGGATATCAAGTAAAAGGACTAGAAATACTTTAAGATGAGAAAGACGTTCTTTAACACCATTTGCAATTCCCTTAACAACAAATAAACTCTGTAAATGCTATTTCAGGGTTTACCAGGCTCTCCAGGTGTAAAAGGCATTCTTGGCCCAAAGGTAAATCATCTTGAGTATTGGCTTTCTTATAGTACTGTACTTGTGCTTATCAAGATCTGAAGTATTCAGTGAAATTATATTAACTTTCTGTTGTAGTAAGCGACAGGTCTTTGGCTGAAAGTATTAAATATATTCTTTTATCAACTTTAGTCCTGTGCTTTTTCATGATTATTTTGCTACATGATGTGGTTTTAATGATCCCAGGCATTAAATAATACCTTAAAAAGGCCATTTCCTTTTAAATTTGTGGAAGTCATTGCTGGAGAAGGCATGTGACATGGGTACCTCACTACAGTTTGAAATGAGGGGTCTCATAATAATATTTATAGCTGCCCTAAATTGATTGAATCGCTGAGATTGTCATATCTATTTACATACCACCAAATTGAAGCATCAATTCCAATGAAGTTTAAAAAGGTCCTATATGATCAAGACTATGGAATGCTTCAGACAATAATGTTTTAGTTATAAGTAATTGAAAAAGAAAACTAGATTACGTAGAATTATATTATTCTTCAGTGATTTGAGAGCAGCAGTCGAGTCTCTTTGGGGTTTGTCAGTATGTAAACAACAAAAGAACTGAAATCTGACTTGTGAAAAATTAGATACGAGGAATTAGGTGAAAGTTAAATGAAAACCAAAATAAAGATGGAAGTTAAAACATTAATACAGGCTGAGTTTTTTTGATTTTATTGATTTCCTTACTTTTTTTTTTTTAATGCAACAGCAAACCATCGGCTTGGCTAATATTTTTCACCTTTTGTCCAACAGGGTAATAGAGGTCCCCCTGGTGTGCCAGGTTTGATGGGAAATTCTGGTAAACCGGTAAGATCATTAATCTTATTCAAAAGATCTAGAAAAATGAAAAGTTTTGCGTTGGACAAGAAATCACTTTTCAAATTTGTTGTGTTCTTCCTATCCTGAAAATAGGGTGAACGTGGGCCAGAGGGAGAAGCAGGTCCAACAGGACCCCGGGGACCACCAGTACGTATTGAATAGATTTCTAACTGAGTGTATGTAATATTGTAGTGTCTCAACTTACAGTTGCTGAAGCTAACCGTGAGGTAAAAATATTATTCAGCTCAAGTGCTAATTTTTAAGGTAAATACTACTTGTTCTTTAACCGATTAGGTTAATACTAGGTGTTTCGTACCAGGCGGTTGTGCATCATCACGTAGAGGAATGCTGTTTCATGGGTCAGGAATATCTTCTCCAAAATAACTCTTAACACACAGCAGGAGTCAGCCAAATAACAGGGTTTTTTTCCTGTTTTCCTATATGGTTTGCATTATCATGTGCTTGATGCACTAATTCATTAGATTGCATTTATTTTAGATTGAATCTTTGTAGGAGTGCTGTGCTGCCTATGCATCCATAGGCACGGCTGCCGATGGGTGATAGGAAAAGAGGATTGTATGAGCATGTACTTGCTAGGATGGAATACAGGTATCTTCAGCCTCCCGTATAGCCAGCTTGCAAACATTTACTTTTGTTGTTTGTATTTAAAAGTGTTGGGTGCACAGAAAAAAGTTTCCAGCCCTGTTCTTCTTGAATTGATATTTTCTGTACTTGTAACAGGAATAAGAATTATAATTGAATCAGACCAAAGTAATTGCCCACTCTGATAATGCACTGTAATCTGCTAAACTATGCTTTTAATCCTTTCAATGTGAACATGAATTTACAAAATCAGCAGTCCATAGAACAAGAGTTGACATCCAAGGTTAATTATTAGTAACCCTGTAGTCAGACAGAAATACTTAATGCAGATTAAATACAATGATTTTTCTGTTTATCACTCTGGAGACCAGCAAGACATCTGGATATCTTGCCTTTATTTTCTCTGTCTTCACTAAGTACACACATTTTGGAAAATATGTGATCATTAGAACAAAAGCATAGAAAGAAAAAACTTTGGTCAATACAAAATGGAGAAAGGCAGTAAATTACTGTAAAGTAATTATAAGTTTTCATGTAGAACATTAAACAGTAATATAGTTCCTTTAAAGCTATAAAGAGACCTGAATAATAACTATTTAGCTTCCTTCTGCTCAAGACTACAGGCAGCACGTGACCGGAATGGCTTTCAGTTTTGCCTTTGGGAACACTGGAAAAAACATTGCTTTTACACAAAAACCTGGAATGATGAGGATTTTTTGTTCAGGGAGGACACAAGGTTAGATTATTGAACCTCAGTGAGCTTTAGTCCAAGTTGAGTTTGTATTTATTTTCAGGGCAGAATAGAGTGTTTTCTCTTTCTCCTGCAGCATGTATGTGTAGTAGGTGCATTTGAGGCTCAGCTTTTAGGGCTCTGCCCTTAGATTTCCAGGAAAAAAAAATAAATCTGCTGGTTAAATAATTCTACACACCATGATTTTCAAACTTCTAAAACTAGAAATTTTGAAAATAAGTTGAGAAAAGCTTCTATAATTGCTCTAAAGAGAATTTTTTGTGAATATTTTTGTATTATTTCCAGATTTAGAAATTTTCTCACAGATTTCACTTTTGATATTTTTTAACTAAAGAAACTAAACACTTTCAAAGCCTGAGGATTTCAAAGCCTGAGGAAAAATACTAATCAGGTAGTTTTCTTGTCATTTTCCTTCCTACTTTGAATTACCTTCTTTGGCACTCACCTCAATTGTTTTCTTTCTTCTTTACCCTTTTTTCCATTTCACTGTTGCTAATAGAAGACTCAGGTAGAAGAGAGGCTAGTGGTCTTCTTTGCAGTTGGAAAAAAAACTTGATGTTTTGCTGGATATGGAAAACTTCAGTCCCTTAATGTATTTGCTGCGTGGCAGCAGCCACATGAGACATCCTCTTCACTTTTCCTTTTCACTTACCCTGTTCTCCGTGTCCGTACTGGGGAAAGACAGCATGGCTGGTACCTCCAGGAGGGCCAGAACTGGAGAGGAAGGGACCTCCAGTGAAAGTTTGTGGGGGGATAACAAGGCTGACTCTGCTAATACCGACAGCAGGCTGATGTCTGCATGAGGGAAAAACAACATGCCTACATTTGTGTTATATTAAAAAAAAATAAAAAGAAGCCTGACTTTTCACCTTTAGCTACTTGCAAAAGACATCTTTTTGAGAGAAAACTTTTACTGCAAGTAGTGTGTAGTTTTTTGAGGAGTTACACAATGGAGCTCTATTAAGCAATCATCAGTGACACTTTGGGACAAATTAACGCTACTATACTATTTACCAAATAGCCTGTAGCATCCTGTCTCATAAACCATGTTATTTCAGTGTTATTTTCATTGTCAAACAACTGTTGGAACAGTATTTGTTACTAAGCAGCAGATTCATATTTTGGCCTTTTGTGAGTCTGTAAACATTTACAGTTTCACAGGGAAGATATTAAATAGTTGAAAACAAGACAACTAGCTTTAATCAAAAAAAATAGGCAAACTCCTATGTTGGGAGACTCTTACCTCACTGCTGACAGATGTCCCTAGGAGAAAATTACTTCTAAAAGTACCATGTTAGACTGTCATTGCTTTTCCTTAGAAAACTTAAATTGACACCTGAGAGGAAGAAAAAAAAAAAAAGTTTTGTTTTTAGTTTCTATATATCTCTTCAGTAAAAGAGAAAAACAACTGGAAAAACATGGAAATTTTGTCTTTTGTTTCTGAATCAAGCATATTCTGCATTCCACTCTAATTGTTTTGCTGGTTAACCTTATGTTTGCTTCACATTAGGCTAGCCAATTCAAGTAATTACCAAACTCGTTTGTGATTTAAACCTTTTTAAGCAGTAATCATGGCAGGTGGCCCAAAGGAAGCAATTCTCAAACACCAGCGTGTCATTCCTAATCAGTGGAATTTAGCCATGCTCCCTAAGCTGCTTAACCATTTTCTTTCATATTTGCTGAGATTTAGTAAGATCTCATTTTTCATATTGTGTCTGCACAAAATACTGACCCTTGCCCTGCTTTTTTCATCTCTTTTCTTCAGCTATTTAACCTTTAAGTTGCTAACATTTGGAGAACATGTACCCATCCTGTGGCTTGACCTTTAAAAGAGAGCTTGGAACATTTCAGTGACCATTTAACTTAGAGTTCAATGCTTGCCTAGCAAATTGAGCAAACTAGATTTATATGCAGGCCAGCATATATACATATTTAAGGGTTTGGGATGCAATACATGTTTTCCTAACATAGCAACAGAGATTAAGTATTTAACTGCCTAAGGTTTGATACTGTAGTCCCCTCTGAGAGACTTCTGAGGGGCCCTGGTTGGTTGGGCTGACTTGCTCTGTGGAGGAGCCTTAGTCTCCCTGCTCGTTATAAAGAGAGTACCTTGGCTTTGGTACTAAAATGTCAGACAACCTGAATTTACATGAGAATACTGTTTTCAGCATCTTAAATTACTTTCAGCTAGATATTTTTCTGAGTCTTTAAAGATACCTTTGTCTTGCCTATCCTGAAATGTATCTTTGGTTACCCTAACAATCATAACTAAAATCTAATTTTTCCCTGTTGTTCGTGACTCCAGCTGAAATAAGGGTTATTTTCCATAGTTGGTATTGGTGTAGTGGTATTAGTAGTGTGATAGGATGAAATGTCCTTGCCTCAGTTTATATGATATGTTCAGGTTTAGTGGAGATGTTTGTATATATTATTTGTGTTCCACAAGTGCTGAGTCATAGTTTACATTTAAGATACAACTAAAGGGGTTAACATTGCACAGTCTATAGCAGAGTCAAAAGAACAAAGTGGGTTTCCATCCTGCCAGCTCTGCTTTTTATCCAGTAAACCTCAGCTTCCAGGTGGATGTGACTAAACCTTGCACAATTCTGCAGCGTGGCTGAGATAGGATAGCACTTCTTCCTCTCTCGCTCACAGATTACATATCCCAGCCAAACCCATCTCCAAGCCTCTCCAGTTCTCATACTATCCACCCCTGTCTCCTCCAACAACAACTTGCCTTGACTTTCCGGCATGCTAGACCTCTGGATGTCAGCAGATATCCCGATGTTGGCTTCTCCTAAGCAGTGTAGATAATAACCTGGGTGAAAAATGCACTGTTTTGGAGTTAGTGTACTAAAGCTGTCCTAGACTTCAGTTTATTTACATTCTTTTTAAGTTGAGATCTGCTTAACTTCAGTTAAGATCAGGGGGTTGGACTAGATGATCTCCAGAGGTCCCTTCCAACCCCATATGATTCTATATGATTCTATATGATTCTAATACTACACATATAGCCAGTATGAAAGGTCTCACTCCTTTATACTTGCCCACAGTATCGCCCTTGAAGAGAATGGCAGCTACTGGGCGGATGCCCAGAGCATGACACAGCTAAGAGGGAAGTACATTGCCTGCTACATCTATCTCTTACCACTATCCCAAGGAGTAAAATTTAATTACTAGTTTGAGAAAGGTGCAAAAGTGCATTTAAAATCTCCGAGAAAGTTTGCTGCATATTTGCTCTTCTAGCAAATAATAGTTTTTATTTTTGGATGCTTTTTAGTTCTGTGCTGAAGGTCAAAGGAAGAGTCCTATTGATGATTCCATGATAAGTTATTGAATTTAAATTAATAATTCCTCTGAGATTTTGGATGAAAAAAATATGATACGTTAAAGCCTCACAAGCATATAATTTAGAAATGGTTTGCATTTTGCAAAAGACTTTGGAATACTAAGTTTAAAAAGTTCATTCCAAAATGTACTATGTTTATTCTTTTTTATTCTGCACAGATTTAATTCTTTGTGGCACTGCTGTTTAATATGCTAAAAATTGGTATGATATATATTATAAAGCAAAACTTTTCAGAAGAGGAGAGTTTGTTACTGTATACACTGCAAATTGCCTGTCAAGAGATTCTAATTAATGTTGTGATTATCTGGGCAGCTAAGTGAGATGCAAGTTACTTGGGGAATATTCTTATTCTTGTTATTGTTCCACTAACAGAGGCATCCTTAACAGGATCAATTGGTCAACAGGAAATCAATAAACCAGTGAACGAAACTGTTTTAGTGTAGGAATGCATTCTGTAACTGCTTATGGGAATTCTACAAAAGAATCAAGTCTTCAAAATTTCCGTGGGGATGAAAAGCACCCCAGGCAACCTAAAGGAAGGTCTGCTGTAGATCCTGTAACATCCCCTTCAAAGGCTAAGTAGATCTAACAGAACTGAGAGAGATGTTACATCTCCATGTAAATGCATTGAGTGGTGCAGCAAACCTGCCCGGGAACAAGGGGAAGGTAGATCTTGTTGTAACCACAACGGAGCACGCGGGCAGGGCTGCGTCCTGGCGTTGTTCAGTGTTGCGGTGCTGCTCCACCAGCTCACACCCTGCCACTTCACACGCGCCTGAGCACGCCTGAGAGAAGGACCTTGTCCTGGGCAGTGCTCACATGCTAAGCGATAGTATGCTTCACAGAAAATTTGTACTGTTACAGTACTGGAGATGCGTTTGGTCCCCACTGCCTAACACCATTAACTGAAACAGTCTCTAGGCCACGGCCATGCTTTAGAGTGCTTCAGGGGCCGTTTGCAGCGGGAGTCTGCGTGCTGCCTCCCTTCATTACAGGCCAGCAAAGTTTACCAGCAGGGGTACAAGCCAGGCTGTCCCAGCTCATGCTAAACTAGAGTAGCTGTTTGCCCTCTTTAACGTGTTCCACCTCTAGAAAAGCCGCTGTGTAAGAAAGGTAGGCTGAGGACATGGCCAAACTGTACAGAGCACAGAGTGAGGTTTCATCTCACGAAGCAGAGATGTCAACACCTGAGCCAGTTACTACAGAAACCCTCGGATAGGCTGGGGGAAAAACGTAGATGCTTCTAGGACATGACTTGTGATGTGATGTCCCCCTGTACTGGGCACTGGTGAGACCCCACCTCGAGTACTGTGTCCAGTTTTGGGCCCCCTACCACAAGAGGGACATTGAGGTGCTGG
>JAOXNO010000024.1:89768792-89780484 GCA_028565335.1 Limnodromus scolopaceus
TAAACATGAGGAGGAACTTCTTTACTGTGAGAGTGGTAGAGCACTGGAAGAGGCTGCCCAGAGAGGTGGTGGAGTCTTCTTCTCTGGAGACATTCAAAACCTGCCTGGACACATTCCTGTGTAACGTGCTCTAGGTAGACCCGCTCCGGCGGGGGGGGTTGGACTAGATGATCTCCAGAGGTCCCTTCCAACCCCATGTGATTCTATGATTCTATGAATCATTTAATGCCAACTATATGTTGTGTGCCATTGTTAACTAAAAATGTTTACATTTCTCAGGGAGTTTTACTATTTTTAATGCATGTGATATTTTTGCACTAATAAATAGAAGTCATGACTAAAGCCAACTGCTAAGTAGTGTAATTCACTAAACAGTAAGAAAAAAGTCATATTTTATTCCCTGTTCACAGGAAATAGTTCAGGAAGTAATGATGTCCTTCTATTTCCTATAAGGGCAGCAGAGGGGAGCCAGGTCCTGCAGGTCCTCCAGGTTTACCAGGGAAATGGGTAAGCAGTTTATTTCCATATTCAGTACTTCTATTTACTTTCAAGAAGCTATGGTATCATGTGGAACTACACTTACCCATTTATCTCTGCAGGGAACTGAAAATAACGTTGAAACGAGTGACTGTTGAGTTTCTTTTTCAGTCCTCTGTGACTGTGCTAATATTAGCAAATGCTGTTTTAAAGTATATGGAGATGTGTGGGACTTTTTCTTCGGTTTAATAAACCATAAATCCTGTGATGTGCAAAGTTGGGTTGCACACTCTTGTGTGGACTGTGTGTTTTGGGGGAATGGGAGCAGTGAAAGACCAGCTTTCTGCTAACAGCTGCGTGAAACTAATGAATGGAGAAGATTATGAATACCACCTTTTACCAGAGCTCCAGCAGTATTTACACAGTAACAGTCAGAAACATAGCTGGCTGAAAGAACCTGCTGTTACAGAGGAATGCACAAATCATAGAGCACAAGATCTTAGGAGGTATTTTTAAGAGAACCAGACTGTCGTTGAGGGACTGGAGGGTAGATAATCTCTATAAGCCATTTCACTTGTGTTTGTCAGCAAAAAAACCATAGTAAGATGCTGTTTAAAGGGCTGTATTTTGGATGAGCTCTGTTTTCATCAGATAATCCTCTTTCAAGTTAGGAGTGTTCTGGGAATAAGATTCTGTCCCATCTGCTTGTCAGGGTGTGACTCTTAGTTGTTAATTCTAAATCAAATTGAGTAAGTTTACACTTACTGACTTGTTTTTACAGGGTGCCCAGGGTGATATTGGACTTCCTGGACTGCCAGGTCCTCCAGGCCTACCTGGTGGTAAGGGTGACCGGGTAAGAAATGCAGTCATGCATGCAGACAGCAGTTTGATGTCAGGACTAAATACAATAATTGGAGCACTGTTTGCAGGTTTTTTTATATGAATGAATGTCTGGTTTCTTGGTTTGTACGTAGGAAAGCGGTGCTCTAGGTGCCCATTAACTACTTGTACCTCATAAAATAAGCAGGAAGAGTCTTGACAGTGTTACTTAAGGGACTGAAATAAGATTACTGGCACAAATATGTCATTTTTAGGGAATTTGAATCATTTAAAGGCCTAAATCATATTGCAAATCATTGACTCAGGCAGATCTGAAATTGTAAGTCAGGCTCTCTGGTCACTAAAGAGTTTTGGAAATTCAGCCCTGGTCTGCAGCAGACACAATGCCTTTTACGTATGTGTTAGTACCTGCTATGGACAGGCTAATGCAGCTATTGACACCTGTGAATGCACACAATTACAGGATATAAATACTTCTTGTACTATTTTGGTCGGAAGAACTGGGTCCTGGGGATCTCACATACCTGCAGAAGATATATTGCTTTGCTGAATAAATGTCAGTGAAGATAATATGTATATACATAAAAAATATGTTCCTTCTCTTGCTTATAGGAGGCTACAGGGGATGGATCTCCCCTCCTTCAATTTATAACCATTACCCCTCATCCTATCGCTCCACTCCCTGATCCCTCCCCATCTCTCCTGTAGCCCCCTTTAGGTTCTGGAAGGCTGCTATAAGGTCTCCCCGGAGCCTTCTCTTCTCCAGGCTGAACAATCCCAACTCTCTCAGCCTGTCTACATAGGAGGGGTTCTCCAGCCCTCTGATCATCTTTGTGGCCCTCAGCTGGACCTGCTCCAACAGGTCCATGTCTTTCCTGTGCTGAGGACTCCAGAGCTGGATGCAGTCCTCCAGGTGGTGTCTCACCAGAACAGAGTAGAGGGGCAGAATCACCTCCCCTGGCCCTGCTGGCCACACTTCTTTTGATGCAGCCCAGGATGTGGTTGGCTTTCTGGGCTGCCAGTGCACATTGCCAGCTCATGTTGAGCTTCTCATCCCCCATCGCCCCCAAGTCCTTCTCAGGGCTGCTCTCAATCCATTCTCCACCCAATCTGTATTTGTGTCTGGGATTGTCATAACCCAGGTGCAGGATCTTGCACTTGGCTTGGTTCCCCACTTCTCAAGCTTGCCCAGGTCCCTCTGGATGGCATCCCTTCCCTCCAGCGTGTTGACCACACTACACAACTTGGTGTCATTGGCAAACTTGCTGAGGGTGCACTCTATCCCATTGTCCATGTCTCTTGACAAAGATGTTGAACAGCACTGGTCCCAGTACTGACCCCTGAGGAACACCACTCGTCACTGGCTTCCATTTGGACGTTGAGCCGTTGACCCCAACCCTTTGAGTGCAGTCATTTAGCCAGTTCCTGATCTGCTTCTGTCAGAACCTGAACCAAACTGCCACTAGTTTGATCAAGGAGTGAAGTGCATCCATCTCACACCTGACATATTTTAGCAGAGAGCAATACAAACCAATGTTACAGTGATGCTGCAGTGACCCTTGCAGAGTAGTTACGCAGGTATGGTAGAAGAATGTCCAAACCCCAGTGTTCGTAACTTATACTGTTTCTGATTTGTGCCTTTTGAATTGGTTTCAGACACTTTGGTTCAGTTCATGCTAGTAAATTAAAAGCAGGGCAAGACCCAGACGTTGGTTCTGGAACATGATCCTTTGGACTATGAAGTAGTTAGTGTAGCCTCTGGCATGGTTTTGGCTGATGCTGACTAGCAGTTTCCCAGAAAATTCTTGGGTGTGGTTTGAGAGGGATTTTTACAAATAGATAAGCAGTATGTCAAAAAAGTGGATATTTCCATATTTTAGACATCTTATCCTATTGTATCCATTGAAATTTTGGGAGTTAATGGAAAACAGATTCAGATAGTTTCAACTATGATGTTTATGTTTGCTAATACAAATATTACAGGCCCAAGTTTCGTAAAGCAAAAGCTTCTCCTATCTCAACCTGATCTACTGGCAGTTTTGTTACTCTAATGAGTAGTAAGTGGAGAAGAAGAACCCCCAAAATTATGTTAAGTTGGAAAACAGTGTCTTTTTGTGGGGGAAATTGGGAAATATTTTGTGAAATAATTGGGAAACTTTAATAAGGCATGATTTTGAGAATGTCAGACAAAATAGTTTCAGTGTTGTTTGACAAAGTTGGAATGTTAAATAGGTCTATGATTTCTACTGCTTAGCTTTGTGGATAATTTAGTATCGGCTCTTCGTCCTTGGTAACATAAGAACAAATCTGAATTCATTAAATTATAGATGTTACACTGCTTTGTGTGCCCTTATCTTATATGAATTAAATGGATCTCTGAAATGGGAGAGAAAATGCTGTTTTAGAAATTTTTTTCATGCGCAGTTCTAGTTCTTATGTAATGTATATGTTTGAATGTGCTCAGACTGCAAAGAACATTTAAAGATGGTGTGATTGGTTTTCTAACAGACCACAAATACTAAGATTTTCTTAATTAACACACTCAAACAACAAAGTGAAGTACTTTTACTATAGAGACAAATTGCATGTTTTCAATGAATCAGGTCTTTAATTTATTCCTCTTTGGTTCCTGCCTGTTCACACAAGTACGTTTTGTTACAGGATTCTATGATAAAACATTATTTATTTGTTTTTTTAAAAAAATATCCACCTTAAGATAAAAGCTATTCAGCTTTGACTGTAATGGTCAAAATTCTAGAGGCAGTTCTGCTAAAAAACATTGAGAATTAAACAGCAAGACAGCTTGTGACTGAACTTGTGGATGTCTCAGTGTGCTTACCCTGCCTTAGCAGGGCTGGTGTGGCCTACGGCAATGCAGAATACTTCATAGGGCTAGAACAAGTGATATAATTACTGTATTTTTTACTTACATCTTCTAACTAATTTGCAGAGCAGAATTGTAGCAGCTGCAAGAACATCTAACATGTAAAGGGGAGACCTACTGTTTGACAGTCAGAATCTGTACCATTCCTTGTGGCAGTGGATTATATGTTCTATGCTATTACCTGCCTTCAGTCTGTTACCTTAATTATATAGTAAGATTTAAGTGCTTTTATTGTCTGTCTTAAAAATCTGCAGCTTTAAATGTCTCTTGCATTAATAATAGATGGTAGGGAGGATTGAAGATAATTTAGTATGCTTTTGAGCCTGCAGTTTCAAATTCTGATTTGATTTTCATTTTTATTTTTTTTTCTTTAATCTTTAACCTTTTAGGGTTCGGTGGGTGAACCAGGACCAAAGGGTGAACAGGTAAGTCATGGTACAGGTCCTTTCAAGGTACATTACATTAACTAAATCTGAAGACTGATAGTATGTCTTTTTTTGATATAGGGTGCACCTGGAGCAGAAGGAGATGGAGGACAAAAGGGTGACTTAGTAAGGCATTATTATCTCTTAATCAGATCTAATATTTTGTTGTCATAAATTAAAACTATAAGGTACTGTTGGAGCGCTTCAGGCAGATTGTTTGATCGTTGAAAGTGACGTTTCAGTTTTTGAGGAGCTGGGTGTTGCAGAGCACAGCAGTTCCATTAGCCTGGTAACACCATTCCTGCTGTTTTGAAAGCTGGCTGAAACACACATATGCTGTAAGGTGTGTAAGACAGTACAGGCTGCCGTGAAGGGGGGGGTGTGTGTATATAGGATAGATAGGTGATTGATTGATAGATAGATAGATAGATAGATAGATAGATAGATAGATAGATAGATAATGTAGAGGTACACCAGGCGTTTATGTATGAATATATATATATGCATACACACACACACGCGCATATAAATTCTTGGTGTTTAAAGCAGTTAGGATGAGGAGGTAGTTTAATTCAGGTGAAACAGGAGCACAGATAATAAATATCCGTAATAGACATATTTTGCACTGCCTTTACCTTTGGAAATAAGATGTAGCAACTAGCTGTTAGGGAGAGGGAGAATGTTCTGGGAGGAGGCTGTTGCACTGTGATACTGCTGGAGGAAGGTGTGTATACCACAGAAATCTGGCACATTGTGAGTTCACATGGGTAATGCCTGGGTCGTGTGCCCTTGGATTTGTGTTCCTACAGAGAGAGGAATGCACTCACACAGTGGCTCCTATGGGGCCCCATCCAGCAAACCCAGAACTCGCTGTTGCAAAAGGAAGCAAACTGCTCCCTATTTAAAAACCAGTTACACAGGTTGTGTGCTGGAAATGAGCACTGTTTTCCTATACTCTGCAATTCTGAAAGGCTTTTAAAGTTAACAGCCCTAGTGAGTTGGATGTCCAGTATTGAGGCTTTCCCATCACTATACAGGTTCCCAGGAGCAATGCTATGGGTTGTTTAAATGTGCTGCCAGTTAGTCTGTTTTTAAACTATGGCATACTCACTAACAGACATGGTAGCCTTTCTGACCTTTAGAAACCAATCGCTTCACCAATGGTATGTAGGAACTGGGGAAATCCAATATTCAGAAAGCTCTCCTAGAGTAACATGAAAACCCCAAGGAAGATGAGTTAATCTATTTCATAGGTGATTACAAGATTTTGAAATATATTTTTTTTATCCCAATTCAAAGGGAAAACTAAAAACTTCTGAATAGTTGGACTACCATTCTGAGTCAAGCAATAGAGGGATCTTGGGGTTGTTCAAGCCAGGAGCCAGGTTGCTGAGAACTGGCAATTCTAGGGGTTTAGCTTCTTCATAGTACGTTGGGTAGACACCTGCCTAGTTTCTGTTGCAGTTTTGTCAGGGCTAACACAACACTATAAAAGATCCATAATTCTGTCAAACTACAAATTCCTGATTAAATAATGCTTCCTCTAAAGGTTTCCAAGCAATCTGCCAAGGTTGTCCTGTGCTGTAACTGTGGTTTGAGAGGCTAGAGCCATGTGTCTAATTCTGAGATAAGCAGTACAAAACCGATTATAATAAACATGCTTTCTTATTTGTACCTTACAGAAATATTTTTGAGAAAGGAATTTTACCAAAATAATCTGAAATTTAAGGTTTATTTCCAAATGAATTGTAATTCATCTGTGGTGCAATCTTGCATAAATTAACTAAATATGGGAGCTTTTTTTCTTTATTGTGAAAAAAATCGTGTTGAGTTTACTGCATTTGTAATGTCTATGATAATGGATACTCTCTTTTAATATAGTTTGTCTTATTTTTGCTTAGGGTGATATGGGATTACCAGGAGCAAAGGGAGCTGTAAGTATAAGGAATTGCACTGTTACAGAAATAAAGAGATGTAGTAGATCAGATAGATGCGTTTCTGATTTAAGAAAGAAAATAGAAAAAAATGATCTGAGCTCTTCATCACAGTTAAACTGAATGAATTCCAACAGCATTTCATCAGTTTAAACTTTGAATATAGTTGATATTAAAATGAATTAGTTTTGGAGAGGAATTCACATCCTGAATTCTAAGCGCCATAAAAAAGAAACATTATTCAACAGGAGTTTTCTGGCTTTTTGGTTTTTTGTAAAGGAAATGAATGTACTCTTTGTGCAGTAAGTGTTGTGTAGAAAGGAGGCTCAGTGCAGTGGCCGCGTGCAGCCTGTAATCTTTACACTGTGAAAAAGCTGGCAGCAAGACTGTGATTTCTGTGAAAGCAGAGGTAGATCTGGCCCAGATGCCTTTTTTTTTTTTTTTTTCCCCCCCAGAAATAACAAAATGATAGCTTTTATGTGGAAGGTGAGCAGAAGCTTGTATGTCTTGTAAGAAAAAAGAATGTTAGAGCTGAACACAGTCTTGTATTTCAGGATCAGTGAAGAGTGAGGCCATTGCAGCAGCTGACAGTTGGAGCTGTGATAGTGACACGGCAGCAGTGACGCTGCACAGAACAAGAGCTGTGCTTGTGTTCCTGGTAGCCAGTGTGACTTTGAAGCTAAGCAAATGCAAGCTACGGCATGTGTACTGCTGATCAAGATTTATGGGAAGGATATGAGGAAGAGGTAGAGCAGAGGACAGCTCTGTAGTTCTATCCCCCTAGGTTTTAAAAATCATCTTCTCTTGGTGAGACCTTAGTGTGCTTGTCATCTTTGTGAGTACCTGCACAGGGATGAGTAATCCATCAGAGAACCTGATAACTCACCAGGCTGGGCAAGAAAGGAATGATGGCTTCCTGCTTGTATAGTCTGTGAAGGGAATTTTGCTGTCTTCTTAATATATCTATTGAAGTGTGTTCTTTGGGGGGTTTTTTCTGCCAGGGACAGCAGTTAGCTGTCTGAGAGGCAGTGTAAATGGAACTGAAATGGCTCCATCTTGTGGCTTTAACTGATACCACAGTTGAGTAAGTTCAATGTTCTTGAGCATCTCTCAGTGTTTTTTTAGTTTGTTTGTTTTTTTTTTTTTTTTTCCCTTCTACCACGAGCTTTGGGAAGCCATAAGTATACAGGATTTTCATTTTTCTGGGTATTTTTTTTTTGGTTTTGGATTTTTTGGTGAGTTTTGGGGATTTTTTGTTTTAAGTTATTCCTGTTCTTTGTTAGTACTACTATTGATTAATAATAGTAAAATAACTTGTATTGAAAGTAGCTCAGAGGTGTTTGTTGGCATAGGTCTCGCTCTGCATATTTAATCACTTTCACAATTTACTGGAGCAGAAACTATAGCTTTATTTACTAAATGTATATAAGTGGACATACTAATTTTAACCACATCAATCCTTTCATTCCCCAGGGGTCAGGAAGCTTTACCGGTAAAATAGCTCTTCCTGCCCCTTCCCTGAGTGGAATAAGCTGTCAGTGCATCTGTGCAGGCAGTTCAGTCAGCATCAGCTTCTGTGAGGATATTCCCTCCTCTGTGCCAGCAAGCTCAAGTGTAGACACTAGAACCTGTGTGCAGTGAACTCTGACAGGCATAAACAAAGCAAAAATGTGTATTCCCAAGCAGCCTGGGGCTGGACGGTACAGGGTTATGCTGTGGTACTCTCTGCAAAAGGCATGAAAGGCATTTGGAGCAAGCAGGGAGCTGGAATTTTTGTAACTTAAGGAGCACTTGGTGTCTAGAGAAGTTGTATGTCACATGCACGAGGGCAGAAGTAGAAACCAAGTATAGGAGGTCTGTTCCTTGACAAAAAACTCTGATGTCTTGTGCACCGTCACTATGGATGCCTGTTTGCCTCTTTAGACAGAATAACTTATTTTCCAACTTTTCCCCTTTAAGTGAGGAATACAGACCTTTTTGTAATTTTATAAATCACGCAAACACTGACTCCAGTCACTTATTTAAAAAGAAGCTCTTCTCTACATCCCAGCATATATTGCTTTGCATTTGTGAATAGCTCCTGTCACCATTTTGATATGTCAGGATGAGTCTAACACTAGTATAGCAGTCTGATGAAATTCCTCTCTTTCGCTCTCAGGTTGGTAATCCCGGAGACTCTGGTTCCCGTGGCCCCGAGGGAAGTCGGGGACTGCCTGGCATGGAAGGGCCGCGGGGCTCACCTGGACCCCGAGGTTTGCAAGGTGAACAGGGTGCCCCAGGTCTGCCTGGCAGCGAAGGTCCAGCTGTAAGTACTGGTTTCATGTGATTGGCATCTTTTGAACACTTAGCTGTTACTCACACCACTTCTTGCATCGGGAGATGCGTGCACATACAAAACCCAGGTGCCACCGTAGAGTTTGGAATACACTGTCCCACACAACAGACAGATTTGTGCACCAGAGAGATCATGGGGTTGTGTGCAGTTAGGTCCTTGGGTCCTCAGCTTTCAGTTCAGTTCCATTTTCTAACGCCCACCCCACTCCTGTAGTGCGCACGTACCACGTTTGATACATGGCTCTATCACACAGAGGGTCTGCCTTGCTAGACTTCAGCTGTAATAGCTGCACTTGCAGGGACTGGAACACCTTTTTATTGACCTGCCAGCACTTTTTGCATCAGGCACACTTATAAAGCTTACTGTGATATCAACTGTTTTTTAAACTATTATTTTTTTTTAATCCTAGGGAAAAGAACCAACTGATCAGCACATTAAGCAGGTTTGCATGAGAGTCATGCAAGGTAAATATGCTAAAAAGTACTTGATGTTTCTTGTGCATTTAAATCAGGTTAGTTTACTGCTGTGGAGGCAACCAAGATTTTTCTTAGCCTTATCTAGAACAAATACCACAGCTCCAGCAGGGGACCTGGCAGAAAAGCTTTCTGTGTGTGAACATGGACACAATATGAGAAAATTTGAGAAAGAAGGCCTTTATTTTATATATACTTTGCAGCCTCATTGAAACACCTGTTGGTTCCACACTATTACTATAGTAACCAGATAATAGACCAGAGTGAAATACATATATTTTTTGTAGAAATCATTCTATGTTTACTTATATAAAAGTACACATCTTCATGGAAAGATTGTTTTACCATTTGGATGCTATCAATCAGACTATGTGAAAAATAGGTTAAAAAAAAAAAAAGAGGAGTGCAGAGAGAGGCTTTGTGTAGATAATATATTCCAAAATAAAAGCAACAGGCAGATGTTCAAAACCCTGATTATATTTTCTTAGTTCTTCTTTAAACACACAGAATTCTGGAGCTTTTTTAATACACTTTAATACACTTGGGGGCATGGGATTTACTAAGTTTAAAAATCTATGCTGCCCTGTAAGCACAAAAGAAACTTTTCAGTACTTGATATTGAAGGTGCCCTTTGGGGTATTATGCCTTCATAATGTTAAGAGTTTACCAGAGTGAAATTGTTGCTCATGATTTAATCTGAAAATTCTCAGTAGCCATTACTGTTCTTGATACTGCGCAACAGAGTTGTTTTTGTGGTTTTTTTTTTTAAACTTTCTATAAATAGGATAAAAAGGCCTTTTAAAGTGGTCTGTTGAAAGACATGGTAGTACTGAGGAGGATCAGAGCGAAAGAAGGTATGATGGTTGAATTTATTGATAACCATCACAATTAGCAGTGAAGAGAAGGCTATGGGAAAAATCTGGATTTGCTTCATTGCGTCCTTCTGGTGAGCCTCGGTAATAGTCAATACTGTCGTGCTTTAAGAAAAAAAAAAAAGAAGAAATCAATCCAAGTGTGACTCTGGAACCTTGTCAGCTTAAAGACAACCATAACCAAAGGTTATCCTGAGCAGGCTTTGCCCGCAGATTGCTATCCCCAATCTTTTTCATGTATCTGCTAGCCATAGTTCCTGGAGTTTTTTTCAGGTCCTTTACATCCGCTTAGCACCCCTAACTTCTTAATTTTTTTTGCTTGTAGACAGAGAATAACTAGTCTTACCAAGTCATAGCAAATGTCATATGGAGTTTTGTGTGGCTGTATCCAGAGAAAGTTATTTCAAAGGCATGCTTTGGAAGATGGATTTGAAATCTAGAGTAGAAACATTAAGGAAAGAGAGGACTGCTCTCATGATTTTGCAGCAATGGCCTGGAAGGGAGATGAGGAAAAGGAAAGAGCTAGCTTAGACCATTCCAAGGAATGGCAAGCTGATCCTCTGCTAATGAAGAGCAAAGGTCCTGCTGATTTACCTCAAGATCAACATAAAATGTTCAATAATTTATCAAACTTGAGCCCACGAGCACCAATTTGAGGGTTTTTTCCTTCTGAAAAAGAAGGTCTGCACTTACTTTGCAGGCCAATGTAGATGACCGCCCTCATGCTTTTTATTGCAAAGACAGATCTTAGTAAGGATTAACAGGTAGTAAAGAAGAGAGCTCTTTTAAGAGGCAGCAATTGCATGAGTAAGTTTTCTTACTATATGGTTGAAATTTGTAAGGGCATTTCTAAATGAACCATATACACTTAAGACCTTTCAGCTTGCAAACATTAAATGTTGGCAGATGTTGGCAGAGTGACCAGCTTCGCAATGTGCCTATGGTTTCCCTCTAGTAGTACCAAGATAGTATCTTATATGTACCAAACTTTGTAGATAGCATTGGACATAAGGAATCTGTCAGTTTCTGCAGCAGAGAATAAACATTCTTCAGTGAACTTGAGAATCTCTCCATTCAGATCCACCGACTCCTTAATTCTGCCTTCTTGTTCATTGCAGAACAACTAGCTCAGCTGGCAGCCAGTCTTAGGAGGCCAGAATTTGGTGCTCCAGGTCTTCCTGGCCAACCTGGGCCACCAGGTGCTCCAGGGCCTGCTGGCGAAAATGGCTTCCCAGGACAGCTTGGACCCCGTGGCTTGCCTGGCCTTAAAGGTCCCCCTGGTGAGATAGGTCGTAAAGGTCCTAAAGGTAAGAAATTCTGTAACTGGCTTTCAGTTGTTGACTGCTCCTTTTTTTTTGTGAGTGGGTGTTTTTTTTTCTTCTTCTCTTCTCTTCTCTTCTCTTCTCTTCTCTTCTCTTCTCTTCTCTTCTCTTCTCTTCTCTTCTCTTCTCT